>CM053766.1:147848152-147920086 GCA_028658305.1 Pachyuromys duprasi | reverse complement strand
TCTGTTATTATGCCAATACCATGCAGTTTTTATTACTATTGCTCTGTAGTACAGCTTGAGGTCGGGGATGGAGATACCTCCAGATGATCTGTTGTTGTAGAGGATTGTTTTGGAGATTCTGGGTTTTTTGTTTCTCCATGCCATAGGTTTTTTTAATTGACAGGTGTTGCATCCATACAACACAAAAGAGATTCCTTCACCGTAATACCTCTACCAAACAAATTGCTTTATTACCTTTGAATTCTACCTCATTCAAGTTCTCAGTCAGTAAACAGGCAAAATGAAGCCAGATTTGTGGTCAAATATTTCACAAATGACCTCTAACCCAGTTTATGACCATCTATGTTCCCCTCAGAAACTGTGTTGGCCTCTACCATACATATTTCTCTCCATACGTAATCTTCTAAACTTTCAGCATGCTAGGGATTTTCTAGCTCAAAGTATCAAATCCTCACATTCTCTCAACAAACCAGTCCCAACGGCATTAGGACTCCATGGTCAGGTTATCACAGCAAAGACCTACTTCTTGGCACCAAGTTTTCTGTACTAGCTACTTATCATTTTGATGTTATAAAACAACTAGACAAAAGCAGCTTAAGGAAGGAACTGTTCATGTTGGCTCACAGTTAGGTATCATCATGGTTGGGAAGTCATGGTACCAGGGGCTTGAAGATGGTCACATCCATCTGCAGTCTAGAAATGGAGAATGATGGGTATGCTTAGCTCAATTTCTCTCTTTCATCCATTCCAGGATACAGTCCCAGGGCATGGTGTCACATATAACGGTCATGTCTTTCCACCACATCAATTAACCCAATCAAGACAATTCTTTTAGGCATGCCAAGAGGCCAGTCTTCTAGATGATGCTAGATCCTATCAAGTCAATGATTGTGGTTATCACCATTAAGCACTTGGATTTTGGCCTGCTCTCAGCCTCAGTTGGCAGCACACAATTGTTCCTTAAGAATGCTGTTTAGCAAATTGGCCTCAGACTAAACCCTATGATCTACAAAATCTAGACCTTGCCACAGCCTTCCGAACACTGAGTTGCCTGCTCTGATGTGTGTGTTTGTCTGTTTGTGGGGGCAGAGGTCAAGAAACATGGCCTGCAGGTATCTCTGCTTAGAAATGGAGTAGTTGGCCACACGTGGATCTATTTTTGGTCTCTTCGGGGACCTCTGCAGTGTTCTCCTGTACGGGCATGATGATCTGTGTTCCCACGGAATCAATTATTCCACTGTCACTGTGACTCCAATACCGACAGGAACAACTTAAAGGAGGAACTGCTTATTTACGTCCATGGTTTCAGTCCATCTTGACGAGAAAGACATAGCTCAACAGCTCAGTTTCATGGTTTGTGGAAGCCTGTGGAACTGGCTCTTCACATCACCATGGACCAGGAAGCAATGACTGAGGCCTGGTCTAGAAGTTGGGCTGTAACTTTTGAAGGCCTATCCTTAGTGGCCTCTGCCTACCTGCTGCTTTCTACCTCAGAGATGGGCCACAGCCTCCGGAGACAACACCATCATCTGGGGAACAAGCATCCAAATCATGAGAGGCCTTCTTTGTTCATCCTTGCCAACATCTGTCACTTTTCTTTTTTAAAAATAACACCCATTGTAAGTGAGATGAGATGGTCAGGCAATATATATGCACATATGTATGTGGACATGTATTTGAGTTACTATTCTCATAATGAAGAATGAAATCTGAGCATTGGCATCCCATAAGATGATAGTGGAGGACAGTACATGAGATACAGTGAGTTCAACACTAAACTACACATTTATCGTCATGGTGGAAGTGAAAAGGAGTTGACCTGAATGCAGAATGGTGATTGACAGAGGTAATGGGAAGCGTAGTGGGCAAGTGAGTGAAAGCAGGCTGTGCTTTTCTCAATGTGTGTTGCATAGCTGTATGTAAATGTCACCCTGGGGCCTTGTGAGCCCACATAACTAACAAAAAAGAAATAACACCCTCTTCGCCTAACACCTAGGATGCTGCAGACCTCATAGTCACATGGACTCCCTATTGCTTTCCCCTGGGAATTAGCCTCTTGAATAAGTCTCTCCTCACTAAGTCTAGGTCCTTTTTTTATAAATGATGCTTTGTCATTGTTTTTAGGTGTCGCTGTAGTTGACACATGCAGAGTATTTCTATATATTTGTAGAGAACCTTGTGGTGTTTAGATATATTCATACATGGAGTAATGATTAAATCAGGATATTCAGCTGCCTCTCCATCATCTCATATCCTCATGTAATTTTTTTTTTTTTTGTGGTGAGAATACTCAAAATCCTTCATCCTGGCTAATCTGAATTACATCAGGTACCGTTGTTAGCTATGATAGCACACCAGCACATATTCCTCCAATCTGGCTGTAACTGTGTATCTATTAACTAATCTTCTCCCTCCACTTTGGCTGGCCTCTGCCCACTGTTTTCCTTTCTGTGAGATCAGTTTCTTCGCTCCTAAGTGACATCAGGGGTGTATTTCTTTTTGGCTTACTGCGCTTAGTGTTATGTACTCCAGGTTCATCCATAATGCCACAAGATTCATTCCTTCATTGCTATGAAGCATCTAGATGTGTATTCTGTGCAAAAGAAACAGAAGTTTTAATTCAAACCCAGGTCTTCCCCACACTTCAGTCACAAGGTTTTTAAACTTTCATCTGGACTCTTTCTCAATGCGTGGGCTGAGAAGACAGGGGACTCTGGGCTTCTCTACAGCGCCGCCTGCTGCTGGAGTAACACCAGAAGGGCCACAGGTCCTGAGGTATTGCACAAAGCAGCTTGTCAAACGGGTGTAAAAAATGCCAGTGAAGGAAAATGAGCACAGGTTCAGTTTAACCTCAAAATGGTAAGAGCAAACACTTATTGATCTCAGAGTTTCAAGCCCCCAAAGCTCACAGCTCTGAATCTTGGGGTGCAGGGGCTGCTGGGGTCTGAGAACACATCTTTGTAGTTGAGAATAGAAAGCCTCTTTCTCATTTAGGTATCTTGTGTTGGTCCTATCTGTGGGCCATTTCCAAGGAAAATGCAAGAGAGCTTAATCAGGGTATCTGAATTATGTAATGGAGAATTATTCAGTGTGGTGTGGTCTCTAAATAGCAGCAGCAGCAGCAGCAGCAGCAGCAGTGACTCCTTTAGAAATGCAGATTCTTTGGCCCCATGCAGATCTCTTGTGTCAGGGACTCTGAACAGTGTGGGCCAGCCTTCTGCCTTCTGTGCTTAAAATCCCTGCTGAGGGATTCTTAGCATGGGGTGGGGCTGGGGGTAGGGGAGATGGGAGTGAGGCGGGTGTGTGCGTGATGGTGGTCTCTGGAGCTCAATGTGAGGGAACCTACTTGAGGAGGAAGATGATTTCACTCATGTTTAGGGCAGGCAGCTCAGCGGTGAAGGTAACAGATTTCCCACCCCCCTCTGCGATGTGCTCCTTTCCCAGGTGTTGTTAATAAGTGATTTCTTGGCAGTTCCTGTATTCAGAGAAAGAAATCAAAACGTATTGAGCGGCCGTGAATGTACCAGACACTTGGGCTTGGCATTTTTGATGAGTTATTTATGTGATATTTATAAAAACCTAAAGAGAAGAAGAATGTGTCCTGTATTTCATACAGAGATGTTTGCCTTTTTCTAGAGGAACCCTGGAAAGCCTAAAAGATGTTAAGACTTAAAGGGATTTCTGTGGGTGGGATTGCATGCCTTTTATTGGGGTGGGAGTAGGTATTCTTATAGAGGGGAAGGCCCTGGCATATATGATAAAAAGACAGGAGCTGGGAAGGACACCCTGTTAGTACTAAGAAAAATTTCATCACAGTCATATCCTGTGACTCAGCAGTTCTGCTATGGGTTATAGGTGTCCTTGTGGTACACAAGGAAAAAGAGGAATCATCTGTGATGTGGGTGAAAGAGGGACCACATAGTCCAGGTGCCCATCACTGAGGAATGGATGAAAACAGGGCAGGCAGAGGCTGCTTCTGGGGGCAAATGCCTGAGGTGGGGTGTAAGAGCCCAGGTGAGCTTAACACTGTAATGTGGTGCATGATACAATCTGTTAGTACAACTGCATTTCTACCTATGTAAAGACAAAAGAACATTTAAGAACATCTATGAAGATTAAATTGAACCCCTGGGACGTCTACCTGTGAGGAAGGGCAGCAGAAAATACGATTGAAGTAATGAGACTAAAGATAATTTGCAAAGATGGGAAGAGGGCTTTGAGCCATCAACAAACAAGCATGGTACATCTGATGCTTGCTAAACAAGCCTTCTCAGTGGAGAGAAGGAAGAAGACAGCCAAGAAAAGGAAGTCGCAAAATAAACACACTTCTTAGTGCACCTCCAAGGCCAATGCTCAGAAGTAGGATCTGGGACTCAGACCCTGAGGGTCAGTATATCATTTTGGGGTAGTAAAGTAAACTCCAGCTCCTGAAGATTGCATAACTTAATATCCATTTTGATCACAAGAAATTTTGGTACTCTTATTTTTCCTAGCTCTGTCGTAATGCATTTGGTATCATTGGGTAAGTGTAGAATTCTCCTGCCAGGATAAATGCATGTAGGCCAGATTATTTACTCGCCCTGGAGAGATCTCTGATGTTGCACAGCTCTTACTTAAGGAGGAAGAGTTTTGAGGAACTGAAAATGAAGAGAGTGAGGCGTGAGAGTTTTAGTCTAGGACCGTTTCTGAAGACCACTGCTTCACAGAGTGACCCTAAGGCTTCTGAGAAACGTCTATCCCTGATCCCTTTTCTTTGAACATTGGGGATAAATTTTGAAACTTGTAGTCTCTAAAACTTCATAGTGAAAAATAAGATGGATTTGAAAACAACACTCTTCTACTTTCAAGTCAATGGATAATTAAAAGAAGTAGAAGGCAGAAAACTTCTATCAGTCCTGTGTGAATGTTGTCTATCTAGAAACTCAAGGGATTTCATTTGTGGAAAAATCTACAAAGTATGCCAAACGATATAAAAGTTGTTAAGGAAGAGTGCAATCTTACTACCAAGGCATCTTGCCCCCACCTCTCTGTTCCTTAGTGGGACAAACTGCTTTGTGATAATTAGCCATGTCATGTTCTCTCTCATTTTTTCTTTATTATTCATTGACTACAATAATGTGCACAGTACTGGGTACCAGGGCAGAGGGACAGATTATGAGACTTGAAACCATCTGTCAAAGCCATCACTGGTTAGGAGGGGAGGAGCCTGGTGTGTAACAAGGACAGACCTCAGAGAATGAACAGATGTATGGGATAGATGCACTAATATTTGGTTGGCAAAGTAGCTTCAAGCTAGTCTCAGGTTGCAACCTTATTATACTATAATTTTCAGTTATTTCTCATTACTCCCTTCTGCTGTCAAAATCATATGTAATAATTTTACAAGTGACTCAGGAGTTATTGTTAGTTATTACGGGCATTTTGAGAATGTTGGTAATTCTAAGGTGACCAGTGTAAATAAATTTCTAATTGGGAATAGAAAGGGCACAGTAATGAACCGAAGTGGACATGACTGTGGGCTGCGGATGGAGAAACCCCTCATTACAGTTAGTGAGAAACAGCCATTTTGTTTATCAGTGCCCCCTTAACGCTTAACGCTAGTTGATTTGGTCTACAAGTAGGCACCTATTCCAAGACTGGACAATCAGAGTATTCCTTTGAGATGATTTTGACTTGGACAGATTAGTAAAGCAGTTTTTCTCTCCTTTCTTAGGATGATTGCTACTCTAGGCAGAAGTCATTTAGCTTCTTATTTCTTTAGCACACAAGATTTTGTCTTCTTCCACAGTGTATAGTTACTGCCTGAGGGAAGCAGAGGTAAGCATTTATATAAATATAAAATTTATAATCCCTGAAAATGGTCAACAATCATGGTAATAGTTGTTATAATTGTAGCTATTAATCACAGAGAACATAAGAATGAACATGTATTGAGCATTCTGTGTACATAGCACAATGCTATTGGCTTCACATATCTTAATTTTTAATATAAATACCCAAAGGGAGTCCTGTAATTAATCCCACATGAGAAAACTCTCAATAACAAAAAGCAATTGTAAAAAGTATAAAGGATGAGATGATACTGAACTAATCATGCCAGATTTTCCCAGTGTCTACCTGTATGTCAGGCCTTACAGTTGTTTGTATTGTTAAACATTTTTTTTTCATTTAATGAGTTTGAAATATTTTCTCTGTTCTTGAACCTTACAAAATAGATTTCTGTTACCTGCAACACAAAATTAACAAGACAGTATACAGTCACAACAAGGCTTGCCAAGGGGTCTGTATGTGATAAAAAATTGATGGGCTTAAGCTTAGCTCTAGCCCTCAAGTTGCAGCTCAAATTTCAGCAGAGATAAGGAGGGAGCAGAGATGGAGACGGGGGGGGGGGGGAGTGGGGGGGGGTGGAAGAACGAGGACTGAGCTCTGCTTCTCATGGCGTCCTGTTGCCCTCGCTCAGGCAGGCACCCAGCGAAGTGAAGCCCAGCAAACCGTTCTTTGTGCAACCATGAGACCAAGATGAGACATAGAACCTGATCTGTAATAACTGTCAGATTTCCTGATCCAAGCTCACCTTGCATGTAACTTCAGATTGAAAGAGAATAAAGAAATGGGGCTGGCAAAATGGCTAAGCAGAGAAGAGACCTTCACCAAGACTGATGACCTGAGTTTATCTTCAAGATCCACATGGTAGAAGAAAAGGATTCCCACAAGTTGCCTTCTGACTTATATCATGGTATGCGTACTCTACACAAATGAACACTAAATCATTAAGTCTAAAAATAAGAAAAAATAGAATGATTACAAGAGTCATTTTTGACCTTGCTTTACAGTTTGAGTTGGCTTGTGCCTTATCTCTCCGGGAGTCAGTGTTAGATGTGTGAGGGGGAAGTGATAAAGGGTGACTCTGTGATAACCACTGCACCCTCCTTCCTCTGACATCCTACATAAACAGCCAGGGCATATGGATAGGGAGGGACGGGTGCTCAAATGGCTTGTAGATTGGAGAAGTATGATGCATCATTTGAGATCTGGCTCTGAGGTTGGTCTCCCAAGGAGTCAGGTACTAGCTCTGTGAAGGATCACAAAACCATTACTCTCTTTCTGATTTTCCAGCTAGAGTCTATTGGTTTGCAGATACCTGCCTCAAAGCTGGCCCAGGTGAAGAGAAGAGGGGTGTAACTGCACTATGCTTTCAGCCGACCCACTCAGCACTCGGGACTAGATGAAGAAACCGGCGTAGAATGCTGAAGTAATGCCCAATACCCCCAAAGCAGCTGATACCTGATGGCTAGTACTGTTACTAGCCAAAAGTGAGGGGGGCGAATATGTAGGTCTATATATGCAATAGGTCTCAGAAACAATGCAAAGAAAAAGCAAAACGGAAAGTGTTATTCGATTATAAATTTAATATGCTCTAAGAGATCAAATTTAAAACACAACTTGATGTGTTGTTTATGTAAATACAAATATATGTACTTATGAATACATATTACTAAGAATAATATGATATCCTGCTAATGTCTATATAAGTATATGTAAGCATATGTACATAAATATCACACGCTGTGCAAGCTCATCAGTACAGATCCTGCACTTTTATATTTGCATGCTGCATGCAAATGTATGCGAGAAAGCATAAAACCAGGTGTATGAAAGGACTGTTTTCCTGACTGTGGTTATATGTAGTAATGCTAGCAATGAAAACAGTGCCTGTGTGTGTGCATGTGTGTGACACGTGTGTTCACGGAGCAGAAGTACTCTGCTTGCTTGAAATGTTTCATAATTAAAAACCTTGGAAAATACATTATAAAAGCTTCCATCTGATCCCTAGAAGGCTGCCTTCCTCATTTGTATTCTACTCGACTATTCAAATTTCCCTTTTAATATGCAAGAGGAGTTATGGTTTGATACCCATCTGAATCTGAATCATTAATGAGGTCGCTTGCGCTGGGATAGTTCCACACTGGGCCGCCAGGCTGGAGAGTGACCGGGGTAAGAGGAGGGGGTTGGGGTGGGAGCTCGCCAGGTGTAGCGGGTTTACATTGGACATTCTTTCCTGACTGGAGAAAAAGAGACTTGGAACAAGACACCCCGGACAGGTTGCTCAATCCTGCTCAGCTTATATCTCTAACTACGAAACAGGAATAATAAATCTTATTTCAATAGGTTTCTGTGTGAAGTAAATAAGCACAGAACATGGCCCGTGGCAAGCATATCAAAGACCCAGTGTTATGACACTCGATTCATATTTGAAGCATCATTGTCACAGACATCAGAGAGGAGAGAAATATCAATCTTTCGCCTGCAGGAATCAGAGCAGCCAATGAAAACTCATTCTCTGTCTACTGGAGCCAGTGGGTGCATTTGAAAAACAAAACCCAAAAGATCAAGCAGAATCTCTCTGGCTGCTTCTGAAAGCCAGTATCTTTTTTCTGTATAGAGATTTGTTTTAGCTTCATGCCTGTGGCGTGGAGAGGAGGAAGAGGGAACTTGTCCCTTCCCGGAGGATTGAAAACAAAGGCAAGTTGGGGATCAGGCCAGCTTGGGAGAGGGGCATTAGCTCAGCAAAGGTTTGAGAGAAAAGACTGAAGGTGAAGGAGGGTGGAACTGCAGGAGGGATGTGTAATGTGTGAACCATCCACAAAGGGGCAAGTAGACAAAAGGGAAGGCTGGCCAGGGCCATCTGATGTGAGGATAATGAAGCTGGATAACAAAGCATGGTGAAGATAAAGGGCTTTGTGGCAGCTTGGGCCTGGGGAGACCGAATCTCCTGATTTAGCTGCTGGCTTCAAAATGAATGCACAGAAGGTGTTCCTCTGCCAGCAGTGAGGTGATCGAGGCAGGAGCACAGTTTCACCCTGTCCCCTACAGTAGCCTGAGGAGGCTGTCTTAGTCTGTGAGAACCTCACCTCAGGCTAAACCCAGAGTCATAGCTTCAACTAAGAAAACAATCTCAGAGAAACAAGTATGAAGGAGAGATGAGGTTTAATAAAGATATTTTAGTACACATTTTAAGAGAGTTAAGAGAAGGAAGAAGACTCTACAAAAGAAAGTAAGACACCCCAGAGTATGCATATGGTCTTCCAATGGTCACAGTTTATTGAGTCAAGTACACCATTGCAGTGAGTTTATAAGCTACTGTGTTTCAAGGGTTCCTAAGAATCTAAATAAGATCACAATGGAGTTCTTGGGGGTTACAGATGGGATTATGCATAATAGAGATCTCAGGGATGAAGGAAGGTGGTATATCTTTATTGTAGACTATGTAAATAGTCTGAGACTTCCAGTAGATATGTGGGGAAATAAAAAAGGACCTAGTCTACGCCAAGTATATTTAGGCCATAAGCCTGGTTCATTCTCTTTCTTAATGTAAAATATCTATATATGAAAAGAATATCATTTCTATGTTAGCAACCTTCATAACAAATGTTATTAATTGTACTAGAATTCCTGTTACTCATTTGGTAAGAGAGTTCAATCAGATGCCTTAGTGATGGGCTCCTTTCCTTTTCCATGTCCCACAATTCTTTCTAGTTTTCTATCCTACCTCACTTCTGTGGAAAGAATAAACCAAGCTACTCATCAGGGATTAACAAGCGCCTCGAAACTTCAGTAGGGAACACCGTGCCCCTGCTGCTGGAACAATCAGTTCATTAAGGGGTTGCCAGCATGGTGATGACTGGTTCCCAAGTCTTGACTGTTGTCTACTGTGGCATACAATGCTAAAAATAGTATAGAACTTTTTAGTGACTTTCAGACAATTTTTTTACCTTTTAGAAGACATTTTTGTGCCTGGCATGGTGATATGTGTCTGTAATTATGCAACTTGGGAAGTGAAAGCAGAAGGAACTTGAGGTCAGTGTCAGCATATATAGTGGGCTATAGAGTGGGACCTTGGCTAACTAACTAACTAACTAACTAACTAACTAACTAACTAACATATATTTCAATCCACCCATAAACACTTAGACCCATAATGAACCCTGTCTACAAGAAGTGCAGGAACAACAACAACAACAATAAAACCATAGAGCAGAGATTGAAGGGAATATCCAACCAATGACTGGCCCAACCTGAGACTCACCCCTCGGGAGACAGCCAACCATGATACTCTGCTATGCTTATCAACTGAAGACTAGCGCAGCTGTCTTCTGAGTTGCTCCGTTAACCAATACTAAGAATTCATGGAAAAGCCACAGGGAAAGTTACTATGTTGTAAGTCAATTAATACATTTAAAATAAGAGAGTTATCCCAACTGTATGGATAAAGATACTCCTGAAAGCCAACGACTGTTAAATAAAAAAACTCCGAGACAGCTGTATATATCTCATTATAGTTCTGGTAAAGGAAGCTCCAGAATTATGCTTCCCCAAATGAAATGGGCTATTTTCATTTTTTTTTTTCTGGTCGTCCTTCAGAATTAGCTAAGATATTATTGCCAATGTAACAAAATCAGTTGCAAAGGTATAGGGAAGTCAAGCCTGAACAGAAATTTCCCTAGGCTGTATAGATTTCTTAGTTCTGGAAGGTAATAACATCAGAGGCTTTTGGGGGAGAAATGGCATCAGAGGTCCTACCAACAATACCAATGTGCCAGGCAAGAAGTGACCGTTAGTGCATGCGTGGTACGATTGTTGTGGTGGTAACCAGCTGCTCTCTCATTTGATTTGAGGCCTGTTCTGCTCTCAAGAATTCACTCCTTATACTATAAGTCTAGTAAAAACAAACAAAAACTCATGGCTGAGGACGTCTCAGGCCTGAGTTGCAAACTACTGCTGTTTAGCTAAATTGTCACGGTGCAGAGCTGCCTTCTAAGAGTTTATGTTTATATCCATAGGCAAATACTACTTCCAGCTTTAAAGAAGCTTCTCTTTCTGTGAGTGGTGACAAATGCAACACATACAGGGCTGCTCAAGGTGCTGAGAATATGTGACTGTTGAATGCTCAGCCCTAACCAGAATGTTTGTACCCCCACTATCCCTAAGGCTTCAGGATTGTCTTGGAAGAGGGAGAGGAAAGAATGTAAGAGCCAGAAGATGAAGAGACAGGCTCTGAAGTCTCATCTTCTGGGCATGATTCAGCCAGCACAGCCACCACCTCACAGCAGCTCTAGCTGCCTGCAATGGACCAAGATTAAGCCTATTGACAGTCAATCACAGTCTGGAGAGGGAGTCATGCGGCCCCCCCTTCCAGCTGAACCATTGGCTACTGATGGATTCTAGGAGAAAGGTAGTCATGGTGTTTAGTTGTAGACTCTCTGAAGAGCCCCCAAGTTCCAAACTTATAGTCACACAAAATCTTAGTTAAATGCAGTTGGCTGTAAAATAATAAAATAAATAAAAGTTTTAGCAAGACATGAATAAAGGAAAGGGATTTGGGTAGAGTATTAGGAGTAGGAGAATGATTAAAGGTGTGAGGTTACAGTGGTCACAATGCTCTCTACACGTTATGACATGACCAGAGAATAAATTTCATAAAAGATATTTTAAAAATCTGTTATTCATTTATGTGTCTGTGTGTCTCTGTTTGTGGGCACACATGCATGTGAGCACCCATGGAAGCCGGAAGAGGGCATTGGATTCCCCAGATCAGGAGTTACAGGTGGTTGTAAGCAACCTGCTATGGATTCTAGGAGAACTTGGGTACTCTCAATGAAGAGCAAACACTCTTGAAGGGTTAACTCAGAGCCCTGTCTCCATATCTGTTTTGTTTGTTTGTTTCTTCCATAGGCCAGAAACTGGGTGATGTCCATGTTCATGTTCCAACTCCTTGATTAAGCCTGGCTGCCAATAATTAACTATCTGTCTGGCAGAGGGGCATGTAATCTTTGCTGAGGTTTTTCTGTGAAGTCCGCGATGGACTGTCATTTCTTCAGCTGCATCTCAGTACTTGCCATTGGCTGTGGTAGTTGATCAACTTGATAGGATCTGAAATTGGCCATGAGGATCTGAATTACACCTCTAGGTGAGTCTGTAAGAGTATTTCATGGAAGGATTAAACGAGGTGGGGAAACCCTTCCTCAGAGTAGGCAGCTCAGGTATATTTTTACTTACTTCTTTTCTTGATTCTCTCATATGTTTGTTACAAACCACATGAAGTATGACCATGTTTTTATTTAATCCGTTTTTGCCAATCTTGTTGGTTTATTTACTTATTTATTGAGGTAGGGTCTCACCATATAGCTCAAGCTGGCTTCAAACTCATGACTCACTTGCTTCACCCTCCCAAATGCCAGGAGTACAGCTGTGCACCACTGTGTCTGGCTTCCATCTCTGTCATTTAGTTGTCTTACTTAGATAACTTACATCAAAGGTAACTCCTGGGTGATGTTGGCTGACCCATATCTACCCTCTTGGCTGCAGTTTTTGGGAAGATGATACAAAGAATGTGATATCCTGAGAAGAAATGTTTGGAATAATCTGTGCTGTGTCCTTGTCTTTTCTAGAAAGAAAGTTTACAAAGCTGGAGCTGAGTAACCCAAGGTATGTAAAGACTCTTGGACTCCCGCAGTGTGGAACACGCACAGATGAGGCTCTGTCTGTCCTGTGCTCCTTTCCTGAGCCTGAGGAGGTCAGCTCACTGGGATCCCTTGATCTCTGAGCAATTATCTCACTCACACATTTGTGTGAGCAGAAGCTAGCATAGCTTTTCAGGGATACTGAGAAGCAAGGACTGATGTCTGCTATGGGAAGGTTTTTGGTTTTCTGGTTCCCTCTTCATGCTTTATTGATTTTCTATCATTTACTTGAAACTGCATATTTGAAGAATTCCTTTTTTCCCCTTTTAGTGTTTTTGACAGTTTTGTAAAGCTGTCCGGGCTATTGAAGTACACATGTGGCTCTTACCCTGGTCCACTGGTAGTGAAGTGCGCAGGCCTCACTTCTGCGTGGATCCCTCATGCTTCACGTTTTCCAGGTGATGTTCTCTTGCGTGTCCAATGGTGCTATTTTTTCTTTCTTCCTTTGAGACAAGTTCTTAATATGTAGCACAGGCTGGCCTCAAGCACTCTTGCTAAGCTGACCCTGAACTTGTGATTTTTTGCCTCGGCCTCCTGATTGCTGAGAATGTAGACTTGTGCCACCACCCCAGGCTGGTGTCTATTCTTGACCAATTGTTCATATCTAATTGCCAAACCTTTTGACATAGTTTAGCTTTCAAAAATGATTTCTCACTATTTGCTGGAGGAAATAAAATTCTCCTGTTCATAGGAACATCTTATTGTTTAACTTCCCTGTTCCCTGTTCTTCTGTGTTACATTCCACAATGAGATAATAAATCTCTCTTTCAATTGTACTATTTAATGTCTTCAAAATATACATTTCAGTTACCTTAACTGAATTATATATTAGTTATATTTTGTACTTTATTTTTCTGTTTTTATCTTTATTATTCTGTTTCTAATTTCTTCCTTCTAGTATTGATGAAGTCATATTCCATACCTAGCAACAAAACCCGACAATGAAAAAAAGAATAAACTAAGAAATCTTCATATTTGATAAATAATTCATATTATCAATTTAAATTGTATTACATTGGATTTGTTTGTACAGAAAATGATGATCTGGTGTTAGTACAGCTATGAACACAATGCTAAGAGCTGGTTTCCTTCATTACTTCAAGGATATGCTCTTATTTTGTTTGCAAGGTGTTTGAATATCTTGCCTCTAAGAACTCTTCTTCATGTTATGAAGAAGTACAAGGCACATGAGAGCATCATAAGGTTGTTCTGGCTGAGTGCTGAGCTGAGGGTACAGCCCACAGTTAAGAGTAACAACCAGTCATACATGCAAAAAGGCATTGGCAGTGGCTTCAAGCCAGCCACCGTGGCTGGCCCATGAGAAAACCACCAGGCTAACCCCAGCTGGACCCTGAAAACTCACAAACAGGATCCCCTGGGCCTGCCATTGGCTGTGCGAGTTGGAGCAAAGTGTGTGGCTTACTTGTAAAACAGTGCTAACTACACTTAACACTATAGGGTGATTGTGAGTTAACATGACAGCTCTCCACGGTACTGTTAGTTCACTTGTGATACTGTTTGTTCAAAGTCAGCTATGGAAATTTGTATATAAATCCAATTCCTAACCCTGCTCTCTACCTAATTGCATTGCTAAGCATAATCACCATAGCAACCCATGAAGCTACCTATTTTCACACAAGGACCTAGAGATTCAGTGCCATCCTCTGTGTGTCTCAGTTTAATTCAAGCTAGACTTGGCAGCAGGTGAAAAGTTGTGATGCCATTTAAGGCACAAGTATTAAAAAAATGTGTACCACTGGCTTTGAATACCTGAGCTCATAGCACTGTAAGCAGATGCCTCACCATGCTAGTATGAGGGAGGACAGTTAGTTCTCTTTGGCCTCGCTTTCTCATAATGCTGTTTTGGAACACAGTTTTTACTAAAATAGCATACCCTGAATGAATTTTGTTCAAATGCCAGAGTCACTCTTAGAACCAGGCTGTAGCTATAGTGCATATCTTCCTGGTGATACAAGGGAGGAAGGAGCTGAGTAACAGAAGGGAGTGATGAAAAGTGGGTCCTTACACAGAGTCATTCATACTTCTCAAAATGCCCATAGAAATGGAGGAGGCTCCATCCTGGTAAATGATAAAAAAACATTGTGTGATAAAATGATCATACAGGGTAAAGGTAATCAACAACAGAAAACATGGTTATGCCTCTGTAGCAACAATAACATGAATCTAAAATTATTGCTAAGTTTCTATTTCTGACATGTAGGGAATAGTGACAAAGGGCAGTTTCCTTTAGTCTGTGCTTTACCGTTGTTTGTTGCAGATGTGTTGATTTTCTGATCATCACTCTCACCATCGGTTAAGTAGGTAATGTACTTATGATGTAATGTGTTTGCTGTGTAGCCAGTAGCATCCCAAATACAATATGTCTGTCTCCTGAGGCAAATGCCTTTTCATGTTTAGTAGAAGAAATTCAAGTACAGAGAAGGAAACTCACTTGCCAGGCTAGACTTTGTAGATGTGTGGGGAGACAAAACTCAGTATCATGCTGCTCATGTATTTCTTGATATTAACTTTGTCAGTGTTAATTACTGACAATGTTTATTGATACATCTTCCAGGAGTGAGCAAAGAACTTCATCTGGACAATGCAGAAATGAGCGAAAGGGAGAAGACTTTCTCAATGTTTGACTTGAAGCTATTTCATTACTCAACTTGTTCTGCACTTCATGGGAGACATCACAAGCATATCTAAGTAATGAACGCACCTGATATAACTTATCTCTCCTATCCGTGGACTTTACATAGGTATTTACCATGCATTGCTAGGCAGGATTTATAAAAGTGCAGAATATACAGCTACTATATTTTTAATTTTGTTTTCTGTACACGAAAACATTTTCATTTGAGTCAGGCATGGTTAGAAAAAAATCAGAGAATTAAGAAAGGCAACTGCCTTAGTTCAGTACTGCATTCGTAGGTGACCTGTATTGGCTTCAAAGTTTTTATTGTTTCATTAGCATAGAAACAAAACTATTAACCAACAGAAAAAAATGATACTGGAATGTGATGACGTATGGCTGAGCAAGTCAGCCAAGAACATGTTATTTTAGGAAATGCTGAGAAGTCAAAGGCTCTAATGGCTCTCACAGGGATTAAACAAACAAAGCTAGTATTTTTCTCCATGAAGTATTAAATGAAAGATGATACCTGACTAATTCAGTGTCAAGACTAAGTATTTATTCATACCCCATTGCCTATATTTTTCGACTGTGGCGTCAAATATCCATGATTCATTAAAACATTTCTTTTTCTTGTGCATTTTAAGTTACATACGTAATAAATGTTTGTTGTAAAAATCACAAACAAATATGTGTAAAATAAATCTCCCCTTGTCCCAATTTTCCCTCTCAAGGGAGCAGGTTCTACAAATCTCATACTCAGACCCACCTTTTAGATTTCAAAGTATGCATATCAACATGTATGTGCTTTGTCATAGGTATTTAAAGTAAGATGATATTCAGAGGTTGCTTTCCTCTGAGATGTTGTATGTCTGTTCTTTCAAATAGTTTGAGCTGCATTGTGTGACAAGGAACCTTCACATTTCTGCAGAAAATGCTAAGAATTCTCCATGCCATTGAGTCTAATGCACTCAAAATCAAAATAATCCAAGAAGAAAGACACTGTGCAAGGATTTTTTCTCAGTAGAAAAATCTAACATACCAAAACAGAATAGTTACAGGGCAAAGCATCAAGATCCTGTTCTCATTAAGAGTTTGGTATGTTAAGTACTTTTCCAGCACTTAAATCCTGAATTTAATATTAACAGTTATTTGATAGGGTTTAGGACACCTCCTGGGATAGGGGAGAATCTTGAATATCAGGAATTGATGATGGTTGATGCTGTGTCTTCTTCTTCCAGAATTTCTAAGACAATAAAATATAAATTTCAATTTAGTTTTTAACTCTTCAAAGTTCAGGTGTGTCAGTATCTAGCATATTCTCTGCTAGGCATGATGCCAGAGTTATCTGTCTCTAGAACTCTTGTACACTTTTTTCGTTTTTAACTTTGGAGACTAATTTCATGTCCTGGTGTAGCGCTCATAATTATCATGGTCACAGTAAATTTGTGAATAAATTACCTAGAAGTGCCCTACTTCTAAGCCACACCTTCCCCCTCCCCTCCCGCCTTTAATATGAGCTATCTTGCCTGTTGCCATGGAGGCTTAAGAAAAATTAGGACCTACTAGGCACTCAAATGGACTCATTGCAAGGGGCCATGGAGTTAACTTTAACTCTAGAACTTTAATCACTGGATATTAAACACAGTGGATAACTTCTCCTACCTCCTTTATCATTTTAGAAATACACTGTTAAAAGCCATTATACCCATTGGGTTTGATGGTGTAGTACTGAAATCCCATCAACTCAGGAAGCTGAAGCTGGAGGGTGGTAAACTTACAGTCAGCCTGAACAAGTAACTGAGACCCTGACTCAAAATAAAATGTAATATATGTGTGTGTTATACATATATATTAAAAGCATTAGTACAGTGACTGCCTAACATGTAGTAGGCTCTACTCTAGGTTCATCTTCCAGTAAAACACACACACACACACACACACACACACACAGAGAGAGAGAGAGAGAGAGAGAGAGAGAGAGAGAGAGAGAGAGAGGCAGAGGTAGAGAAATAAGAGATATTTTTAGTATTCCTTTGGACTCTCAGAAGGTTGGGCAATAAATAGCTCTTTAGGTGCTATAACATTTTTCTCTGACAAGCACCACCACATGCTTGTGTCATTGTCTTCTCCCTGCTCCTCCACCTTCATTCCTGTTTTCTTGGCTTGTATTCTTTGTACATGGCTTTCAAAGACATTTCTGCTTGGATCCAGCTGTCTGCAGAACCACGTCTACTCAACAGGATTTCCATCAGAAGGGGCAAGTGCTGCAGACTGCCTATTACCTAGTTTACAGCTGCTGTCTACTGGTATCTACTAATCACTTCCCAGCTTTCTCAAGTTCTTTATACATGACTGACTACTCAGATTCACTGTGTGCCTAACATCATTAGATGCATGGCTTTATTCTACAAGAAAGAAAGCCAAGAAGCACTGACTGTTGTGCAATGATTTCCCACATATAGTGGGATTATCTTGGACCTTCTAGAGGTTTATGTTTTAAAGCGTAGGTCTTAGCTGGGTAGGCACTCAGCTGGCTCATCTAACTTACCCTGACTATTCTAGCCCACAGAAGTTCCACCTTCCCCTTTCTGCCCAGATATTGGCTTTCCGATCTTTATTAAAGTCAATTAGATACAATTCTAGATTGCCTTAGGCAGTTGAGAAAGGAACAATATTTACAAAATATGATGGTTGTGATGGATCATAGTTCTCTGTGGGTACAGAATTAACAACTGAGTATAGAGACACACCTTTATGCAATGTACCGCAACATTCTTGAGTTGAAATATTCCCTCCAGGGAGGGAGGGGGAGCTCACAGAATTCAGGATGTACACCAAAAGTCACAAAGTCTGGGAAAGTGGACATTTGTAAGATTCTTCAAGGCTCCTCCCAGACTTATGGAAAGAGGGAAGAACTGCTGGGAGAGGAGAATCTCAGTGGTCAAGCTACAGAGCGGAGATCTACCTGCAAGTCCTGCTCCACTGTAGCTTTTGTGAGTCACCTGTGTTGAGGTGGGCTTGCTGGTAACGCAGCTGGGTTTGAAGTCACTGCAGATCTTGTAAGCCACACTCATCCATAAGCTTGTAAGAACCTCGGTAAAAAACCTCACTAGTTCTCTAACTTGGACTTTGATGTAATCATTATTTCGGTCTGCAATGGGCTCCTCTTCTAGGGGTGACTAGGCAAGTGCACACGTATTACTAAAATTACTTTCCTAGGTTAGATGTAAAGCAATGCCTACTCCTTCACCCAAGATTCCAACAGCAATCCAAGGCACAAAGTTTACTCTGGGAAGCCAAAGCATTTATTAAGGTCCCAGGCATAGATGCTTGTTAACTTGGCTGGAATTCAGTACCACGGACAGTTCCCTGGGCTGTGATGCTTTTATAACCTAAAGCACAAAAAAAGAGTAATCATTTTAATCGTTCCCACTACCACCACTTTTGCTGAATAATCATATTAATAGAGGTTAAGCTTGGATACTCACTTTAAATCATATCTAAACTGCATTATATAAAAGGGTTGGACAATTGATCCATGTTTCTGGAGCCTAGAACATTATCATCTACAAAAATAAATATTATATTCAGGAAAGTGAATCTGAGGGTTTGCTTAGAGGGTGAATGAACCTAGGTAGCATTTACAAGGAAGAGATTAAATGAGACCAGTTATGAGAAGGACATTAATGAAGAGTGTCCCGGGAGCATACCACCTCTGACAGAACCTTGCAGTAATTACTTTTCTGTAATAAAATATCACAACCAAGTCAACTTATAGAAGAAAGAGTTTAGTTTGGTTTGCAATTCCAGAAGGTTATAGCCCATAACGACAGGAACAGAATGGCAGCATGTGGAAGGCATGGTGGCTGGAACAGAAAGCTGAAGGCTGAGAGCGTGTATCTCAAGCAGAGAGAGCAAACTAGTAGTAGAGTGAGACCTAAGCGCTCAAAGTTCATCTCCAGCAACTAGTTCCTCCAGCAAGTACCTCTTAAACCTGCCCCAAATGAGCCACCAACCAAGGATCCAAATGCCCAAGACTATGAGGAATGGTCCTCATATAAACTGTTACAGCCATATTCAACAAAGTGATAATAAATTCAAGGAATTTATCTACTGGCTCTTGTCAGTCATGAGATAATTAGTTTTCTTTTCAGGGATTACTTAATTTAAATTAACCATTAGAAAATATATGATACAAAATTAATTTTAAGGAACTCATTGTGGTAGAATATCTTTTATTTTCTTGTTATTGCATGACTAAAATGATAATTTAATAAAATTTACAGTTTTACAAGAACATTCTCCTCTCAAACCATATTATCAATATGATAACTTCTCAGGGTTTTTTCTTCTGAAAATCTGTAAACTATTTAGGCACATATAAATATGAATAAAATCATTGTCAGAACTCAACAACCACTTCCGTGCTTTCTCATTATGTTGACGTTTCTACCCACTGACACCATGTGTAAGTGACTCACAACACCGCACACATCTTGTATTTTGTCTCTTAAAAAGAGGAAGCAATGCCGTGAAGCTGCAATATAATTATTAACAATAATCTTATATTCTAATTATCAGACCATGGTATAAAATCTCCATTGTTACTAAAAATGCTTTCAGGATCATGTTTTGTACTGGAGGTCAACATATTTTAATGCACAGCAGTCTATGTCCATTTCCCTATAGTATTTGCTTCTTCAGAAAATCAGATATTCAAAATGGCTGCTTTTCAGAGTTGTTTTCTAGTGGTGTCTAGTTTGCTGTTGCTGCTCTTTTATGTTGAATAGACTGGAAATAGGATTTCAGAGTCTTGATTACAGCCACATGACAGCTTTACGTGGACCCTGCGTGGATGGTGATACCTGCCTTGCCCTGCTTCACACTGGGTGGTGAATAAGACCAGATGTTCCCACTGTTTGTGGTAAGTTGTATCAGTTATGGCTTAACTTTGCCACCGGAAAGCTACGGAGTGATATTTTAACACTAGTTCAAATAACATTTAAATTTACATTTCTATATCTAATGGTTGTTAAAATAACAAAGTGTGTAACTTTTGATTGTTTTTAATTTAAAAATTTATCTCCATTTTCACCTATATGCATATGTGTGTGTATGCATGCCGTATGTGTGTGTGTGTTTTGCCCACAGAAGCCCAAAGGAAATATCCGGTCCCCTGGGGTTGCAGTTACAGGAGGTGGTGGGCTACCCAGTGTGGGTGTTAGGATATGAACTCAGGTCCTCTGGAAGACGAGTGAATGCTCTTAACTGCTGAGCCATCTCTCCAGCTCCACTAACTTCTTATTTGTACATGTTACCACCAGTTGCCTGTATAGCAATTCACCTCTTAATATCTATAAATTGACTATGCTCAACTAGATCACAAACTTCAAGCCAACCTCTGATTTTTGTTAATAAAGTTTTACTGTGTTACAACCAGTTGTGTTCATTTACACACTGTCTATGTTTGTCTTATTGCTACATGGACCAAGTACTGCAACAGACTTCACATGCCCCACAAACACAGTAATACCTACTCTGGCCCATTATAGAATTTGGCCAAACCAAATGAATTAAATGATCTCTCTGAGTCTAAAATTTTCAACTTCCTGCTAGATGATTTTGCACCCAAAACGCTGAGTAGTATGTAAATTTTGTTCCTTCAATGTCTTTATGAAATAGTTGGCCTACAATGAATTGTATATGTTTACTTTATGGCACGATCAGTCTGCCATATGCAAGAAACACAACGTTGAATAAATTTTTTCTTCTAGAAAAATTTTCTTATAATCTTTGCTATTTTCTCTGCTTCCCAAGTAACCACTGATACTCTTGACATGGCAATCAGTCATTCAATCACTCAACCAAGGCAGTGTGTGCCTTCTAAACTGTATACAAAAGGAATCATTCAATATACACCCTTCCTGCCCTTCTTAAGTTAGCCTAAAGAGTTACATTCACACTGTTGCATGTTTATTTTTTGTCCACTAATACACTGTTGTAAAAACAAAGTGCAACTTGTTGGTACAATTGCACATTTGCTGATGGACATTGACATTTATCCATTTTTCTGTTAATAAAAATAAGGATTCTAGAAATGGTTGTGTAGAAGTCATTGTATGACCACAGGACTTCCTTTTTTCTTTAGTAGGAATGCACAAATGAATAGTTAGAGTACAGGGAAGATATGTGATTAACTTTTGGAGCTAGAACAGAGCTTAAAATATATTTTAAGGCTTTAAACTCAGACATCTCTGTTATTAGGGCTGCATCCCAGTAAGTGCCACAATATAAAATTAGACCCACAGTCAATACCTCCAAACTCTGTTATTAATAGACATTATGTGTATACATATACATCACACACACACACACGTTAATACTTATTGCCAGTTTCACAGGATCTGGAATCACATAGGGGACAAGGCTGTGGACAATGACTGTGAAGGAGTTTTTAGACTGGGCTAACTGAGGTGGACAGATCCAGCCTTATGTGGGCGGTGCCATTCCACAGGCTGGACTCTGAACAGAATAAAGGGGAGGAAGCCAGCTGAGCATCCGTGTTTGTTTCTCCTTGCCTCATAACTGTGACTACAATGTGACCAACTGCCTCTTGTTCCTATGCTTTCCCTGTCAAAAAAAAACAATACAATCAGAGTGTAAAGTAGAAGAACCCCCCCTTTATAGAGTTAGGGCTAGGGGGATTTCTTGTATGTGTATGTGTGTGTGTTTGTGGGTGTGAACATGTGTGTTAAGGGCAGAGGTCAGCATGCACCCTGATATTTTTGGAGCTGACTCCTAGGCTATCGTTGGGATTCGAGGATCACTGAC
The DNA here is from genome assembly GCA_028658305.1 of Pachyuromys duprasi. Taxonomy (NCBI): domain Eukaryota; kingdom Metazoa; phylum Chordata; class Mammalia; order Rodentia; family Muridae; genus Pachyuromys; species Pachyuromys duprasi. Next base: position 147,898,096 of record CM053766.1, on the reverse strand, counting down.
TGGGTTAAGCTGGTGAGACAGTGAGCCCATGAACCCATGAGATCCAGTTGTGCCTGCTTCCCTAGTGTTGGGACTACCAGTGTGCATCACCACATCTGGCTCTTTAAGTGGGTGCTGAGACCTGAACATGGGTCTTTGTTTTTGCACAGCAAGAACTTTCTTGCTTGAGCTCTGTCCTTCCCCTGGTTAAGTGGCTTTAGTCTGGCATTTTGCCATATTAATGAGAACACCAACAAACTGCATATACTGCAGCCATGTTCAAAAGAAACTTTTACATTTATTACTTTTAAGATACCTAGTAACTGGATGTATCTCTCAAAGTTTCCCATCCTTCTTACGGAGCTTATTTACCCAAGAAAACTCATATCTGCCTGTTGTGTTTCTAAAACCCAAGCTAACCTCAGCATAAAGTCACTGGTCTGGCAACTCCACAGTCCTGAGAAGCCCTCTCTTAAGTTTCTGTCTCTTCATTCTAAGTGAGATCAGATCTTAAAGCTCACTGCAGCTTTCTGTATTAGAGGTTACTGATGGGCGAAATCTCTTTCGGCTTGTCCTTCCATTCTTTAGATAGAAAACAAACCATGGTGTCTGAGCAAGCTGAACAGAGCTCAGATACATCTAAGAAAGCCTGGCTTATCATTGTTATGGAAGACTGACCATGAAGTGACCAGTGTGGGTACAGCAGCAGTTTCTGGCTGTTGTGAAGACTCTCCATTCAATATATCAGTTCCCAGTCTGCACCCAAAAAGTCTTCCACTGAGAGGTGTCATCTCGGATTTTTAAGTATATTGGCATACAGCGTGTGGGGCTGAACTAAAGACTGTGAGCATTTCATGGTGTGGACTGCATCTATACACTGAGGCACTGGAAATGCTTCACCTATATCTCTGGAGGTTTGATACCCTTTGGAACTGGGAATCAGTGAGAAAGTTTTAAAGATTATTTAAATTAATTAAATTACTTAATGATTCTTTAGCATAGAAAAAAATTATCAGGTTTGCCTTCCACTGAGGAAGAGCATAAATAAGACAGTGGTAGAAGGGACACCCGTGTACAATCCATAGAAAGTTCTACCATATTCTTTTTCAGAACACACAGAAGGTTGTATAAAACATCATTAAAATTACGAATACACCATAGAGAATTTTCTTTAACCCATCATTTAAATTTTCCAATATTAAGACTGCACGGCTCTGGTACAGTGACGGACATTAAGAAATGACATTGACAAAATATGTTCAACTATAGGGCTTATTGGAATTGTTCTATTTCACCACCAATATTTCTTTTGGTCCAGGGCCTAAGTAGCATCTCACCTTACTATTAGCCACACGGTCTTCTTGGTCTCTTCCTGTCTGTTATAATCATTCTCTCTCTTTTAAGGCTGGCTGGAAAATCTGAAATATGCAGGTCTGTTACGTTGTGCATCCCATTTTGATTTGGATCTGTCTGATGTTTCCATCAGGATTAGAGTGAGGTGATGCATTTTTAAAGGTTGAATTGTGTTCCCCTGCCAAATGCTCGTAATGCAATTCTTACCCTCAATCTGATGGTCTGGGGAGGTTGAATATTTTGTAAAGTAAATTAGCAATCAGGTGGAAATCTGTGAATGCACTCAGTGCTCTTACAAGAAGATACATGGGCGCTAGCTTCCGACCTGCTCAACTTGTCACCGTGTGAGGATATGGCAGGGAGCTGGCCATCTGCAGGATGAGCAGGCAGCACAGCCTCGCCAGCCATCAGATCAACTGGTTCTTGGTCTTGACATCCCAGGGTGCAGAACTTGGAAAAGGAAATGCCTGTATTTTAATCATTCCTGCCTATGGTAATTTATTATGACAGGAATGCCAAGGAAATGGCGCTCTGCTCTTCAGTCCACCAGATCAAGAATGTCTGCTTGCAACCCACACACCCTCATCAGGCCTGTGAGGGTAGTGACCACAAGGTGCCTTCACTGCTGTTGCTACTTTCCTTTGGTCATGTTGTAGGAAAGTAGTTGTGACCATGCAAATGGCTCTCTTAGCACAGATTTGTGCCTTAACCTTTGCTCCTCATCCGAGCATCTTGGAGTCAGCCAGAGTCACAGCAGTGACTACTTAACAGTGACGTCTTAGTTCTATTTCTTCTACATTTTTCATGCCCTGTGTCTGTGAGAGGATAAATTCATCAAATGTTTTTCAGCTGTCATTTTTTTGAGAGAAGTGGGCCAAGGGACTAGCCTCCTTTCTGTTCTCTAAGGGGTTGGTGTTGGGCGGGAGCTGTCCAGCTGGCTGCAGCTGTGAGGGAGGAGGGCACATGCTTTTCCCTCACACCCTTGCTGCCACTCTGTTCTAGCTCCTAGGATTTCCTTTTGGAGAATGTCTGCCCCTAACTAGCTCTTGCTTTTCAGGCCTCAGCTCCAGCCCCTCCTTTGTAGGAGGCTGTCTCATCTCTCTTCTTTCATCATGTGAGACTTTCTCCCACATCTGCCTTTACTACCACAAACAGCTGTGCTACCTTCTAAGCCCCACACACTTCGAGCGAAGACCACACTATTTTTCCTTAGATTTTTGAGCTACTATGCAACATCCAGGACATGAGACCTTCTCAAGAGGGATCTGACAGAGAAAAAGGAATATAAAATACAGTATCTGTCACACACACACCATCGTGTTTGTAATTTAAAGGTATCTGGTATGGAGGGCATGGTTTCTATATTAAAACTCATTTTGGGGGATTGTAGATATATAAATCTTGATAAGTGTATATAATAGTTTCATTATCCATGGCAATTTGCAATATATAAATTTTTCATCACCCCAAAACATCCTTTGTGCCCTTTTTGGTCATCTACCTCCACCCTGAGCGACAATTGCCTTCTTTTGTGCCTTTAATTTTGCCTTTCCTATCTATAATATGGATGACATTATGAAATATATAGCCTTTAGAATTTGACTCCTTTCACTTACCATGACATTTGAAATTCATCCACACAGCTCTTGCTGTTAACACTTTTGTACATTTTGTTGTTGAGTCATGTTCTACTTTATGCACTGACTAGTTTGTCTATCAGTCACTGGGCAGTGGACTGTTTCCACTTGAGGATTATAAATAAAGTCGTGACTAGCATTTATTAGCTCCCTCCCTCCCTTCCTCATTCCTTCCTTCCCTCTCTCCCTCTCTCTCTCATTGTGTGTATGTATTTAAGAGACAGAGGGAGAAGGAGTTAGATAGGCAGAGAGCACATGTACACACACACACACACACAGAGAGAGAGAGAGAGAGATTTTATTGATCATGCACCTAGGAATGAAACTGCCAGTTTGATGGACAGTTTCATAAGTTATTCAACAACGTTTCTGAATAGGGAGACCTATATTGTTCTCACCAGCAAGGGAGAGAGTTGTTCATCTCCGCACTTCACAATCAGTTACTTCACTGGCATTATGTGGCTTTTCATATGACCCCTTGCCATTGGGATGCTTCCCTACTGAGTAGTTCATATGTTGATCATTTCTTATTGTAGATAATATGTTGATGTATTTCTTAGTACAGTTTTACATGTATTAATATTCTGGACAGAACAAACATTTTAAATGTGGGTCAAGTCCCATGTATTATTTTCCCTATTATGGCTGGTGCTAGTGTTTGTTTGCTGGGGTTGAGTAGCTATTTTCAAGCCTTCCTGTCAGAATTTTCTTTATCTTGGTGGGTTTTCTGAAGAAAGCTGATTGTCATTCCCCGAGCTGCATCTTACACATCACTTACTCTTCATTTCATTTTTATGTCTGCTAACTGGGAACAAGCCCCTCCTCTTAGTAATGGTTTGTTGTTGCTGCTGCTGTCTTCTAGTAAAAGCCAAGATAATTGCCTGATGAATGTGAAGATGAGCGAGCTGCCATCAGGTTGTCAGCACAGCACCAGGACTGTCTCCTAGGAGCTCTTTGCCATGTGCTGGGCCTCATGTCCTCAACATTGCGTGCCCTGTTTGTGAGGTGTGCAACACACCTGCAGAGGTTGGAGCCTGTGAGGAAGCCCTATGCTGACACCTCATTCTATGACAGAGAGCAAAGGAGCCTGTGATGCAGTGAAACCGGGTGTTGGAGTGATATCCACGCCATGCCAGGCTTCTGTGTCTCACCACAAAGCGACTCAGGGTGAAGTGGAGCTGTCAGCACTGTGAAGGAGGGACTCTGCAGGCTTCTCCACAGCCTGTTCCGCAGTGTGTCTCCAACAGAAGTGCCTTTCCCTGGCAGTTTCCAGTGTGTTACTGTGGGGCTCCCGACTCTGGCAATAGCTGTAGTTCCCAGGATGGTCGTCCTGCAGCAGCCCTCTGTCACAACCTGCTGCGAGGGTTACTTTTCACTACCCAACTTGCAAGCAAATTACGCATCATTGTTCAAGTAGGATGGGATAGGATCTTATCAGACAGGACTTACCAGCTGGAACCAGAAAAAAAATATGTCCATCTGGCCTGGGCAATGTGCCCTCCTGGAAAATTACTGAATAGTGCCAACTTCTGTAAAAATACATTCCTTAAAATGCCAGCAGAAGGCAGAGACTTATGGAGAAATGAAGAAATTATGCAGCCTGTGCAAAACCCCATCTATCACCAGCCCTGGGTAATGGGAATGAATGCCCACCCAGCTTCAGTGCCAAGAACATTAATAATTAGTTCATGGGAGCTGTCACTCAGGAATGTCTTGGCTGTGGTTCAGATTCCAGGCACGAGGGAACGCGTTGCAAATGCACAGAGCCCACAGAGCAATGAGACATTTTGTTATGCGTGGGTGGGCAGTCAGAAGCTCCCTCCCTCTACTGGGAGGCACTCAGGAGACTCTGGGGTCAGGAGAGCTTGGTGAGGAAACCTACCCGTCTTTCTTCTGTCCTCCCTGCAGCCTTTGCAGCACTCCTGGTGGTGATATCTTCCACCTGAGGAGTAAAGACAGCCAGTCAATGATCGTCATAGAACTTTCTTGCCTCTTCCTCAAGCTGCTACCTGCCATGGAAGCCTATTAACTGGGCACCCAGGTTTTGCATGTCCCACTTCGCGATGCAGACGGAAATGTGTCCTCTGAAAATGTATGTGTTCTAACCCCAGTGTTTCAGACCATTCTGAGTTTGGAAATAGAGTCTGTAAGGAAGTGAGTTAAAATAATGGCAATAAAACGACACCTAATTTGTATCTTTTAAAGAAGAAGATGTTTGGACAGACAGAGCAAAGGCTACAGGAGGGCAGAAGGCACTTACTGTCCTGGCTCAGAGAAAAGCCTCAGAGGAAACCCGTCCACTCAACACCTTGCTTGTGGACTTCCGGCTTGCAGAACTGTTATAAGTAGTTTTGTTGTTTAAGCTCCCCCACCGGAATTTGTGGAGCTAACAAACCAGGACACACTAACACTCTCAAAATCTCTCTGCTCACTCCTCAGGCACTGAACTGCCCTGCAGATGCCTCTCTAATGAACCGCAAAGTGCTGACCCCAGGAATGAGGTTCTTAGCATAACAAGATCCTTGGTCATGTAGGACCTTTGTTTTCATATGCAGTACTAGGGTTTGCATTCAGGGCTTTGCACATGTTAGACTGTGAGCTGCATACCCAGCTTCACTCCATCCTCCTTCCCGATTTGGTTGTTTCCTTCTGCTTTTTTTTTTTTTTTTGAATTTTGACTTTTACTAAGGAACCAGGCTGACCTAAAACTCAAGATTTTCCATCTTCCTCACACCTGGTTTCCCATTTTTGATCCCTACTTTATGATCCCTTTCTCCATGTTTTCCCCAAGTCAAATTACTGTTCCTCAATTCAAATGCAGCCCCTTTTCCTCAAGGTCTTCCTTAATTCCCCAAGCTGATGGTTCACTGTTACTGAACTCATGGAGAGCAGCATCCACCTGGCTTTTGTACTGCTTCTTGCTCCTAGAATATTGCTTTGAACATTGCAAGCTCCTTACCCATATCTGTCATGTAGATAAGAGAAAAGACAAAGAGAATGTGGTTGGGGGAGGAATATATCATGACCTGCCCAGGAATGTTTATGTTTTAAGAGGTGACATGGAGTAATAATGTTAGCCAGGTTTCTGTGATCAAACAAACCTGGGTACAGCACACACTGTCTTTTTGTACCCTCCTTTACTTCCCTGCCTCCATTATGGGATTTCTGTGTGGATTAGTGTGGGTCATATGTGCAAATCATATGTCATTGCTTTATCTAGAAAAATAAAGCTCCAACAGGTAAGAATCAGAGGCAGCAGGCTGATGCTGCCATCTTTGCCTGAGGAGCCCACAAAACATTCTACCTTACATTTGGATGAAAAATAATGGTTTCTGTTTCTCCCTAAATTGTCAGTACTCTAAAGCAAGGTGGTGAGAGGAGATTCTCAGGCATTCAAGTCATCAAGTCTGGTAAGGAAGCTCTACATCTTATATAAGCACTTCACTGTGTATGATCAAAAGGGCAGCCGTATTATAGACTGGGCTAATGGTTAGACTGGTTCCTGGCTGACATAGCACAAGGTTGAGGACATAACACATGGGCACGTGGGTTCATTTCAATAGAAGCAGAACAAGTGCTCACTGTGGGTGTACGGGGGTGCACGTCTCACCTTTACACATTCTCACCCCCAAGTGGATTTGGATAGAAAGGTGGAAAGCTGTGACCCAGAGAACAAGTAGTGACAAGAACACTTTCTCCTTTTTTTGTTAATGAACTCTGTATTTGCAAATTAACCTATTTGCTAAAATACAGCTGTAAACCACAACCAATGCTATGGCCTTCATAGTCATCTGTAGAGAGATAAGTACACAGCAGAGAAAGTTTTAGTCACACAACATTAACTTTCCCAGCACAGTGAGCACAGGCATCCTCTTTCTTTATACCAGTCTCATGACTGTCATGTGTCCTTTTCCTGGTTTTCTTGGTATCCCATTTCCCACTTTCTGTGCTTCTCTTGTGAGTTCACTGTTGAACCATCCCTTGCAAAGAGCTTTAGTGCTTTCTAATATTACCAGTACTAGTGAAAAGGCTGCATATGTCTAATGGAGAAAACATGGCTGTTAGGGATACTCCATTTGTCTATGAGTTATATAATGCAACCAACAGGAGTTCAATGCAAGTGACTCAAAAATGTGTATCATAAAAGCTGTTTTAAACAGAAATATACATGAGGCAAGGCTGGTGCAAATGTTTTATTGGAGATACTTCTAGGAACATAATCCTGAATTTCTTCTTAGAGCAGTAGTTTGGTACCACCTGGCCCATCATTCTCAGTGAACTTACTCAGCATTGCTGCAGCAAATGATGTGACTGGACAGGCAGGGTCTGGAATAAAATATAGTTCAAGTTTGGAAGTGGTGAGATTAGAGAGATGCAGAGAAGGGAGGGTCTTATAGCAGGACTGGTCAGGACTTGGCTGAGGGAAGGTCACTAGCCATGCAAAACAAGGACATTCTCTTTTGAAATATTTATTTATTTAATTATTACAATGTATTCACTTTGTATCCCTGCTGCAGCCACCTCCCTCATCTCCTCCCAATCCCACCTCCCTCCCTCTTCTCCCTCTATGCCCCTCCCCTAGTCCACTAATAGGGGAGATCTTCTTCCCCTTCTATCTGACCCTAGCCTATCGTGTCTCATCAGGAATGGCTGCATTGTCTTCCTCTGTGGACTGGTAAGGCCACTCCCCCGTCAGGGGAAGATGATCAAAGAGCCAGCCACTTAGTTCATGTCAGAGACAGCCCCTGTTTCCCTTACTAGGAAACCCACTTGGAAACTGCACAGCCTATGGCTTTCATCTGAGCAGAAGGACTAGGTCCTCTCCATGCATGCCACCCTGAATGCTCCTGATCTCTTCTGATCTCGGAAGCTAAGCAGGGTTGGGCCTGATTAGTACTTGGATGGGAAACAATGAGATTTTCACTTTCACACTATGGTGGCCATGAGAAGAATGGGTTTAAGGGAAGGAAGTCCCAGAACAACCCTCCAGAGATCTAAACATCACCAGCTACTGGATGTGCCTTATAGAAGACATACATCCACTTCTGAAAACAGGACTCAGTACGCTCCAGTCTGAGGAGATGGGCAGCTTACTGAAGAGCTCAGCTAAGCCATCCTCAGCTGCGCCAAAGGTGTGCTGGAACAATTGTCTGATGAAGAGTACCCTGCATTTTGAACAGAAACACTGCCAGTGTGAATTGAAGGGAATGGTGAGGAAGGAAAGAAGGAAGGAAGAAAGAAGACAGGCAGGAAGGAAGAAGGAAGGAAGACAAGCAGGCAGGCTACCAAGAGTTCTTGGCTGTGACAGGCTGTAAACATGGCCTACTTCCAGAAGGAAGGGAAATGATGCCAATGGTGACTAATGATTAATAGTGGCTTCCTTCTTGGTTCTAATGGCAGTCTTTTGGAGCCATAAGTGCGACACTGCCACAGTAGTGGGTCTGGAGGACAGGACACAGAGCCAAAGAATGTCAGGCTTGAGACTGGAGACCTGTGATCTAATGAAATCTGGAATTTGGACTTGCTTGGGACATGTTATATATCTCTTATTTCTGATAGCTGTTTTGAGGATAGGAATGTTTATTCAAACATGTGCCACCACTGTGTTTTAGAATCATGTCAGTTACTAGGCTTTTCAGGTCCACAGCGGAAGAGTTCAAAGCATTGGGAACTGCCTTGTCCATATCTGGTTTAGATGATAGTTAACCGAGACTTAAACCCTTCAGAGTTGATGCTGGAATGAGTTATAGTTTTTGTGGCTACTGAGATAGAGTAAACATAATTTTCATGTGAGAACAACATAGACTTTAGGGTAACAGATGTGAAATGCTATGTGCCACATTCCTCCAAAATTCATATGCTGAGGTTCTAATCCCCACTGATATAGCATCTGGTACCTAGGCTTCTGAGAAATAATTGGATTTATTGAATGCAGAAGGGTGAGTGGTCACTGCCTCTTCCTCATGGTAGTAGGATCAGTGTGCTTGTAGAAAGAGACTCCAAGAGCTTGCTGCCCCTTGTCCTTACCCTCTTCTCTGTGGAAATACAGTAAAGGCAGCCATGTGTAATTCAGGAAGACCCCCACCACCCTTCCCACCCCTGAAGGCCTGAAATTAAAACTGGTGCTTTGATCTTGGATTTCTAGTCCCAGTAATTGTGAGACAGTACTATTTTTATTTAAGTCATTCAGCCTGTGGCATTTTGCATGGCATCTGTGCAGACTAAAAGAGGGTGCTAGCTGTGATGTTCTAAAAGGCAATTTTGGAGGCAAAGCAAAGACAGTGTGCCTGTGTGCATGCGTGTGTGTGTGTGTGTGTGTATGCGTGTGTGTGTACGTACGGCTATGGAGGTGTACAGGGAACAGTCAACCTAGGTGTTGGTTATATTTTCATTAGGAAACTCCTTAGGAGAAGAACACCTCAAAGTGTTCTAATCAAATGCCTCCCTTCATCTGATTAAACACACATATAGCGGGAGCTCACATTCTGCATGATTCAAAACATATTAGAGTCTCCTGGATTGGATGGAATAAGAGCTGAGTCAACGCTCTGGTTTTGCAATCAACTAGCTAGCTCTCTTTCAGCTGTCTGAAAGGTTTAATGCAGATAATTGCATTGTGTTTACCCTGCTCAGATCATAGGGTTGTTGCAGGAAATGAATAGCCATGTATGTAAAGAGATGTTTAAAGCTTACAGAAATGCAAAGCATGATTCCAGCAGAAACAGAAATGGCCTCTGGATTGTTGGGAATCCAAGCCTGAAGTAATTTTTGAAAAGAAGAAAGTCTCTTAGGACTTCCTAAGTGTCACGTTTCTCTTAATGGTTTAAGAACACCAGAGAAACATTTCTTAACAACCTAAGAAATGTTACAGGAAGAAAATAATCTCTACAGCATGATGACAGTCATTTTGATGGGGCTCCATTTTCTGCTCACATGTGTGAACAAACATTCCTTCATGTCAAATGGGTCCTGTAAAATTCTGTAAACAGGTGAGCAATCACAATCACCACTCCCACAATAAGAGCAAACCCATAGCCTGGAATCACAGGGGATGCAGAGCATCAATGGATGCTCTTATTAGAGCTTGGTATGACTGAACAGCTAGGGAAGTCCCCATCGTACGAAGTCCAGTCTCCCTGGGAGAAGACAGCAATGCAGTTGGGGGAGGAGAAGTTAGCACTTAGAGTGATATCTAGAATGGACAGGTAGTATCAGAGATGTCTGCCAGTTCTCTGACAAGTGTTAACAATATGTCAAGACTTCAGACCAGGCAGAAAGGGGGAAAGCTGAATTAATCATGGAAATGCCTCCTGAAACCTAGCTCCCAATGAAGCTAGGCATTGATGGCTGACCAAGGATGTATAAGAAAATGTTGATGCATGAAGCCCTAAGCAAACTTGCTGTCTGGGATTGTGTAGGCAGAAGAACAACCATCATGAATCAGTATATGGGTCCAGACTAGAGTCATCAGCACAGGGTTCGCACTAGCATGGGGCACTACTCCTGCGTCCTAAGGAAAACAGTATTTCAAATGCATGAGTCAGGGAGATTTTAAGTTTAAAAATGATAAGGGCTGGGACAATGACTCGGTCCATAGCATGCTGGTTGTGCAAGCATAAGGATGGTGTTCAAAATGATTTCTGTGGCCATACCTGTTAATACATATTAATTACTGTCGTGCAGTAAAAATAAAGACATGCCCCAAAAGTATAGGAAACATTAGTTATCCAATCCTTACTAGAGTTTGTCTATCCATGCACAAGTTGATTGTGGTTAATGCAGCCCCCTTCATGCCCCTTGATTGTAAGATTTAAACAGTCACTCTGGTGACAGGAAGAAATGTGTCACCCGAAGCTTCTCTGCAGGGCTATGCATGGGAGCTCACCCGGGGACAGGGTAACAACAGCGTGAAGATGCAGGCACATGCACGGCAAGCAAGGCTCACTTGCACCTTGGAAATGGTCTGTTGTGAATAAGTTGTAGTTACGAGGGGAGTAGGGGCAAGAAGTGTCAAGGCTAAAGTCTAGAGAGGAGTGCTATGCAATTGTGTCTTCTGGGTACAACATATCCCTTAAAGTCATGAACACACAGCTGAGATGGCTGCCTACTGAAGACCTGCACTCTGACATAAGTAGAGGGCTGAGGAGTGGAAATAAAGGAATAGAGGAATAATTATAATTATAGAAATTGTAAGAAATTGTCAAAATCAAGGCAGAATTGAATGTGAGCTGAAAGACTGGAAGTTGCTAGGCACTGAGGGATGCAGTCAGAGTTGGAAAGTTGATGTCCAATTTTGCTGTTGGGATTCTTCTGTTTGGCCATGTTTGCATAGGGACTCTTGGCTCTAGACCTACTGAGTCTGGGATACCAGCCTTGCCCTTAGGCTTTTGCTGGGAACATAAAACAATCCACACATCCCTTTCAGTCTCATTCTTGCACCACCTATTCTTACAGGCAGCAGTGAGAACCCCACCCAAGCTCTCTGGGAGAGGCTGAAGAGCTCAGGTTGCATCCTGTGATTCTGCATTTGTGGTTGGCTACTCTGAGGGAAACCTGGGGTTCCTTTGTAGAGGCCTTTTCACATCCCTAGAGCAACAGACAGTGGCTCCGATGGTCGAGGTCTTTCTTTTATCAAACACTTGCTTTTATTATCCAACAACAACAACAGCAAAATTTACCCCAAAGCAGAGCTGTTGGCTTCAGTTCAAAATAGTGAGGTACTCAGGTAAGGACTGACATACAGGTAAATGCATCAGAATTTAAATGAAATGACATGAATGTGATGACATGATTCTAAATAAACAGTCCAATGAGATTTGGTAAAGAAAGGACATTCATTTCAATGAATAGCTTGGGAACAATTGAGCATATATCATAGAGAAGGCTTTCCTTCTGCCCTCACACTTGATCCACAAATTAATTTGGAATTATTGATAGATCTAAGGGTAAAAACAAAACAATGGCATTTTTAGAGAGAAAAATGAGAGTCTATTTCCTATCTTGGAATAGTCAAAATGATTTTGTAAAATGGTATTAAGAATAAAAAGTGTTACAAATTGAACTTCATCAAGAGGAAAAGCTTTCTAACAGAGGTAATACTTAAAACATGAAGAGGCAACCCTCAGATTGTGGAGAATATAAAATGGACTTCCACAGAACACTTACAAATCAACAAAAATGGCAACACTCCAATAAAATGTGCTCAGAGGCTTACGTGATCACTTTACAGAGGAAGATTGGAATGACAAATAAGCCTGTGAAAGGGGCTAAACTGGGAAATGGAAGTGAGAATCCCATTGAAAACCACTGGGCTAACTGAGAAACATGCTGTTCACTCTCCGAGACTGCTGAGATGGGCCAAGAGATGTCCTTCGACTTTGAATGGATTAAGAAAATGTGGTAAATTACACAATGGAGTATTATTCAGCTGTTTAAAAATGACATCGTGAAATATATAGACTAATGGAAAGAACTAGAAAAAAATCATCCTGAGTGAGATAACCCACACCCCGAAAGACAAATATGGTATATATTCATTTATAAGTGGATATTAGCTATTAAATATTTGGCAATCAAGCTATAATCCATAGACCCAGAGAGGTTAAATAAAGAGGGCGGTTGTAGGGGAAACAGGTGGATTTATTTCTACCTGGAAAGGAGAAAAAAATAGATTTTTGTGGGTGGACTGGGAAGAGATGAGGATGGTAGTGGGAGGGATCAGGTTAGATGGGGATGGAGAAATGGAGGTAGAAAGAGGATTTGGGGAGATACAGCTGGAATTGGGGGCAGTGTGGGCAGTGTGGAGACCTCGTACAGTGAGACTTCCTGGAATCTACTGAGTTGACCCTCGTGAGGACAGTTAGTAACGGAGGATACGATGTCTGAACTGGACATCTTCTGTAGACAGTCAAGGCTTCCAGTGGTGGAACTGGGTTGCATTCAGTTGAGTTGTTGGCCAATGGGATCCCATGGAGATTCCCCAAACAGCCCAAGCTGATGTTAGGACAGAGGTTCTCTCTCCTAAAACCAACAGTGGGGGCCCATTGGCGAGGGCCCCACACAGCTCATTGGATATAGAGAGGTTGAGTTGGTGACTGCATGGAGGCTTCACCCCTACATTCTAATTTCATTGGTGCTGGAAGATACTCTTTAAACTACAGAAAGAGAAACCTGGACAATAACACAGCCACAAAATCCTTGACCTACAATCGGTTCTGCCTGCAAGATATGCTGGGACAGAACTTATGGAAGTAGTCAACCAATGTCTGGTTTAACTTGAGACCATACAATAAGAGAGAGCCTATACTTTACACTTCATGAGTGGCAGAAAGTGAAGACTGGATAGCCCAGAGACCTAGGGTAAAACCAAACGACTAAAAATAATGTCCAGAGAGGCTTCCTCCAACAGCAGATGGGAGTGAGTGCAGAGACTCACAGATAGACATTATGTAAAAAGAGAGACTCTAAATTGGAGCTCTCCATTGGACCCCTCCTCTCAGAGGGTCTGCATTGGTCTGCACCAGGACCTCTGCATATATGTCATGGCTATTCGTTTGTTGTTTTTGTAGGACTCCTAAAAGTGGGAACAGGTGTGTCTCTGACTCTTTTTGTTTGCTCTTGGGACTCTTTTCCTCCTATTGGGTTGTCTTGTTCAGCCTCAGTATGCGGGCCTTTTGCCTTGTCTTATTGTCTCCTTTTTTGTCACATTTGCTTGTAGTCTCTTGGAGGCCTTCTAATTTTTGAAGGGAAATGGAGAGGGTGGATGGAGAGATGGAAAATGGGGAGGAACTCGGAAGAGTGAAGGGTAGTGGAACTGTGGTCTGGATGTATTGAATGAGAGAAGAATCTATTTTCAAAACAATGTGTTCTTAAAGTAATATTTTCTTGGAACAGTACAAAATTTGATAGGTGTGCTAGGTTGGAGCAGCAACAATGGGACTGTGTAGGAGCCCCACAATTTTCTCCTCTCCTCTTCTCTGTAACTGACTCTGAGGCTCCTCAGGAGCAGGAAACACTTTAAAACCCTTGGATGGAAGGGACTGTTGAGTGCTGTGCTCACTGCCTTGACATTCACTCGTGTACTGTGTAATGGCAGTAATGCTCTAACAGCCTCAGCCTTCTTCAAACGCCTCATTTCTCAGCTGGTGACTGGCCTAAGAACGGCAGTTAGGATGCCCTAGCTGCTGCCTCAGTTACTTTTCTATTGCTGCGAAAAGGCACCATGACCAAGGAAACTTATTTTTAAAAAGCATTCAGCTCAGGGCTTACAGTTCCAGAGGGTCAGAGTCTGTGATCATCATGGCCAAGAGCATGGTGGCAGACAGACAAGCATGGCACTAGAGCAGTAGCCAAAAGCTCACATGTCCAACCACCACCGGAGTCAAGCAGAGAGCTAAATGGGAATGTCACTGGCTTTTGAAACCTCAAAACCTACCTCCAATAACACACCTCATCTAACAAGACCATACATCCTAATCCTTCCCAAACAGTTCCATCAACTAGGTACCGAGAATTCAAGTACAAGAGCCTATGGAGGCCATTCTCATTCAAATCACCACATTGGCTTTCTTCATCTCTTCATTCCTGACGTACCTCTATTCATGGTTCATGGGGAACCCAAAATCTAGGGTATACCCTTTCACTTCCCAAATCCAGTGTGAACATGAGAACCTGCTCTTGTCTCTTGGCATACAGTGTTGAGTCAACACTACCAAGTCTACTCCAGATATTTCCTTCTTTCCTACCCTATCCCCTTTACTTTATTCCTTTCAATTTCTTTCCTTTTCCCTAGCTTGTTCACGGATTTGTGCTTCTTTCCTTTCTACCTGCTTCCTAGTATCCACACATACACCATTCTTTCTTACTTCAGATAAAGAAGTTGTTTCCAATCACAAGTCTTTCTTATTTCCCTGGGAACTGATTGCTCTGTAATTTTCTAAGACTCTAATGATGGGCAAAGATTTCAGGGAAAAGGGCTACTAGCAAGGACATGACTGAACACACAGCTTTGGCTGCCCCTGCTGCTTGCTTTAGGAGATGCTTGTCAGCACTGCCGCAAATGACATGGAGAATTACTAAAGAGCACATTGCTTGCACCATCTCAAAGAGAATGTCAAGTATTAATTAATGAGTGATTAGTTTAGCTTCATAAATTACCACTGATAAACTGGAAATTGGAGCAGGAACCACAGCCAGACTGAGTGTGTAATAGCAATTTTAGCAGGCCTCTTTCATCCAATAATGAGGAAGCATAAAATGTAGTTTAATGGAAGAAAATTGTTCATCTGGTATAAGCCTTTCATTTCTGTTAATCCAACCCAGGTCCACATGGAAAATGTCTCTTCAGTGGGGTCTGTAGAGGCTGGTTGATTTTGCTTTTTGTACTCTAAACTACCTCTCCAGAGAAAACCAGCAGGTTTACTGAGGCCCACACTGTGGTCCTAGGTAATCCACATCACCCTAGTCAAGTTCAGAGATTTGGGTGATATCTACATCTTGCAAGTACAATGAAAGCAAGCTCTGGGGTAGAAATATTCTCTTTGTCAATCAGATTCCTATCATGTCTAGGAATTGTGATGAACAAATATTTTAAATAAATTACAATTGAATTACTGTTATTAATTTAAAATTAATAATGAAATTAAGAGTATCCTCATGTGAAATCTGATGGGTCCACAGGAGCTGTATACAACTAATTAAATTTTATTTCTGTATGCAGTCATTCTCATTTCATTGCCTTAGAGTTAGCAGTCTTAAAACTTTCTTCAGAGACTCCCATTACACTTCCTCACTCTGTCATCCAGCCCCGACCAGCACCTCCCTCATTCACCTGTGGATGGGCTTCCTTTGTCATCTTAGTCAACACAATGTCGCTGGCTGATCAAGCTTCTTTTCAGTTTGCCCTTCTAGTCCTTCGGTTAACTGTGCATAATCCTTTTAAAACTGCTTCTCAGAAAAATTTTGATGAGTTAGTAGGAGATCCTTCTATTTTTTTGCTTTAAAAAGCTGTTCTATCTGCCCCTTGAGGACTTATATTTTTTACTCTTTTGCAGCGTGTATTGGCTAATTCAGGAAGAATTTCTAGTTCTGAGCCCCAATTTTAAAGGGGGCAGCACGACAACAATGAAAAATAAAAATAATTCAGAAAGAAATGATGGTGAGTGTTAGATGGCTCCGGGAGTAAAACTACCTGCCATCAAACCTGACAACCTATGCTCAATCCCCAGGATTCGCAAGATGGAGGGACAAAAGTGACTCCTGCAGTTTGTACTCTGACACACGCAAACATACAAGTTTGCTCTCTTGTACATATTTTTAAAGCGTCTTTTTTTAAAGGCAGGAAATGTTCCAGTCCTCCTTGCTCTACTGAATTGAGTTCTTTCTATAACTGTGGACAACTTTCCCAGTCTCTCAAAACCTCACTTTACTTATCTGTAAATTGAAGATAATTATACCTCCCAGGGTCGCTATTAAAATCAAATGGGGATAATTGATGTGAAATGCTTTGAAAAATAAGACTCTGCGCTAAGCCGGGATTAGCAGCGTATGACAGAGCCCCAGGGCTGGCCTTTCCCTTTACAGCTGCTCCCTAGAAAACCTTTTTTTAGCTCCCACTTGCACGTCTAATTAGGTCAGTGACCATTAGTGATCAGTTCCCAGTGGCCAAGCCAAAGCCGGCAACTTCCTGGAGAAACTAAACCTCACATTGTATATAACATGGCTAATTGTGTCACCATCTTATCTCCCCACTCCTGAAATGTGGAAACTATTTTGACTCGGATGGCAATGTTCCAGCACTGAGGGCCGCATGTTGGCTTACAGCTAACGTCCATCCTAAAACAACTGTAGTCAATGGCCTGAGAGTTTCTGGGATTAGGAGTTTAGAAGGTTGGATTGGTCTCTTTGGAAGACTCCAGGACTGCCCCATGCCTCTTTCCACACTAGGAGATCGCTGGGAGACTTGGCACTTGAAGCGTCATTGTAGTCTCTGTCTCCAGCTCTACGTTGTTTTCTTCCCTGTGCTTCTTTCTTCTCTTTACAGGACACAAGGCCAACAATCCACTATAACCTTATCTTAATTAGTGATAACAGCCTCACTAATTATCCTAAAAGTTTATTCTTTACTCTCTTCTTATTATCTCAAATACTTAGAGAGCCAGAAAGGGATGAGTCCTCTCATTTCACTCATATAAATATGTATCTAGTCCATCACCTGGAGTCCATCCTGTCTGTCATCTCTATTTTGGCTCCATTAGACCACCCAGTAACCTAGTCTGTTACTACCCAAAGGGTCCAACTTTCAGCTTCTCACTGCTACACACCAACCCTTATTCTCAGATTGTACTTGCAGCTATCCGAGTGTTCAGTCAGCCTCTTAATAGTCCACTGGTCTGTGTGGAACCCGATTTCAACAACACAAGCTAATTCATGCTGTGAATAATGTATAATTTAAAACTCAGGCACCTTCGTTTCCTTCTCCCAGGGAAACAGTATCTGAGGCTTTCAAACATTTTCCTCCTTTTTAGAAAAGAGATTAAATTAAATGTATATCATGTTTGTTGCTGTTCAGTCCGTATGTCTGGAGAGCTTGCTTGGAATTCTTGAATAAAGAGTAAGATGGGGAAAAGAAACAACAGCAGCAAGGAGGATGGAGGAGGAGGAAGGACAATCCACTGGGGGTCAGACATTTCAAGCTTTTATTGCCCTGTGCTGTGCTTCTTTAGATAAATATATGGATTTAGGGAAAGGCCACATGCTGGTCTGTGGTTGGAGTGCTTCATTCTGCTCCTTTGAAGACTTGGTATTGCTTGCTTTGTCTTCATACAAACCTGGTAGGAATCACGTGGGAAGTTATTTTGGAGGCT
The DNA here is from genome assembly GCA_028658305.1 of Pachyuromys duprasi. Taxonomy (NCBI): domain Eukaryota; kingdom Metazoa; phylum Chordata; class Mammalia; order Rodentia; family Muridae; genus Pachyuromys; species Pachyuromys duprasi. Next base: position 147,880,263 of record CM053766.1, on the reverse strand, counting down.
GAGTGGGTTTTGAGCCACAGACGGAGGAAGGCACACACATGACATCTGTCTCCTTTCTCTGCTTCCTCACAAAAATTGTAGTATTTATGACAGATTTCTCCCAAGGATGGAAGCAAATTGGAGTGGTTTCTAAACTGCCAAGTGTGGCCTGAATTCAGCTACACAAGTGGGTAACAGATTACCATGAGGGGGACAAGAAAGTTGACAGCTCTGAAAGTCTACAAGAAGTGGGGCGTCTCTTCTATTTAGAACTTCATACAGAATGCTTACCCAGCAAGCTCTGTGTGAAACAAGCTCTGTGTGAAACGCTTCCCTTTAAAAGTCTTAAAACACAGACACGGAAAAAGAAAGCAGAGAAACACATTTTAGAAATAGACTTAGGAAGGGTTAATGACAGTTGAAAGTTAATCTTTGGCATCAAAGCAATTTGATCAGTATCTGCTCTAAAGGACCCCAAACTACAGGGCTCAAAGTACCAGGGTGGTTTTCTTTGGGTTCCAGATTGCTTAGAAAAGGAGATTTTTCTTTTTTAAAAGAGGGTAAGGAATGGGAACAGCTTTGGGATGGTCAGAATAAAGTACTAAGAAGATGCACTGAAATTTCTTTAAAGGAGATAAAACTGGTTTTTGTTACTAACAATGCAGTATCTCAGAGTGGGTGAGTTGCAAGAGAGAGAGAGAGAGAGAGAGAGAGAGAGAGAGAGAGAGAGAGAGAGAGAGAGAGAGAGAGAGAGAGATTTTTGTTGGCTCAAATTTCTGGGCCAAGGTCATGAGACTGCATCAGGTGATGAGGGCTTTGCTAGCAGAGTATGAAAGTGATGTGTCCATCATGGCAGGAGTAGGGATGGGAGGGCATGTGTACATGTATGTCTGATGTCTTTGACTTTGTTTGTTTTTGTTTTTCAAAATTTCAAGACAGGGCTACTCTATGTAGCCTTGGCTGTCTTGGACTCACTTTGTAGACCAGGCTGTCCTCAAACTCATAGAGATCCGCCTACCTCTGCCTCCTGAGTTCTGACTACAGGTAGGCCACTGCACCTGGCTTTCTACTATTTTTTTTAAGCCAGCAGGACTTAGTCATTGGTGCTCCAATCTGATAGATGGAATTGTGTAATGCAGATCTTCTCCCAAAGCTCCACAACAGCCTAAATTTCCACTTTCCTAATACTGCACAATGAGGATGATTTCAGCAAAGGAATCATTGGAGGACACTAAACCATATTCTGACCACAGCATGGATTACAAAAATCAGAGTTGAATCTGAAGGGTCCAAGTCATGAATCTGGGCTCTTGTTGCTCTAGTATACAATAAGGATGGCAGAAAAATGCTACAGTGGACTCCAGAGTGACTACACACAGATAGAATTTGGTATGAGTAAAATATCACACCATGGACTTAGTCTTCATTGTCTTTTCTGTTTACTTGTATTTGTTTGTTTTGTCTTGTTCTTCTGAGGTGGGTATCTCACTGTGTAGCCCAAACTTGTGTCTACATACTTGTGAACCCCTTTCACTGCAGTCTCTCAAACACTGGGATTACAGGTGAGTGCCACTACATTCAACCCTTAGATTTTAGTCCATACATTTTTAAATGAAATTTCATTTTTTATATTAATTACAGTTTATTCACTTTGTATCTCAGCTGTAGCCCCTCCTCATTTCCTCCCAACCCCACCCTCTCTTCCTCATCTTCTCCCATGCTCCTCTCCAAGTCCACTGATAGGGGAGGTCCTTCTCCCCTTCCATCTGACCCTAGCTTACCAGATCTCATCAGGACTGGCTGCATTGTCCTCCTCTGTGGCCTGGTAAGGCTGCTCTCCTATCCGGGTGAGGTAGTCAATGAGCCAGCCACTGAGTTCATGTCAGAGACAGTCCCTGTTCCCATTACTAGAGAACCCACTTGGATACTGAGCTGTCATGGGCTACATTTGAGCATGGGTTCTAGGTTATATCCATGAATGGTCGTAGGTTGGAGTATCAGCCTCATAAAAGACCCCTGTGCCCAGCTATTTTGTTTCTGTTGCTCTCCTTGTAGAGCTACTTTACAACTGTAATTTTGCTTTTGTTATGAATCATAATGTAAATATCTGTATTTTCTGATGGTTTTAAGTGATCCTCAAAGGGGTTAAACCTATGGGTTGAGCAGCACTGGTGTATGGGCTGGAGGTCACCACAGGTTGAGAAGCACTCGTGTAGAGGCTGGGGGTCACCCTCAGCTGTCATTCATCAAGATGGTCACCCACTTTTTTTCTCTGACTGGGACTTGGACTTATTGATTTGGCTAGGCTGAGATTTAATCTTTTTTGACTTGCTGGGGTCACTCTTTTTCTGTATCCAAAGCATATAATTACAAACAACATTACCACATTCAACTTTTTATGTGGCTCTGGGGATGAAATTAGAGCCCTCGTGTTTGTATGGCAAACTGACTTATGTTGGCGGCTCTTAAAATCAATGCAGAGAACAGAGAAACACCTTTTTCTCTTAAAGAAACTTTGAGGTATTTTTAAATGCAAAACTATGTAGATGCAAAGAAAGGAATTACAATAAAAGATAGCATCAATGGAAGACAATTTTCTAGAAAACAGATGTTTTAAAAAATCATTATTTTTTTCTTCATTTATTGGGAAGAGGTTATGAAAGTATTTTTCAGTTCTGGAGACACAAGAAGCACACAGCTCTGATGAAATGCACAGCTCTCCATATTCAAGACTGTTCATCCAACCCAGCTCAAGATCCCCTCAATCACTGCTTACAGTATTTCAGGGAAGTTAGCTGTGGACTGTACAAGTTTGGAACAGAGTTATTACTGGCTATTTCTTTCCACTCTTCCCATTCCTCCCTCCAGGTCTAGGGTCTTAATGAGGAGACAATAGTCGGTGACAGGAAGAATATGAGACTTCACAGAAAAATGGAAGGAATCCAGGGCAGTGGTTATGTTACTAGGAAAAAAAAAATCATGTAGCCTGAGACTTTGCTATGGCTAGAGACCATGAAGCAATAATATTATTTCACAAAGGAAACACCAACACCTTCTGGGGAGGACTTCAGCTGGGTCAGCGCTGTGATGCTTATGGATCTCATTCTTCTAAGACCAGGTTATCCCTCCTCTTAAAGCTATACTCATTCTGGCTGACTGATCTCTCCTTTCGACAATATTGCAGCCCTGAAAGCTACACACTGCTCTGCCCCAGCTCCAAAGAGAACCGAAGCCCAAACAGAGGACTTATTACCCCAGAACGTGCCAAAGGGACTGAAATAGAGATCATAATTCTCACTATTGAGCTTCAGTGGGCATCATCACAACAGAGCTAGAACAAACTGAGCTAAGCATTCCTATTGTTCCAGGACAAAACTGTGCTGAAACTGACAATTTTCTGATGATTGTCAGGAAAAGGCTACTCCCTGTTTCATATCACAGAGAGTCTGACTTGAACACTTGAATACAGCCTCTGTTTTTTTTTCTTCTGTTAAGCAAATGATCTTCATCACTGTTGTCTGCAATGTGAGCTCTCTTACTGTCTGGTTTTAGCTATTAAAAAGTTTTCTTTCTTTCTGAAGTGATATTTACAATAAATAACTTTAGGGGTTTAAATCTACCTTGAGTAAAATTTAAAAGTTGATGACTAGGAATTAGTCTATAAATAATAACAAGATTATGCAATTGAAACATGAGAATATTTTTGTAGTGTATTTTTCTTTTTTAATTTTTATTAATTACAGTTTATTCACTTTGTATCCCAACTGTAGCCCCCTCCCTTGTCCCTTCCCAATCCCACCCTCTCTCTTCTACCCATGCCTCTTCCCCAGTCCACTGATAGGGGAGGTCCTCCTCCCCTTCCATCTGATCCTAGTCTATCAGGTCTCATCAGGACTGGCTGCATTGTCTTCCTCTGTGGTCTGGTAAGGCTTCACTCCCCTATCAGGGGGAGGTGATCAAAGAGCCACCGAGTTCATATCAGAGATAGTCCCTGTTCCCATGACTAGGGGACCCACTTGGACACTGAGCTGCCATGGGCTACATCTATGCAGGGGTTGTAGGATATCTCCATGCATGGTCCTTGGTTGGAGTAACAGTCTCAGAAACACCCCTGTGTCCAGAATTTTTAGTTCTGTTGCTCTCCTTATTGAGCTCCTGCCCCCTCCAGGTCTTTCTTTTTTATTTTAATACATATATTTTTATTTATTACAATTTATTCACTTTGTATCTCAGCTGTAGCCCTGCCCTTATCCCCTCCCAACCCCTCCTTCTTTCCCTCTCTCCCTCATCTCCTCCTATACCCCTTTCCCAGTCCACTGATAGGGGAGAACTTCCTCCCCTTCCATCTGATCCTAGTCTATCAAGTCTCCTCAGGACTGTATTTCATAGTTTTCCTCTGTGGCCTGGTAAGGATGCTTCACCATGAGGGGGAGGTGATCAAAGAGCAGGCCACTGAGTTCATGTCAGAGACAGTCCCTGTTCTGATCTGCCATGGGCTACATCTGTGCAGGGGTTCTAGGTTATCTTCATGAAGGGTCTTTGGTTGGAGTATCAGTCTCAGAAAAGGTCCCTAGGCACAGATTTTTTTTTGGTTTTGTTGTTCTCCTTGTAGAGCTCCAGACCCTTACGAGTCTTTCTATCTCTTCCTTCTTTCATAAGATTCCCTACACTCTGCCCAAAGTTTGGCCATGAGTCAGCATCTGCTTTGATACCCAATTGGGTAGAGTGTTTCAGAGGCCCTCGGTGATAAGCTCCTGTCTTGTTCCTTGTTTTCACATTCTTCCAATGTCTATCCCTTTTGCCTTTCTGAATGAAGATTGATAATCTTACCCAGGCTCCACCTTCTTGCTTAGCTTCTTTAGGTGTACAGATTTTAGTATGATTATCCTTTATTATATGTCTAATATCCACCTGTAAGTGAGTATATACCCCGTGTGTCTTTATGCTTCTGGGATACCTCACTCAGGATGATCTTTTCTACTTCCTACCATTTGCCTGCAAATTTCATGATTTCCTTATTTTTAACTGCTGAGTAGTGTACCATTGTGTAAAAGTACCACAATTTCTGTATCCATTCCTCAGTTGATGGACATTTGGGTTGTTTCCAGCTTCTGGCTATTACAAATAAAGCTGCTATGAACATGGTTGAGCAAATGTCCTTGTTTTATAATTGAGCATCCTTTCGATATATGCCTAGGAGTGGTATAGCTGGATCATGAGGTATCATTATTCCTAATTGTCTCAGAAAGCACCAGATTGATTTCTAAAGTGGTTGTACAAGTTTACATTCTCACCAGCAATGTTGAGAGATATTCATTTCATTAAATTCATTCATTAGATTTTTTATTGAGTATCAACTTATTTGTAGATTTTCTGAGGTAGCATCATTCAAAAGAAATATAATATAAATCATTGAACTAATTACAAATTTCCCAGTAAACACTTTTGAAAAAGTTTAAAATAAAATACTATCTTGACTTACAGTAGCTATATAAAGGAATGAATAAGAGTTCTGTCATGAGAAGTCACAAGAATCCAGTTTGCTGTATATATGGAGAGCATTTTACCTTGGATTAGCTGCATTTTAAGTTCTTAAATACCTTCCCTTCCCAATTACAGCCACTATATTGCATTGTGCAGCTCCAAGAAATCACATGAAAAAAAGTTGCTTTTACCTTTTTAGAGAACTGATAAATAATCAAGAGACATAAATATAAAGTATTATCGTTCAAGGCAGTAGAAAAGGATGTGTGTGTGAAAACACAGACTAAACTATGGTCTGTGGATGTTATATCTGTGGTGAATATGGGAAGTTTTTATGCAGTAGGAGGAACTTGGGATAGACCTTGCAGGTGAGTGATGGGAGTGGGCATGAAAGGGTTATCTGCACTGAAAGACTAGCTAACGTAATGTTCTAGTTGGAATCTAACGTCTCTTCCACAGCTCATGTTTGAGGATTGACTCTCCAGATGATGATGGTGGGTGCTGCTGCCGCTGTTGGATGCTGCTGCTGTGGCCGAGGATGACATTTGATGATGATATTAAGAAGTAAGGCCTATCTGTTGGAAGTAGACAGCTAAGCCCAGGCCTTTGGAGGCTGTAATCTGGCCCCATGTCATGGCCTCTTTCCCTGATTTCATGATGGAAACAGCCTCTACCTCCACACCTCCTCCCACCACCGTGAGCTGTTTATGATGTCTTCCCAAACTCTCCTTCCCTTATTTTTTTTCTGTCAGCTACTTTGACAATGCAAAAGTAGATAATATAAGCGACTTAAGTACGACAGCACAGGAACCTAAAGCACAGAAGAGCACAATTCACTGTCTTATCGCGATTTGGTCACTTCTTTGTATCTAAGGTCACCAGGGAAATTTCATATATGTTGTTATTACTGAAATATGTGGTAAAACTGCTATATGGGGCACCTTTTGAGGGTTTTGTACAGAAAATAATTAAAAGGGAATTCGGGGAAAAACTCAAGGAAAGTATTATTGACATTTGAGAGAGAAAACAATGGGCATGAAAGCAAGAGTTTTTAGGAGGAAGGGAGGAAGGAGGAATTCCTGGGAGGAGGGAGAGAGAAAAAGCAGAGCTTTCTGAGAGTCAAAAAAACAGGGAGGCTCCTCAGAGGAGCAACATATCTGTGGGGGAGGTGCAGTGTCTTCAAAGAAAGAGAGCGTGGGGACTCCTGCAGGGGTAAGCAGGGTGATGGTCTGGGCCAGTGTACAAGAGAAAAAGACCTCAAGAGGAAACGTCATGCTTTCTAAGGTTTAATTTAGAACTCAGAAAGCAGACAGTCTTAAGCAGTGGGGATAAGGAAGGGCTCTGCAAACCACTTACGTGCATATTTCATTCGGAACAGCTTTTCTCCCAATTTTCTTGCCATGTCTTCATGCTTTTTTCTTTTCCAATCTCTGACCATAGACTGGTCTTCTTTAGATTGTAAAACAAGATTTTTTTTTATCCTGGTAGCAGGAGCTTTCCCATTCTGGGCAAGGGAAGCTCATACTGCGTACATTAAAATGGTATTATCAACTTCTGACCAAGCCATTTGAAAATGGGACTAACTGACCATCAATCGTGCTATTTGTGTCAGAGGTTGTCACTGTGTTGGTATTCAAGTGTCTCACATAAGGGTTCCAACCTTGGATGCACTTGCTGCCCACTTCTGAAAAGATCCTATCAGCCACATGGCAGCTCCCATGCAACAGAGGAAGCCAACACATATCTAAAACAACATCTAGAAAGCTACTCTTCTTTCTTTCTGTCTACTATTCCTATCAAAACCAGTGGATTCTCTGCTCTTCCTACTCTTTTGTTGCAGTATATAAAGCTTCTACAAGCAGAAGTATATATGGGGAAACTGACCAAGGAATTACCCAGTGAACACCCACTGATGCCATTTGATTCCATTTCATTCTGACATCATCTTCCTAGAGCCAGTATTTGATTTCTTAGGTGGGGGGCTTGGCCACAAACTTTGCTTCCATTCCACGTGCCAGTCACAAATGGTGGATTGTAGTCTATACTGTAACCAGTGGCTCTAAGTTGGACGTTTCCATAATTCCTGAAATTCGCTTCCTCCAGTTCACATTATTTCCTAGCCTGGCTATCAGCACTTTATTCATGTTTACTAGGTTATTAATAACATTTATAGTAAAAGATATTAATGAGAGGCCGGAGAGAAGAGGTCTAGAAGGCAAGGTCTGTGGGAGGAACTCACCACATTCCAACAGCCCCTACGCCTTCCTCAGTCCACATGCTCCTCAAATCCAGTCTTTTGGTGGGAGGGGTTTAACAACAGTTTCATTTTCACTGATTAAATCACTGACCATTTGTGGTCAGTTTGCCTGTCAGCACCATCCCTTGGGGATGATAAGGCTAAAAGTCTTTCTGTTTTGTTTTGTTTTTTAAACCGTTTAAAAAATTAATTAATTCAGTTTACATCTTGGTCATAGGCCCCTCACCCCTCTTTCCTCCCATTCCCACCTTTCCTCCTGCATCCCCTCTCCCTATTCTGAGGAATAGCAGAGCCCCCTACCCAGTTACCCCAGGTCATCTATTCACATGAGGACTGAGTTGCTCTTCCTCCCTTGTGGCCTGGTAGGAAAGTCCCATCAGGGGGAAATGATCAAACAGCAGGCAACATAGTCCACGTCAGTGACCCCCCCCCAATCCCCTAACTAGTGGACCCACATGATGCCCATCAGACTTATCTTCTTGGGGTCTGTGCATTGTAGTATGTCTATCGTGTGCTATATGACTACAATCCACTTATAAGTGAATATATACCATCAGTGTCTTTCTATGTCTGTGTTACCTCACTCAGAATGATCTTTTCTAGTTCCATCCATTTGCCTGTATTTCTTTAAGGGCTTCTCCACCATTCGAGATTCCTCTGTTGAGAATTCTCTGTCTAGCTCTGTATCCCATTTTTCAATTGGGCTATTTGGTTTGTTGATGTTTAATTTCTTGAGTTCTTTATTATTCTGGATATTAGCCCTTTGTCAGATGGAGGATTGGTAAAGATCTTTTCCCAATCTGTAGACTGCTATTTTGTTCAATTGATAGTACCCTTTGCTTTACAGAAACTTTTCATTTTCAAGAGGTCCCATTTATTGATTGCTGCTCTTAGAGCCTGAGCTTTTGGTGTTCTGTTCACGAAGTTGTCTCCTGTGCTAATGACTTCAAGGTTCTTACCCACTTTCTCCTTCAGCAGATTTAGTATATCTGGTTTTATTTTGAGGTCTTTGATCCACTTGGACTTGAGTTTTGTGCAGGGAGATAAATATGGATCTATTTCCATTTTTCTACATGTAGACATCCAGTTAGACCAGCACCAATTGTTGAAGATGCTATCTTTTCCCCATTGTATGATTTTGGCTCCTTTGTCAAAAATTGGGTGTTATAAAGTATATACAATCAACTGTGCTGCTCAAGCTCCTTGGGCTTTGGCACTTTAGAACATTTAACAACCTACTTTGAACCACCCACATCTCAATCGCCTCACTGAGGACTTTCTGTAAAATTGCAGAAAACTGTTCTATCTAAGCACAAGGCAAAAAGCAAAAAACACCAAGAGACACTTAAACAATGGATGTCAGCCATGATAGACTGAATTCCAAATATAAGTATGCTAGCTCCCTGGCTCCCTGAGGTGTGCATCCAGCATTGTTTCCTTAGTTCTGTACTGGGAAAAGCATCTGCAGCAAGTTTTCCCTGAGGCAACATGCAAAGGGCCTGTACAGTCTGCATGGGTCTGTATCCTTTGGGGCCCTGAAGCTGAAAGGAGAAGTGGACGCAGGCCACCGTCCCTATTCCCAGAAGCTACTGACAGTTGATAACCACTTGCAAATGAAAACTTAATTTTCTTCATGGGCTTCTCACTGGTCAGAGCCTCACTCTTAATAGTAAGTCCCATGCCCGGAAGTACATGGTCAACAGAAAATGAACTGCACAGCGTCTTTGGAGGTTCTCTGTTTCATAATGTTGTGTCAGGACATTTTTTTCTACCTTTCAATCCTTTACATATATATTACGGCTTTCAGTTTTGTGTGTTTTTATGGGATTCCTATGTGCATGAATGTGTGTTTTTCTGGGTTTATGTGTATTTTTTGTGTTCTTTTTCATTTGTGTTTTTTCCTTGTTTGCTTCCTTTGTCATTTTCCAATTTGTTTTTGATGTATCTTTTTAATTTAATTATTACTTATTATCAAATAGATATCTGTTTGTTTTCTAAAGAGATAGAGAGGATGTGGATCCTGACAGAAGGGGAGATGAGAAGAAACTGGGAGTATTAAGGAAGAAATTATCACCAGAATAAACTGTGTGAAAAAACCCATTTTCTTTTTTTTGTATATTAAAAATCTCTTATTCGATATATGTAGTTCTCACACAAATATAAATTGGTTTTGATTTAGGAATTTGGGAAAATGCTTTTCAAATACTATTGTGATTCTTTTTAAATTAAATTTTAATTTTTTAATATTAGTTACAGTTTATTAACTTTTTATCCCAGCTGTATCCCACTCCCTCATTCCCTCTCAGTCCCACCCTCCCTCCCTCATCTTCTTCCTGCCCCTTTCCAAGTCCACTGATAAGGAATTGGAGAAAAGAAAAAGACAATCATAAATAAACCAGGTTTAATTGGGCATCTCAAGGTCAGACTCTGGATGAATCTAAGGTAGTATGCCACCCAGAAATCTCTGCTATTATGTATGTTGGGCGATATCATGATTCAACAGGTCTAAAAGCCACAGGGCATTGGTTATAATAGTGACTCACAAATTATAATCCAAGGCAAATGAAGTGACATTTAAAAATTCCTCACTACACTCTGAAGTTGTGAAAACATGCTGTTAAAACATCTGTTTCATTTATTTACTTCAGTCCAACAACCAGTTAGTTAAGTCAGAAACATGTTTGCTGTATAAATTGAATACTCGGGGAACGTCAAACTTTCCACACTCCCCTTACTTAATTGAGGGCTGGTGGGACGCATCTGCCATATCAGCCACCTCCACAATAAGCTGAAATAATCGTGTTGCTTCGTTCCCCAGGCTGTTGTGAGCATAAGTCCTAAATATTGTTGTGAGGCACGTGGCACATATGGAAGTGCCATGCCAAAGTTAAACAACAGACTGGTACAGTCTATTTAAGACTACACAGGAGAACATACTGAGGAATGCTACTTCTTACAATTGCTATTATTTTTCTCTTGCTACTTACAATTGCTATTATTTTTTCAGTTTGTTACTGGTTAAAGAGATGACTTTTTCATTCAATACCTTTTCTGGTTACTCGGCTTTAATCTAAACATGCACAGTTCTTGGTCGCTGTTGAAGTTCTAACAACAGGAAAACGATAAATCAATAAAAGACTAGGATAACTTCCAAGGGAGATGGCCATGATTTCTATTATATTTTGGACCCCAAATGTCCCCTGAAGGCCATGTGCTTTATACCCAGGGTGTTGCCGTAGAGAGATGATGGGGATGTTATGAGGTGACAGGTCCCTGAGAGTTTGCTCTCAAGAGGATAATGAGACCCAGGCCATCTCACCGTGTTCTCTTGTTCCCTGCATCATCCCGAGGTAAACAGTTTTCTTCTCCCTGATGCTGCCTTGACAAGTTGTCTCATCACATGCTCAGTGAAGCAGGGTCCTACCACCAACTGGAAACCCTAATGTTGCAAGAAAAAAAAATAAACATTTTCCCTCTAAGTGAATTTTTGCAGGTGCTTTTATTTGTAGTAATGTAAAGCTAACTCACACAAGGATCCTTTCCACAGTGTGCTCATTCCTCTGCCACATGACTTTGCAAGTGATGCCACTTTTCCATCATGGGGAGCCTCCTCCTTGGCTATTCACTCAGCCACAGACTTGCTGTACCCAATAGGATGCTCGTTAAAAGATTCAGGCCAGGACTTGATGAGTGTGTGCACACCTGCAGCTTCCTGGGTGCTTCACCTTCACCACTCCCATAAGCTACTGGGCTGATTTGAAGGTGGATGACAAACTGGAACAGAGCCTGTCACTCAGTAACCCAATACCAACCCATCTGTAGGGGGATCCTCGCTGAGAGAAGAATGACCCAGCTGAGCCCAACACCAATCTCCAACTTCAAATCCTGAGCTAATCATACTCTTACTATTTTAAGTGCCCAATACTTTGAAGAAGCCAGCTGAATGGTGCTATGATATTGCTAAATAACTACACCTCTAACATGGCCAAATCCACCCAGCACTCTAGTTCCCTACTCCCCAACAGTTTCCTCCTCCTTCAAGAATTGCAAAAGGTTTTCCTTTATTCTGTTGACCCCACCTCTCTTCTCGCCTTGGTAGGAGTAAGTTCTCTCTGCCACTAGCCAAATATGGAAGCAAATGTGTCACTCCCATAACCCTTCCAAGGTTTTCTGATTCTTCTCACCCTTTGTAACAAGAGCTCATTATGACACTGCCTTCAGCAGAAAGCTTATTACTCAGACAGAGAGCTTGAAGTAAAATTCCTCTGACATTCTCTAAGTTGGGGTGGGAGCTGAACAGACACATGGTGGGTGGGAAGACACTGCTTGGCAGAGACATTTGAAACATATTTTTATGCAAAGGGATTCATCTATAGTTTTCATGGAACTTGACACTTGAATCTGAACTTCAATAGCTATTTTTCCCTCCAATCATTTCAATGATATATTCAGGAGCTCCTCTCCTTCCCGAGTGAAGCACATATGAAGCACACGGATCTCAAACTCCTTTCACACTGCATCTCCATGCTAGTGGTAACCATGGTACCCTCCTCCATTTCTCTCTTTTCCTCCAAACCTCTACATTACTCCATGAATGTCGAGAATTAGTGAAAATTTTATTGGGGAACACGTAGTGAGGTCATACTTTTATTGCTGTAGAAAGTTTCATGAAGCCCTCTTCCAAATTATCTGACATCTTTTCCACAAACAATAAATATTCAAGCACTAGCATTTAATACTCCTTGGGTAACAGCATGTGAATTAGGAAAAATATTATTTTCCTACTTTGTCTTGAAATATAAGATATCTTTATAATCTTGAGATTTCCAGAATTTCTTACTCTGTCTCCTTCTTCATACAATTTACCGGGAAGGGAGGATTGCAGAACACGTGTAAATATCAAAGTTTTTTTAAAGCAAATATATCATTCCCAAAATAAGGGAAGAAATTTACATGTACAGGGGATGTTTTTCCTAATCACATATATATCGGTATGAACTTTCTTTTTCTTAATTTTTATTTTTTTTATATGAATTACAGTTTATTTACTTTGTATTCCAGCCGCAGAGCCCTCCTTCATTCCCTCCCAATTGTACCCTCCGCCCCTCATCTCCTCCCTGCCCCTCTCTAAGTCCAAACAGTGTTTTCTAAAGCATAATTATATGGACAATGCAGTCCTAATCCCTCTTTGGCAGAGTACAGGCATGCAACCTGTACATGGGTTACAAGAATAACTTCAGTTCTTTGGTTAATTATGAAGTTAAAGAGTGTGTGTGGGGGGGAGGGTAGAGAATAAGCAACTACCACTAACATGGGTACTTGAAGGAAGTTCCAGACGTGGATAACACCTTTCTGGGCTGCACCAACATTTGAGGCTTATAATACATCACTGAGGATGTTTGGATTAGAAAAGAAAACTGCAGGCAACTCTTAAACTACAGCATTTGTTTACAAGCGAACATAGGGCATGCAGACATACATAAGTTTATTTCCCAGGGCACTGAGCAGTCTGAAAACGTTGGGCTAGTGAGAACCCGAGCTATGTGTCATTCCTGTTTTTAAAGCAAACCAAAAAATACCTACAAATTAAGACTCCAAACCATACCTGGCACTGTTATTGGGCTGAAAACCTGTGGTTAGACAGGCCATGAGTCCTAGAGGAGAACCTATGCTATCCCTCTGCTAACTGAGCATGATTTTAAAGCAACTGCCAATGACTTCTCCTTGTATCCAAATATTAGTACATCTCTCAACCTCACCAGGGCATCTTCATTTTGCAGTAGATGGTGAGGACTACAACAGTCAAGGTACAGAAACTGCAGAATGTTCAGCACTAAGCAGAACACCTCTAAAACGAGTACCTTCCTGCTTAGGGATCATCATGGCTGAAGGAGCCAGAGGCAGTGTCTGGCTGCAAGGAAACAGTGTTTTCCAGACACAGAGGGCAGTTGCATATAGGGACTGATTGTGATTGTGACGCCATGCCTAAGGCCTGTGCAAAATCAAGCCAGACAAAATCCTGGCAGGTAGAGGGAAGGTGGCATGAAGTTCTATTGCAGCTAAGGAGTTACCCACTTTTGATGGCTGCTGGGAGAGGGAGTGTCAGTTTCCTTTAAGGGTGTGACCTCTGGTGTGTTTATTACCCTCCACTGAAGACCACACATCCAAGAATGCAAGAACAGCACAAACTGGATTTGATGGGTTGAGAAAAATACAGAGGATAATAAGTTGAATGGATAGTGAAGGGGGTGGATCTGGGAGAAGTCGAAGGAAAGGGGTAAATGTGATCAAAACACATTGTGCAAAATTCTAAAAGAACAAATGAAAAAACGATTTTAATAAAAGACTTCACAGACTAGAAAACTTGACCCTTCCAACCTAATCGGTAATGAATAATCTTATTTAAATTTTTTAATTTGCCTTCATTTAATTGCAAATGCTTAGTATTATGCATAAAGGAAACAAGAGACAGTGTGGCCTATAAATTATTCACTTCAACTTCTAATTTTGATTCTAGAGCCAAATAATAAAATGGAAATAAGGGAAAACAATTCCAAAATGAGTCATAAGATCTACGAAGGTCTAAAAATTATTTTCAATTCTTGGATCATATTAGAATACACACAAGCTAATGAATCATATATTAGTGCACTCTGCCAGGTTCTAACAGACGGTGCCTCCACTGGAGAATGTGACATTTACTCATCCCTGGAAACCAGTTTAGATGGAGAACAACTGACAGAATTCAGTGCTGTGGGGGCAGCTAGGTCCATACGTCTGTGTTCAGTGTCTCCTCATGAAGGTCATTCCATCTCTGTAGAGTACAAGTGTAAGATTAGATAGAAATAAGACATATGGACTATTGTAGGAACACTCTCAAAGGAGCTAGAGTTGTAAAAGCAAAAAAAATTGTATTGAGTCTGTCCCTACAAAGGAAGGAAAAGTTATTGCTGGGTATATTGAATTCATTGGTGAAAAAGGGATGGATATTCTGAAATGAAAAAGAGGAAGGCAAATCAGACCAGATCTACACACCATGGTGACTGATTGGGTTGGTCCATGTGGACCTCAGCACCATCTTTCTATCAGACTCTGTGTTCTCTGTGTTCATTCCCACTGATGTTTACCTTGGATTAATGGTTTGTATTTCAATGCCCTTTGAAGGCCTGGCCATTGGGTCAGTGTATCTACTTTGGAGAGTGTGAAGTCCCTTCAGATTTAAGATCTGACGAGTCACACTCAGCCAAAGCACATGAGTATGAGATAGGAAAGCCTAGCTCTGTGGTTCTTAACCTTCTGAATGCTGTGACCCTTTAATACAGTTCTATATGCTGTGGTGACCCCAATCATAATATTATCTTTGTTGCTACTTCATAACTGATTGTGCTACTGTTGAGAACCATAATGTAAATACTTTCTGAGATAGAGCTTTGTCAACGGTGTCAGGACTCACAGGTTGAAAACTGCTGGCCCTTTCTCATGTTTGAGCAACCTGGGAGATGAAGCCCTTTGGAAGATGATGCTGAGGCACCGTTCTTGTCTAAAGCTGCAGCCTGGCTCAACTTTCTTGTCTCTTCTGGTCTTGCCTCTCTGCTCCTTTTCCGAGTTCCTCCTGAGAGCACTTCTTTAACCAGTTTCTGACTGATTCTTGTTCAACACCAGCTCCTAAAAATCTACTTTCATATTTGTTCAGAATATTCTAGGGATGTAAACACAGGGGCAGTATTCTAACCTCTGTTTTAGCAGAATAACATACCAGGAATGAAAAATGAGCCTCAGCTTTCCATTGTTACTTTCGGAACTTAAAATTAGGGAATCTGATGAACTGGCTCTTTTGACAGCAATAATCACCTTCACTCTAGTCCATGGACGCTAATAGCTTTGCTGCAGGAATGTTTCATTCAGAGGTACGTCGGAAGCTGTGTCTGAGAGGAAGGTGTCACCATGAGCCTTGGGGATAGAATATTCGCCCTGAAAACTAGAAAGCATAAGGTAATGATGGATTTCACACGATGTAAGACTTGTCTAGAGTGAGGCCTCTCTCTTCCCTCTCCACCTCCCTCCATTTCTTTTGAGGCAGGAGCTTGATGTTTCCCTAGCTGGCTCGGAGCTTGTGATGGAAGGATAAGTCGATTTATTATTTCCCCATTGGTGTACGTTTCTTAGGTTCATCCTGGTCAGACTTATGCTTTCTAAGGATGTAAACAGACTTTACATGAGCAAACAGTGTGCTCATTTTTTTCTTTTCTTTTTAATATTTTTTTATAGAAAGACACAATCTCACCACGTTGTCCAGCCTGGCCTTGAACTCCAGAGTTCACATGATCTTGTGTCATCTTGCCAAGTGGTTGTGAATGCAAGCACATGCCAGCACACCCAGCTCTAACAGGCTTTGTTTGTCTGAATTCGGTAAAACTTCTCAGAGCATTTATCTTGCAAATGTCTGAATGGATATTTCCAAACAGTGTTCATACAGTTATTTCTTTCTGAGCCTTTTGTTGTTGTTATTTTGGCTTTTGAGACAGGGTTTCTTTGTGTAGTCTTGGCTGTTCTGGACTTGCTTTGTAGACCAGGCTAGCTTTGAATCCACAGAGATCCACCTGCCTCTGCTCCTGAGTGCTGGGATTACAATTTGTGCCACCATGCCTAGCTGTATTTTCGTTTCCTTGGGCAAGATTTTGAACAGATAAAGTTTTCTTTCACTTTCCACCACTTCATTTCTGAGCCGCTCAGTATGACAGTCAGTATGAGGGTAGGTGACTATGACCTGTCATTGTGAACTAAGTAAGCCTTTCTATTCTCAGAGGGATAAAGTTGGTAGTGGTCTTCTTGATTCCGTGTGTATTTATCTCTGCTTTTAATTAGATTCCAAAACCCTAGAAAACACATTAGATACTGAACTTTATTTAATAAAATTAAGCGCAATAGTTATATCTAATTAATACAAATAATATCATAGCCCCCATATAAATTAGTACAACTTTGGGAAATAGTCCTAAAATTCCATAGCACTTGCTATTTGCTGTCCCTGACACAATCCTTTCAGAAAACTGTTGTCATGTATCTATAGTCTGCTGTCTGTCATTCATCTATCGATCATCTACCATCTATCTATCATCTACCATCTATCTATCATCTATCACTTATCTATCATTTACTATCTTCCCTCTAGAATGTAGCTTCATTAACATCAAATCCTTCACTTTGCTTGCTACTTTATTCATAGCACCAGGTATAGAGCAAGTACTCTCTCATCTCTGTGTGTGTGTGTGCACGCATGTACATTTATGTTTGTGCAAGTGTGTGTGTTTGTGCATGTGTGTGTTTGGATGTAATTGTGAAAAGTATGGAAAAAAAGAAATAAGGAAAGAGGAAAAGGCCAGAGGGCTGGGAGGAGGGAGGCATTCAGTGTGAACACAAGCTTGTGACACCTTTTGGCTTTTCTCTAGGGTGTGACACCACAGTGTCTGTGAGTCTGCCCCACCCACATACCTAAATACAAAGCTGTCTTACTCAACTGTGGCATAAATCACCTTCTAGTATTTGCATGGTTTGGGGAATGAGAACAGTTTTTGTTTGTTTGTTTGTTTGTTTGTTTTTGATGGAAAGGGGTTCAGGGAATCAGTGAATTAAAGACTAAGGTGAATGTCTATTTTGACCAACTTAACTGTAACATGCATTAGAAGAAAGTTTATTTATACATATTTATCTATTTATTCATGAATTCATCCACTTTCATTAGTCCATTGGTTTTCTAATTTTTAAAATTTTTTAATTAAATTCTTTAGTAATTACACTTTATTCACCTTATATACCCCTGTAGTTCCCTCCCTCGTCCCATCCCAATCCCTCTCTTCCTCCCCCTTCTGCACCCGTGTCCCTCTCCAAGTCCACTGATAGGGGAGGTCCTATTTTCCCTCTTTCTGATCCTAGTCTAATAGGTCTCATCAGGAGTGGCTGCATTCTCTTCCTCTGTGGCCTGGCAAGGCTGCTCCCCCACTGAGGGGGAGGTGATTAAAGAGCAGAACAATCAGTTCATGTCAGAGACAGTCCCTGTTCCCATTACTATGGAACCCACTTGGACACTGAACTGCCAAGGGCTACATCTCTGCAAGGGTTCTAGGTTTTCTCCATGCATGGTACTTGGTTGGAATATCAGTCTCAGGAAAGACTCCTGTGCTCAGATTTTTTGGTTCTGTTCCTGGTTTTTAAACTTTCTGTTTAGAAATCATATGGGCCTGTCTGTATGTGGGACTTGGTATTTCTCTGTGAGGCATTCAATATGCTTCCTTTGTGGTGTATATTCAGAGTTTTGAATATAGTAATTGTGTAGGCTGCTCTTCTCTTGACTTGTCTGTTTGTTATCTAATACCTCCTGTAACTGGATGGGCAGCTCTCTCCCTTAATTTGGGAAGTCACCTACTCTGACATTTTCATAAAAAATATTTTCTATGTCTTTGCACATAATTTTTCTCTTTGTTCTATTCTTATTATTTATAAATTGTATCTTCCCATAGTTTTGTACAGAGTTTGACTATTCTGTTTGCACATTATTATTAATTTATTTTTGTCATTGTGTGATTGTTCTTGTTTGATTTTTAGGTTCAATAATCAATGTTTTCATTAATTTTCCTTTTATTTGGCATACTGAATTTCATTTCTTGTATTTCCTGTGAGTTTTGTTCAGTATTTCTCTTTATTGAATTCCATGTTCATGTCCTCTTTTGACTTTCTTGTTTGTGTTTTCTTGGAATTCATGCAAGGAGTTTTTGTATCCCCTTTGATTTATTTGAAAACACTTATCATTTTTGAAAGTCTTGTTTATCTGGGATTTTGTCTAATTCCTTTCCACTGGAGGCAATTATTAGGAGATTAAGAGTATTGAATAATTAGTTGCCTTGGTTTTACCTTAAGACTGATGCACCTGGGGTTGGGTCACTAGCGAATTATTTTTAATCCCTGTATTCTTTTAGTTGAAGTGTTTTCATTGTTCAAGAGGGACTAAGTTGGAGTAGGCCTGAGGTCATTTTCCTGGCTAGAGTAGTGCTTAGGACAGAGTTGTTTCCCAGCGCTCCACTAAGAGTAAAGGACTGTCTCTTCTGACAGCTCTGACCCAACATCCTTATTTATTCCCTGCAGACGCTGGAAGACTATACTTCCATGCCATGTACTATCTTCCTTTTATTTATTGAGATATATTTATGAGGCAGTCTCAAGGTCCCAAGCCCTACTACCGGTTCCCCATGTACCCAAAAGTGATTAAAATTCTTGATACTTGAACCTCCATTCTTCAAGTGTGGGGAAAACAGGCATGGACTGCCAAATCCAGCTCAGGAGAAAAATGAATACTTGATGTTGATTTTATTAAACAGGGGGACAACCAGGCTTGTAAGTGCTAAATTAAATTTTCATTTGGTAATCAAATGAGTGGTGGACAAAGCAAAAGGGAGATGTCCTTCACAGAACGTTGTTTTCAGCTCTACTCTTACTGTGGAGTCAGGTCAATTAGGAGATTGTGACTCTTCATCTCTACAGGAACAAACAAACAAACAAAAATTAAGTGATGCCTTTTTATAAAAATCATCAAGGGAGAAAGTCAGTGCCTCTATCAGACCTGGCTATCAGGTCAATTAGCTCTAGAAGGTGGAAGCATTACTGGAGGGTTAGGGCCGGAGTTATGACAGCCCTAACAAGGGAGGCTTGTTCTTAATGAGGCCCTTAAAAAGAGGAGTAATGGTAAGAATTAGAGAAAGGGGATTCATCCTGTGTGGGCAAACACATCAGATGAAGAATAAAGATAAACAAAGGGATCCAATAATTTCCTCTAACCCGAATCCATCACTGGGGTAGTAACAGGAGGTTGAGATTTAAACAGAAGACGCAGGATATGCATAATTAATCATTTCTGGGCAAAACGTGGTCCCACTTCTTGTCTTGGCTCCAGTCTCTCCTGCAAGATGCTCTGACAACCTGTCAGACCTGTGTGAAATCTCTTCGTGGAAAACTAGTTTGCCCTCAAGCCAGCACCGGTCTTCTGCCGTTTTATTCCCCCAGAATGAGATTCCTAGAGAAATAATTCCCCTTCCGTGGGGACAACAGTTTCACAGTCAGAGAGAATGATAGAAGTATCTTTCTTTAGAATATTTTTACACCTACCAAGTTGGCTACGTAACTTGCATGTGGTTTCTGTGTGTGCGCTTGTGTGTGTGAATTTTTAAATTTTTTCCATTAATTTATTTATTCACTTACATCCTGATCACAGTCCTCCCTCCTCTCCTCACAGTCCCCCTTCACACACTACTCCCCCATTGTCCGCTCTCCTCCTCAGAGAAGGAGAAGGTTCCCTGTGGGTACCAACATGCCCTGGCATATTCAGTCACTTCAGGACCAGGCTCCCTCTCTCCCACTGAGGCCAGACAAGGTAGCCCAGTTGGGGGAATGAGACACAAAGGGAAGCATCAGAGACAGCCCCCACTCTGGTTGTTGAGAGACCATGTCAAGACCAAGCTGATCATATGTTACATATATGCAGGGGACCTAGGACTAGTCCATGCATGCTCTTTGGTTGGTGGTGCAGTCTGTGTGGGCCACCATGTGCCCAGGTAAGTTAACTCTGTAAGTCTTCTTATGGAGTCTTTGACCCCTCCGGCTTCCTCAATTGTTCAAACCCAGATCTTTCACAGAATTCACAAGCTCTGTCTAATGTTTAGCTGTGTGTCTCTGCATCTGTTTCCACCAGCTGCTGCATAAAGCCTCTTGGCTGCTAGATTTCTGACTATAAGCATAGCAGAGTAACATTAATAGTACCAGAGATTGGTTTCATCTTATTGGATGGGTCTCAAGTAGGACCAGCCTTTGGTTGGCCATTTCATCATCTTTGCTCCATCTTTGTCCCTGCACATTTTGTAGGCAGGACAAAGTTTGGGTTGAAGGTTTTGTAGGTGGGTTGGTGTTTTTATCCCGCCACTGGAAGTTCTGCCTGGCCTCTATCCTTATCCCTGTCCGGGAGATGGCTGCTTCAGGCTCTATATCCCCTGCTGTTAGGAGTCTCAGGGTGATTCCCATGGACTTCCTGGGGCCTCCTTTATTTCAGGTCTCTAGCAAATCCCAGAAATGTCCCACACCTCCAATTTCTGTTCTCTCACCTGGCCCTCTCAGCTCTCCCTATTCCCAATCCTCACCCCTGCTCCTCTTCCTACCCTTTCTCCTACCTAGCTCCCTCCCTCACTCCACCTCCAATGCCTATTTTATTTCCTCTTTTGAGTGAGATTCAAGCATCCTCCCTTGGACCTTCCTTGTTACTTAGTTTTTTGGGTCTATGGAATTATAGCATGGTTATACTGTAGTTTACAAATACTTATAAGTAAGTAGGTACCATGCATGTCTTTTGGGTTTGGGTTACATCACTCAGGATGATCTTTTCTAGTTTCATCCATTTTTCTGCAAATTTCAAGATGTTCTTGTTTTTAAAAGGTGAGTACCTCACTCGGCCTCTGCTTTCATACCCTGCTGGGTAGAGTCTTTCAGAGGCCCTCTGTGGTAGACTCCTGTCCTGTTCCCTGTTTTCTCCCTCTTCCGAGACTCATAGTCAAAATTTGGGCAGACTGCAGGGAATCTTATGAAAGAAAGGGGATATAGAAAGACCTGGAGGGGACAAAATCTCCACAAGGAGAGAGAGAGAGAGAGAGAGAGAGAGAGAGAGAGAGAGAGAGAGAGAGAGAGAGAGAGAGAGAGAGAGAAATCTGGGCACCAGGATCTTTTCTGAAACTGATACTCCAATCAAGGACCATTCATGGAAATAACTTAGAACCCCTGCATAGATGTAGCCCACAGCAGATCAGTGTCCAAGTAGGTATCCTAGTAATGGGAACAGGGACTGACATGAACTCTGACATGAACTCAGTGGCCTGCTCTTTGTTCACCTCCCCCTGAGGGGGGAACAGCCTTACCAGGCCACAGAGGAAGAAAATGCAGGTAGTCCTGATGAGACCTGATAGGCTAGGGTCAGATGAGGGAGAGGAGGACCTCTATTATCAGTGAACTTGGAGAGGGGCATGAGTGGAGAAGAGGGAGAGAGGGTGGGATGGGGGGGGCAACAGAGGGAGCTATAGTTGGGATACAAAGTGAACAAACTGTAATTAATAAAAATAAATAAATAAATTTTTTAAAAAGCTGAGTGCTATTCCATTGTGTAAAACTACCACATTTTCTTTATCCATTCTTCTGTTAAGGGACCAATAGACTGTTTCCAGTTTCTGGCTATTATGAATAAAGCTACTATTAACATAGTTGAGCAAATGCCCTTGTGGTAATGGTAGGGCATCTTTTGTGTACATGCCCAACTGTTGGTATAGATGGGTCTTGAGGTTGAACTATTTCCAGTTTTCTCAGAAATAGCCAGATTGATTCCCAAATGTAGTCGCCCGCAACTACCAATAGTAACCGCCTGCACAAGAGGCTGGGAATTAAAAGAGACAGAGAAGTGACGCCAAGACAGTATTCTGATCAAGGAGCGATTTTTATTACAGTGTAAACCACTTATATAGGTTTTCAACTAAACATATCCAAGCAAAACAGGAGGCTTAACTGAGCAAAACAGAAGGTGTAACTGAGCAAAACAGGAGGTTAGCTGAGAAAAACAACAAAAATAGTGAGTCAGCATGACTTGCACGCATGTGACCATCTCAGGTCCAATGGAATGGCTACCTCACCCAAAGTGATTGTAAAGGCTTGCACTCCCACCAGTAATGGAGGAGTGTTTTCCTTGCTGTACATCCTCACCAGCATGGACTGTCATTGGAGATTTTTTATCTTAGCCATTCTGGCTGATTTACATTTCACTGATGACTAAGGACATTGAGCATTTCTTTAAGTGTTTCTTGGCCATTAGATATTCCTCTGTTGAGAATTCTGTTTATCTCTGTACCCCACTTTTTCTTTTGAATTTTAATATATATTTTATTTTTATTAATTATAGTTTATTCAGTTTGTATCCCACCTATAACTCTATCCCTCTTCTCCTCTCAATCCCACCCTCCTTCCCTCTTCTTCACCCATACCCCTGCCCCAATCCACTGATAGGGTAGGTCCTCCTCCCTTTCCATCTGATCCTAGTCTATCAGGTCTTATCAGGACTGGCTGCATTGTCTTCTTCTGTGGCCTGGTAAGCCTGAAACCCCCTGAGGGGGAGGTGATTAAAGAGCAGAACAATCAGTTCATGTCAGAGACAGTCCCTGTTCCCATTACTAGCGAATCCGCTTGGACACTGAGCTGCCATGGGCTACATCTGTGCAGGGGTTCTAGGTTATCTCCATGAATGATTCTTGGTTGGATTAGCAGTCTCAGAAAACATCCCTGTGTCCAGATTTTTTGATTCTGTTGCTCTCCTTGTGGAGCTCCTGTCCCCTCCAGGTATTTCTATCTCCCCATTCTTTCTAAGATTCCCTGCACTCTGCCCAATGTTTGGCTATACAAGTCAAAGTGGATCAAAGACCTCAATATGAAACCAGGCACACTAAACCTGTTAGGGGAAAAGTTGGGGAAGAGGCTTGAATTAATTGGCACAGGAGACAACTTCCTGAACAGAACACCAACAGCACAGGCTCTAAGATCAACAATCAATAAATGGGACCTCATGAAACTGAAAAGCTTCTGTAAAGCAAAGGACACTGTTGTCAGAACAAAATAACTCCCTACAGATTGGGAGAAGATTTTCACCAACCCTACATCTGACAGAGGGCTAATATCCAGAATTTATAAAGAACTCAAGAAGTTAAACAGCAACAAATCTGTACCCCATTTTTAATTGGGCTATTTGGTTTGTTGGTGTCTAATTTCTTGAATTCTTTATGTATTTTGGATATTAGCCATCTGTCCAATGCAGGGTTAGTGAAGATCTTTTCCCATTCCATTGGCTGCAGTTTTGCCCTGTTGACCTTGTCCTTTGCCATACAGAAACTTTTCAGTTCCATGAGGTCCTATTTATTAATTGTTGATCTTATGAGTTTGGCAATGTCCTTTCTGTTTCTATTTTGTGGAATAGTTGGAGTAGTATTGACATTAGCTCTTCTTTGAAAATCTGGTAGTATTTTGTGCTAAAACCATCTGGTCCTGGGCTTTTATTTATTTATTTATTTATTTATTTATTTATTTATTTATTGGGAGATTTTCATGACTGCTTCTATTTCTTTAGGGGTTATAGGACTATTTAAATTGTTTACCTGATTTTGATTCAACTTTGGAAAGTGGAATCTAGCAAGAAAATTGTCCATTTCATTTACATTTTCCAATTTTGTAGAGTACGGCTCTTTGAAATAAGACCTGTTGATTCTTTAGATTTTCTCGATATCTTTTGTCATGTCCCTATTTTCATTTCTGGCTTTTGTTAATTTGAATATTTTTTTCTGATTTTTAGTTAGTTTGGCTAAGAGTTTGTCTATGTTGTTGATTTTTCTTAATACGCATACTTGATTTTTGACAAAGAAACCAAAACTATACAATGGAGAAAAGAAAGTATCTTCAACAAATGGTGCTGGTCTAACCGGATGTCTGCATGTAGAAGATGCAAATAGATCTATATTTATTACTCGGCACAAAACTCAAATCCAAGTAGATCAAAGACATCAACATAAAACCAGATACACTAAATATAGTAGAAGAGAAAGTGGGGAATAGCCTTGAACTCATTGGCACAGGAGACAACAGAACACTAACAGCTCAAACACTAGGATCAACAATTAATAAATGGTATGTCATGAAATTGTGGTTAGCTTTTGATGTCATATCAACAGAAGAAATTTCTCCCAATGACTGATTAAGATAAGAACTTGGCTGTAAGTTGTTTTAATATTAAATTTGGCTTTTCCAATTATCTTATCCTTAGAGCGGGAGAAATGACCTTCCACTCTTCCAAATGAGAAAGCTTTCTTAGTCTCTGTTTCCCTTTATCACTGGCAAACCAATTCAAATTAGAGTTTCCTTCAGGTTCCCTCTTTTGTACAAGTAACCCATCCAAGGATGAATCCTCAGCCTTTGTTATCTAGATAGGTCCTGTTAGCAAAGTCTAGGCCCTATGAGTACTGGATGCAAAATAAAATTTTTCTGGAGGACTTTCAGCTGATTGAAAGAAAGGCATGAAGAAGGGTACGGCTCTAGTTATAAACAAACTCATCAGAGCATAATTGTTTCAATACAGTTTAATCAGAATTCTCCTGGTTTCACTCAAGCAACAGTCTGGGATGTCATTACTTAGTTATTGGAAGAGAATGCCAAATGAGGAAGCACTCAATACAGAAATCACTTCAACTGATTATTTTTGTGTAGGAAAAATCAAGAAGTCACCACAAAACAGATATTTTGTTTCACTACCTGTTTAAGGAAATGTTGGTTCCCTCACACTAGGAAAGAATTTATGGGAGACAGAATTATTTATTTGAAATTCCATCTCTTCCTGACCTTGGTATGACTTCCCTGTGGGAGGAGTATATTTCCAACATTTCTTTTTATATTGGATTTGATCATTAGGTTATTGTAATCAGTGACACATAGGTAGAAGAACCGTGGCCCTTCTGACCAGGTATGTCTCATCTTGCCATCTTCTGAGTCCACCATAGCTCACAGTGCTATGATTAATTTTTTAGATTTTTATTATATGTAATTTCTTTATCTCATTTAACACATCAAAATTGTACATCTTCATGGAGTTTATATATTCTACATGTATGTAATGGTAATGCTCAGATCAGGGTGGTTGGCATACCCACAACCTCTAACATTTATCATTTCTTTGTATCAAGGACATTTAAAGTCTTCTCTTCTAAGTATTTGGTAATATTCAGTTAAGCCAGGGTTGGCGGCCAATGCTTGGAAACTGAGGAAGATCACAGTTTCAAGACTAGTCTGGTCTGTGTAACAAGACCCTGTTTTCTCAAAAAGAAAAAAAAAGTTAAAAAGAGAAAAAGCAATTAATGGCTGTTAATAAGTATTACTCTACTGTGCGTTAGGACATTGGAAGCTATTTCTTCTATTCAGCTGTACCCTTAACCCATTAGCCAGTCTCTCTCCAGGATCTTGTAACAAGTGTTCTATTCTTTATGTATATGAAGTCAACATTTTTATCTTCTGCATGCAAGGGGTATATTCAGTGTTTGTCATTCTGCGACCAGTGAGTCATTAACAGGAGTCCCAGGATGAAAACATGTAGCACAGACAAACACTCATGCTAAACCTAGAATCTTCCCCACCTCAGGCATGTCAGTGAGCATACAGCAAATCCATGGTCTAATTAATTACTAATTAATTATTAATATTTTAGGCCACTGAGTTTTAGGCACCTGGAGAGCATGACTTACCACAAGGACTCTCTTTTATGGGGTCAGCTTAGCCAAAATTGTCTGACCTGTGAGGAGAGGAACATTTCCATGAGGGATTTTTATTTTTTAATTCTACTGTTCTGACCTGGGCTCTTTGCTCTTTTTTTCTGAAATTATTTTGACTCAAGAACAATACGCAAAACAATGAGAACTATACCAAATAATTAGACTGAAATTTAAACATTAAGTCATGGGAAAAAAGATTTTTTAAAATATAATGATGGTCATTTTAATGGATTAGAAAAAAGTCAACACAAACCATTTAACTGACAGTAGTATTACTGAGAGAAATAATGTCAGAAGAAAACTGACACAGATGACTACTTCCCATAATAAAACTTGTAGAAAAAAATATGTAAGAAGTGTTGAAAACTGCAATGATTGAGAAAAATTAGGCTCAATTGAAATAGTCAGCAGAAAATAAAATAAACAATAGCTGATTAAATAAGAATCGACCAGAGAATCAACTCTTCTGAAGAAAATATCGATGGGGAGAAGATAGCCTTGGGGAAATTGGACCTGGTATAAATAAGAAACACAAAAATTCATTCTCAACTGCAGAAAGTGAGATTGCAAAACTCTCAGGACTGTGGCACGTTACCACACTGCCCTTTCGAGCCACCCCACCGCCAAGGTCAGCATGTGTGAGACAGAGGTCTGAGCCCACATCTGCACAGCCGAGTCCTGGGAGTGAGCTGTGCCCCAGGCCCCTGAAGCTAGGGCAGAGATACTCATTCACACTGCCTCTAGGTAAACACTTACCCATGGACCCTAGCTGCCAGCACCCTGCTGTTGTATATATCTTATATCCAGGATCCATTTACAAGGTCACTCTTCTATAGCAAGTTATTTCATTTCATGAAGCTATGCAACAGAGTTGTAAAGGTCAAGTCTCCTGTGCTTTTTCAATTTAGCTCTGTCTACATTCCAGTAAGTAGTGCTTTCACACACTCTTGCTTTATTATTATATTTTTACATGTTCGTCTTATGTATGTGCGTGTGTGTAGACAAGAGCTACACACCATGAATGAGGTGGTCAGAAGATAAGTTGCAGGAGTCCTTTCTCTCCTTTTTCTATGACCCAGTCCTTGGGGTCAAACTAAGGTCACCAGGCTCTTCCTGCTGAACCATCTTGCCAGCCCAAACTCTTGCCATTTTAGAAAACCAGCAAGATGGAGACAACTTCCTGAAGGCATGCCATCTGTGCACTCCAAGGCTTTTTAGAACACTTGAACTGCTATTTGCTGCATTGTTGAGCTGCATTGCTGCATGGACTGGTGCATTTCT
This sequence comes from Pachyuromys duprasi, assembly GCA_028658305.1. NCBI lineage: Eukaryota > Metazoa > Chordata > Mammalia > Rodentia > Muridae > Pachyuromys > Pachyuromys duprasi. The sequence goes on along the minus strand of CM053766.1, from coordinate 147,852,885 downwards.
GTGTGTATTTATAAAACCACACAAATTGCTCAGTGTGCATTTGTGTGTGTGTGTGAAAAAGTGTGCATTATGTATACCCACTTTTGCATTATTATGTAAGTGACTGTGAGGGTGTGTGGTTGCATATATGCAGATATATGCATGTATTAGTGCGGGCATATGTACATTTAAAAATTTAATGCAATGTGTTTTAATCATATTTCCCCCAACTCCCCCCCCCCCATAGCTCTTCCCAGAGCCACTTGACATCAATACTCCTTCATGTTCTCTTTTTTTAAAAAGCCCAGCAGCTTCAGCGTGTGCTGCCCATGTACTCCTGGGCACTCACTGGAGCACAGTCTACCTACCAGACCCACACTCCCAAGAAAGCCAACTCGCCTACCCATCCGCTGTCCACAGTTGTCCTCAGTTAGGGCAGGGGATCATAGGCCCCCTCCAATTCCATTCTAGAAAGCCGACTGACTTGATCTTGTATAGGTGTTACACAGGCGGCCACAACTGTTCTGAGTTAATGAGGGAAGCATCCGGTCGGGTCTGGAAGATATTGTTTTACTCTGATCTTCCTCAACCTTGGTTCCTATAATCCATCAGCCCCCTTTTACATGATGGTCCCTGAGTTTGGGCGGGGAGCATATGAATGTCCCATTTGTGGCTGAGCTCTCCGCTGACACATATTCTTTTCACTTTGAACAGTACTGCATAAAGAAACTTCTCTGGTAGGTCTGAGAGCTGAATTAATTTGTAGGTAAAGGGTTATAAAGTTAGAGGGTATTTTGATACTATGACCATTTAGCAGAATAATAGTCGTAAGTTCACTCCTGGGGACTGTGAGCTCCAAAACTGTGGGTTCTTGACTAAATTTATAGTGCCTGTATGTGTCTTCCCTTGAGGAGCAGGCCTTACATCCAGTCATTAGGTTGTTGGTAACCTCCATGAGATTGTGCCCCAGTTTCACACATGGGTATATTTTTACATAGCGGACATTATTGTAGTTCACAGGTAGGTAAGAGTGGTATGGATTTTTTCCCCACAGAACCTGCATAGCACCTTTCAGTACTTGTCATAAGTAAAGTACTTAGGAAAAATACTTGTAAAGTCATATGAAAGCTTGTCCTAAGAATAAAGCTTCCTGGTTCAACTTTTTCCATATCTTGTGAACAATATGTGTGGTGTCATCCACAGCAGGGTCTTATCAGTAATCTCTGGTGGACAAACAAGTGCAATGGAAATAGGGATTATTGCTTTGGATGTGCATCAGACACCTCTGAAAAGTAACTCCAGAGGGGGTCCCACAACTGGCGCTTTTTATTTAACAACCAACAGCTTCTAGGAGAAGCCTTATCTTCTGTTTAAGGCAAGGATAATAAAAATCTCCTTTATGTAAATATATGTGTGCATATTTGCATTTATGAATCTTATAAAACAGTGGATTTCTGTATGGATTTTCCAAACATCCTTAGTGTGAGTTATGTCCCTTTCAACTGCTCCACAGCCTGATTCCCACCTCTCTTCCCACGTAAACCTCTGTCTCCATCACTTCCCCTTCATACTGAATGTGTTCTACTATCCTCCTTCAGAGTTTCTTCTGCATGCACATTAATGGCCCCTATTTTGTTTCTGGATTCTGCAGGGACTCCAAATAAAACACAGAAACCTACAGGTGCGGTGTTAAGATTCACAAAGTGAAACTTATGACATTTGTCTTTTTGGGTCTGAGTTACCTCAGTATAATGTTTGTTTTCCAGCTTTGCCAATTTACCTGCAAATGTCAGAATTTCATTTTTCTTCCTTGCCGAATAAAAATTCTAGAACTGCAAGACAAGGAATTGTCTTCAGAAACTAAATCTCGAGAGTATTTGCCACAGCAGGATGAGTAGATTGAAACAACGTCTCCACAGCTCACTTCCATTGCATCCCTCACACGGGCGACGTCTGTCTTGCTGATGCTGCGGTGCCTACATCATTGACGCCATTGGAGATGAGGTGATGCAGTTCTTTCTCTTGTCACTGTAGACTTGTGGAAGAGTGGTGAGCAACAAGCATACCATGTCCTGAGTGTTGTTCTGCTGTAGAATATCCTCTCCCAAATAATTAGCTCTTTAGCTTTAAATTTGGCCTTTTTCAAGACACAGGGAAAATGCAGCCAGACCTTTGCTAGAATATAACCCGAGTGTAGTGTCCCCTAGCCCAGTTTCAACAGAAGCACTGGGGAAATAATGAAGGAAGTCATTGTCAGAAAAAATGGGGAAGATTGTTTTACACACACACACATCACATCACAACAGAATAAAATGGGAAGAAACATTGGTTATTTTGTTTTTCAAACAAAACAATATGCTTATTAAATAATGAACAACTAATGTGTGGTTTGTTTTTATTCATATTGCAGTGTAATTTTCTTCTTTATATGTGTATGTAGAAAACATATTTGTATATGTATGTTCACATATGTGTGGATACATATGTATGCACTAGACATGTGGAGGCCTGAGGTGATGTCAGGAATCTTCCCTGATCACCCTCTCCCTTTTTATTCTTTTGGGCAGGGGCTCTCAGTCAACCCCAGAGATCACTGATACAGCTAGTCTCACTGGCCAGCTTAGCCATGAATTCCCTGTCTCCACCTTCTGAGACTGGAATTACTGGCAAGCTGCATGCCCACTTGGCATTTATGTTAGTTCTGGGGATGTGAATCTACTTCTCTTTCCTTTGTGTCAAGCACTTTAACCGCTGAGCCATCTCCCCAGATCATACAGTGTTTTCTTAGCAATAAAAGAAATAAAAACCCATTCATGCTGCTATCTGAGTGAACTTAGAAAGTATTATACTAAGTTAAAAAAAAGTCCCCAAAGGCTGTATGACACCACTTGTAGGAAATGTGCAGGATATGATGTGTATGCACTTGGAAGAGTTAGACAGAAAGAGTGAAAGTTGGAGGCCACCATGTGATAGTGAGACCCTTCTCAAAAGGAAAGGAAATAAATAAGTAACTAATTACATGGATACATGCATGCATGCATGCACACATACATACGTAGTTGCATGCATAAGCTATAAGCTAGCAAAGTTAGAAGCAGAGCAGTGATTAGTAGCTCATAGACTGGAGGAGGATAAAAGGCAGAGGCTGCTGATTTCTCCTCAGGTGATAAGAATCTGCTGGAATTAGAAGTACGGAGCAATATTTGTTGTGATATTTTATGAGTATGCTAAAAATCCCTATATTATATACATTATAAGGCAATATTTATTCTACGTGAATTATACCTATAAATAAATAAAACAAAACTGCATAGAATAGCAAAAATTCCTAAAATCTATAAAGATATCTTGGGAACAAGCAAGAAACCTTGGACATAGATTAGCTATTAGGTGTGTTAAGGAAATCATGTCAGTGAGATAATTACATTATAAATGACATAACAATGTCTTTTGGGGGCATTCATGCTGATGCTTTTAGGAATAAAGTATCAGGATGCCTATAATTTTCACACAGTTCAACAAAAATGCAAATAAAATACAGATCCATAAATAGAAGTAAGACATGGCAAACTACACTGAACACCTTTGAATTGAATACAGTGCTGTGGAGTCTTGTTCTTCCAGATTTTGGTGTCTTCAGAGATTTTTATGAAAAAGTTTGAAGGAGTGCCATAACACTTAGGACAGTGGTCATCCAGGTCGATGGAGGAGCCATGGGAGGAACGCAGACCATAAGACACCAGCCTTGCCAACATCATCTGCACTTTTGGGTGTCCGAGCTGGCTGGGAGGCTGAGAAAATGACCCCAGGATCTACTGGGGAAGTATATGTGTGATAACAGTTCTGAAATCAAGGACAGTTATGAAATCAAAGTCGAGAATGGAAGTGGAGACCAACTTTGTGAACCTGTAAGCCATTTTCTAAGGGTCTAGCTTGGTGGTAGTTCCACTAGTCTATCATGTGTCAGGTCCTGGGTTCAATCCCCAGCACTGCATGTAATTTTAAAAATGGTAGTGACCCATTATAAAAATCTAAACTATTAATCAGTTTATATGAGAATAAAATGAGATCAGAAACTAACCTAAAGACATGTGGGAAATGCTCCTATTTAGAGGGGACAAAAACATTAGTAAGAATAGGGGAGATTATAGAAATTACTCTAGAGAAGATGGCAAACTGTTCATAAAAATCCAAATGTGTAGCCCAGGCTTGCCTCGAACTTGTGATCCTCCTGCCTCTGCCTCCTTCAGCAAATCCTACCGGTGTGCACCACCACAACCAGCTATATACTCACATATGTAGACCTATAAGATAGGATAAACATACTGAAACCTATACACCTAAAGAAGATAAACAAGAAAGAGGACCTGGGGTAAGGGGATTAATCCTCACTTAGAAAGACAAATGAGATGGACATTGGATGTAGGAGAAAACAAGTAGCAGGACAAGAGCCTACCACAGAGGGCCTTGGAAAGACTCTACCTAGCAGTGTATCAAAGCAAATATTAAGACACGTAACCAACCCTTTGGCAGAGCGCAGGGAATCATATGAAAGAAGGGGTAGTTAGTATGACCTGGAGAGGACAGGAGCTCCACAAGGACCAAATATAGCAGGGCACAGGGGTCTTTTATGAGACTGTTTCTCCAGCCAAGGACCATGTATGGATATAACCTAGAATCCCTGCTTGAATGCAGCAAATGGTAGCTCAATATCCAAGTGGGTACCCTAGTAAGGGGAACAGGGACTATTTCTG
>CM053766.1:147832600-147847652 GCA_028658305.1 Pachyuromys duprasi | reverse complement strand
ATCAGATCTCATCAGGAGTAGCTACATTGTCTTCCTCTGTGGCCAGGTAAGGCTGCTCCCCCATCAGGGTGAGGTGATCAAAGAGCAGGCCAATCAGTTCATGTCAGAGGCAGTCCCTGTTCCCATTACTATGGAACCCACTTGGACACTGAACTGCTATGGGCTACATCTGTGCAGGGGTTCTAGGTTTTCTCCTTGCATGGTACTTGGTTGGAGTATCAGTCTCAGGAAAGACCCCTGTGCTCAGATTATTTGGTTCTGTTGCTCTCCTTGTGGAGCTCCTGTCCTCTCCCTATCTTACTATTTCCCACATCTTTCCTAAGATTCCATGCACTCTGCCCAACAGTTGGCCATAAGTCTCAGCATCTGCTTTGATAGTCTCCAGGGCAGAGTTTTGGGGATTCTTTATGCATTTTGGGATTAACCCATTATCAGATGTTTGGCTAGCAAATATTTTGACTTTTTTTGTAGCTTTCCTTTCCACTATCTTAATTGTGTCTTCTGTACATAGATGTTTTCAATTCTGATGAAGTTGAAGTTCATCATATTTAATTTTGCTGCCTCTGCTTTTGGTGTTGTATTAAAAATTATTGCTAAATGCAGTATTTGAAGTGTCTTTTTTCCTTAAGGAGGAAGAAGTAATGATAATGGCCCGATTTTTGTATAACTTGGCAACAACAAACACAGAAGCCATTTTGATTAAACAACACAAATTTATTTTCCCACAGTCCTTGTAGGGCCCTCTCTTTGGTTTCCAGATGGCTGGCTCCTCATGGACGGCTGCATCTTCATGGGTCTTCTCCAACAGACAACACTCCTTCTGAGATATTATTAAATCTTGATTTCCTCCTAAGACCTAACCCCCAATTACAGTTAATTCTGGGCTCAAGACATCAACATGTGATTTTAAAGAGAAAGAATGTTCTGGTACTTAGCAACCCACCATGTAAATGGTAGCTAGGATAGCATCTGAAAGATAGGGTACTCTGTGATAAATAAGAAATTGGAAGCAATAGGTTTAAAAAAAGGAGCAAAAATAATGGAGCCAGCATCGTATCAAAACCTAAGGCTCAGGAACACTGAGGAAAATGGGGTGGAAAAATTGTAAAAGCCAGAGGATCGGGGAGTTTGCTGTAAGATTGTGTCTCTTAAGAATGTCAGACACTACGCTCATTCCGTCTGACCTACAGTGACTGACTACATATAAGCTGAACAAGGACAGCAACAATAGCCATGCTAAAAGTGGACAGGGAAAGACAATGAGGCCTCAGCCCTGTTCAAAGGCCTACAGCAGGGAGTCAAGAGTCAGCAGCAAAGTAGTATGGGAACAGGCCAGCCTCAGCAAATATCTGAAATGACCAGGGATTAACTGTCACATCATGGGTAAGCTCTCTGCGTTTCTTGAGGACCTATAGAATTGGTGAAGTTTTTTGTTTTGTTTTGTTTTTTGTCTTGTAGGTTAGCTGTGATAGGTTAAATGAAAAAAAAATTTGAGTAAGCTGGTTCTAAAAAAATACTTGCAAACATCTAGTCACACTAGCTCCTGTCACTGTGTCTCTGAGTGCAGCTGCCACCGTGTTCCTGACTGTTGCTGTCACTGTGGTCCCTAAGTGCTAAGTGCTTTGTTAGTGGATTCCTGTTCTTTTTCCTTTGAAGTTCCATTTTGTGGTTCATTTATGCAAAGCAGATTTCTTTTGAGTGAACTCAAAGGTTCATATCCCATCAGTATGTCCTTAAGTGGCACACATTTCACCTGGAGGGACATCTTGCTGTCAGTTTAACATCAAACAGTTCTCAAATGACTCAGCGCTTGAGACAAGTGTTCTTGATCTTGATTTAAAGCTAAGGAGAAGGGCGCTTTCCCAAATGAGTATTCTTCTGCTTATCCTTAAAGGACAGCATAGGAAAATTTTGGAAATATTCAGTTTTCCCCATACAACCATCTTTGTTTGGTTTAGCCACAATAGGCAAAGTGTTCTTTCAAGGTTGCAGGAAGCTGAAACCATAAAACTAAAACTGGCCTGACCAATGGTGAAGGTGGTCCTGTCAAAAGCCAGGAAGCTCTCCAGTCCCCATATCTCCATGGACAGAGAGCAACAGGGCTTGAGAGTGACCTTGGGAGGGTCCCATCTGAGACTTCTGCTGAGGTTTCTTGAACCTTCCCTAGAGTTCTTATATCTTCTTCCCCGATGCAGCACTGCTGAACTGCAAAGAGCATCAGGGGCTGAGCTCAGAACTACACTTCCCAGTTCATCTCAGTTGTGCCAGAAACTCATTCTAAAAGTCAACACTCTACTCTCGGAGCAATAACGCTGTCATAGCAGGTGTCCTGAACACACAGATTGAGAGTTCAACTGCTGATCCATGACTACACACCTCAACTCTACTGAGACCTAACAGTATTTCAACGTTGCAAATATCTCAGCTGAAAGAATATATCAATAAAAACAAGTCCAATCAATGAAGTAACCCTAGAGGCAGAATCTTCAACATAGTAATATGATAAATATAAAAGAGTCAAGGTGCCATATCTCACACTCACTGAAATTCCACAGTAGCATCTAACAGTGAGAAAGAATAAGATGAAATCAGCAAGGAATTTAAAAGAATAGTCATAATAATGTTTAGTGATATCAAAGAGAATACAAATAAATGCCTAAGTGAATTCAAAGATAATAAAAATTAATAAAATAAGGAAAACAATATAAGACATGAAACATGTTCTTTATAGAGAAACATGATAAATTAATAATCAAATTCAAATTTTCGAATTAAAAATGCAATAACCTATTTCTTTCCCCCAAAAGGAAAGAAAACAAGAGATAATGTGTGTGTGTGTGTGTGAGAGAGAGAGAGAGAGAGAGAGAGAGAGAGAGAGATCAGCTTAGAAGAAAAGCCTCATGAGGGGCAAAATAACGGCTCTGTAGGTAAAGCGTTTGTCATGCCAACATGACGACCTGAGTTCAGATCCCCGGAATCCAATATGTCGATGTGTTATACATATCTGTATACCCAGGGATTCTATAACAAGATGGGGGTTATAGATTCTGGAATGCCCTGAAGCTTTCAGGCCAGCTAGTCTGACAGACACAGCAGCGAACAAGGCTGTCTGTCTCAAAGTGGACAACCTGAGGTTGTCCACTGAACAGCCCATTCATACCACGGCATGACTCCACCTTCAACATACTTGCACACATACACACACCACACACAAGAAAACCCCACCAACAGAATAAAGCGAGCAGAAGACATGCTATCTGGGATGCATGATGGGTGAATTAGACATCAACAATGATAAAACAAACAGGAAGAAAATATGGATGTGACTGGAGAGATTGCTCAGTGGTTAAGAATGTGTCCTGATTTCCAGAGGAGTCTGCTTCAGTTCCCAGAATCCATGGCAGGTATTTCATGACTTCCTATAACTCCTGCTCTCTTCCTGTGATTTCTGGTCTTATGGGCACATGCACTTGTGTGCACATATCCCATTCAGACACACATACACACACAAAATGAAATATTTTTAAAAATAAGAAATGTAGATGAAACACAGAAATTCTTGGGAACACAGTGAAAAGACAGTGAATCGTGGTGATGAGAGAACAAGTACCTCAGACTAATAGCAGATGCAGCCTATTCAATAGAATTAGCAAAAAAATCAGAAACTCAGAGAGGTGGTCACCCAGAGGCAAGACAAATACCACAAGAGAATATGTTACATCGGACTGTAGTTAAAACACTAACCATAGACGATAAAGGAAAACATTAAGTGCTACAACAGAGAAGCATCAATCACATATAAAAGTAAATCAAACATAACTACAGCAAATGTCTCAGCCCAAACCCTAACATCCAGGAGTCCATGGGGTAATGAGTTCCCAGAGCTGAAAGAAAATATTTGCCAACCTACTTTACTATATCCAGAAAATTATTTGTCATAAAGGAGGGAGAAATAAGGAGTTTTAAAGATAAATACCAGTCTGAACTAATTGATGAACATAAAAAAAGAGTGCAGCTGAAGATGCTTGAAGAAATCCCATGGTCTGATTGAAAAAAAAAATAGACTGTGGGAAAGAATAAACTACATCATAAAGGTAGTTAAAAAACAGGAACAAAAGACATCAAATGCTACAAGATCAACAAACAACAAGACTTAACACATGCATTTCAGTTATAGCTTTGGTTATTAATGTGCTAAATCCACATTTAAAAGACAGCAGATTGTACTTTAAAAGTGGAATCCATCGTTTTTTTTTTTTTTGACTCCAAAAACCAAATCTCACCATCAAAGACAAATGTGAAATGTTAGAAAATCAGGGATTTAATCCATTCACAGTTACTTTTAGAAATACCTAGGAATGAATCTAATCAAGGAAATGAAAGATCTTTACCATGGGAACTTTAAAATACTTAAAAATGAAAAAAGCCCATAGAGGATAGAAAAACCTCACATACTGTATTGGAAGAATTAATTTTGTGAAAATGGCTGTGTTGCCAGCAACAATCTACAGACTCAGTGAAATTGCTATCAAAAATTTCAATAGTGTTCTTCACTGAAATTGAGAAGAAAACAGAACAAGAAATCATATGAAAACATATAGGAGACCCCGGATAGCCAAATCAATTGGGAACAAAAAGAACAATTTAGAAATATCACCATACCTGATTTCAAGTTGTACCACAGAGCTGTTGCAATAAAAAAAACTCCACAGCACTAACACAAAACAGACCCAAAGATCAATGAAACAGAGCAAAGTACCCAGAAATAAACCCACACAGGCACAGGCACCTGCTTTTGACAAAGATGCCAAAAATATACATTGGAGAAAAGACATCCTCTTCAACAAATGGTCCTGGCAAAGACGAATATCTACATTTCAAGAATAGTGTAGGCCTGGAGATGGCCCACTTGGTAAAGTGCTCACTCATCACACATGAGGAGCTGAGTCTGGCTCCTTGGCATCCACATAAAAAGCCAGGTGCAATGAATCAGATCTATATCTCCCAACATCTGGAAGGCAAATGGAATCAGGAAAAGGCCTTGTTTAACACGGTTAGCTGGAGAACAACTGAGGAAAACACCCTATACTAATTTTTTTTTCAAGACAGGGTTTCTCTTTGTAGCGCTGGCTGTCTTGGACTTGCCTTGTAGTCCAGGCTGGCCTTGAATTCACAGCAATCCACCTGCCTCTGCCTCCCTGAGGGCTGGGATTACAGGCATGTGCCACTGTGTCTGGCTTTGTGTTTTAATTTTTATGCAGTTCTATTATTTTTTATTCCTTTCTTAAGTTCTTTGCTAACACATACTAATCTTTCGCCTTCACTCAGACATGCACATGAGTACATTCATCCTCACAAACATAATTACACACACACACACTCACACACACACGTGTGTATACACATGTGCTCACAGTCGAACACAGAGAAACTGGATCTCTGGTTCTTATCCTGTGAAAGAAACCACTTCTAGATGGATCAAAGCCCTTAGCGTAAAAGCTGAATAAATGCTTAATAAAGCAGAGAAAAGAAAAAGTAGGGGAAACACTTCAAGACAGGCAAACTTTTTCTGAGTAGAATTCACTTAGGAGAGAGAGTGATGCCAACAATCAACAAAAGGAAATTCATGAAACTGAAAGTCATCTGCACAACAAAGGAAACAGTTAAGAGGAAAGAGAGGGCTCACAGAACGGGAGAGATCTTTGCTAGTTATACATTTAATAGAGAAGAAATCTACAATATGCACAGAATTAGAAAGTTCTAAGGAGAAATCAAATAATTCAAAGAAATGTTTCAGTAAATGAGCAAACAGTTCTAAAAGGATGATGTACAAATGGTTCATAAACATGTGAAAAATGTAGTCTACATTTGTGAAACTGTGAGAAGTATAAAGTCTATAGACACAGCAAGTAGACTAGTAGATGTTTGAAATGACGAGAACACAGAGTGGGAAGTGACTGTTCACATGCACAGAGTGTATTTCAGAAGTCATGAAAACATTCTAAACTTGGCTTGTAGAGACAGTTGCAAGTCTCTGGAAATGTGAGAGCTAAATTATACACAGGGTACATCATATAATATGTAAATTATGTATCAATAGCAGCATGAAGGAAGAAAGAACAAAGCAGGAAGTTTGGACCAAGTTAAGGTAGGAAGGAAACATTGTTCTCAAAGCATCTGTGGGCAAAAATCACAAATGGTCATTCCAGGCCAATAAGCTAGAACATTAGCTCCCAACCAAGGGTGTTTTTGCCCTCTGGAGGTGACTTAGCAGTGTCTGGAGTCACAGAGGGGGATGCAACTGGCACCTAGTCTGTAAAGGCCAAAGCGTGTTAAATATCTCGTGATTCGCAGGACAGCTCCCAACATCCAAGAATTATTCAGCCCAAAGTGTCAGAGAAGCAGGAGTTGAAGTACCCTTCTTTATCTGAAGGGAGCTAGGAAAATGGCAGAACCTAACTTCACCAGGTTGCCCTTTGGATCCCTCCTCAACCAAAGTTTCAAAGGTAGACACATCTTACTGAACAGCAGTGCTTACACGGAAAACTTCAGAGTCTGTGTTCTGACTCTTAGGGAACCCATGTTGTTTGATTAGTTTTCAAGCACCGATGGGTAAAAGGTAAATATGAAATAGTGTATTGTTAACTCACCCTAACTGGCATGCCTTGTGTTTAGTGTGTTTTTACAAATTCACAGGTATCTAAGAAAAGTTATCAGCCTTTTACCTCCAATGTCTAGAAAACAAACTTGCCTCTTTGTTCATAAATAATCAGAAGCCATTGTCTCCATGTTATTTCTGAACCTGATTTGCCAGGATCATAAAATATTCACCAAGTCAGGGGGGGGGGACCTTTGCCAAACTGTGGACAAAAACATTCATTGATAAAACGTCTACTCAGGAGCCAATCAAAATTTGCAGCAGCTTAAGTTTTGCTAGTGTTAATAGGTATTTGTAACAATCAGCAATAGTTATAGACATATTAAGTAATTAGGAAAGTTAGTGGCAGGAATTTAGAAAAAGTATGTTGTCATAAGACTGTACGTGTAAGCAGGCACACAGAGAATTCTGCCAGGCCTGAGCACATGAACATGCGCTCAGTTTGTCCTTCAAATGACAGGATTTGACAAGGTCAGGGGTTTATTTCATTGTTTTTTAATGGTTTCAGAATCACATTTTATGTATGCATAAAAGTATTGGAATATATTAGAGGCTCCCCAAAATTAACGGAGCTTATTAAACCAGTCAGGATTTCTAGGCTGAGGTTTTAGGCACAGAGTTGCAGATTTCTGATCCTCAATGATTTTCATATGCCTCTTAGCTTAGGAGCAACAATGTATATTTATCATGGATGTTCCAACTACAGCAACATTCAGGGCCTAGCACGGTAAGGCAGTAGGTACCCACTGAATATAAATCATAAGAGAAAAAAATTTAAAGAAAAGAAAGAAATCTTTCAGGGAAGATGAGGCCCTGGCAAGGAGGGCGCTAAGGGGAGGGAGGATTTGAGAGTGGTGGATGCTGTTGCTATGGCAACTCCATCCCTTCACAGCATGTGTTCTCAAGGGCTGTCTGTGCTGCTGTGAGGTGGGCCGCACATCTGATGGAGAGCACATCTCTCATCTCATCAATTTGTAGGTGAGGACTTGTGGATACAGAAGGATAATTAAATAAACGTAAGCCCTGCTATTAAGAACCAACATTTCTTTCTAATCTTGAGTGCTTGGCTCACATCCACAGAAGGTAAAGCCAGTGGAGAACCACTCTGTTCCATTTCTCTGTACAGGGCCTTCTCTGAGTTTTGTTACTGTGATGACCATTTCCACTTGAAGCACTCACCTTACGAAGGTTCAGTGTATTTTTATTTGGAGGAAAACCAAGAATGATACAACATGTTTAGGTTGACTCCAGCAAAGCCTGTGCTCATCCTTAAAGTCAGCTAAAGAGAACTGACTTCTCCTTCACTCCAAAACAGTCCCTGTACAGGGTCTTTTGTCTGTCTTTCTTGCAAGATAAGAGGTCAGGCAGGGTGAAAGTTGGGATCTGAATGCCCACGATGTAGTCTAACCCATTAGGGGCTTCACTTCTATGCTGGGGGCTCAGCAATTCAATTTGACGAGCTGAGGCTGTCTGGAAAGTGACGTGGAATTACTGACAGGCCTAGTATGCAGAGTGCTGTCTAAGAGCGCTCAATGAAAGACGTGTCTTAAAGGGCTTCTCAGACCTGTTCATTATGCTAACAATCCGATAGAACAATCACTTGTATTTCATTTTTCTTCCACCTTGGAACAGAGCTTCCCCTCATCTTCAGGACTGCTGATGTAGAAAACACTATTTTAGAAAATAATGATATTTTGATAGTCTTTAAAGAGTTTACTAGTGATACCCTAAGCATTCTAGCTTCCTAACAGGTAAATATTTATATACTTAATGTGTCAAATTTTCTCTGTCCTTCTTCCTCAACTTTGAAACCATCAATTCTGTGTATTACTTATCTGAAAATACATTAAAGTGTATAATTGATTTCGTTCTAATGAAGATGATACAGGGACAGATAGATATTTAATGTTTTAATCATTCTTTCCTCTACAGATCGGCACCTGGGCTGCTCCTATATCTTGGCTATGTGAAAAGTGCTACAAATAACATAAGCCAGCTGGTCATTCTTCCACACACATGCTGTTTTCTTCAGCTGTATAGTCAGGAGTGGATTTCTGGATGATAAGTTCTAGTCTTAATGGTTTCTGAGACCTCCATTTGTCCCTCATAATGGTGGTAAAACTTTACATTCCCTCCAGAACAACTTCCTCTTTTCTCTACACCATCCTCAACATTTGTTACTGTTTGGTTTTTAAATTATTGCTATCACCATCTTAACAGATATGAGGTATGTCTCATCATGGTTATTGATTTGCATTTTCCAGATAACTCATAATATTAAATCTTTTTTTTAATATACCTGTTGGCTTTTCATATGTCTTTTTTTTGGAGAAATGTGTTTTCAGATCTTTTGAATATTTTGAGTGATTCTTTTCTGCTGTTGGGTTCTTTATATATTTGAATACGTATACATCAGACGTATGATGAATATTCCCTCCTGTGCTTGTAGGGTTGTCTCTCCACTCCGTCTATTGCTTCCTTTGCTAGTCATACATTTTGTAATTTGATAAAATCTCTGTCAGTCTCTGTTTTTGTTAACCTCTGCTTTAAGAATCTCATCCAATATCATAATTAGGTTCTATCACAGAGATTAAACATCATGACCAAAAGCAACTTGGGGAGGAAAGGTTTTTTTTCATTTTATACTACAGAACTCCGGGTGGGAATCAAGCCAGGAGGAAACCTAGAGGCAGGAAATGATGCAGAGGCCATGGAAGAACGCTGTATGCTGTCTTGTTCTTCCTGTCTTGCTCAGCCTGCTTTCTTATACATCCCAGATTACATGCCTAGGGGTGGCACCATCTGCTTTGGGCTAGGACCTCTGCCGTCCACCACTAATTAGGAAAATGCGCTATTGGCTTGCCCACAGCTGATCTTACTGAAGCAGTTTCTCAAGTGAGTTTCTCTCTTCCTAAATAACTCCAACGTGTATCAGATAGACAATAAACTAACCGGGATATGAAGTAAAATAAAATAAAAACTGAATACTAAGAAGAACCTACCTTTGAGCTATAATTTCTCTAACGTAGTACATGTCACTTTCGTTCAAGTCTTTAGTGGATCTTGAGGGATTTCTTTTTTTTTTTTTGTATATAGTTTGAGATAGTATGAATTTTTATTTTTCTGTTGTGGCTTGTTTGTTGTTTTTTGGGACTAGATAGTCTAAAATGGCCTTGAATACTTGATTCCTTTGCCTCCTCCTCCCCTATATTGGTCATACAGTTTTCAATCACCACACCCAGCCTCCTAAGATACATACTTTCTAAAGAAAGGTTGTATATTCTTATTACCTTTGTCAAGGTCGATGATTACAAATGCACAGATTAACTTTGTAGTTTTCTGATCTGTTGGTATACCTGTGTTGTTTTTCCTTGGCCTATCTATTTGCTTGTTTTTCTTTCAATTTCATTAGTACAAAACACTGAGCAAAGGTGACACCGTATCAGCCAGAGTGCCCTTCTGCTTTTCACTGTGACATGTAATTCTCTAATCCTCTGACCCACAAAGGAGAAACAAAGCACTCCCATGTGTGCCTGAGGGAGCCAGGGGATGTTATTGTTGTTAGAAACATCAAGAGAGAGGACCCAGTCACTGTGTTTCTCAGAAAGACGTTTGGCCTTTCAACAGCATTTCTGTGAAGAGAATTAATTTTCCTCTCTTCTTCTCTTTGCAGACACACAGGTAGTAGGGGATCCATGTCATTTGGATAAGCTATTGGGACTGGAAAATTTGTTTTAGTTGAATCAAGAGTGCTTGTTGGAGTTTCTACCTTGGGAAAGCCAGTTCTAGCTCTCAAGGGCTTAAGACTCAAATGTTTTCAGTAGTAGCCTTCATCGGAGTGTTCAGAGGTTTCAGTTTTATGGATAATCATGATTCAATAGACTTACCATTAAACATGTTTTATCAAGCTTCTTTTTTTCTGTGTTTTACAGAGTGACTGTTTAGAGTTTATTTAAAGTGACATCATTCAAATGTCTCCTCTGTAAGGTTAGCAGGAAACATGAATCTCTGTAAAGTGATAGTGCCCAAAGCTCGTCTTATTAAGCGCAGTCACCACATATTTTTCATGGCTGTGTGCATGGACTTAGGTAATTTTCTCTCCCAGACAGGGCAAGAAATGTAACAGTCTCATCCCAGTAAGCATCCAAGACTCTCTCTGAAGGGACCTGGGAAATGATGTGTGTGTAGTGGTGGTTGAAGCACAGCGCCTGGCAGTTCCAGTATACGGCGAGGCACCTGGGGTTGTCCTCACAAGACAAAGACTCATGTTGTATTCTGCCCAGGGTCACACAGCAGGCTAGTGCTGGAATAAAGCAAGGATTCATCACAGGAAATGAAGCAAAATATAGACATGAATTTGCTGCTGTGGGGTGAGATGGATCCTGGAGATCAAAAGAAGAGTGCAGAAGACTCCAGCAGGCTTCAGCTAGAAGGAGGCAACTGGGCAGCCCAGCAGTGGAGGAGTCACAGTAAGGGGAGGGGTAGGTAGACAGAGACAGAGAGAGACAGAGACAGAAAGACAGAGACAGACAGAGAACAGCCAGAGAGAAAAAGACAGAGACAGAGAAAGAGAGAGAGAGAACAGAAAGAGAGAAAGACACACAGAGAGACAGGGGGACAGAGTGAGGTCGAGACAGAAACAGACTGAGACAGAGAGTTAATTATCATGCCTGCTTCCCTGTCTGGCACCCACTGTGGACAGAAGTAATGGTCAGCTATATTTTTTTAAAGATACGGTCTTACCATGAGTAGCTCTGGCTCTTCTGTAACTTACTGTGTAGACCAGGCTGGCCTGAAACTCAAATAGAAATCTGTCTCTGCCTCTTGAGTGCTATGATGAAACACATGTGTCACCATATGCAGTGTGATCAGCTATAGATTTGTCTACCTTTGAGATTATAATGAAATTTCAATGTTTCTCCTTTCCCTTTCTTCCTTTCAAACCCTCCCACATACCCCTCCTAATTCTTCTTCAAATTCATGGCCTCTTTTTTTTTTCATTAATTGTTATTGCATATAACAGAATGCAATATATTCACAGACATATATATATATATATATACCAAATTGTCCAAGGACAAATGTAATCAATAAAAAGGGAAAAATTACTGAATTTTTCCAAGTCACAATCTTGCTTTATTTCTAAGATTATAATGTAAATTTTTTCGTCAATTGTTGTTGTATGCATGCCTGTATTTGTATATACAGATCTATCCCTAAATATAGTCTATTGTATTTGCATAATGCTAGTTTTGTGTATATTCTCAGGGCTGTTTGGCACTGAATAACCAATTGGTGTGCTCTTCTATGGGCAGGACCACCACCTCTTCCACACGTGGCTTAACTCAGTTGCGAGTAGTTTGTTCTGTAGGACTGTGGCCTCATGGACTTTACCAGTCCTGTTTGACATGTTGTCTTTGTTCATCTCATGTTTGGACATTCATGTCAGTGAGAATTTATGGGTCTGTGCTCAGCCATTTTTAACACTTGATTGTGAGGTACTGTTTCCTTATTCTGTTGAAATTGAAAGGTAGTGAGAATGCAATGAATTATAAAAAGCATTGAGGCTGGTCCATTTCCAGAGTTCCATTGCAGGTGTTTCCATTTAATAATTTTAATTATAATATTCATTTACTATCTTACAATTTATTCATTGTTTTGTCAGTTTAACTCATACATTCACTGAAGAGCATCATTTTAAAATTCCTACTTAGACCTAGAAATAATAACTATGAGCGAGGTATGTGTTAGGCTGTCTAACATTGCTCCACATTGTCACCTATCTAAAAACTTTTTTTTTCATCATAAGCCTATTGGCTTCTGTAGAACATGCTTGAAGGACTTAGAGTCCTTATTCAGAATTAAAACTCTATGAAAACTTAAATATGTTTTTGTTAATGTGGTGTTTTCTCAACTGTGAGTTTTTGATGCACCACCTTTTCTGTCTCAACTCATATAGAGTTCATACAATTGTATTCCCTTGTGTTTACTCTTAGTTTTGCTTCACACCTATGGCACCTCAAACTGTTAGATAACACACAATTACTGCTCAGTATCTATTCTAGATCTCAGGAATGGTGTTGGACTGATGCTAGATGCCATTTTGGTGAACCATGAAAGAAGCCAGCCCATGGGCAGATACTATGCCTTTTTTCACTAAAGCCTATTGTTGGTTTCTAACAAAATTACTGGTATTCCCAGTCTGCTTGCCTGTTTTTTTTTTCTTCAGAAAACTATTTCTAGACATTTAAAAAATTATGTCATGTTGTCTAGCATCTAATGTCTCTGTCTCAAATCATACTGGTTAAAAATAGTAGTGTCTAAGTAAGACAGAATACACTAATAGCCCCAGCTTTCAGGAGGCATAAGGACATGCTTTTACCAGTTCAAGAACAGCCTGAACTATGCAGCAAGGCTCTGTTTACAATATAGAACAGAACAAGATAGGATTTCAAAAACTTCAGATGAGTTATTAGGATTGAGACCACAAGACAGGTCTTATTCACCGTCTTTGACAAATTAGAATCCAGCAAAGTGTTAAGGAATAAGTGAATGCATGCTTAGCACTTGTTTTCCTTGGTTGTTTCCTAATTCTCATCATTTCTTGTTGGAGCTTCAAAACTGATTGCTATCTGGCTCTTGGTTCTTAAAGAAAATTATTCATCTTTCCACTGTCCACATTCCAATGTTATAACTTCAATACTCACTAGGGGAAGACCGTAGAAGAAGGAAGGCCACCTTTGTTAACAGTTCATGTGTTCCCAAATGTAAGCCAAACACAGATGTCACCAATCAACATGCCAAAGTGGATAGGGGAAAAGCCCATAAAGCTCCAACCTTCCAGATAAAAAAAAAGCATAAGCAACTGAGGGAAGTGGAAGAGGGAGAGGGGTCCTCTCCAGGGAAGAGCACACCAACTGATTGCACAGTGCCAAATGGTCAGCCCTGGAAAATGCATACAAGTAACATGCTATGGACTCAGCAAGTTATGTTTAGGAACACACACCCCATCTATTTTCTCCCCACAGGAGATCTTTGGGGTAAGATATTGATGTGGAAACCAGGAAGGACAGAAAGAACTGACCTGTTCTGAGCCAAGCAGGAAGTGACAGAACAGGGCCCCGAGTACAGCTTGCTGGTACCTGGGTTTGTGTTCTTTCTTTGACACTGTTCAGCCTCGTATCTCTGTAGTCTCTGTCTTTTTTAACTTTCAAAGTCAGCAGAATAGTTTTTCTGTTCATTTTTTTTACAAGATCTAATACCCCATCCCTAGTACTGTTCATTCCCCAGTGTATCTGCATCAGCCAGAGCTGAATTCTGTTCCCAGTTTACCTCTCCATCCAACCTCTCTGATCTTCCTTGTCTTCTACCTTGCATGTCTCTGTAGCAGAACCATAGCCTTTCCTATCATGAGCCAGTGGTTCATGCCTTAATGAATTTCCAAAACTGGATAGAGAAATGCAATCTCTATCAAAATTCCAACACAATTTGTTTTAGAAATTAAAAAAAACAATATTAAATATCATACAGAAAAACAAAAGACGTGGGATAGACAAAATAATCCTAAACAAAAAGAGCTCCTAAACGTATCACCATCCCAGACTTCAAGTTATATAGCAGAACTAAAGTTAAGAAAACAGCATGGTATTGGTATACAAACACACTCACTGATCAATGGAATAGAAATGAGGACCTACATAGAAACCCACACTCTTCCAGTCATCTGCCTTTTGACAAAGAATCTAACAATTTATACTGCAGATAATGCAGTATCTTTCATAAATGATGATGATTAAACTATATAACCAAATGTAGAAGAATGAAACTTGATCTTCATCTTTAGGCCTGCACAAAACTCAACTCCAAATGAATCAAGGAATTTAACATAAGATCAGACACCATAATTCTGAGAGATGAAAAGTTACAGAGTATGATTAACTCATTGGCACAGGAAAGGACTTTCTGAACAGGGTAGTAATAGCACATGCATTCAGATCAACAATTAATAAATGGCACTTCATGAATCTAAATGATTATATAGAACATAGAACATCTTCATTTAATTGTTTATAAAGTATAAATTCAACAAAGGGTTAGTATCTGGAAATATGAAGGACATAAAATTAAACAAGAAAACAAACAACATAATAAAAACAGGACATAGAAACTGAATAGAGAGTTCTAAAAAGATGAAACACAAATGCATGAAAAATGTTCAAAATATTTTAGCTATCAGGAAAATGCAAATTAAAACTTTTCTGCTATTTCATCTCACCCGAGTCAGAATAGTTAAGCAAATCAAAAAGACTCTGAGATTTCACCTTACACTCACCAGAATAGCTAAGATCAAAAACTCTAGTGACAACGCATGTTGGAGAGGCTGTGGAGAAAGAG
>CM053766.1:147797073-147824664 GCA_028658305.1 Pachyuromys duprasi | reverse complement strand
AACCTGGGTCCTCCTTCCTGTATATCCTCTCTAGGTGTGTAGATTTCAGCTTGACCTTCCTATCCTATAGGTCTATATAAGTGAGTATATACCATATGTTTCTTTCTGCTTTTGGGATACCTCACTCAGGATGATCGTTTCCAGGTGATTGTTTTCAAAAGGGAAAAAAGTGGAAGAGAGTAGAGTTTGTTGGTTGGAGTGCTGGTGGGGAATCAAGGAGGAGTTGGGGGGAACTATGATTGGAATTTATTGCTTTAAAATTTTTCAATAAAAAGGACTTTTAGATTTTATGTTTTTATTTTTATTTTGTGTCTAAAACTTTAGAATGCTAATCTCAAGACAAAGTCTTCTAACAGACACACAGCAGATGTCGTCAAAGTATGCACTGAAAGGACAAGCAAAACAAATTCATCAAAACCAAAACAGCCTTTTTTCCCATCCTGTCTCTTTTAGTCACAAATGGGCCTCAACAGACCTGACTTTTTTATCATGATTACAAAAATAAAATATGAACTAGCTAGATATGTTGTGCCCAAAGCATATCTCCTTAAGTCCAGCAAAGTCTCATCACTGTGGATTTTGAATGCAGTAGAATTTTCTCTGAGATGCCAGTTAGAGAATCATTAGGCATAGGTGAATTTAATAACATTGTCTAGCTACGGGCTATTCTCTGTAATCCAAATAAAGAGAGCACTTCAGAAACAGAATGTCAGTTACCCCAAACTCACCCCAGAAACTTCATTCTAAGCAATTCTGAAGGCAGAATTACTAATCATAATTGTCACATGACCCTCTGAGAGGTCACTCTTACCCACAACTGAACACTCTTCAAATTTAAGACAATGGGATTTTACTTGTCTTTCTCACTAAACTCTGATGATTAAATGAATGTAGGATCTCTTGAGACAGTCTAGCTTTTCTTCTAGGTGAACACAATCTGCTGATGAAGGCCATGTGACCAGGCCATTACTTCAATATGGCACTTCAAAGTAAGTAAAATCAATGTTTTAAAATTAATCAATTATATTTTTGTGTTTAAATGTTATTGTTCTGGATTGAAAAATGCCATTTTCATACTAATATATAGTGTAATTTGATCTTTCTCCCATACCCAGCCTTCCTCTCTTCCCCCTACACTCAATTTACATTATCCCAAGGGTGGTTTCACTTCTACATTTGTGACATAAGCCAGACATAGAGACACATGCCATAGGGGCCTTTAATCTCAGTATTTGGGAGGCAGAGGCAGTTCAAGACTAGCCTTGTCTACAAATCCAGGATGACAAACATTTGTGTCATATACGTGATTCTATGTCTCTATGTAAAAATCCAAGACCTACAAGTAAGAGGAAACATGGATTTGTCTTTCTAAGACTGACTTAATTTACTTAATAGTATATGCATTCACATCTAATTTTTTATTTACCAGTGGAATAATTTGATCTTTATGGCTCAAAAATTTTGCATGTTCACAAATATATATGTACATATATTGTATTTCCTTTAACAGTTCTTCTTCTTGGGTATGTTTATTTCTTCTATAAACAATAAAGTGAAAGTACCACTTTGATAAACTACCTTGTGTGCTTTAGGTGAGTACAGGGGAGTGATAGAGCTGGGTAATATGGCAGGTATATTGGAGATGTTTGAGGAGCCCATGCTGATCATTACAGCAAATGGACTAATTTGCAAACCCACTAGCCGCATACAGATGTCTTCTTTTGTCCACATCTTCCTCAGCGTTGGTCATCATTTGTTTTCTGAATGACTGCCCATCTGAGGATGAAATGGAATTTCTGGTATGAGAGGTAGTTTCCATCTACACTTTCTGGTAGCTAGTGAAATTAACCATTTTCACAACTGGTCATTTGTGTTTCATTATTTAGTAACTGTCTACTCATCATTAGTTAATTTGGTGTTTTTTTTAAAATCATTTTATTGTGATGAACTCACAAATTAAAAAAAAAAATCACACGATTAACTTTTTGTAGTCACTCAAACACTTGGCCAGTTCCAAACTCTGCATACCTCAGTGAACATTTATAGAGTTACAAGAAAACACTTTGAAGCCAGGCAGCTTTAAAGGGAGGACAGAACACAGGCAAAAAAGCATATGAGGAATGAAAAAGGATACAAAACAAATTCATTTTCTAGCTCCAATTCTGCCATTTTTTCCTTCTATGTGATGAATAAAGAAATAGAATGTAAATGTTATGAAAATGTAAAGCCCTAAGCAAAGGTTGGGTTGTTTGGAACTTGTTTAGATTCCTGAGTTCTTCATTGTTCCAGGAATCAGTCCTCTTCCAGATGCACAGGTCTACATCTTTACCCTGCTGCCTCACTGCAGACACTCTTTAAAATCTGTTTTATTTATTACAAATTTTCACTTTGTACCCCAGATGTAGCCCCTTCCCTCATCCCCTCCTAATCCCACCCTCCCTCCCTCTTCTCCTCTCATGCCCCTCCCCCAGTCCACTGATAGAGGAGGTCCTCCTCCCCTTCTATCTGACCTAGCCTATCAGGTCTTCTCAGGACTAGCTGCATTGTCTTCCTCTGTGGCCTGGTAAGGCTGCTCTCCCCTCAGGGGCAGGTGATCAAAGGGCCAGCCACTGAGTTCATGTAGGAAACAGTTCCTGTTCCCCATACTAGGGAACCCACTTGAAGACTGAGCTGCCATGGGCTACATCTGTGCAGGAGTTCTAGGTTATCTCCATGCATGCTGCTTGGTTGGAGTATCAGTCTCAGAAAAGACCACTGTGCCCAGATTTCTTGCTTCTGTTGTTCTCCTTGTGGAGCTCCTGTCCCTTCCAGGTTTTTCTATCTCTCTTGTCTTTCATAAGGTTCCCTGCACTCTGCCCAAAGTTTGGCTATGATCTCAGCATCTGCTTTGATACCTTGCTGGGTAGAGTCTCTCAGAGGCCCTCTGTGGTAGGATTCTGTTCTGTTGCCTGTTTTCTACCTCTTCCTATGTCCATCCCCTTTGTCTTTATAAGTGAGGATTGATCATCTTACCCAGGGACCTCCTCCTTGCTTAGCTTCCTTAGGTGTACAGATTTTAATATGTTTATCCTATATTATATGTCCAATATCCACTAATAAGTGAATATAAACCATGTGTGTCTTTCTGCTTCTGGGACACATCACTCAGGATGATCTTTTCTAGTTCTGACCATTTGCCTAAAAATTTCATGATTTCCAATGCACAGGTGCTTTTTACTTCCCTGAGGTATAATGGGAAATTATTGGCATCATTTCCTGAGTGACTAAAGTCTTATTCAGAAAGTCCTTACCTACACCTATGTCTGAATGTTTTCCCTACATTTCTGGGTCCTGTATTAAGGTCTTTTTAAAAGGTATTTTTATTAGTATCATTTATTATAATTTATTCAATTTGTATCCTGGCTGTGGCCTCCTTCCTCATCTCCTCCTAATCCCACCCTCCCTCCCTCTTCTCCCTCTATGCCTCTCCCTTAGTCCACTGATAGGGGAGGTCCTCCTCCCCTTCCATCTGACCCTAGCTTATCAGGTCTCATCATGCTTGGTTGCATTGTTTCTCTCTGTGGCCAGGTAAGGCTACCCACTTCCTCCCCCAGGGGGAGGTGATCAGAGAGCCAGCCACTGAGTTCATGACAGAGAAAGTCCCTGCTCCCCTTACTAGGGAACCCACTTGGAGACTGAGTCTACGGGCTACATCTGAGCAGGGGTTCTAGGTCCTCTCCATGCATGGTCCTTGGTTGGGATGTCATTCTCTTCAGGGCCCCCCAGCGCTCAGTATTTTTGGCTCTGTTGGTCTCCTTTTGGAGCTCCTGTCCCCTCCAGGTCTTTTAATCTCTCCCTTCTTTCATAAAATTCTGTAAAAGACTCTACTAATTGAGGTATCGAAGTAGAGGCTGAGACACATAGTCAAACTTTGGGCAGAATGCACGTATTAAGGTCTTTTATTCATTTGGAATTCAAGTCTGTATAAAGGCAATAGGTAGGAATTTAGGTTCACAGCTCTGTATGTGAATGTCCAGTTTGAACAGTACCATTTGTTGAAGAACCCAGCTTTTCTCCACTATGTGTTTTTTGGCATCTTTGTCTAAAATCAAGTTGCTGTTACTGAATATCTGTACTTTCTTCACTGATGTATGTTTCTGATGTGTGTGTGCATGCATGCAGAGAGATGCTGTCATTTCCAGGCCACTGTAACAGCGGTGACGTCAACAGCAGTACTATTCCACATCACTCCGTTTGTAGCAATCACTTTGGATATTTGTGGTCTTTTGCACTTCCACGCATATTTTCAGAGGTTTTTTCTTTTTTTCTTTTCTATTTCTGTAAAGAATCATATCGGAATTTTGATATGAATTTGACCGTATTGATTCTATACATCTCATTTGAGAATGCAAGCTTGCTCCTGATATTAATTTGTCAAATCCAGGAGAATGAGAGTTCTTGCCATCTTCTACTGCTGTCTTCATTTTCTTCTGTCAAGTTTTTATAGTAGGGGTCCTTTATTTCTTTGGTTAGCCTCATTCCCAAGTAATTTTTGAGGCAATTCTGAATGGGATCTTTGGGATTGTTTCCCTGATTTCTCAGCAGTGTATTTGCTCCTGGTATGTTGAAGGGCTGCTTATCTTGTGAGTTGATTTTTGCATGCTGCCACTGTGTTGAAAATGTTATCAGATCTAGTTCTCTGGTGGCATTTCTAGTATCTCTTGTGCATAGCAACATATCATCTGCAAATAGGAATCCTTTGCTTGTTTTTCCTTTCCTCCTCTTCTTCCTCTTTCCTTCGCTTCTCTTGTTTCAGTGCTATCCTGAAGAGAGTTCAAACCCCTGAACTTACATAAAGGTGAAAGGAGGAAACCAATTCTGCAAACTTGCTCTCTGCTCCCTGCCCACATACATTACAACATGTGCCATGCCCCTCTCTCATATACATAAACACTAATAATGCCGATGATGATACTAAGTAAATAATTTAATTTCTGTTGCTGAAAGTGCAGTGCAGCTATCTGAGGCACATGTCTTCCAGCCATGGCTCCTGTTACTCTCAGGAAGAGAGAGACTGTCCCTGACCACACCAATGTCTACAGGGCAGACATTGCTTTTCCACTTCCTTTTGGAGTTTCCTGTAAACATTTGCTGTTTTGCTAGAGACTTGACCACACACATCTTCTTGTGGAGAGCTGCATGTGCCGCACCTTAAAGATGGCGCCGGTTTCTGCCTTCCACCACCCCTACCGCGAGTGCTCTTGTGATAAAACAACTCCTTATTTGGCTGTGCTGTGTCTGATGATCCGCCTTCTCTTGCGTGTACCTATCCGCACTTCCCACGTGGCTACCCCAGGTTGGCTGGCTCAGGGGTACTTATTCCTGGGACGGGCTCTCCTCAGGGAAGAAGAGGAAGAAGAGGAAGAAGAAACAGAAGATTGTTCAAGGCTCCTGAATAAACTGCTTGAAGAAGAGCTCGTGTGTCATGTCTTTCCTTGCTGGTCGAGGCGGACGTGACATCTTCTGATCCAGCTTCCCTCAGTTTCTTCCCAGGAGATTCTAGAAGACTCTCTCTGTGTGTCACTCACTGTTGGGATCTCTTTCAAATGTAGCTTGTTTGTTGTTTTAAGACAAGAGTTTACTGTATACCCCAGGCTGACCCAAAACTCACCGAGTAGCCTTGGCTAGTATAAAACCTGGGGAAATCTTTGTGTCATACCCTTATGCTGAGATCAGATGTTTGCCACCACACCCAGCTTCTTTGTGTGGTATCTTTATACTTTGTTTTAAGTTCTTCTTCTTTGAAATTCTATGTACTTGTCATTTTAAAATGTTATTCCTAGATGAGGTCCACAACTGGTGATTCTCCCTTCACTGTGACCAAATTACCTGGTACAAACAACTTAATTTGGAGTAACCTAAATCTGTGTTTCCAGGCCATGATTACTTAAAATAAAATATCTCTTGTTCTTTGAATTTATTTTTAAAAGGATAAAGAGGAGGAAACCTTTTTTTTTTTTTTTTTTTTGGCTCTGGACATTCATGCCATTACAGTAAGGAGGCATAGGAGAAATTTCAGTTTATAGCACAGCAACCTAGGGAGCAGAATGACAAAAAACCAAACCAAACCAAAACAAAACAAAACAAAAAAACCCAAACCATAGACAGTATATTTCCAGGAGCCTTATAGGGACTGTCACATATACAAACCCTAACTGTGATTCTGGAGATATGGGTGAAGAATCCCTAACTGAAAGCAAGTGAAGTTCCAGATATCAAATGTCAAAATTACTAGATTCAGAGCCACAAGAAGCACATAGCGAGGGAAACCCCTTCACTGTGGCTTTAGTGGGAGTAAGCTGGCCTGAATCTAAACTGTCTTCTTTATTGTCCTTCAGTTTTGTACTGCAGATGTGTTAGCAGGGGACTCCAATCGATAACACAAATACACAGGATTTTTCTGGCCAAGAGCCACATACACCATGTACAGGCCACTAGCTTCTGGCTGCTTTTCCCCTATAGCAGAGCAGAGTGCCCAGTTTGCTCTGTCAGGCCACATTTGTTTTATGCTGATGTTTTAATTATTAATCACTTCCTGAAATGTTTGTTTTCGGATCTGTTTCTAGCCACTTTAACAGGACACATGGGCTTTATCCTTCTCCAGGCAATCAAGCAAGAGCAGCATTGTAAACGTTCCTGGCCACCCCTGCAGAAGCCGGCCACGGAGCCCAGTTGACAGAAGAATCTCACTAGAAACAACATGACAATATGCTTTTCAGAATGGATATTTACCCCAGAGGCTATGCAATACGTGAGGCAGGAAATGAGGAGCGTTGGAGAATTCGGGCTTCGTCATGACATGTGCTCTAAAGATAACCCATAAGGGTTGTGTCTGCAGTTACCTGTGCTGCTTGGGTTTTTTCTCTGGCTCTTTTTCTTCTGTTTGTTTTGTCCCATTCTGACTTGTTTTTTAACCTTACAATATTTTATTATTATTCCTTAGATGTTTGTTTGTTTTCTAGTGAGAAACAGTTAGGGTGTGGATCCAGATGAGAGGCGAAGGAGGGAGGAAATGGAAGTAGTTGGGGGAGGGAAAACTGTAATAAGAATATATTGTATTAAAAAATCTATTTCTGAGCAATGAAGAGATGGCTCAGGGTTTAAGAGCACTGGATGTTCTTCCAGGGGACCTGAGTTTGATTCCCAGCAACCACATGGTGGCTCATAACCATCTATAATGGGATCTGGTGTTCTCTTCATACATAAAAACAAACTACTATTTAAAATAAAAGAAAAAATAGCTACAAAGTCTGTTCCCACCCAGTAAGGGAGGGACGGGCACCTGGCTATCACCATGCCTGCTTCAGCTTTGGCTCTTCCTCTGCCCTAAAGAGCCCATGAGAATTTTACTGGAGTAAATCCCAGTGGCTCATAATGGAAGCGTGAGTGCTACAGTAGCTCAGAAATAGTCTAAGGGAATGTAAGGAGAAGCTACAAGCTATTTACTTTTTCAGTGGTGAATTCTGTGAATTTTAATAGTCTACCTGTCTGATTATGAAGATAAAAGTATTCTCAGGCAGAACAAGGAGGCTTTAATTGGGGGATAAGGCATTTCCGAATTGATTGACTTCTGTCATAAGCTTGTCATATCTGAAATACGGATGCTGGATAGGTATGATCATACTGAGAAGTGAAAATAGACACCCCATTAATAATTTCCACAACTGAAACCAACAAAAATGATGTGGTGAGAAGTCCAAGCCACAGGACTCTTCTCACTGTGATAGGGAGTTCATGCTGGGGATCAGCTCCAGCCACACAGAGTGGCCTGAAAACAAATTCACTGGCAAGGGCCTCATACCAGACCAATGGCACATTGCAGTGAGTATTTGTAAGACATCTGGACACACTGTGACACAATGCAGCTTCCATGAAGAGAGGCCTTTTATGTTTTAATTTTTGTTTGTTTGTTTTTATTTTGGGGGTTGGCAAGGGTGGAGGGCAAATATGAAGGGAGAGAGGTATGCATGGGATTAGGGTACATGATGTGAAACTCATAAACAATCAATAGAAAGTTGAAAAAAAAAGAAAAGAAAAAAGATAACCCGGCAAACTCTCAGTGCAGTGGTTCTCAACATGTGAGTTGTGACCTCTTTGGGAGCTGAACGACCCTTTGACAGGTGCTGCATATCAGATATTTACATCGTGATTCATAATAGTAGCAAAATTATACTTATGAAGTAGCAACCAAAATAATTTTATGGTTGGGGGTCACCACAACATGAGGAACTGTATTAAAGGATCACACCATTAGGAAGGTTGAGAACCACTGCTTTGGTGAATATCTGAAAGATTGGTCAATCGGTTGTTGTCATTTGTTTGAATCACTGACACACATACATGATTATTATTCATCAGGCACTTGTTGTGCACCTACTATGTTCTACCTACTTTATAGGTGCACAATTGGAAGAGATCAACTAGGTCAACCCTCAGGAAATATGTATTCCCATGGCAGTACAGGGGAGCTTCAACAGCACATACCTATATGGTACCTACTGTGTGCCACACATGATCCCAAGAACAACTGCGTAACTGATCCACCTTTTCTCTGCTGGACCTCCCGTGCTTTAGGTATGATCACAACTGCCTCAGAGGCACAGGGAGCACGGGAAGAGCTGAGGAGCAAACAAGGTTGTCTAGGCTTGGAGTCTGATGCTTTAACCATTCGGCTATGCCATCTCGTGAGAAAAGCGAGGTGGCAGGCTAGCACTTTCAGAAAGTGGCAATGCCATGAAGTGAAGGAGTGATAAATGCTAAGATATTCTCAAGAAATAGAAAATTAAATTAGAAATAAACTGACATGGACGGTGGTAGGGGAGGGCAGGTGTGATTTCTTGAGAGCATATTTGCACTAAGATGGACAGTTAGCATGAAGCACCCTTGCCCCCATAAGCCAGAGAAGCTGCCCAAGGCACCAGCTTGGTGCTTCCAGAGCAATGATGTCATTCCTTAGGCTCTGCACAGAGGGCATGCCCCTGCCTTTAACCTGTACTTTATTGCCTGAACAACAAGAAATTTCTCTTCCCTGTGTTTTCTGATTTCTATGGATAGCATGAAAAGAACAGTAGTCTAGATAAAAATATGTGTGCTTGGAATTCTCCCTTACAAAATGCCTCACTAATGATTTAGTAGCCTAGTGGATATGGCAGGCTTAGGGGGACAGCAAAGGAACTCTGTAAAACAATTAAATTAACTTAAGACCAAAGCCCTCTGAGCCACTCCCACTCAGAATGACTGAGCTTCCTTGGAATATTTGTTCTGTAGAAGATTCAGGGGTTAATTAGTGACATGACTTGCTGGCCTTAGTAAGGAAACAGTCCTTGGGCACAACTTGCAGGTCCTGAGCAGTTGTGAGTGGTGGGTGCTGACCTGAGCATACTAAACAGTTATCTTTTATAATCTGCAGGACCTCTGTAAACTGGAGATAGCCTCTTGTAAGAGGTAAGGAAGCTGAGTTTTATTCAAATTTGGAGTTTGGGTAGACATGAGCATGCTTTTCACTCTAAGTCTCTGTGAGTAACAAGCCCCCTTCAGAATGCCCCCATCTGATTCCTACTGTGCTTTCTCACCCCCTTTAATGGGCCTTGGATTTTTTGAAGATGTCATTGCACTGCCTGCTAGGTATTGATCTCCCAGGCTCTTCTGTACATGGGTGTAAATAATGATCCTAAAATGAATGTTCTCTATCCTCAGCTTATGTAGATTTTACCAGCTTTGGTCCACAGCTAGGAGATGACAGGATCAGGAGCACCATCATCAACCATATTCACACTCCTGCAAGTACATGGGACTGTGATTTTACTACGTCAGTTCTTCCCCCTGCAGTCTCAGAGCTGCAGAAATGTTCTGCATAACACCCCCAAATAATTAAAAAATGGGTAGGGAGTGTTAGCAGTGTGACCTACATGTACAGGAGGCCACAGGAAAGAAAATCATTCAAACAAGGGCAGCTGAGGACATGTCATGGGAGAGACACATCGTGAAGGAAAAATGGAGGCAGTGAGAGCCTCCAGGAAGGATGTGCAACCCGCTCAAATGCCCACCGATGGCCACATGCGAGAGGCCAGATCGCAGGAGTGACTCTTCATGCCGAGTCTGCATTTGGTAGGGGCAGGCGAGGGGATTTCACTCTGCGGTTTCTCCGTGGCACTCTCTTTTCCCTTTTGGGGGAATGCCCTTCATGTGTCCCACTCTAGAGTATTCTCTGTCCTACTCACCCACACACCACAATAGCTGTTCTTCCGTGCATTTAATTAATAAAAAGTCCTCATCCAAGCATCACTTTATGCTGTTTGTTCTTTAGGTAGATCCCCGAAGAGAAGGCAAATAACCTTTATTTTATTTGAAAAATATCTATCTTCAACTCACTTATGTGTCTCAGTTCTCAAGATGTGACACTTTGGCCACAAACCTGGCCTAAGCCGTCTGTGAGATGCTTTAGCAAAGCCAAGAAGGACCACAGCAAGAACAGCAGCGGGGCTTGGGAAACCTGATGAGGCTTTGTACTGTGCTTGAGGTTCTCATCCTGATTCTTTGCCTGTGATGGTTTTAGCTTTTCTCCCATAAGGAAGAGACTGTGGCTGATGGCAGTTGCTGTGTCTTATGCTTTAGAGATTTATAAAGAGATTCATACTCTCTACTCTTTCTCCCTTGGGAAGGAATCTCGTTACATTGGGTTGAAGGCCCTTGTAATAGAATGGAAGCCGAGATTTACCAGGTGGATCACGGAGTTTGGTCTCCCTTGGTTCTGTTCCTCAGACACAAGTGGTGGCAATCCAGATGACACAATGACACTATTTTTAGTTTTCATCACCTCAGTACAGCCCCAAAGGCAAACGCATAATTGAATTTCCTGAATGGTAGGCTATTTCTGCACTTCTGACAGTTGCCTGTTGCTTTCCATGTCAATGTAAAATTTCTTGGCAGAGGTCCCAGCCCCGTCTCCATCTTGCTTGCCCACCCTATTTTCTGTCTGCTCTTTCCTCATGTCTCTCCTGGTTGTAAATCTCACAGTATTGTCCTGTGATTGCACTGGTCCATTTTCCCCTCTCTACTGACACACTATTGGTAGACACCTTTTCCTTCCTTCCTCCTTTTCTTTCTTTCTTTCTTTCTTTCTTTCTTTCTTTCTTTCTTTCTTTCTTTCTTTCTTTCTCTTTTTTTTCTTATACCTACTAATTAGCACTCTTTCTACCATTTATTAAGACAGATCATAATAGTGTCAGACATCACACCATCCCATTAACTCAGGTTTTTATCCTGACTTTAAAAACAAAACAAAATGTTTCAAGGCGACTGTAGGCCCTTTGGAAAGGATCTTATTTTGTATTTCTTTCTCCAGGGCTTCAGGTCAGACTGTCAAATTTATCAGTGAGGCACTGCTGCTGAACAAACCAGGCATTTGTTTCAGCTTGTGCTTCTGTGGATTGGCAAGATGAGCTGGGTTCCCATGGCCTGTCCTTCTGGGCTTATTTGAGATTGCTTCTGTAACCGTTGGTGAGTTTCTCATCTGGACAGAGGTATCTGGTCCCTGACTGGAGTGAGTAGGGTCTCCTCGTGTAGCATTTTGCTGTTGGTTCATTTACAAGTGGGTAACAGATTTCCATGTTTATGTATTCAATCACATTGTGTCACATTTACTCTAGTTCCATGGACTTAAAAATCTAGGATCAGAAGGGAAGGGGTGGAGGATCTCCCCTATCAGTGAACTTGAAGAGGAACCTGGGAGGAGAAGAAGAAGGGATGGTGGGATTGGGAGGCAATGTGGAAGGGGGCTACAGCTGGGATACAAAGTGAATAAGTTATAATAAATAAAAAAATGTTTAATTTTAAAAAGCAAGTCATGATCAAGATCAGAGTCAGCACTGGAGGAGACTAATGGGATGGTTTTATGGATAGGGAGAACTTTTGCAGTTTGATAGCATATTCTGAAATTTTCTTTTTGCAAATTTGTACCAGCTGACTTAAACCATATATTTTCTTTAAAATAAAACACAAGAATCAGTTGTGATGTTTCTCGTGGAAATTTTCCTTTGAATCCATGTTCTACTTTTTTTTTTACTGGTATGTCTCATATCTTATTTTTGATTTATGCTCTCTCTCCCTCCTTCTGGGTGTGTTTTTTTCTCTTTCCCTCTCTGTGTGTTGTCTGTATCTCTCTCTCTCTCTGTACACACTAACACAGTAGAAAGGTTTCTATTTTCCAAGTTTTAATTTCCTGTAATTCAAGACCTCATCTTTAAAACATAAGTAAGAACAGGAGTAAATGTAATAGATAGTTTTTATATATGTCAATTTTCTTAGTGTTCACTGCTAGAAATAACAATGAATCCAAAGCTGGATGGACAAGATTTTTGTTACTTTGAAATATGTACTTTCTTCACCTCCCTTGAAACATGTTCTGGAAAACCATTTTGAGGCAATGATTCTATAACAGGCTCAAAGCACTGTGGGTCTACTGGGCTTTCAACTCGGCAGCCTGGGACTTCCATTTATCTTTATGTGTGATGCCCACCCCTGCCATGAAAGAAGTCACAAGAGTGTCAACTCACATTTTTGGTCAACAAAGTGCTTCAACTCTTTTGACCAGTGGTTACCCAATATAAATTTTACTCACTTTTTGGAGACTTATTTGGAGAAATCTATTATACATCCAGAAATTTTAAAAAAACATTTATTGCTGGTTTTTGAAAGGAACTAAATCAAGTTTTTTTGGTTTTTGAAAGAAAATAATAGCATCTGTGTTTTTTTCAAATTTTATGGTCAACTAGAATTATTTAGAAGACATTACTTTGGACATCTGTGAGGATGTTTGCAGAAAGGAAAGAGGACATACACTGAACAGGTATGGCAACACATGGGCTGGGGATAGTAATTAAAGAAAAAAGAACAGAAAAGGAGAAAGTAAACAGAGCACTGTCATTCTTTTCTGTCTGTGCTTTGACTGTGGAAACACTGTGACCAGCTGCTGCACCCTCCGACCACTATTACTTGCTGCCTTTATGGATTATACCTTAAAGCATGAGCCAAACATTCAGAACGTTTAAGTTGTGTTTTGTAAGATATTTTGCCACAGCCATATGACAAGTTAATATAATTACAACAATATGACAATTAATATAGAAAATGAGTACCAGAAGTGGGGTTCACACCCACATAGACACATATCCCTAAACATAAGCAAGTTAATAAAGAAAGTTAAATAACAGAGTAACCTCAAAGTATTCCTTAAAAAGACTCAGAGCTGCCAAATCTCCAAGGAAAACTTAAAGTCCAGTTTCTGTAATAAGCTCTCATGTTGTAACACTTACAAAAGTTCTGCTTGTCTAATGAAATAATGATTAATAAAGTTTAGTTCTCAACAGAGCTGATGGCAGATTGCACTGAGACTGCACAAGTTTAAGCAGGATGGGGACTCAGTACTGAGAGAAGTAGACACGAGCCCCCACCCTTAACCCAGAAGCTAGCTGCAATTGAGCGTTTCTCATTAAGGAAAAATTAGTTTTCAATGGTGTCTCATTGGATATATAACCCTCACTTAAGGTAGGATTCCATATCCAACAAGGTTTAGTTTTTTGTTTTGATTTGTTGTTTGTTTTGGTTTACCTTTCAGGTCTTTTGTGTATATATTATGGTTTTCAGTGTTGCAATTTTATGGGCATTCTGTATGTGCAAATGCACATTTAGGGTCTCTGTTGTAATGTCATTCATTAGTATCCCATTGACCAAAGAAGTCATATGAATCAGAACAAAATCAAGACTTAGAGACATACGCTCAGCTTAGTCTGAAGCCATAAGTATAGAGGAGCATTTCGTTCTATAACTGGAATAAACTGAAAGAACAGAAAGCAATAATCTGACTTACCACTCCATTCTCATGTTCAAAGTCACTATCCTCATGAAATATGACCGTGCCTACTCTACCTACCTTTTCTGAGTTATTGTGGCTCTGTCTAACTGCATTTATCAATCAGGACTTAGTCCAATTTATCACCGAAATTCCAACTGCAGAGAAAAAAAAACTGTAGGAGTGTTCTTGATGCATTGTGGTACAGTCATTTCCCACCTACTGTGAGTTTTGGTGAGTTCCTAGTTCAGATACAACATCCCTCAGCTGATGAGATATGTTATCCCAAGTCAGGAGCCAGAGGAATGATTGAGCTATATAGGCCATAAGCTCATGTCTCAAGGTGATAATTAATTAGCACATGATTTATACAGTATACCCCCTTCTAATCAGTTTGATTATTAATTTTCTTTGAGATTACATCTTAGATTATCTTCTTCCTTCACAATCCTGCTTCTCATTCCTTGAATCTCTCTCCTGAGAAAGTGTCCTCACAACTCTCATGTACCCATGATGATCTTCACGTCTAAAGAATCTAATTTGAAACAGTACCTAATTTTTTTTGCAATTTTTAGTATATATCAACAAAATCTATACATTTTCAAAACTATAATTCTGAATGGAATAAAGACAAATATTAATTTTTTTACTTGTATAGAAAAACATTACACTAGCAGCTTCCTCAGAGCACCTGTCTCACCTTGAGCATCCAGGTTTTCATGGTCCCTTACATGATCTAATATAAGAGGTGCACGTCTCTCCAGGACATAGAGAGATGGAACTTCTATCACATACTGTAAAATCTTTGGCTTAGTTTGATGAGTTTAACCTATGTCCTGGCAAGATCCTAACAACACCCTCCCTTTTCTATCTTTCTTTCCTTTTTTAAATTGAAAATGAATTCTTCTCTCATGCAATACATCCTGAACACAGTTTTCCCTCTCTCCACTCCTCCACGCTTCCCCCAGCTCCCATCTCTCCCAGACCCACTCCCCCTTTGTTCCCTCTTCAGCAAAGAAGAGGCCTCCAAGTGACAAGAGCCAAATAGGACAAAGCAAGCTACAATAAGACAAGGCATATGTCCTCATATCAAGGCTAGAAAAGGCAATCTAATAGGAGGAAAAGAGTCCTAAGATCAGGCAGAAGAGTCAGAGATACACCCACTCCTATTGTTAGGAGTCCCACAAAACCCAGCAAGCTAACAGCCATAAGATACATGTAGAGGACCCTGTTCTTTATACAAAAATGCCTCAGCCTGGGGCACCAGGAGAGCTTCTCTGGATATCCACATGGATAAAATGAGAAAAGGTGGGAAATGACCCATCTGGTTCAAAACGGTTTCTGTAATTTCACAGATTTTCTCCATCAAGTCTTTAAACAGTTTGAAGGTTCAGTTCAGCTTCTATAAATTAAAGACAATTAACCTTGAAGAAAAGAATACTTTGTACTCAGAGAAACACAATGCTATGAGCTGCTGCTTCCCCAGCACTTTTTCAGCAAGGTTCTAAGTATGAAGCTTGTTTCAGGCATAGCCAATAAAATAGCTCCTGGCTATGAGTTTCAAACCGGGAATCCAACAGGAATTACCTGACTTCATTTTTGTTACATATCAGTCATCATGTTCAACCCTTTATGTATGCTCCAAAATTATGCCCACTGCTTTATATTACTTTATATTATATTACATTATTTATAGCTCTTGACTCCTGGCCTAGACAATTGATAAGCCAGGTGACCTTGAAAATGATTGCAGCTGTTAACTTCCATCTAAAAAAAATCATGATTATAGAGAAGATGGGAGAGTTATATTTTAAAATATCAAAGTGTGTGGCAGAGGACTGGGTGGGTGAGCAATTTTGACCACTGCTTTCAGTGTGTGCCAAGCTAAGAACACCTCCCTTGGGCACTCTTTGGTGCATTTTGTTTGCTTTCTGTAAAGTAAGCATCATTTCTTCAAAACCTGCTAGCCCCACCAATTCTCCCTAAAGCACACAATGACCTGGTTCCTTTATCTTCTATGTCCGAATCCTTTCTCTATCTCTGCTTCATGTTCAGAATTCAGTCTTTCTCCACATAAATTGCCGAGACTTACCTTGGGGGGCCAACTGTCATTTAGAGGATAAAAAGACCAAAAAGATAAAAATACCCTCCTCTCTGTGACACCCAGAAAAATGTGTGGCGACAACTGTGATTTTCTGGAAGGCTGTGAGCTCTACTTGCACAGTGCTTATTAGCAGTGGCCTGGTTCTGAAAGCAATAATACCGTGGGTTTTTTCCATCCCCGTGTCTCACATTGGCACCACACACAGCTGTATAAATCTCCAGCCACTAAATTCTGCTCTGCAATTCCCCAGGCTGTTCATTTATTATTAATTATAACCATTATTTATGTAGAACTAAAGAGTTTTACGTCAAGGCTGAAGCCAGACTGGAGCAAATGCAGCGCAGGGTCAGCTGAGCTACAGAGGACACCAAGGGCAGAGGTGACAGAAACAGGCATAGACAGGAAGCTGAGGGAGACACAAGTCTTTCGTGAGCTTTTCTCCTCTGACAGTTTCTAAACAGTTAGTGGGCAGTGTGGAACACATTCAAAACTTGTGTGATTGGAACGATAGGTCATTTTATGTATGAATTGATTTATGTATGAAGCAGCTGATCACAAGTCATTGAGCTTCATTATGTGTTACAGCACAGACCCCAAAGCAGGTAAGATGTCTGCCTTCCTGGAAGTTACACTGCAGTTACATTCAAGGTCAAACCTAAGACTAAGACAGAGTCTTAATATTTGGGTAGGCTGCTAAAGTGAGGTACACTTGGTGGGTGGAATAGAGAAATGAATGCCTACTCAAGAGGAAAAACTACCTGAATATCCTTTTCAACAATGAGCCATTCTACTCAGCATCTGTCGGTGTTTGTCTTGCTTCTCCTTTGGAAGATGAACTCTGAGTAGATCTAGGGTCAGTCATGCTTATCATAGACACTTCTGGTTTCTTCAGCCAGGCCCTTTAATGAGAGATCTCTGCACTTTAACTATTTAATTGTCATGACATCTTCTCAAGGTAAATGCTGCCATTTTCCCCACTCTGAAGGGGCACTACACAGAAGATAGCCCTCCTGCAGAAGTGCACAGTCAGGAAACCTCGATCCCACCTCAGCCAGGCAGCCTGTGTCTTGAGTCTTCTCTACTGCACTTGACTGTAACAACATTGCAGTCCTTCCCTTTGCATGGTCTCACAATACATAATCTTTAACTGCTCCAAAATGATGTATTGAGGGCTTAGGACAACTAGTGCTAAGTGTAAAAGCACAGACAGACAACCAATAGTGACCAGAGGCTTCCTCAGAGCCCCTCAGAGGGAGGAGCAGAGAGCAACTGTCCAATGAGCATGGCATTTTTAATATTGTGCCACGGATATTTTAGCACAAGGTGGAGATGGAGATTGCACAGCATGATGAATGAACTAAATACCACTGAATTCAGGTTATTATAGTTACTTTCTGCTAGGTCAGTGGAGAGGAGGAGAGAATAAAGGGGGAGAAAGAGGGAAGCCTGACGAGGCAGGAGAGGGGTTTCTGTGCATCCTGACACAGCAGGAATGGATGCTAACAGAATCTTGCACATTTCATCTATATTGCTGTGTGGAGACTCAGGGTAAGAAGGGATTTGTTCAGCCTAGTGCTCAGGGAACTTTCATTAAGGGTTTTTATTTGAGTTAAGCCTTTGCAAAGATCACAAGCCCAAGAGCCTTCGTGAGCCAGTTTCATAATGAATGTGTTGTCAGAGGAAAGGCAGCAGATGTAGCAAAGATTTTGCCAACCAGAAGTGTCCATGCTCCTTCTAAGGATATTATTTTTAATTTTGCATATTAAGCAAGTCAATATGCTCATTTTGTTTTGACTACCACTCTACTTACACCATTGGCCTTCAGGGATGAATATAATTTTAATGCACTAAGATCCTGGTGATTCTCCTAGTTGGGGTATCTCCAGAAATGGACCCCAAGAAAATGATTTTTATTATGGGGGTGGGGGGTTATGTAGGAAACAGAGGAAGTGCAGGAGGTAAAGACTTTGGAGGTGATATAGGAAGGTCAAGAATCAAACAGGGTGTATCCAAACTCTAACCCTGGGAGCTGCTGTGTGCTCCAAGAGCTGAGTCCTCCAAGGGAACCTAGTGTCTATGCAAAATACATTCAGAATTACTCCAGTCAAAGGAAAGGGGGCTGAGGTGGGGTCTGTGTGTACCCATTCCTGTCAATCACTGATTTGGGGATATTCCAGTAGCCCCACTGCATGGTAGGCACAGGGATTTTTATCAGGGAGAAGTCCTCCAGAGACAGAAATGTGGGGGCAGTAGTGTACTGTTTACAAAGAACACAGAAATCAAAAGCTTAGAGGGATGTGGACATTGAAAGCATTGGACACAGTGGGTGTTCTTGCTGCACAAGGAACTGAAAGTACCTAAACAAAATTAGCGTATTCAGGGCTTTTGACAGAATGCCAGGATCTGGGGCACCTGAAGGAGAGTCAGCCAATTAGATGCTCCAGCAGTTTGAGCCTCATGGAGAGCTGATTTGTGGCCACAGTACCACACCCAGGGTGACAGAAACATGATTCAGCCTGCGCTCACTCTCCTCATCTCTCACACTCCTGGGCGCCTTCCCACTACCTGTGGTTGGTTCTCCACTCTCCTCTTTATTCCAGAAAAGCACCTGATACCCTTCCACTAAAATTGTTCCTCAGCTGAAGTGAGCCAAAGTCCATTTTTATTCTTTACATCTGAAAATCCTGTTAGACTAAGTAGGGAATTAAGAGCTCTGCTTTGGGAGGATGGCTAAGCTTTATCTGAGGAGTCAAAGCACAGAAGCAAGTATACATTGAAAGTGGAGAAGGAAAGTATGAAATATTATGTACGGTATAATATCTATATATAATATGATAATGTGTGCATAATTATATACATAAAAATAATATTAGAAAATGATTTAGAATCAGAGTATGAAGATTTGACAAGTGAGAGAAATATTCTTTAAGACATCAAGTTACGATGCCATTTTGGGAGAAATCATATACAAGAAAAGGCTAGGACTCTACTCTAAACCCTACGAGGTATTAAGGGGAGATTTATCATTAATCAAGTTTCCTCTTGCCAAAAGACGCATGAGAAACATTGCATTAGGCTTCCCAGGGTGACCCTGAGGTGACATTGAAAAAGTCCATGCTCATCTTCACCCAGTTACTTCCTCCAGAGACCAAATTTCCTTCTTGGAGCTTTGTAACTTGTGGATAAAATAGTTTTGTTTATGGTTTCTTACTAGTGTTATATATCTACCATTTCAATTCTTTCTGAAGAATTTAATCCATCTGGTGCTACGGACTGGCTAGAGAAAGTGATAGGATATGTGTGGAAGAATGGATTCAAATTCAACTACCACCTCTTAGGTGACACATGGCATTGCAGTCTTAGGATTTAAACCTCCCTGAAACGCAGGCTGGCCACCTAGTATGGAAACATTTAGACAATTGCAGATCATCGTTTATAGAGCAGTGGGAAATTTAGAGCTGCACAAAAGTGGATGCTAACTTCAAGCTGCAGGTGAATGCTTTAGGTTACAGGGGAGGGGAGAGCTCGAATGAGGAACCAGGGACTAATGTGGATGTGAAGGAAATAGGTGAGGTCTTCTGTTTCAGTTTGCCACCAAGAAAAAGATGAAGGAAAGCCACGGCCCTTCTCTGTTCCTTTGGGATGCCCCTGTCTCTTCAGTATCCTGTAAGCACCAGGGTTTTGCATGCGAACAAGCACCATTTATCCATGACTCACTGAACAAATAAGTCTGTTTTCCATGACTTGAGCTAGGTGTAGAATGAAGGGGACTTCATTGGGAACCCGGAAATACACCAAAATTGAACAATAATGTTCTATTAGCTCCTTTTTTATTTTAATTTTGGATTTTTAATCTGATGTTACCATGGTGCCCCCTCAGCTCTGCCAAGTCTTGGGCTGTGGAGAAGGGCTATACCAGCTTCCAGGCAAGTGGGGACACCCTGCAGCTTTTCATAGAATATCTTTATTGAGCACATGTCCCACTTCACTTATGGATATGAAGCCAGAATAAGAACTTGCATTTCAGGCCTTTGCCATATCCTACAAGTTAAAGTGTATCGGAATTAAGCTTAGTCAAATAATTCTTGAACAAATCACGATGAATTTAAAGTTTGTTCTCACAGTGAAGCTGTAGGAATTGCATGGGGCCCTCCAAAACAGCTTATGAACTCTTACAAAATCAAGTACAAGGTTTTGTTTGTGAAGTGTGTCAGGAGATACAGTTGAGAGGCATGGATGAAAGAAAAGGGAAAGGACGCTTCTGAAGTACTATATTGAGCAGATAGAGAGAGAATGGGCAACCTTGTCTTGTTTCTGATTTTAGTGATATTGCCTTGAGTTTCTCTCTATTTAATACAGTGTTTGTTATAGGCTTGCTATAAATTGCCTTTAGTATGTTTAGGTATATCCCTTGTATCCCTAATCTCTCTAGGACTTTCATCATGAGGGGTGCTGGGTCTTGTCAAATGCCTTTTCTGTACCTAAGATAATTATGTTGTATTTTTTTTTCTTTCAGTTTGCTTATATGATGGGTTATGTTTCTTGATTTTCACATATTGAACCATCGCTTCATCTCTGGGAAAAAGTTTACTTGATGGTGGTGGATGATCTTTTTGACGTGTTCTTGGATTTGATTTGCAAGTATTTTATTATTTATGAATATTCATATGGGAAGTTGGTATGTAATTCTTTTTCTTTGTTGCATCTTGTAAAAGTAACTTTAATTTTCCTGATATAATTGTTGTCTTGGAGGCTTGCTGCCTCCATCTGCCAACCTAGGCCTAGTTGTGAAAGCTTATAACCTTCATACAATCTAATCTATGTCTAGAATGCTTTCAGCCTCTGAGACTTCCTGCTGAATAAACTCACCTTTTCTAGCTCTCTCTGAACTGTAGCTGGCTGGTTCAACTCAGGTGTTCTGGCTCAAACTCTTCTCCAAGTTGACTGATTCAAGCTGGCTTCTGACTGAATTGCTCTCCTTGGCCTCAAACTAACCCTAACAATCTGTTTGAATCTTCTGGCTCCTTCTCATTCTCTAGCTAATTTTGTCTTCACCTGTGTCCAGCTTGTTCTCTCTTCAATCTCTTTCTGTAAACTCCTCCTGTAAACCTGCCTCCTGTCTTTCTCCCTCCTCTTGCTCTTTTTCCCATCTCTCTTCTCATAAATAGCTTCTCTTAAATAGCTTCTCTTTCCTCTCTCTTCTCATGAGACTTGTGCACATCCTATTCTGTCAAATCTTTCTCTGATTAGTCCCTTTGTCTGCCCTTCAATTAGATATCACTTTCAAGCATGGATGCTTCCTTCTACAAACTAACTTTACCTTCATTGTTTGGGATTAAAGGTGTTACTAAGGCTGTGTCTGCATCCCAGTAGGATCACACAGACCTAGAAGGTCTTTGAATGTGATCACAGCAGCCAAGTTGCTGGATTAGTGTGTTGATAGTTACTTGGCAAGGGAACATTTTTCTTGTCCAATCTATCTGGTGTTCTGTGCTTCTTGTGCCTTTACAGGCACCATCTTCTTTAGGTGGGAAATTTTTTTGTTCTATGATTTATTAAAATCATTTTCTAGGTCTTTAAGCTGGGCTTCTTCCTTTTCTTCTTTATCTATTATTGGGTTTGGTCTTTTTGATGATTCTTTAACCACCAGAAGACAAGGAAAAGTGCCTCCAATAAAGCCCCTGAATGTGTTTGATCTTCTTAATACACAGAAAATGATGTTTGCAAAGACATCCACCAGCAGATCCCTGTAGAGGAGACCTTTGGTGTAAAAATACACTCTGACTGAGAGCATTGTAGAAACACTGAAAATTCTGTCTTCAATAGCTTGGAAATTATAATTAATGAAAGAAGCAGCATTTAATCCTGAACAATCTGGCATTTGTTGTCAGATCTGGTTTTCAGATATAGAAATTATAAACTCTAGTGGGTAGCTCAGAGGTAGGGTGCCTCTTATCACATAGAAGCTCCTTGCCCTTCAGCACAGAGAAAAATAGAGGGAAAACAGAAAGAAAAAGGAAAAGGAATGGGTATTGGGGAAGGAAAGGGGGACTGGAGAAAGAAGGGAAGAAAATGATGGGAGGGGAAAGGAAGAGAAACAATGTGAAGGAAAGAAGAATGGGAAATGGGAGAAGAAAAGAGGAAAGAGAAATGAAGTTGGTTAATGTATAGAAGGTTCTCCTTGTTTAGCTTCTTTAGGAGTATAGATTTTAGGATGTTTTTCCTATATTATTGGCTAATATCCACTTATGAGTGAGTATATACCATGTGTATCTTTCTGTTTCTGGGTTACCTCACTCAGGATGATCTTTTCTGGTTCCCACTATTTGCCTGCAAATTTCATGATTTCCTTGTTTTTAATAGCTGAGAGGTATTCCATTGTGTACATGTACCACAATTTCTGTATACATTCCTTCAGTAAGAGACATCTGGGTTGTTTCCAGATTCTGGCTATTACGAATAGAGCTGATATGAACATAGTTGAGCAAATGTCCTTGTTGTATAAGTTGAGTATATTTTGTATATATGCCTAGGAGTGGTATGTTGGATCTTGAGGAAGCACTATTCCTAATTGTATGAGAAAGTGCCAGATTCTAAAGTGGTCGTACAAGTTTACACTCCCACCAGCAATGGAGGAGGGTTCCCCTTTCTCCACATTCTCCCCAGCATATGTTGTCACTTGAATTTTTAATCTTAGCCATTCTGATGGGTATAAGGTGAGGATAAACATACTAAAATATATAGTCCCAAGGAAGCTAAACAGCAAGGAAGACCCTAGGGAAGATGATCAGTCCTCATTCAGAAGGACAAATGCAATAGACATCAGAAGCAGAAGACAGGGAACAGGACAGGTGATTACCACAGAGAACCTCTGAAAGAGTACTGATCAAGGTATCAAAGCAGAGGCTGAGACTCAAAGCCAAACTCTGGGGAGAGTGCAGGGAATCTTACGAAAGAAGGGGAGATACAGGCACCTGGAGGGGCCAGGAGCTCCAAAAGGAGACCAACAGAGCCAAAAATACTAAGCCCTGGGAGCCCTGAAAAGAATGATACCCCAACCAAGGACCATGCATGGAGAGGACCTAAAACCCCAGCTCAAATGTAGCCCATAGACTCAGTCTCCAAGTGGGTTCCCTAGTAAGGGGAGCAGGAGCTGTCTCTGATATGCACTCAGTGGTAGGCTTTCTGATCACCACCCCCTGAGTGGTGACAATGCAACTAGTCCTGATGAGACCTAATAGGCTAGGGTCAGAGGGAAGGGGAGG
Source organism: Pachyuromys duprasi (assembly GCA_028658305.1). Classification (NCBI taxonomy): domain Eukaryota; kingdom Metazoa; phylum Chordata; class Mammalia; order Rodentia; family Muridae; genus Pachyuromys; species Pachyuromys duprasi. The sequence goes on along the minus strand of CM053766.1, from coordinate 147,801,407 downwards.
AGGACTAATATCCAGTAAATATAAAGAACTCAAGAAGTTAAACAGCAACAAATCAAGTAATCCAATTAAAAATGGGGTACAGAGCTAAACAGAGAATTCTCAATAGAGGAATATCGATTGGCAGAGAAACACTTAAAGAAATGCTCAATGTCATTAGTCATCAGGGAAATGCAAATCAAAATGACCCTGAGATTTCACTAGATGGCCAAGATCAAAAAGTCAAATGACAACACATTCTGGAGACATTGTGGAGAAAGGGAACCCTCCTCCACTGCTGGTGGAAATGTAAACTTGTACAACCACTTTGGAAATCAATCTGGCACTTTCTCAGACAACTGGGAATAACGCTTCCTCAAGATCCAGCTATACCACTCCTAGGCATATATCCAAAAGAGGCTCAAGTACACAATAAGGACATTTTGCTCAACCAAGTTTGTAGCAGCTTTATTTGGAATAGCCAGAAGCCGGAAACAACCCAGATGCCTCTCAACTGAAGAATGGATACAGAAATTGTGGTACTTCTACATAATGGAATATTACTCAGCAATTAAAAAAAAACAAGGACATCATGAAATTTGCAGGTAAATGGTGGGAACTGGAAAAGATCATCCTGAGTGAGGTATCCCAGAAGCAGAAACACACACACGGCATATACTCACTCATATAGACATATAATATAGAATAAACCTACTAAACTCTCTACACCTAAAGAAACTAATCAAGAGGGAGGACTCTGGCTAAAATGCTCAATCCCTAGCCAGAAAGGCAAAGCAGATGGACATCAGAAGAAGAAGAAAACAGGAAACAAGTTAGGAACCTGCCACAGAGGGCCCCTGAAAGGCTCTGTCCTGCAGACTATCAAAGCAGATGCTGAGACTTATGGCCAACTGTTGGAAAGAGTGCATGGAATTTTACAAAAGATGTGGGAAAGAGTAAGATAGGGAGAGGACAGGAGCTCCACAAGGAGAGCAACAGAACCAAGCATTCTGAGCACAGGGGTCTTTCCTGAGACTGATACTCCAACCAAGTACCATGCATGGAGAAGGGGAAAGGAAGGTGGAATTGGTAGAGGAAGAGGAAGGGTTTTATTGGGGGGGATACAAAATGAATAAAGTGTAATTAATAAAAAAAATCTGTTAAAAACCCAAACAAACAAACAAAAAACAAACAAAAACCCACCTTCCTTCTTCAGGTTCTTTTTCTCATCTCCTTTGCCACAGTGATAGAAAAACTGAGCCCCCACTGAGAATGTGCATACAGCACTAGGACCAGCCTCTCACGTTTTGGTGTCATTGGGCATCGTGCATTTTCAGCATTTGCTGGTTTGTTTGTTTTTTAAGTTCTCCATGAGATTGTGATGCTTAATGTTTGGAATCATTGGCTACACAAAGCAGAAATTACAGACTCACAGCTATAAGAAAAGCAGGGATTTTTTTAGAAGAGACAGAATTTTGAGTAATTATGTAAATATTTCTTTTGAGCACAGTCTACCTCATGAGGAGTTCCTTGCCTTTGATATATTTACAGTCATTTTCACATGTATAAACAGTTGTCCTTTGGGCACTTTTTGGCCCAAGAAACTCAGAGAGATTTGCTGTAGAGGTAAGACAGGTCACAGTGTGTATGTGTGTGTGTGTGTGCATTGTCCACTGTCACCTTCATTGATCTGTAATTACTTGGGGCATGATAAGGCTCAGGGCCTGACTCTGAAGACATATCTAGAAATGAATAACTGAGGTGGAAAGACTCACCTGAATATGGTAACCTTATCTGTAGGCTTGAGTCCCTAAATGGGTAAAAAGGGATAATTGAGTAAAACACCAGTCTTTATCTCTTTCTGCTTGACTATGGATGCAAAGGAACCAACCTCCTCTTCCTTCTGCTGCCCACTATGCCTTCTCTGCCATGACGGATTCTATCTTCAAACAGAGTCAACAAACCTGTTTCTGTCTGTGAATTACTTTTGTAAGGTCCTGTGAAGAACACAGCCAATGTAGTGGGTATAAACATACTTTCATTTACTGACGTTATAACACTTATTGTTTATTTTTCATTATAAACATTACTATAATGAATAGCCTAGACTATATCTCAGTGTCATATATAAGCATTCCTCTAAGAGATATGCCTGGATATAAAGTAATTGGATTACAGAGTGGTGGCAAGTTTCCAATCTCTATGAACATAGTGGGTTTCTCCTTTTTATTTATTTCATATATATTTCATCACAATCTCACATTTTTCTCCATAAAGCTTTTGTAATTCTTTTGATAAATGTAGGTGGATTACGATGTCACTGGTTTTGATGACGAGTTTACCATTGTTATTATTGTTATATTTGCTCATTAGATGCTGCTGCATTTTGGATCTGATATATAGCAATCTTGTTAAATTTGTAGTAGTAAGTAGTGTGCCAAGAGTTTTCTTCAGTGTAAACAATAACATCAACAGATCATCAGTAAACTACCATTTGTTTCTTTATTTGCAGATAATTTCTTTTATTTGTAGCTTTCTTATAAATTTATATAAATTCTAGAGTGCTTTTCTTCACTTGATTTATAAAATAAACAGACTTCTAGCATTTTGCCATCATGAAGTTTTTATAGCATTTATCTTGAAAAAAATTATCTTTATTTCTTTTGCATATGTTTTTAGTAATTTCTATTATGAATGAGTTCTGCATCTATCATAGGCTTTAGGAATTTATTAAAATAATCACCACATGTTTGTTTTACTTTTAACTAGTGTGATAGAAAACCAAACACAACCCAAATCTAACTTTATACAATCTTTTACTATTTTTCCTCACTTAGGCTAATGTTACTCATTATTCTGTTACTTGATGGTTAAAAACATATCCTTCTTTCCTTGTATAGACCTCTCTGTGACTGAGGCCAATCTGTACAATGATGTCACATATCTGTCAACCTGACACTCCGGTTCTTCTTTTGGTTTGAAATAAAGCAAGACTGTACATCTACGTAGTGTCTATATCTACGCAATTTCCCTTTCCACGGTTTTCTCATTTCCTCCCAGTGTTATGGTCACCTGCTACCTGTATAATTAGGCTCCTCTACTCTGTTGGCTGGACAGATCTGTGTGATACGTGGCCAAGTATAGTCTATGCAGTATCAGGAATTGAGACAAAGGTACTTATCTTGGTAACATTATTCTCCCCGGTTCTAAATCCAAGGAAGAAACTCTCTACAGACAGCATATTACGTCAGCCTACAAGGTCCACTGTAGCCACTGGTCATCCTTGAACACTTTGCACACACCTTCACACACTCTCACACACACACACTCTCTCTCTCACACACATATACACTCTCACACATACCTATATTACAGCTTTAGTAAAATTAGATAATATACAACACTTGAAGTCAATTTTTAAGAATAATTAACCAGGCTTAACTTTCCAAACCTAAGTGATGGTTTAGTTGTATTATCATTTACTTTCTTAATCATGGTTCTCAATATATGTCATCCCAGTTTCATCAGGGAAGCTTTGCCTCCTCATAAGCCATGGTTGTCACCAACATTGCAGTGTTAGATAATAAATTCTGCTCTTTCAAAGCCACCAGGCTCCGAAGTTCTGCATGCCCAGGTTCTGCGCAGTAAATAACATTTCAGTACTGTTTAAAAATTGTTAATTTTCCCGATCTGTAATAAAGATTAGCAAAGAAGCCCCAGGGGGTGCTAGCCCTCATTTCACACTAATAACAGCATGACCTCCAAAGTGCTCAAAGTTCTTTCTACCAGTAAAATTTTAATTCCAAAGTATATAATCAGCTACCTTAATAGGGCTGACTAGAGGGAGCTCTGCAAAAATTGTCAAATGATTCATTGTTTGATCTTAAAATAGAGATGTAATCTCTCTTTCTTTCCTTTCCTTTCTTTCTTTCTTTCTCTTTCTTTCTTTCTTTCTTTCTTTTTTTCTTTCTTTCTTTCCTTCCCTTTCCCTTTCTTTCTTTCGTTTTTTCTTTCTGTTTTTTTGAGGCAGGGTTTCTCTGGCTGTCCTGGACTTGCTTTGTAGACCAGACTGGCCTTGAACTCACAGAGATCTGCCTGCCTCTACCTCCCCAAGTGCACTTAGCATGCTGCTTCCTTATCAAAAGAATGGAAAATGAAATTAGCACATAGGTATCCAATTCTGGTGAGAGAGGAACAAACCAAAGCAGGGAGCCTTTGTTCCAATTCGCAGAAGAGAAGCTAAGCACCCCCATGAGCCTACGTCAGTCTGTCTACAGCTGCTCTCACTCTCAAACTCTGCAATCTTGAGGATTTCTCTGGCAGCTCCTTTGGGACACTTGAGAGCAACTTTTTTTTTT
>CM053766.1:147766903-147796573 GCA_028658305.1 Pachyuromys duprasi | reverse complement strand
ATCCCAAAAGCAGAAAGAAACATATGGTATATACTTACTTATATAAACCTATAGGATAGGAATTTCAAGCTGAAATCTACGTACCTAGAGAGGATATACAAGAAGGAGGACCCAGATTGGTATGATCAATGCTTGTTTGGATGAGAGCAACTTTTGAGAGTCCTTGAACTCTCATTTCTGTTCTACTGAGAAACCCCACCCCCACTTAGTTTCATAGCCCCGTATCCTTTCCACTTCTCAGGCTACTCTGAAGACGAAATGTCCCCCCTCACCTCCCTGTCAACTGTCTCTGGGAGTCCTACCTGCAGCTTCCCAGCCTAAAGCCTAAGTCCACAGCAGCAGCAGGCATCATCTGGGAACTGAAACTGAAAGAAGTGTCGGTTGGTTCTAGTTCTGAGATTAACATCAAAAGCTAAATAAATAATGTAATGTTCCTAATCACAGCCATGCAGGCGGCAATTAGAGCTGCATTACAGGGCTTACTCATGTTGAGCTCTGTACCTAAGATCAAACTCAGCTAATTTGCCACTTTTATTTTAATTCCATCAATTAGAGAAATAAATTGCCAATAAAAGCTCATCTTTTCAAAGAGTTTGTTTTAACCTTTTATGAAGTACTTTGGGAGAAAGCATAGAAGAGTGCTTCCTGAGCAACTGTTAATTTATTAAGGTTGAGGGAGGCTGTGAAGAAATATTACCCCAAACAACAACAGAACACTAAACTACATCAGAAAAATGGGACAGAGGAGATCCTTCTGGAGTCTCTTTAACATTTCAGCTTAGAGGGGAAAGAAGGAAAAACTAACCACTAGTTTTAGAATATAACACGAGAAGGTCGGTCCTTCATGTAAGTGTCCATTTTCTCACTATTTATTAAGCACCTGCTATATTCTAGACAGACAGATCCATTGCCATAGATCCACCCCGTACAGAGCTCAAAGCCTTTTTAGACAGGTAAGCTAACACAAACTCATAATCAGAAAAGGTGATGGAGTCACACAGGGAGGCTCCTGCCTGCAATCCCAGCAAGCAGGATGCTGAAGCAGAAGATCCCATCTCCAAAACAAACACAAAAAAAACTCAAAGTGTGTGAGAGGGCAGCCTTGACCCTCATGCGGTAAGGCGACAATGGCAAGGCCAGAATAGTGGCTGAGAGTTCAAATAGAAGGGAGTCGAGCACTTCTGGCAGACGGAGTGCCCAAGGAGAAGTGAGATGGGAAGAAGACAGCGAAGGAGCTGAGAAAAGAAAGCCGGAGAGCAGAGCGGAGCGCTGGTGCTTTCTGAGCACTGACTTCAGATCAAGCTCAGTGTGCAGCACTCTCCAGCTTTGCCTCATTTAATTTAATTGTCTCCATCTTATTAATGGGCCATCCTGGGGCTCAGTCGCCTGCCTGAGACTATTGTATTACCGAGCCTCCTATTTCAGCACACAAGGAAGGTGCAGGTTCTGGGTAAGAGTCACTCACTTTTTCATCTTTTTGGGGAGGGGGACTGTTGTGAAGAAAAGCCGATGGTATGGGTGGACTCACTGAAGCTTCTAGAACAGTGACGCTTGAGTCATGACCCCTTATGAGGGGTCACATATCAGATATCCCACATGTCAGATATTGATATTATGATTCATAACAGCAGCAAAATTACAGTTATGAAGTAGCAACAGAAGTAATTTTATGGTTGGGGTCCACCAGAACATGAGGAACTGTATTAAAGAGTTGTGGCCTTACTGTGGGCCCCAAGAGAGACAGAGATCCTCCTCAGAGTCCTATAGTAACAATCAAGCCCATTACCCACAGCAGCAGTATAAGAATGGCTCATACATGACAAACAATAGCATAAGCTAGAGAAACTAGGAGAAAGAGTAGGCTACTACTAACATGCAAAATTGGGAGACCTTAAAACACTAGAGAAATTGATGGGAAAACAGACTATGACATGGAGGCTAACTAGTTGGGATGGGGCCAGAACAAAGGAGAGCAATGTACCATGTCTGTCTCCATGCAGCCACGTCCACATACATGCAAGAAAGGGGACAAAACCCACAGTGACGAGAAAGAAGTCAAGAGCAGGAGTTCATCTCTATGCTAGGGCCTTGGCAGAAGGTCTGGAAGACAGGAGGCACAGCAGAGGGTCAACATGGAAAGCCGAGACTAGGCCTGGGTGTCAGCGCTGCTGCTGCATAGGCACCTGCATTCCAGCCGCTGGGTTCTCTTGTAAAGTGGGTAGTCTCACTTTAAAATAAAGGTGAGATTCAGCCAGGTGGTTCCCTGACTATGGGAGCTGCACAGAGAAGTGCAGTACCTGGCAAGCAATGGTCTCTTTGCTGTGTAGACCTTGCTTTCACCTTCTCATGACACATGTGCCTCTGTGACCTCAGATTCCTTTTTCTGTCAGGCTACAGCTTGCTAAAAGCTAGGACTATCTCACGTTGGGTTGTGGTTTGCTTCCCCAGCATTTGTTTAACTCTGGACTGTGTTGGCTTACAGGCACAAAGACGCCTTAAAAGGCTCACTTGTTCCACTCATCCACTCATGATCATTCTCTGGAGAGCGGACACAAGAAGAAAATATAAGATAAAAATCATTGTGTGAGAATCCTTCCCTAATCACCTGGCCAGACATCCTGACTCCACAGAAGTCAAAATCCAAGTACACATGACTGTAATGACTCTTTCAGGAGTAACAACTAAACCTACTGTTTCAGTCCTCAGTAATGATACCACCCCAACCCACAGATAGTAACAAGGAAGCTTTTTGTCCACTTACGGTTCATTATGGTCGCTGCTGTGATATCTAGAAAGCCATACAGCCTCATTAGCTAAATGTACTCTGAAGAGGCTGCAGGGCTGAGAACACCTCCTGACCCCTGCTTGCCCTTGAGCACTCTCTGTCTATACATGCATAGGGTATGGACTAATAACTGCTTGAACTGTTGGTCTCTAGAACTATAGGACTCTGGCCATACACTTGGCCCTTGACAGACAACTATGCACAATACAATTTTCATTGCTTAATCAGTAAGTGGATCACTAGCCTCTCACTTTGCCAGTTTCAGTCCTGGAAACCTGTTATTCCCAAGGATCTGGACCTTTCTTGTAACAAGTGACCCCTCCAGCCCAAAGATCTCATAGCGAGGAACTGGTTAGAATCAGTACTAGAGAGACTGGTGGAGCTTGGATTAACTTGGAGCTTCTCAGTTTTCCAATTTTAATCAAATGTGGTACAAACTGTGCAGTTACTTTTCACCTCAGGCTCTGTGAAGAAACAATATGCATTATTTAAAGAGCAACAACAAAAATAATCCCTTGTAAATATTGCATATTCATTTGCCAACAGAAGATTAATACAATAATAATGCCGCAGACATGAAAAACAGCCAAACGCAAAACGGGCTGGGAGAAATTGCTTTCCTTCTTGGCTAAGAGTCACAGGAGAATGGAGAGCAAATTCTTTCCTTAGCCCAGGGTCCTTCGGGGCTTTAAGGCTTCTGGAAAAGGATTATGTATCATGGAAAGTGTTAATGTACCTTATTATTCTAGTTCTCTCTGATGAATTCCCTGGAATCAATAAAGGTGCTTAGCAGTTAAGAATTTCATTAGGATGCTGTGCAATACCAGGAATCTCGTAGATTTATGTAACATCTATCCTGAGCAAGTTCTGAAGCAATCATAGAGGATGAATAGGTTCCCCTGCTGTGTGGGCCCATGAATACTGTCGATGTTTTAGAGTATTTTTCTCCTTTTGGATTCACTGAGCCTTGAAGAGGGCATGGCTTGTATCAGCATCACACATTCCTGTATGTTCACTTTGCTACTGCATATCTTCAAACTATGTAATTCCACTACATGCTCAAAGATAAAGGGAGTTGAGTGCTGTTATGATAAAGATATGGCTTGAAATCTGCTGGAGAAAAAAATAAGACAATAGAAAAGTTGACAAATTCTTCAAGGTCAGAATGTAAAAAAGTCATCAGGCAGTCAACCATTTGAGCAGTTACTTCATGAAGGGCAAAAGAGAAGAAGCTGGGAGTCCAGGGGTAGGCACTTCCACCAGGGCTGATATACTCTTAGAAACTTTGAAAGAAAGGAATCTGATGGGCGGCAATGAGCACCGAGACTCTTCCAGGAAACATTCACAGGGGACACTGTATTTGTGCTGGTTGTGTATTCCTGGTAATACTTGACTAGTTTGAATTTATTCATGAGGACAATGATCAATAATGAACTATAATGATCTGAGTAAATACCATTAGACCAAAAAGAGAAAATGAAGGTCATTGTTGAATAAATGCTGGGATTCCACTCTGAGCTGCAAAATACCTATGCCTCCTTTCAGCTCGGTGCTTTGCCTGCAACCATAGACAATCCTATGACTCAAATTGTCTTGCGACTCACCATCTTCTTTTCCCCTCATCGGGATAGGCTCTTTAGACAGCCTGCCTCAACATAAGACTTAGCACAGAGCCATTCTCCTGTGAGAGCTACTAATAATAGAAAGTTAGAAGGAAGCATAGAAGTCTTTCATTTATGAATCAGAACCACATCTAACTCAGACACATCCATGTATTTGTGATCATTTGGAAAAGCGATGGTAAGACTTCACCTCTCTAAAACTCTGTGAAATGACAAATCCCAGCCCAAGCCAAGCTAATTCACCAGAAGCATAAATGATCTGTACACAGGCACACCTCAGAGGGAAAGAAAGATACTACCAGAAAAAGCTGCTATAGAGCAATGAGGTGGAGAGGAGGGAGACAGGAAAATTTGGTTCAACCTTGGACATTTGTGAAATATTCTATAATTTTTGAATTAAAATATTACCATCATATGTCATTCTGTATGCATGACTGAGATCAGCTTTGGGGAGTAACTCTTCTCCTTCTACCTTTACATGGGTTCTAGGTAGTTAGGCTTCTGTAACAGGCACCTTTATCTGTTGCGCCATCTCCCACTGACTCTTTTACAATTTATTTTTGTCATATTTTATTTTCTTACTGTTTCGTTTGTTACAGAGAGATTCTTTAGAATGTACACATATAGAGAGATACAGTGTATATACTTTATCCCAGAAGACCTGCTTCTGAAGTGCAAAATAGTTGTCCTGCTGGGCAGTGGCCACATAGCAACCCCTTGGATGCCATTGCTCCATCCTTGCCAAGAGCCTGAAGCAGGCTTCTTTGAAGCAGTCTCATCCCATGTGTTCCAACATGGCTCCTCCTGACTTCCTTCTCACCTCTGTGTGTGCCAGGGGATCCATCATCTTCCTAAAGTTAATAGGAAAATTATAGTAGGGTCTACAGGAAGCTTCTCTGGCTTGATAAACACCCCCTCTGCCACCTCCAGGCTAATTAATTTCAATTCTAATCACTTTATTATTTGTGTGAAACAAAACATCTAAATGTTCCCCTCATAATCTTCATCTACCTTCAGATTCCTAAAAATACTTCAAAACATGCATAAATACAAGTTTCTGAAAAGGCAGGCTTTATCTCTTAACCCTAAGCATTTTTCAATTTGAAAATTCGATTGTTGGAAAAAGGAGATGAAACTGATTTGCCTTTTCATCCAGGAAACATTTCCTGTATCTTTGTGATATTGCTTATTCAAGGTAGATTTTCTTATTTCGGTTTCAGATCACATTAATTGAACTATTTATTTCGTGTTCTTTGAGGTCCTTTTCCATCTGCTTTTGCTGTCTCCTGAATACATTTCCTGCTAGCAGGAAGCCCTAAATAATGAACAAGAATTTAACCTTACCAGACTTTAAGATGCTGACATCTAAATTGTTTGTTAATGGCAATAGGCAATTTTTATCAGGAAAAGAGATGTAAGCATGAAATTAGAAAATAGGAAATTGTCTTTTAATTAGGGGTTAGCCACCAAACAATTGCCTAGGAAGTTTGCCAATGCCTCCTTGAATAATTTAGGTGAGTGCTATGAAAAATAGGTACCAGGAAAGCACTGTGGCCATCTCAGGATCTTCCTAGAAATGGTCACCATGGCTTTAGCCAATCCTTTACTTAAAAAGAAAAAAGGCCCATTGGAAACGTGTCTAGAGACACAGTAAACAGAGTAGCATAGTAAGAAAAGCACGGGACAGTGAGTTAGGAACCCTGGTTCTATTCTCTACCTAAGGCTCTGTGGCCATTAATCTTGATTGTATACATGATTGGATTAAACATTGGCTAGGTGAACAATATAATACAATTCTGGGTCTCCCTCTCTCTCTCTTCTATTTCCTGACTGTCTTGCGTTATGCCTCTCTGCTCTACTATACCCTGTCCACCAAGATGGATAGGTGGATTCATATCTTGAAAATTATGAACCAAATAAATATTTCCTTTTAAGATGAGGTGTCTAGCTCAGTTGCCAGAGTACTTGCCTAGTGTGCATGAAGTTGACTCCAGCTCCACATACACTGTGCATGGTGTGCACCTCTATAATCCTATAACTGAGGAGGTGGAGGCAACAGAATCAGAAGTTCAAGGTCATCCTCACCTATATGAAAAATTTGAGACTATTCTTGGCTAGAGATGCTGTCTTCAAAACTTTTTGCTTCTTTGTTCAGATCTTGTTTAATTTTTTAAGTGTGTGTGTGTGTGTGTGTGTGTGTAAAACAAAGAAAAAGAGGCCATTAATTCTAATGAGAGTAAAGGGATAGATGGAAGGTGTTGGAGAAAGGAAAGGGAAGAGGGGAAATAATGTAATTATGCTTAAATTTCAAAATGTATTAAAAACATCTCTGCTTCTGTTAGTTGCTTACATCAAGTATTCTGTCACATCAAATGAAACAATAACTAGCATGCCATCCATCTAGTCATTTGACCTTTGACCACTCTTGTCATCTTTCTGTGATTTGGTTTCTTTCTCTTTTTTTTGTCCAATGCAAAGTTGAAAAACTAATTATCCTTTTTAACTTCAAAAACACTGATATTATAATTCTAAACTCTTACTGGTAAAATGATATGCCTTGACTTTTTTTCCATTATATTTGGCACACTTAGAAGCCTTCAACCATACAGATGGGGAAAAAATATTTCCCCCTCCTGGCTAGTCATTCTCTTCTGGGGATATGGGGTAGGGAGGGTCTGTGAAACTGCTTCCCTCTAACCAAGGGTGGGAAGGCTAGTCTGGATCCTGGAGACTCAACCACCGTGGTGGGACAGTTAATAGGATTCAGAATCAAATGAAGTTTTGTGAATAGGCAGATCCCATCTTTTATACAGGGGCTGTTGTAGAAGTCTAAATTCCAAATGCACTTCATTAATGGTTAGTTGAAGTTGTTAATTTTTAAAGGATGCCTAATTGCTTTAGCGTTGACAATGCTATTTATAGTTCTATGATTATTCTTTGGAACCTTGTGTGGAAATTTTTGTTCTACCTCTTTAACATTCTTTGACAGTATTAGTAGGTCTTATTTAACATACATAATACTTATGTTTTCCTAAAAGTATCATGAATTATGTGAGATTTTGCCATAGCCAACTCAGCACTAGGGGAGTATGTGTGGGTATCACACATCCAGAAAATAAAGACCTTCATGTTAAAGCCTCAACCTGCATCTGTGTGTTTCTTTCAGTCTCTGGAGCTGACTAACTGGGCACACATATTTTTGTCTTCTCCTAAAGTATTGTCTCTCTCAGAAATGAAATGCTAGTGAATTCTATGTCTAGCTCAGATGAAGGAAATCTGATTCTTCTTTTGAATCCTTGTTACTCCTGCCAGAAGTTCCATATGATGGAGCTGGTCACAGATGAGTGACATACTTGAAACCAGACAACATCCTTAAGACACTTGCCTTACTATTTTGGTAGGTAAAAATAAGCTTACTGCTAGAGACACTGGTATGTAGGAAAATCATGTTACTCAGAGCACTGCCTTAAAACACCAACTCATTGGTTGAATCTGAGATCAGTAGATGAGTTGTCAGAGTCCTTTGTGTTGTGCATTGAAATGTGTACACTGGGGTTAGAAAGGAGCTTGGAAGAGAGATCCTCACTAAATCTAGGACCAGCTGTCTGCTAGAGTATGGTCTCTACATGAGAAAATCAAATCACATCACTACATGTTCTTACACATGGGAACAATTTGACCCTTTAGGAATATACTGTGGTTTTCATCCATCTTCCAGATGTCACATTCAATATTCTTCATCTATTGATGACATGTCAGTCTTAAGATATTCTACAACCTTCCTTCGAGATTGAAGTAGTGTTAGAATAGTTACAGTGTAAAAATTTATCTTTTGTTTATTTCCTGCATGTGTCCTTTATGGCATTTTATCTGTCTGTTTGGTGAACCAAATATGGTGTTAACTATTACTACTGTACTCCTATACTAACAATCAATACCTTTCCCTTTCAAGGGTCCTGGCTTAGAATTTTATGACATCAGCAACCTAATCTTGCCATGCTAATGCCAAGGAATCATGATTACCTAGATCTAGATGATATATTTAAATTAATTGAGAGGAATGCGTAATCACATATGAAAACTTAATAAAATATGGAAACAAAACTACCTTCTTATCCTGTATCACCATGGTGTAAAGGCGAGTTATAAAGAGGACTAATTTCTGTGACTGTGACAAATATCCCCTGCTTATTTAAGCATGGTTTGACGTGGTAATGGAGAGAAATTCATCCCTAGAACCACTGAAGCAGGTGCTTCGCTGTGGCTCTCAGCCCCCAGTCCTGCGTTTCCATGGCGTTTGTGGGAAGTAGCAGCCCGAAATGTAGTCATGACTACTGACCATGACCAATATCCTGAAATCCGGAGTCTGTGTTTGACTAGCACTTTCTTGTTTCTCTTCCTCACTCTTCTGGTTACAACAATCTTCTCTGTACGTGGGCTGTATTCATCATACCCAGAGGTCAAAACAACAACAGAACAAAACAAGAATCCAGGCTCACCCCGTGCTGACTAATGATTGAGAATATAGGTGTATATAGAGTTGAACCAACTGTGTAGGCATGGAGCCGTTATGGGGTTGCTTTATGGTGGTCAGGTTGATGGTTCCATATTTAATATTTAATATTCTATCACCAGGCAATATAAAGACTTCCATGGCTAGCCTGGGGTGGTTAACTCGTGTTCTGTGTCCCAGATCTGCATTCACCTCCCACCATTCACATTCTAATAGCACAGAAATCAAGGCACTTCTTGCTATGTCCCCAGCTAATGGGTGGCTTGAGCTTTAGAGAGGCAGTGGTGTATAAAAACAATTGATTTCACCAGCTTTCCCAGATGATGTTTTCCCTGGGAGAAGAATGAGCACTTCTTTTCCTTAAAGCCCATGATTGAAGGCTATAACTTTCAAAATGGACCTAAGCTTTAAATGATGATATTTAACCTGGTGATGATACTTGATCTTCACAGATGATCACAGGGTTCACTTGGAGAGGGATGTGATGGTACAATAAAGCAGTGTATGTGGATGGAAAATGCCCGGACTACTTACCACAAATCATTCTGGAGTTTCCACTTGTGAGTTTTCTTTTGCCAGTGTGTGAGGTAGAATGTTAGGGATTCTACTTTTTCTACATAATACATTTCATAAACTAACAGTACAGAGTACAATGTCACGATTCTATAATTGCCCCACATTTGAGTAGTGATGATTAGCAATTATCAATTTACATAAGGATCATTGCAGAGAACTTTGCATAATTCAACTCCATCATGAAGTATTTTAACCATTAACGTGCTATGAGTTCTAGGGCTGATTTAAAGGTAGAGGTTAAATCTGGGAGTCATCAAATGCACACAATTTTAGAATAATAAGCTCTTTAACTTTCCAGACCCTTAAAGATGAGTGAAGATAGGGTATGAAGGAACTAGTTACTAGCAACTATTTCCCTTAGCTAATTTAAAAGAACTAGTCTTATCTGAAGAAAATGTGTTTTAAAAATACACACACTTATTTTTAATTGACCCTAAGTATTGAAATCTCCAGGATCCTGGCCACCAACTTCTTGGGGTTATTTCAGCCTCTAGATTGGAAGATGGCTGAAACTTCGCACTACTGGAGAAGCCCTGAATGTGCTACAAATGCCATGTTCACTGTGCATCTGGAAGAATTTAATGAAAAATTCTGCAGACATTGCAATAACCATCGCTGCTAATGCCACCACATAGGATGAAGCCTATAGTTTCCCTTACAGCACAGGTCATGGGCGGAGCCTGCCTGCTTTCCTTCAGAAGTCTTTGTTCTGTACTATTCCCATAGCCTGTTAAGTCTCATCCAGACTGTCTGGATCCTTGTCCTCCTTCGTGGCCTGGCAAGGCTGCATCACCAGGGAGTGATCAAAGAACAGACAGTGGAGAACTCCCCCTTTTAGTGAAGTCGGAGAAGGGGATAGAGGGAAGAGGGAGGGAGGGTGGGACTGGGAGGAACTGAGGAAGGGGGCTTCAATCGGGATATATTATGAAAAAATGGTGAAGAAAAAAATAAAATTAAAAATTAAAAACAAAAACAAATGAACACAAAAACAAAAACAAAAAAAGAAGTTTTTGCTCTCTTTCTCATGTTTTATCTTCCTGCTGAAGGGATTGTGATCACATAAACATTGAGAAGATAGTAAAGTGTCTGTGTAAAACTAACTACTGTACAAAATGCTTTTCTTTTCATTTTCCAAAGGAAAGACTGCTCAACATGGTTTGGATCTGGAATATTAAAAATATATAAATAAAGATCTAAATAGTTCAGCCTCTGGAATGACTAATTTCCAAGGTCTCTGAAATACTTCCTCTCAGTTCTCCCATTCTGTCCATACCTGGGCAGAGGCGAGGTTTCCATCCGGATGGATCTCACATGGAATTTCTGTACCACTTTTTGGCAACGATGGAAGTATGCTGTCGGTTTCATTGTTAAGAGTCACCAGTCAGAGACTTACAGTCTGAGATTTTGGTCTTGTATTTTGGTCTGTCTTATTTCTTAGAATCACCATTACTGTGTTTTGGAGCATGCTGAGAATGATTTAGATCGTGTTACACCTTCTAGAGCCATGTGGTTTTGAGTCATCCCAACTCTTTTCAGAATACAATAATGATTGCCCTGTGAGCTGGATGTAATTGTTGCCTTGTTTTTATGCATCTGCCTGTGTTTGAGAGTCAAATGTTTGTAAGAAATGACAATTCCAGAGCCATTTCTTGCGCATGTGGAGATAACAGATGCTCTGGACATAGATGTGCATAAGAAGGCTGAAGTACTTTCGATGGAAGAGTCTATCCAGCTTTGGGGTTATGTGAACAGTTTCTCAAACAGAGAGGTGATAGCATCAACTGTCCAACAAGTGTAGTTCTTCTGAAAGAGGTAGACCCTCAGACATAAAAAGGCCTTTCATTGCTTTGAAAATCTTTATTGCTGTAGAGCTGACCTTTTGCATATCCTAATGATTTTATTAAGTGCTAAACTAGTGCCTGGGCATAAATCATATGACTTTTAAACCTCTTTAAGGAGGAAATGTACTTATATGTGAAATTATATGTAATGTGAATTTAAAAACATGGTTAGATGTTCTTTTATTTTCCAAAAGTGATAATGCCCATTTGTAATTATTACAAAAGATACAACCTACGGGTTGAATTTCTCAGAGAACCAGACCACAAATTAGTTATTTTGAGAATAGTATAGTAGCCAACTAATTATCTAAACAATAACTATAAAGCAGGGTTATTCTTCCAAAGGAACAGTATGATCATCTTGAAGCATCCTAGAAGTTAGTCAAACACAAATTCCAGATGGCTGACCTACAAGCAAAGGGCTTGTGAACATTGGGCTGTAGAACTTTTTTTTTATTAATAAACATATGTTTAATATGTCGATTTGGAATGAACTATGGGCTCATTAATTAATTTTCTTTTTAATATTAGTTATAGTTTATTTACTTTGTATCCCTTCTGTATCCCACTCCCTTGTTCCCTCCCAATCCTACCCTCCCTCCCTCATCTCCTCCCTGCCCCATTCTAAGTCCACTGATGGGGAGGACCCCTTTCATCTGACCCTAGTTTATCAGGTATCTTCAGGACTGGTTGCAAAGTCCTCCTCCTGGCAGAGCTGTTCCTCCCTTGGGGGGTGGGGAGGATCAAAGAGCCAGCCATTGAGTTTATATTAGAAATAGTCCCTGTTCCCCTTACTAGGGTACCCACTTGGATACTGAGCTACCATGGACTACATCCAAGGGGAGGTTCTAGGTTATATCAATACATGGTTCTTGGTTGGAGAAACAGTCTCATAAAAGACCCTTGTGCCCAGATATATTTGGTCCTTGTAGAGTTCCTGTCCTCTCCAGATCATATTAACTCCCCCTTCTTTCATATGATTCCCTTCACTCTGCCTAAGGTTTGGTTATGAGTCTCAGTATATACTTTGATGCACTGCTAGGTAGTCTTTCAGAGACCCTCTGTGGCTCCTGTCCTGTTGCTTGTTTTCTTCTACATCCAATGTCCATCCCATTTGTCTTTCTAAGTGTGGATTGATCCTCTTACCCCGGGTCCTCTTTCTTATTTATCTTCTTTAGGTGTATAGATTTCAGTATGTTTATCTTATCTTATATGTCTATGTAAGTGAGTATATACCATGTGTGTCTTTCTGCTTTTGGGATACCTCACTCGGGATGATCATTTCTAGGTCCCACCATTTGCCTGCAAATTCAGAAACCATCTTTGTGTGTCTGAGCGAGAATGGGTCCAGTGGAGCAATGAGCACCGAGGATGCTGTCCAGTTGCCTTCCCAGCGGTAGAGATCAGGTTTGAGTGGGTTCCTGCAATATAATGAAAATTCATATTCCCTAGTATGTATAGATTGAAATCCTAATCATAGTATGACGATATTTGAAGGTGAAGCTTTTAGCAATAATTAGGTAACAGGACTGGAGACTCAATGAATGTTATTAGTGTCCAGTAAGAAGAAAGTAGAGAGCTAACTTGTTCCCTTTGCACTGTGTAGGAATATGAAATGTTAGTTTTCTGACTCCTGCTCACATATAATCCTGACCCCCACTTTTCAACCATAAAAAACAATTTCTGTTGTTTTTAGGCAATTTACTCTATGGTACTTTATTATAGAAACTTGAACTAGGTCATTACTCAAATGAACCCTGTCCTAATGTAACCAACAATATAATCTGCTGTGTTTACGGTAGAGCGGCAACCAGCCCTGAGCCTAAGCTCTAGATCATGTTGTCCTGGTCCACCTCACCTGCAGCTATTTCTGTAATACACATCTGGCTTCTCAATCCCTACCTGTATCTACCTATCACCAATGCATCGAAAATACTAATGTAAAACTCATTAGTAGTTGTGGCAGTTTGTGCTTTCCAAAGTGGTTGTAATAATATTTCCCATCCTGCTTCTTGCAATGTGATTTTAACACTCCCGTTTAGTCTTACAACGTCTTTGAATAATCAGGGACATCTGATTTCTATTTGATGACCAATGAAGTGTAACAGAAATATCACATGACTTTAACAATGTTTAGTTGCAATCTGTTGTTGTGATAAATACTGTGATCAAAAGCAACTTAGCAGAGAGGAGTTTATTTAATGTACACCTTCCAGGCCATAGTCCCTCACTGAAGAAAATTAGGACAGGAATTAAAGCAGGAACTTAAAGTGTAAATCACAGAGTAATACTGCTTGCTAGCTTGCTGACACACCCATACTTAGCTAGTTTTCTTATACAAGCCAGGACCTCTACCCAGGGAATGGTGCCACTTCAGTAGGCTGGACCCTCCAAATTAACCAGCATCAAGACCATATACCCCACACATGCCCTAAACAATTCCTCAACTGAGACTCTCTTTTCGGGTGACTCTAAGCTTTCTGAAGTTGATAGTGAAAACTAACTGGGACAGAAGACTAGATCAAACACCTGCTATTTGTATCTGCCTTGTTTTGGAGCATTTGGTCTTGGAACCCAATATCCATGAAGGAAATCCTAAGTTACCCTATACTGAGAAGCCATATGGTAAGTTCATGTATGAGTATCCGAGAAAAATAGTAATGGACATGAGACTTATGATGTCATTAGCTAACTCCTGTCCCAGACATTTATTGGCTTTCCTGCATCTGTTTGGAGGTGTCACAGATGTAGATGAGAGAAGACAACTCCCATCTATGACGCACAAACTGTGAATAGACTAAATGGTAGTTTTACACTACTAAGTTTTGGAGTAATTTGTTACAGAGCAGTATTAACTAGAATGCTCAAAAACCTTTGCTTATAAGTCCTGTAACAGATAAATTACTATCTTGAGATTCTTTCATAGCCCTTAGAAAGTTTTCACAAATTGGGAAATTTATTGGGAACCAAGTAAATCACATGAGCTCAGAATGTCTTAAGATAACAACACAGCCTATGTTTAAGTCATTAATTTTTAAAAGAATGCTTTTTTTTTAACTTTACTCAAGACAATTCTTCAGTCTTGGTGCCTCAAAAACTGCTTTCTCTCTACGGAAACACTGAAAGAGAACTTCATCCTCACTACGTAGTATAAATGTGAATTGTCCCTGTCATCTCTATGGTCGCTTTCTCCATATAACAATGGTTAAGTTCCTGTCTAGACCACCATGCTTGATCACTAAGATGTTAGATGAATGGAATGCTGCAAATACTTTGGAAGCCACTCAGAACACTCAGAGCACTAGTGCTTAACTTGTCAGCAGAAAGATGTGTTCTTCTCCCAGGGCCACTGAAGTTGCGTTGCTGAGCTAGGAAAGAAGAAACCTTTCTCCCAGTATGTAACCGAAACAGTAAAAGAGCCACTTACTCCCTGCTCCCTTCTGCTGTCCCGTGAGCAAAGTTCTGACACATGTTCAAAGCATTCTTTGGCTTTTGGTTTGTTTTCTTGCTTTGTAGAGGCCCTAGTGGCTCATCAATAAGGCCAAGGGGCATTCACAGTGTTTCATCCACCTCCATGTGATCAGACCCATCCTACCCTCTCCTCACACAGCCCTTCTCCAAACCTTTGTGAGTGCAGTGATAAACAACACCCACACATTCAAGTGTCCCTTGTGAACTTCAGTGAGGCAAACGGATCTTCAATTTCCTTTACTCATAAATCTGAGAGGATAGATGATACATAATTTCCTCCTACATGAGCCCACAGAGAAAGCGCATTTTGTTTGGAACTAGACAGTTGCTCCCAAGGATGACAGTTTGATTTTAATCCCCAGGAGTCAGAGAAAGCAATCAAAGCAGAAAGCAGATCCAAGGCTCTCATACTGTCAGGACACCAAACAGGGTCACTCTTAGGATCAGCTTGTCCTAGAGGAAAGAGGGAAATGCTTGATGAAATGGAGAACGTCAGTGGCAATAGAAAAGACACCAGCATTATGGATGGAGTCTCCCTGGGGAAAGCACAGGAAATGGTCAGATGCAGAGGAATAATTTGAAGAAAAGAAAGAGCTACGGGCAGAAAAAAATTTCTACAGCACTGACTGCAAGACTGATGGTTGATTCCTATTATTCCACTTAAATTCAGCCAGGTTATTTATGAACAGGTATGTAGATATTATACACATCCTAATCTAAGGATAACAGCAAAAATATCATTTCATGAGATTTGTTCACATTGTGAGTGATAGCGGGGCATTGTTTTTGCCATGTGTGATTTATAGAAGACTACACTAGATTTTGTGGGGGAATATTTCAAAACTAAATCAACTCTATTAAAAAATAAATGAGACCATGTCTCAAACAACAACAACAAAACAAGTATTCTACAATGGAAATCTAGTACCCATTTCTGTACCCTGAACTTCTGAAATCTTTACACAACTGTCTTAAGCTCTACTTTGTACACACCAGAAAAGTCCACAAATTAGTTTTCTGCAGATTTTGGGGAAGGGACAATGGGCTAATGATACCCCTGCCTGAGTTCATCTTTCACATGCATCATCTTTTCTAAGTGCCCCCCCCACTCAAAGATAAAATCAAACATCTTTTCTAACACATGAGATGCCTGTTTTTATCGTGCAATTCCATTTTTCATGCAGAAAGCAGTATAGAAGCATATTAGGTATTTCCGCTCTGGAGTCTTTGGTAATTTTGCTATCTCTCAAGTCTCCCTGCCTGTCTTTTGTCACCATCAACTCTGGAGTTGAGTCCTCTAATTATCCTATCTTTCCCTCTCTCTTCCTTCCTCTTTCCTTCACCTCCTCTTCCTTTCTCTCTCCTCCTCCCCCTTAAAATGCTCTCTTCTACAGAGCAGTTTAATCCTTTCTTTTGTGGGCATACTCCAGCAAATATAAGATCTTAATAGAGAGTTATTCTACAAACAAAATCTTGATTGTAATGGTAAGATAATACAAGACCTGTCTTCATATCAGCAACAAGAAAGATACTCCTCATCTTGGTGTTTAAGTTTCTCATCTTTAAAACGACAAGAGTTTTTGTCATTTTTCATGCACCCACTGGGGAGCCAACACTGCATGTGGGTAATAAATGTTCGCATATTGGCATATCTAGGCTAATTGACAGATCTACTGATTGTATTTTATGTGAAATGTGAAATTCAAGGAAAACACTAGGGGATATTAGCATTGCTAAGCAATGTCCTGTGCCATTTTAAAAGTGTGTTCATTTTTGCTTGGCCACTAATCATCTGTGGAATTTTAGGTAGTTGATTAACATACTCTAGCTTTTCCTTTTCAGTTCTGTGTTTGTAACCTGCTGGGATTAGCGTCAGTGATTACTGTGCCAGGCTACACCCACTTCTAGTCAACGGTTTCATACGCTACTAGCACACTATGACCCATACCTAGAAATAACCAAAAAGGAATCCATAGCACACTCATCAAAGGCTGTTCAAGAAGATTCTCAGAAGCACTCTTCAGAGCAGCACAATAAAGGATTGGGTGGTATCTCCCAAAATGTGTTTCCATCTTAACCCCTAGACCTGATTTCAGAAGGTAAGTCATTCATTATAGTTTTAGCTACTAAGGGTTTTGAAATGAAAACATCCTAGATTGCCTCAATGGATCTCTGTCTAGTGACATATATCCTCTTGAGAGAAAGTTAAGAATGGAGGTCTTAAAAGCAGATAGGGTTACACAATGAGAAAGGCAGAATGGAATCATGCAGAAGTTAGAAGAGGAAAGAAAGGGTTTGTCCCTAAAGCCTAGAGTGAGTATGACTATTTCAACAGATTAATTTTGGACTTCTGTCTTCCAGAACTGTGACAGGAACACCTTCCTGTTGCTACGGCATTCGTGGCAAATCAATCCATGTCTCCAAATGAAGGTCACAATTCTGAAGATTCAAAATTCTGGTGCTATAAATAGTTTCTAGTGATAGAATTGTTTTTTCAGCATTTCCTGAAGGTGTGGTAGATAGAGGCCTGGAGGTATGTGATAGAGAGAGAGAGTGAAACATAACTTACAAAGTTACATGGTGGAACAAGAAATGTGAGACTAGAATGTCAATTGATTGACAGCATCTGCTGATGGGGTTCCCAATCTAATCCCAAGAAACCTTATCCCATCTCTATTCATGTGCATTAATCCCTTCTGAGGATGTTGCCCAATAACCTACTCACCTCCCAGGCTCTTTCAGGTTCCAGCCCTCTTAGAACATCCAAGACTCAGACCCCTGCTCATTTTAGTGAACAATCATTCTACACCATAGAAAATAAGTGATTGTGGAATCTATCAGATTGAATTATAACCTCACAATAGAGTATATCACATCAATGAAATATGAAGAACAAATATACAGATAAAGCTCACCAACATAATGTTAGGTTATGGAGGCCAGACTGAAAGTATTGAACCTGTGATTCTACTTTGAAAAGTTCAATGCCAAGAAGAGTTTTATTTTGATATAGATGTCATAATTGGCCTTACCTTTGACAAGAGGCATTAGCTAGGTGGGTTCATAAAGAATTCACTAGGGTGCCAGAAGAGTCTATTAATTGAAATAGATGATCACTGTAGAGGGAATATTTGATATATTAAAAAGTACTATGAATCATATACTTAATATTGATATACATTGTTTTGTACATATTCGTTTTAAAAGCTATTTTTAATCTGAAAATTGTCATTCATAAAATAAATATTTGGTTTACATAAGCAGAGAGCATCCCACAGACTTATCCTTTTAGCTAATAGCAAAATACAATAGTTGATTGGGTGAGCAATCCTTAAGTCTAAGAAATAACTATTGCTTTTTATGTAGCCATATTCACATGCTCAGCATGTGTGATTTAGATTTTGAATGTTCACATTTAAAAAATATTCTTAAAATCACTGTACTGTAAACTATACTTTCAAGAGATTAAAGTATGATCCTACAAAGGCAAGTTGGCGCAAACCATTTTATATCTTTCCATCAGCTGCTGATATTCATTTTATAAGCTAACACATTCATCTCCCTTTCTTGAAGCTACCCATGATGCAGTTGGCTTTATCCTTCTCAGGTTGATCTGTGTGCATTTAGTTATTGTTCATCAAAACTGTTAGTCGCTTTTTCTCATTACTTTGACAAAACAATGAACAGAGACCATACCAAGAGCAGAATGGCTTAGTCTGTGGTCATGGCTGCTCACACAGTAACAGACAGGAAGCGGAGAGAGTATGGACTATAAACTTCCAGGGTCTACCTCTAGTGACCAACTTGCAGCCACCAGATGCCTAGAGATTCCATAGGCTCTCAAAACAGTGTCACTAGCTGGAGAAAAGACACTCAAACCATGAGTCTGTGGGGAATATTTCTGACTGAACCATAACCTCATAAATACCTGCTGATATATTATCTTGCAAGAGATCTTATTCCCATGTGTGTGTAACAGCCTGCTTAGCCTTCACACATTTCTGAACATAGGGTAAGTTATCTAAAAGTGGATGACAACTTTTGTGTAAGTGATTTATCAGGGGATCACTCTTGGGAGAATAGTCATGAAGAATGAAAGAAACAAGGTAAAGGGGAGGAAGCCAAGTAAGGGTGTGATTCCAGACAAGTCCTGCAGAGGGCGTTTCTAGCATGATGTCGCAGGAGCTTGAGGATGCAAATTACATCTGAGAGTTTCCCAGTGGAGGACAGACTTCATGTTCTTCCCAGGGTCGGTCATTGGCTACCCCTTTTCTGAGGGAACATAAAATTTCACACAATTGTGTGTGTGTGTGTGTGTGTGTGTGTGTGTGTGTGTGTGTGTGTGTGTGTGTGTGCAGGCAAAGTAACCACACTAGGTCAAGGGCATTCTCTGAAGAACCTGTTAGACTCCAAAGCACACTGAGGCTGCAAGAAGGTACATCTAAACAGTAAGAAGGACCCAGGAAGATCTGAGTAGAACTCTGTTTTTGCTATAAGGCTGAATCTACCTCCAGCTTTCTGGAATGTGCCTGCTGTTCTTGGACAGCGCTACTGGACCCAAGTTTGTCGTACAGTCCTGCATTCTTTTCCACTCGACTGTGGGCTAGGCATGGACAACCATGCGGGTTAGATATTCCCTCACACCTACCAACTTGTAGCTCTTTGCTGTCCAGTCTCTCCAAACTTATCAAAATAAGAAGACAAGACGGCAAGTATTACTGCTTGCTGTCTTTTCTCAGATACTTGTATGTATGTGTTACTTCTGTTTACCTGTCCTGTTGCTCCTCCTCCCAAGGATCCAGCCTGTGGGTGAGGGCAGGCATTTCAGGCCAATTTGGTGAGTGGCATGGAGTCACCACTCACAGAGTGAAAGCAAACAGAGGGTGAGTGGCTACAGACTCATTTATTCAGAAAGAGAGCAGATTATATGGGTTTGGGCAACCAATCAGGTTCCTCCACACCATCTCTGAGCTGACCAATGGATGTTCATCTCTGGGAAGACTCTCCAATGTCAGGCTATGTACTTCCTGCCTGACTACTTCCATAGTCACGTCTGTGGAACCTGCTCCCGGCTGTGAGCCCTAATGGTGCTTGGCCAGAGATGCCCACACTCTCCCACTGAGCCATGAAATAGATGGTGATAGGGAGCTCCCCAATATGGAGTCAGTGTGCTGGATTTAAATCCTAACATTACCGCTCCACCTGTAGGCATTTGGAAAATAACCAAGTGTCTCTTGGATCTCATTTTCCTCATTTTTAAAATTGACCACAGTTTTCAGAAAGGACTTTTAACAAATTCCTTTTGAGCTGAGATGCTGCAAAGGCGCCATCCTCATCCACACCATTGTTCTTATCACATTGTCATCACACGGTGCACATCATAGTTACTATCATGAGCTACTCCAACGCCATCAATGTAATCATCTTTGTCAACACCACTAATTTCATTTGTATCAACCAACATCTTTTACCTCATTGTGATGACACCCCTAATCTAAGGTCTTATTTGTTCTTCTAACATTATGAAAATTCACAAATGTACATTTCTAAGTAGGATTTTTCACAAGAGTCAGAGAAAGAGTGAATTTACTGCAGCTCATTGTTTATATCATACTGATTTCAGCCTGGCACAGAGGAAATTGCATGGATCAAAGGACCCAGGCCACTGCCTGCAGACTCAAATCTCTACTCTGGTACTAATAATAACAGTACCTTGGAGGGATCTTTTCACCTTTGAGAGGAGAAGAAAATAATACCTCCAAAAGACTGGATGACTGTTTCTACAGTATTTGAAACAGAATGCATTGACTGAAACTCTCAAATGTCATCTCATTGCCCCTGCTTGATCCCTTCTAAGGCACAGAACTTGGTAGACCTCAAAGTAAGAAAAAATAATAATGAAATTTAATAATGAGACTCATTAAAGGGATGAGGAAATGACTGTTTTAATAATTAGAGTTAATTTTGTTCTAAGAGCTGAAACACTGCTCTGAATATCCGGGGAACCAGGAAAATAATGAAAACTTTAACATTTCATCCCAAAATAAGTACATCATGTACGCATAAATTGAGTTGACCTTGACATTAAATTCTGAGAGATATTTTTGTATAAAATTTTATGTAGGAGTTCCTGAGATCACTGTATATGATTGTGAAAGACTGTCTCTTATTTGGTCCTTGGACAAGTCGAAAGGCTGACAATTAGAATTCAATATGGGTAAGGTGATTCCTCCAGGAAATAAGAAAATGAAGTTCAAAAGTGTGTCATGAAATGTTCAGTATACGCACAGAATTCAGAGAGAATTGGTGGACACTGAGGCCTTGTCCCTTAAGCTATGGTTTGAAAATATTACTTATCTCTACTATGTTTTCAATTTCAGGTGATTATTTGGCAATTTGTGGCTGTTTTCTTTCAGTTCCAATCATTTATTTAATATTTCTAAATGAAGCTGAGCTTTAAAAAAATTTTTTTCACATGTCTCACTTGCCTTTAACAGCTCCAGGGCTGGTTTCATGGTGCTTTGACCAGCCCTGAATCCTTGTGAAGAACAGTTCTTACTAATTGCCCTTTATCCTGCATTTATTGGATGGCCACATCTACCCAGCAGGCACTCCCATCTCCCATAGGACTGGAGAAGAATGTTGGTTTGTGACCACAGGAGGAAGAAGATAGTGACAAACAGAAACAGTCCTAGAGACGACCAAGAGAACTTCAGAATCATCCCCTTGTTCATGCACTCAGTTCTTGATAAGGAATCTGTAGCAAGAAGGTAGAGTGCCATCCCTCCTTTTAGGTAAGCTAAAAGCAAGCTTCCTTGTGAGGATCAGGCCTAAACTATTATTGGAAGAATCAAGAAGTATTTTGCTGCTGTGGGTGGAGACAGTAGGGGACCAACTCTGCCCAGCAATTGGGGCTAATGGAGGACTCCAGCTTACACAGATAAATAATGTGGACAAAAAGAAAATATGTTTGAGATAACAAAAGATCCAATAAGGAGAGGGAAATAGACTATAGTGTTATAAATAGACAAAGGGAAAACTGGAATAGGAAGATTAAATGGGAAGGGAATAGGAGAACAGAGTTAACAAGGAGATGTAGAGAGGGTTAACCAACACTAAAGACCTTTTGAAAGGCCACACAGAAGCCCAATACTTTAAAAATGTATAAAATATATAAAAAGGATTTAACTTGGGGATACCAAGCAATGGGTAAAGAGTTTCCCAACTGCCAAGGAAAACCTCCACCACCTGCAACATGCTGCATCTTGATGAGTCATTAGCCAAAGGGGTCCCAGAGAGACCTCAAACACCACAGGTTATTCTCAAGACTCTTGGTTACTTTTTATAACCTGATGGTAAGGCCCTATAGTAGAAGGCATAAGTTACTTATGTCATTGAACACGTAGAAATGTAACTAATGCTCAACTATGGGACTCGGCTTTTAAGGTTGAAGTCTAACTTTTTTCAGATAGCTTCTGAGCTTGGTACAAGATGACAGATGCCCTTTCTCAGCTGGGTTCCCTCTGTGCCTGATCTGGAGAACCCCAGATCTTCTAAGGAGTGTCATGTAGCCTTCAGGGAAATTACAAGCCCAACAGACACCCACCCTATGCTGACAAGATATCTTGGTATCTTGGCTTTCAACCAGTGACCTTTGACCATACCTGGAGTTCTTCTCTAACCCATAAAATAATTACTGCGTTTCCCCTCTTTTGATGGGGCTGTTTTGTTTCATGTAAATGAGGTATTGCTGGAGCCCTTAACCTCAGTGAATCAAACACATTCACCCTCAAAACTCCTCCACTGCCCAAGGTTTATAATTTCCCATGAAATAAATGTTCTCTCACTTCATTCCTGAGAGTTGTCTTTTTCTGGGAAAGGAAGGGCTCCCTGAAGAGCCACCATGGGATACCCTGAACTTGTCTGCCAATTAGGCAGCCACCCATTTGGCCACCAAGAGCTTCTGGAGCACCCAGGTCTGGACTTTGACCTTAATATCTGGGTTCCATACTCAACTACAAGCTTCAACCCTACTAACTACTGTTCATGCTGGACACCAGTGTTGGAAGATGCTTTGCATACCAATGAAGGAGAAAAGCAGTCATCAATATCACTCAGCTCTGAACCTACAATATGACCTTCAATAGGGCTTCCCTGCAAGACACACTGCTTTCATAGTGGCATAAATGCTAAGGGAGGATTTTACATTTTAGTTATTGTTTTATTAACTAGAGTTTATTCACTTTGTATCCCAGCTGTGGCCCCCTCCCTCAGCCCCTCCCAATCCCACCTTCTTTTCCTCTTCTCTTCCCATGCCCCTTCCCCAGTCCACTGATAGGGGAGGTCCTCCTCCCCTTCTATCTGATCCTAGTCTATCAGTTATCATCAAAACTGAGTGCATTGTCTTCCTCTGTGGCCTGGTAAGGTTGCTCCCCCCTCAGGGGGAGGTGATCAAAGAGCAGGCCACTGAGTTCATGTCAGAGACAGTCCCTGTTCTCATTACTAGGGAACCCACTTGGGCACTGAGCTACCATGGGCTAGTTTTAGAAATTAGATTTAAGACCCAACCATGAGATGAAACCCATACCTGACACTGTTAATGAGGCCAAGAACCTGAGACTAAATAAATAATGAGTCATAGGGAAAAGAATTCCATTACTCAGCTGTAAGAAGATAGTCATAAAACATCCTTTAATGGCATACTGCTATACCTAAAGGCCACAGCTTTATTCAATCCTCACCACAGAGGATTCTTCTTGTAGTAGACAGTAATTAACACAGAGGCCCATAGCTGGGCAATGTGAAGACTCAGTTCTAAGTGGAATGTGCACTTCAAACCTTTCCTCTCAAGGCTCAGGGAGCTCTGTAGGAGAGGAATAAGAAAGATTGTAAGAGCTGGAATAGTAGATAACTCCAAGAAAACAGCATCTTCCAGACACAACAGGGCTGATGCACATAAACTCACAGAGACTGTGACAGCAGGAACACATTCAAAGGCGACACAATCCAAGCACAGAGAAGTGGACAGAGTGCAGCTCCTAACCTAAGCTATTTGCAGTAAGTACCTTCTGGGAGAGGAAAAAAAAATCTGTTTTCTCCAAAGGAATATGTCTTAGTTAGGGTTTCTATTGCTGTGAAGAGACACTGTGACCACAGCAACTCTTATAAAGGAAAACATTTAATTGTGACTGGCTTACAGGTTCAGATGCTTAGTCCATTATCACCATGGTGGCAAACAAAGTGATGCACAGGCAGACATGGTGCTGGAGAAGTAGCCAAGAGTTTTACATTTTGATAGGCAAGCAACAGAGGAGAGAGACAGAGAGACAGAGACATTGGGCTTGGCTTGGGCATTTGAAACCTGAAAGCCTACCCCAAGGACATTCCTCCAACAAGGCCACACTTCTACCAATAAGGCCATACCTCCTACGCCACTCCCTATGAGCCAATGAGGACGATTTTCATTCAACCACCCTTGAGTTGTACCAATTATATAATTCACACTCCAAGGCAGGCCTCACATTCAAGAGCAACTGGTTAACACAAAATAGACTCCATGCTTTTTTCTGTGTGCTGTTTTCTTAGGAGTTGTTATGGTTTTGTGGTTTCTGTCATTTTTGTTTGTTTCCTTTCCTTGGTTTTAAATTTTTACAGATTTTTCTTTGAGAACAAGAAAGAGGAAATTGAGTGAATAGGGAGGTAGGAGGATGTGGAAGGAATTGGGGGAAAGGAAAGAAAATAATCAAAATATACTATAGGTAAATGTTTACAAATATTTAAGTGTACTAAAAACATTTCAAAGAACTAATAAAAACAATGAGTGAATTACAAAACAAATTCCCAGAAGGGCATAGAAGAGGCTCATATCTGAGGGATAGCCATTTGCTTTACCTCTAGGAATACTGGGTACCCTCTCATTGACAAGGGAAGAGTCTAGGATAAGACATACAAGGTTTGGGGGTTTGATGTAAACTTTCTAAAGCTCAGTTTGATACATTCTAAAGCTCAGATTGTAGTTAGGCATGTGTTAGCCACTTCATAACTATGACAGAAGCAGCCACATAAAAGTTTACTTTGGGTCATGGTTATGATCCATTTTGGCAGAACAGACATAATGGTGTGAAAAGTTTGCATGCAGGGCAACATTTGCATGAGGTGGCTGCTTCTATTACAACAGAAGACAGGAGCAGAGAGGACATGGCCAGGAGCAAGCCAGAGTACGTACAGTCCTGCCCTCAGTGCCCACCTTTGTCAGCCATGCTTTCAGAATGAGAGGTCCCACAGGTCACATACACTGCCACCATGTGGGGCTGAGCATCCCCAACACATGAGCTTGTAAAGCACATTTCAGTGTCATACAGTAACAGCAGGTCCCTATGTTTCAGTGACAGCTAATAAAGATGATGAAAAGTGATAATAAGAAATCAATTTGCTTGCTGACCCATGAACTCTTAATTCTAGTGAATTGGACCTGAATAAGTATCTACTCTCAACAACCATTGATAAGTTGAAATGAATAACATGATGGTCCTTCTATTAAGAAAGTTATTAGGTTGGTATATAATTCTAGATGTAGTTATCAATTCAGTTCACATACCTCAAGAAGCTGACTCTGGTTTGTTCAGCACTGCTTTCTCCTTCCCCAAAGCCAAATGACCAAATAAACAGTTGTTCTGATTGGGAAGCTTAAGGATCATGTTTCTTTTTCACATACAGAAAACCCTCTCCTTTTTGTAGCTTTCTTTTTCTTCATCAAAAATGGCATTAAAAATGAACAGTATAAATTAAAATGAGCACCCCAAATGCTTATCCTTTTTATTGATTTTCTGTTTACAGTCCTTCCTATTCAGAATCGTGTAACAGTGAGCACTTCATGTGTGGTCCTGCTGTGTTTGGGGACCTTGCAAGAAGGTAACTGATAACAGGACTCTAAAGGCACAACCAGGCTACACATGTCCCAGGGCTCTGAAACAGCTTGAACTCTTCCACATGGGTGACTAGACTACATTTGTTAGCATCTGTGTCAAGTTTATTCCTAAAGACCTGGAGTCTCTGCAGCAGGGGCATGCAAGACCAGATGGTTCACCAAGACATCCAGTCTTTTGGGTCCTGGGTTTTTGTTAATCAGTCCATGTTCTCTATGGCTTTCTTAATGGTACTGCTGATTGAGTCCCTCCCAGGCACTGTCCTTATGGCTGTCTATGTCATTATCTATAATTCTCATCACTGATGCTGTGGTGTCTCAACCACATTCCCAAAACATTCATTGAATATCCCATAAACGATGGGGCTGTGTGTTTGTTTGCTTATTTATTTATTTATTATTTTTGCACAAACACATTAATAAATCATTCAAAGAGCAGAGCACATGTTCTAGGAAGTTACATCCTGAGATTATCCCTTAGCCAAGATAGGACACTGAACAAATATCCCATAATCTTTGTCTTCCAGATGGGCTTGCTACATATTGTCTCACGGAAGTCTCAGTAGAATTTAATCCATAGATTCTCCTAGCCAATCCTGTTATTCTTGTGTATATGTGATACCAGGAGTCACCTCACATTTATATATGCTAGAAAAGCACCCCATAATTAAGCTGTACTCTGATGGTATTCTTTAATGCTCATTTGCATACTGACCTTTCCCTGCTTAATATAAATTCCCATGGTTTCCTTGGATTATCTTGAAGAAAATTTTTGTTTCAGGATTAGCTCCTGAAGGGAGAAAAATAAAACAATACTCCTACATGTTTTGTGTGTAATCTAGTATTATAATTATGTTTCTTAACGTATATTAAAAACTGTACATATCAATGAATTTCACTGAGACATTTCTACAATGTGATGAAGAAGTTTGTTCAGTGATTTTCACTCGCAGTTGGGTGCCTCACCCAAATTCATGTTATATTCCTAGCCCATAGTAAAAAGATAAAGAAGAGTACATCTTCATTAGCAGGTACGTTCGTGAATCAATGTCACCATGGGTCAATCTATTTAAATCAATTATTCAGTACCCCACCCCAGTGCTCCCACGATTCTTTTGTCCTGTAATGACACATTGGGAAGACAGCTGTTTGAACCATCAAAACACCAACTCAGATCTGGGCCTTAGATATCAGCTTCCAGAACAAAGAGAGACGGATTCTGCTTTTACAAACCACCCAGTCTAAAATATCTTGTTATAGCAGCTAAGACTATATCCCAAGTCATACAGTAATCAAATAACTTACCCCAAAGCTATAGCATTAATAAGTAGGAAACTGGAATTAGTTCCACATATGCTTATAACCACTCTACCACACTGTATTATAAAGCAAAAAGAGCTGCTATAATGGAGATGGTATACACACATGGCTTTGTGCGCTGGAATGTCTAGGGGACTTTTCTCCTACTGAGCTGCTTTTCCTGCTCTGATATCCTTTTCGCACGTCGCAATTTCATTGCTGCTTTGTAAGTGGTGCCACAATGAAGTTATCCAATTAAGGCAGGTAAAGTTTCACACTGGAATTTCAGTATTATGTGTACCATGTTTTATGAACCTTCTCTTACAGATTCACTCTCAATTATGCTTCCTGTTGCTCCATAAAACTAGCCAAAACACACGGGATAGGAAGGTAGATGATCCAAGAGTCAACAAGTTCAGTTCTTCTATTCATGCTGTGGTAGTAACTGAAATTGATTTCCAAAGGAGTCAGAAAGAGGCAGATATATATAATTAAGACACTATCACCTGGGACCTTGTTATAAAAATAAAATAGTCGTATATTATAATATAGAAATGCATTTAAGAGGATAAGGCAAGACACTGATCCAAGATGACAGCGCCAGGAGGACACTATGTCTGACAAGCAGGACCACAGTTACTACACAGCAACCAACAGACCAAACTCTGGGCTTAAAACACCAGTGATTGTGTTTCCCAGGTAAGAGGAAACCCTACAGTGTGGGAAACAATTAGGTTCAGGTCACCAGCTAAACCTGCAAGAGTTCCTGGATCTCACAAGGCGCTTGGTCACCAGCCAAGAACCACCTGCCTGTGCACTCTGATCACCATCCCAGACTGAACTGTGGACACCAAAACATCTGAGACTGGGTTTTCCAGTCAAGTGAAAACCCCACAGAGAAGAAAGCAATTGGGACTGCCCTCACGTCACTCAGACTATCCCTGGAAAATGTCCTGGGATCCAGCAGGTGCTCATCTGCCAGCCCAGAGAGCCGCCTGCATGCCCTACTCACCTTCCCAGACAGCACTATGGGCCCCAGGGCACCAGAGACTGGAATTCCCTGTTGGGAAGAAACCCTATAATAAGGGAAACAAAAGATCCAACCTCATGGTACTCAGCCAACCCCCCTCCCCAAAAATGTTCTCCAGAAAAGTTCTGGGGATCCTGCAGGTGCCCAGTCACCAGCACAGAGCCACTCACCTGCACCTGCATGCTCTACTCACCATTCCAGACAAAATTGTGGACCCCAAAATACCACAGACTGGGTCTCCCAGGTGGGAGGAAACCCCACGGTGGGGCAACATCAGGTCCAACCTTAGGACACCGAGCTCCGGAAAAGTTTCTGTGCTCCTACAGGCTCCAGGCTCTAGCTTCCTGCTGCATGCATGTGTGCTGTGCTCACCTGCCACTGATTACTGCTTGGATACTGGGGCACAGAGCTCCAACCTCAGACCTACAGAAGCCTGGGATCCACGGGATCAGCCCCTAGAGACTGCTCCAACGTGCAACCAGTATCTCTAACTAAACTGACCAAACCACAGAGCTCCATGGTCCTTCAGGGGGGCTGGGCCCAGCACACAGTGCAAGAGCAGCAGGGCAGCCCACTAAATTCAGAGCAAGAAACCCAGCGGCAGGGCAGCGGTCTCCGGGACTTCTCCTGAGCAGAAGAGAGCCCCTGGAGTGACAATGAGCACAGTTACCTCACAGGTCCACATGCCTGAGGTGAGCTGTGGCAATACCTGAGAAGCACTGGCCATTTGGTAACCATACCCCAAAAGTTAAGGAGGTCTCCTTCAGGAACAATCAACTTCCTGCCAAGGGGATTCTCCCCAACCCAGGACCCCAGGAGGCACCAGAAACTAAAAGCCAACACCTGACATAGACAGATGGGTAGAGGCCAGCATAAAAGCACAACCAATAAAAGCTAAAGAAATATAGAATCTCCAGAACCCAATTATCCAGGGGCAAGTATCCCTGGACACCCTAACATAAGCAAAATTCAAGAAGATGACCTGACATCTATGCTTATGAAGAGGAAAATGGATGAAACAAATAAAATGCATAAAGAAATAGAGGAAGATAAAAGTCAAACAGATTATGGTGATCTGTAAAGAAATACAGAAAGATGCAACCAAACAGTTTGTGGCCTTCAGAGAGGAAATAATTAAATCACTGAAAGAAATAAAAGAAACAAAGGAATGTTCAAACAAACAGGTGAAGGAGTTGAAGAAAAAGCAGGAAAATACAGTCAGACAGGTGAAGAAAATTAACAAAAGAGTTCAAGATCTGAAGATAGAATTGGAAAAATTAAAGAAAACACAAATAGAGGAAATCATGGAGAGGAAGAACTTAGGGGAAAAAAACATGAACTACAGAGGTAAGCATAACCAGCAGACTACAAGAGATGGAAGAAAGAATCTCAGATGTGGAAGATACAATGGAAGAAATCGATGTATCCATCAAAGAAAATGATAAATCTAAAAACTTCCTGACACAAACCATCCAAGAAATCCAAGACAATATGAAAAGACAAAACCTAAGAATAATAGGAATAGAGGACAAAGAAGATTCCCTCCTCCAAGGCCTGGAAAATATTTTCAACAAAATCATAGAAGAAAGTTTCCCCAATTTATTTTTTT
>CM053766.1:147748633-147766403 GCA_028658305.1 Pachyuromys duprasi | reverse complement strand
GCTGGTCTAACTGGAAGTCTACATGTAGAAAAATGCAAATAGATCCATACTTATCACCCTGCACAAAACTAAAGTCCAAGTGAATCAAAGACTTCAACATAAAACCAGACACATTAAATCGGTTAGAAGAAAAAGTAGGAAAGAGCCTTGAACTCACTGGTATAGGAAACAACTTCCTGAACAGAACACCAACAGCACAGGCTCTAAGAGCAACAATCAATAAATGGGACCTCATGAAACTGAAAAGCTTCTGTGAAGGGAAGGACACTGTCATCAAAACAAAACGACTGCCTGCAGATTGAGAAAGAATCTTCACCAACCCTTTATCTGACAGAGGGCTAATATCCAATATATATAAAGAACTACAGAAGTTGAAAATCAACAAATCAAGTAATCCAATTAAAAAATGGGGTATGGAGCTAAACAGAGAATTCTCGATGGAGTAAATATTGACCCTCATACATCAGAAAAGTCAGGCAACTTCTAATAATTATGTCCATCTGGGAAGGTCTCAGCTCCCTTTTGTGTTGAGCTTCCAACTTTTTTTTTTCTTAAATGTCTCCCTTAATCTTTTTCCTCAAATTTATAACCTGTCAGTCTTAGTTTCATTTCTCAATCTAGTTAGCAGGCAAACACAAGAGAGCCTTTTTGGATTAAGAGTCTGTTTTCATGCAGTCACTACATGTAACTTGGGTTTAAGTCTTCATAGTCTAAAGAATATTGAACACAGAAAACAAAAATATCATCAATAAAAGACACTTTAGTGTGCAGCCAAAGAATTTTGAAGAAAGGGGCCAGAACCTTCTATTCCAAGTGTAGAAAACTAGGCCTGCAGATGGAGAGACGAAAGAGGACATACTGAGATCTGGAAGAGCGTATAACTAGTCCCCTGCCCAAGTAGGGCTGATTCCCTGGGTGGTCTGTGGCTGCCTAATTCTGCTGAGGGCAGCATGTCTAGCACTGGTAACCTGGCACTCTCTTGTTCTGGTCCTGGTTGGGATCCGTTCTTTCCAAGATTTGGCTCTGGTATGATGTGAATTCATGCGAGCTTCAGAGGGCTTTGGTTCATGTTCTTGGTTGAAAATGTCCTCGGTCCTATCCAAGCTGGAGGACAAAAACCCTAGAAGTGTTTGGAAGCTCAGATCCCTGATCTAATTCCTGAATGATTTTAAGGTTAGCTCTCAAAATCCCTGCCCTTGGTGAGGTCACCCCTGGGTCAAGGTGAGGTTCTGTATGGTCTGCCCATCTTTCTCACTTGAGTCCTAACTCAGATACAACTTTTCTTTTTCTTCTTCTCCTCCTCCTCACCTTCCTCTTCTTTCTTTTCTTCCTTTTCCTCTTCCCCCTTCTCCTTTCCTTTTTCCCACTGGCTTTTTATCTCAAATACTATCCAGAGCCCAAGAATCCATTCCCAATACTTTGGGCCTCATTCTTTCTCTAAAGTGCCTTTCTCCACCACATGGCTGACCTCCCTACCCACTTAACTGGCTCTGGCTTCTCTCTTTTTGTTCTCCATATTTCTCCTCTGGAGAGCTGCCAAGACTTAGAGCTTTCCTGCCTTGGATTTTTTATTTTTGTGAATGCTAACAAAATCATCCTTGAGCACTCTTCTGGTCAAAAAGAAACTGTGCAATACTCTTATTATGGATACATGTCATTTTGTGATCCAGTTTTTCCAAAGACATAAAATATACAATGCAAAGAGTGAGACTTGACATGCTCTCTGGACTTTACTTAGATAGTAATCATGTGAAAACATTAACTTATTACAAATGCCACATGCACTGTAGTAATTGCAGGTGCCAAAAATCTGAAAAATTAGAGGTAAGGAGAAAGGGGTGTGTGGGAACTCTGATTTTCACTTATTTTTTTTCTGCAAACCTAAATATTTACCAGTAACACACACACACACACACACACACACACAAACACACAGTGTAAAAGGCACAAAACCACCTAGTTTAAACTCCTAAACTTTCTTAAATCTATCTTTTCATTCTACAGTAGAGTCAGAAGAATTATAAAAGTGATGAAAACAAAGTCTCAATCTGAGAGAAGTTTCTTAAGCTTTGAACAATGTTTTGCAGCAAATCCCCTGTGATTGGATAGCACACTAGGAAGGATGTAACAGTGGAGGTGCTGTGGCCATCTGGGACACTGTGTTGATGATTTCTTCTTCCCCGATTTTTGTTATGCAGTAAAGGGTTATTCTGCTGACTCAGTTGTGTAACATCAAGCCAAAGAGGCTTCTCCACTGTTCAAACACAAGCCACCTGTGACTTTTAGGTTCATTAAACTTCTCCAAATAATTTATGGTGAACCTCCACTGCTTCACCAGCAGGGACAAATATTTGATTTTGTGGGGTGGTCAGGGGAGAAGAAAAATCAGCATTCTGCTGACTAAAGAAAAGAGGTGTTGCATCACAAGACCAGCTGTTGTGTCCATAAAAGGTCACACTTAACAACATTTGTGCATAAGACCATGTCTCTTTAAAGGTTTTGTTGGCCCAATCCAGGTGGCTCCTTCTGCCTAACAAAGGACTCCCACAGTTCTGGGTGAGGCAAGTGGCTTACTTGGCTTTTGATTTTGAGAATCAGGACAGTCTTGACTTGTGTGTGTGTGTGTAGGGGTCAGCGCTGCTGTTCTTGGATTCATCATTCTGTTACATCAGCTTGGACAGAGGAAATCGAAGCATTCATACTTAAGATAGCTTCCTTACATACGTGGCAAGGGGTTTGTCTTTCCAGATGGCATCTCATCTCCCACGGGTTGTGGACAGGTGCTTCTTGTGGCATAATGGTCTCCTAGAGATCACAATTGTGCCTCCTACATAGCAGCTGGCATTCCTTGGCAGAAGCAGTCTTGCATGGCTGTTCTTGGAGTCAGGTGGTAGAAGTTGCCATTCCTTATGAGCTGGGAATAGAAAATTATTATTTTTATGTTTTATGTTGATCTGCAGGCATATCTGTGCACTAAGTATATTGAAGCCCACAGAGGTCAGAACTGGACTTACAGATCATTGGAAACACCAACTGAATGCTGGAAATCACTTAACCACTAAGACAAGAAAATTCTTAACCTCTTCTGCCACATTATTTTCATCAAAGCAGTTCTTGAGTCTCCCTAAAGTGTGGGAAATGTTCTTAAATGTTGTGAATTTTTCTTTCACTATCATTCTTCATCTTAGGGTTGAGAGAGAAGTAGGTGCCATTGAGTGTATATTCTCATTTTTTTTACATTGGTGAAGACTGTCACCAGAGCTATAAATCATGTTGTTACAGTGCCTTGGCAGGGACTAGTTTCAGGGCAAGTAGTGCAGAACTCTGTGTTACCCCAACCCCAACATGGGTTTGGGTTTTATATGTTGGTGTATGAAGGAACATCTAAGTCTTTATTCCTAAATGCTGTTGGTGCCTTAAACTGTCCCCATAGGTTCTCAGTCAGTAGTATTCTTCATAAAGAGAAACTACATTAAGTGTGTGTCATTGTGCAGGAGCAGAATGAGGTAAAATCAAAACATAAATGTATTAAGTTTCGGTGCAGATTTATTTATTTGCCAAGTCTTCTTTCCCAAGTGTAACATCCTGAAGACTGTGGTGGGTTTGGAGATGGAGACAATAGAGGAATTTCAAGTGGAGGACATTTACAGATGGTTGGGGATCCCTGCAGGAGAGATGGGCCAGGTGACTCTCAGTTTCTATTTCTTCATTTAAAATGCCAAGCCCCACCAGGAATATAAAGAAATAGTTATCAGTTTGTCTGCAGCTTAGAGTTTTTGAAGTCCAAGTGGAAGCAAAAGTATGAGTTACACAAACCATGAGGGAGTAATAAGATGAAAAACCAGTTAAGTGTCAAAGTGAAAAACAGTTCAGAACTTGCTGCAGAATAAATGTTACTATACACATCACTGATTATCTGAATTAAAAAAAAATAGCAGGATCTCTTGTGCTATTTTGCCAGTATGAAGAGAAATCCTGCATACCACAGATGTTCCTCCGAGAAAGATGTCAAACCTGAAATGACAGAGCTAGTAATCAAAGACATTATACATTAGAGAATTCAAAATGCAACAAATCACCATTTACCAGCAGTAAGTTTCATCTGATTGCGGTGCCCAGCCTGCTTGCTCCCCAAACTACTAAATCTTAAAGATAGGACACTATCGTAGGTGACGTAGTTTCCTGAGAGCTCAGCACTTGTTCCTCTGCCTAGGATATTTAAACAGAACACAGCAGGTGTTTCAAAGCACAACAAGTAGGAAGATAGATACACAAAAATTAACACCCCACCCTTCTATGAAGTATCTATAGTCTTAAAGGAGTTCAGGCTGGAGTTTACCAAGTTACTGAGGAGATGGTGGCCTTGTGGACACACCATTGTATCATGGGAACTTACAGTAAGTTAACTTACCTTACTTCCTATGATACCTAGGGACAAAT
This sequence comes from Pachyuromys duprasi, assembly GCA_028658305.1. Taxonomy (NCBI): domain Eukaryota; kingdom Metazoa; phylum Chordata; class Mammalia; order Rodentia; family Muridae; genus Pachyuromys; species Pachyuromys duprasi. The sequence continues at coordinate 147,761,963 of CM053766.1, read as the reverse complement.
ATCTAAAATGATGTCTGGCAACCCTTGGGACAAAGGTTTGTGAAGTACCGAGCCAGTTGAGAATAGTTTAGAAATGTACTGTATCTAACATATTTGATTTGGTTTAACAAGAATCCTTCTTTTGTCACCTGACTTGTCTTCGTCAAGCTCTGGATATAAATGTGAATAAACTATAGTTCACTGCCCTGGAGAAACTGCAGATGAAATCTGCAGAGGAGGTCCTGTGAGCTCAGTGAGTATGGCTAATCAGGGCGACTGGCTGTGGAAGGTATCACTGATTAGTTTCAAGAACAAGTAAGGGAATGTCAAGTGAGCAGAATGACAGGGCAGTGAGCTAATCTGAGCAGAGGGCATGAAGTGCTGGAGCATCATACAATGTGCGCATAAAATTGCAGTAAGCATATGGTAGTAGCAGAGAGGCATGTGTAGATGAGGGGCTGGAGGGCAGGCAGGACCAGAACATGTGACGTCAAGGGACATGCTAAAGCTTAGAAGTGGGATGCCATTCTGAATAACAGGGATGAGTGAATCCAAAAGAGGTTAGTTGATGAAGGTGATAGAAGCTGTAGCTCAGAGCATTCAAGACATGAAACATTTCATTAAATGAGAAAGGGAATTCTGGGAGCCACCAGTGCCCCCAAGAACATTACTCACCGTTTTGTGAAGCCCATGAAGCATGGGAAAAGTGACTTTATTTTTAATTCACCCTCCTATCTCTCTTACTTTAGTCTGGCTCTGACTCTGCAACATACTGTATTTACCTGAATATTTGTTCTTTTTTGGCCCCCCTAATCAACTCTCCTGCCTGTCTTTTTCCACTGCTCATTTCTATATTGAAAAACACCCATTTTGCATTTTAAGCTTCCAACTTTACTTTTTACCCTTAGGACATTAAAACCATGACCTTATATCAAATCCTTCTCTTGTAGGACATGTAAGAAGTCTTGTTTTTGGATTGGAGTTCCCCTTATCATGTTTTAAAAATTATTTTTTATTAATTACAGTTTATTCACTTTGTATCCTAACTGTAGACCCATCCTTTGTCCCCTCCCAATCCCACACCCCCTTCTTCTTCTCCACACATGATCATCCCCCAGTACACTGATAGAGGAGGTCCTCCTCCATCTGACCCTAGTCTATCAGGTCTCATCAGGAATGGCTGCATTGTCTTCCTCTGTGGCCTGGCAAGGCTACATCTTCCTGAGGGAAAGGTGATCAAAGAGCAGGCCAATCAGTTCATGTCAGAGACAGTCCCTGTTCTCATTACTAGGGAACCCACTTAGACACTGAGCTGCCATGGGCTATATCGGTGCAGGGGTTCTAGGTTATCTCCATGAATGGTCCTTGGTTGGAGTATCAGTCTCAGAAAAGACCTCTGGGTCCAGATTTTTTGGTTCTCTTGCTCTCCTTGTGGAGCTTCTGTCCCCTCCAAGTTTTTCTATCTCTCTCTTTTTTCATAGGATTCCCTGCACTCTGCCCAAAGTTTAGTTATGAGTCCCAGCATCTGCTTTGATACCCTGCAGGGTAGAATCATTCATAGTCCCTCTGTGGTAGGCTCCTGTCCTGTTCCCTGTTTTCTCCCTCTTCCTATGTCTATCCCATTTGCCTTTCTGAATGAGGATTGATCATCTTACCCAGGGTCCTTCTTCATGCTTAGCTTCTTTAGGTGTATAGATTTTTGTACGTTTATCCTATATTATATGTCTAATATCCACTTATAAGTGAGTATATACCGTGTGTGTCATTCTGCTTCTGGGATACCTCACTCAGGATGATCATTTATAGTTCTCACCATTTGCCTGCAAATTTTATGATTTCCCTCTTTTTAATTGCTGAGTAATATTCCATTGTGTAAATGTACCACAATTTCTGTATCCATTCCTCGACTGAGGGACATGTGGGTTGTTTCCAGGTTCAGGCTATTCCAAATAAAGCTGCTACGAACATGGTTGAGCAAATGTCCTTGTTGTGTACTTGAGCATCTTTTGGATATATGCCTAGGAGTGGTATAGCTGAATCTTTTTATGGTTTATTTATTTATTTTTATATTAATCACAGGTTATGTACTTTGTATGCCAGGCATAGCCCCTTCCCTCATTCCCTTCCACTCTCCCCATCCCTCCCTCATCTCATCCCTACCCCTTTCCAAGTCCACTGATAGGGGAGGACCTCCTCCCCTTCCATCTGACCCTAGTTATCAGGTCTCTTCAGGGCTGGCTGAAATGTCCTCTTCTGGGATCTAGCTAGGCTGCTCCTCCCTCGGGGGCGGGGGGTCAAAGAACCAGCCATTGAGTCCATGACAGAAATAGTCCCTGTTCCCCTTACTAGGGTACCCAGTTGGATACTGAACTACCATGGGCTATATCCGAGTAGGGGTTCTAGGTTATATCCATACATGTTCCTTGGTTGGAGAAACCATCTCTTAAAAGACCCCTGTGCCCTGATATATTTGGTCTTTGTGGAGCTCTTGTCCTCTCCAAGTCTTACTAATTCCCCCTTCTTTCATATGATTCATTGCACTCTGCTGAAGGTTTGGTTGTGAGTCTTAATATCTGCATTGCTAAGCAGAGTCTTGCAGAGGCCCTCTGTGGTAGGCTCCTGTCCTGTTGCTTGTTTTCTTCTCCACTCAATCTCCGTACCATTTATTTATCAAAGTGAAGATTGATCTTCTTACCCAGGGTCCTCTTTCTTGTTTATCTTCTTTAGGTGTATAGACTTCAGTATGTTTATCCTATCTTGTAGGTCTATATAAAGTGAGTATATACCATGTGTTTCTTTCTGCTTTTGGGATACCTCACTCAGGATGATCATTTCCAGGTCCCACCATTTGCCTGCAAATTTCATGATTTCCTTGTTTTTAATTGCTGAGTAGTATTCCATTGTGTAAAAGTACCATAATTTCTATATCCATTCCTCAACTGAGAGACATCTGGGTTGTTTCCAGGCTCTGGTTATTATGAACATGATTGAGCAAATGTCCTTGTTGTGTACTTGAGCATCTTTTGGATACATGCCTAGGAGTGGTATAGCTGGATTTGAGGAATCACTATTCCTAATTGTCTAAGAAAGTGCCAAATTGATTTCAGAGTGGTTGTACAAGTCTACATTCCTACCAGCAATGGAGGAGGGTTCCCCTTTCTCTACAACCTCTCCAGAATGTGCTGTCACTTGAGTTTTTGATCTTAGCCATTCTGGTGGGTGTAAGGTGAAATCTCAGGGTCGTTTCGATTTGCATCTCCCTGATGGCTAAGGACGTTGAACATTTATTTACGTGTTTCTCTGCCATTCTACAATCCTCTACAGGGAGTTCTCTGTTTAGCTCCATACCCCATTTTTTAATTGGATTACTTGATTTGTTGCTTTTCAACTTCTGTAGTTCTTTATATATACTGGATATTAGCCCTCTGTCAGCTGTAGAGTTGGTGAAGATTCTTTCCCAGTCTGTAGGCTGTCGTTTGGTTTTGATGACAGTCTCTTTTGCTTTACAGAAGCTTTTCAGTTTCATGAGGTCCCATTTATTTATTGCTGATCTTAGGACCTGTGCTGTTGGTGTTCTGTTCAGGAAGTAGTCTCCTGTGCCAATGAGTTCTAGGGTCTTCCACTTTTTCTTCTAATCTATTTAGTGTGTCTGGTTTTATATTGAGGTCTTTGATCCACTTGGATTTCAGTTTTGTGCAGGGTGATAAATATGTATCTATTTTCATTTTTCTGCATATAAACACCCAGTTGGACCAGCACCACTTGTTGAAGCTGCTGTCTTTTTGCCATTGAATGGTTTTAGCTTCTTTGTCAAAAATCAAGTTTGCATAGGTGTGTGGGTTTATTTCTGGGTCTTCTATTTGATTCTATTCATCCACCATTCTGTTTCTATGCCAGGGCCATGCAGTTTTTATTATTATTGCTCTGTAGTACAGCTTGAGATCAGGGACGGAGATACCTCCAGATGATCTGTTGTTGGTTTTTTGTTTCTCCATATGAAGTTTAGAATTTTTCTTTCAAGGTCTGTAAAGAATTGTGTTGGTATTTTGATGGGAATTTCATTGAAACTCCAGATTTCTTTTGGCAGAATGGCCATTTTCACTATGTTAATGCTACCAGTCCATGAGCACGGGAGATCTTTCCATCTTCTGATATCTTCTTCAATTTCTTTTTTCAGAGTTTGAATTTTTTTCAAACAGGTCTTTTCCTTTCTTGGTTAGAGTCACCCCAAGGTACTTTATGTTATTATGGCTGTTGTGAAGGGTGTTGTTTCCCTAATTTCTTTCTTGGCCATTTTGTCTTTGGTTTACAGGAGGACTTCTGATTTTTTTGAGTTGATTTTGTATCCAGCCATTTTGCTGGAGGTGTTTATCAGTTGAAGGAGTTCTCTGGTTGAATTTTTGGGGTCACTTACGTATATTATCATACCGTCTGAAAATAGTGATAGTTTCACTTCTTCCTTTCTGATTTGTATCCCTTTCATCTCCTTTAGTTGTCTTATTGCTCTGGCTAGGACTTCAAGAACTATGCTGAAGAGATATGGAGACAATGGGCAGCCTTGCCTTGTCCCTGATTTCAGTGGGATTGATTTAAGTTTCTCTCCATTGAGTTTGATGTCAGCTAGAGGCTTGCTGTATATTGCCTTTACTATGTTTACATATGTGCCTTGTATCCCTGATCTCTCCAAGACTTTAAACATGAATGGATGTTGGATTCTGTCAAATGCTTTTTCGGCACCTAGGGAGATGGTCATGTGGTTTTTCTCCTTTAGTTTGTGTATATGGTGGATTACATTGATGAATTTCTGTATATTGAATGACCCTTGCGTGCCTGGGATGAAGCCTACTTGGTCATGCTGAATGATGTCTTTTAGTTGTTATTGAATTCGGTTTGCAAGTATTTTATTGAATACTTTTGTATCAATGTTAATAAGAGTGATAGGTCTGAAGTTCTCTTTCTGTTGGGTCTTTGTGTAGTTTAGGTATCAAGGTGCCTGTGGCTTCATAGAATGGGTTTGGTAATGTTCCTACTGTTTCTGTTTTGTGGAATAGTTTAGAGAGAATTGGAATTAGCACTTCTTTGAAGGTCTGGTAGAATTCTGCACTGAATTCATCTGGCCCAGGGCTTTTTTTGGTAGGGACGCTCTTGATGAGTGCTTCTTTTTCTTTGGAGGATATAAGTCTATTCAATCTTTCTACCTGACCTTGACTTAATTTAGGTAGATGGAATCTATCAAGAAAATTGTCCATTTCATTTAGATTTTCAAATTTTGTGGCATATAGGCTTTGGTAGTAAGACCTAATGATTGTTTGGATTTCCTCAGTGTCTGTAGTTATGCCCACCTTTTCATTTCTGATTTTGCTGATTTGGATAGTTTCTCTCTGCCTTTTTGTTAGTTTGGCTAGGGGCTTGTCTATCTTGTTGATTTTCTCAAAGAACCAGCTCTTGGTTTCATTGATTCTTTGAATATTTTTATTTGTTTCTAAATGATCGATTTCAGCCCTGAGTTTGATTATTTCCAGCCATCTGTTCCTCTTGGATGTATCTGCTTCTTTTTTTTTCCAGGGCTTTCAGATGGGCCATTAAGTTGCTTGTAGGAGATGTTTCAAATGTCTTCTTGAAGGCACTTAGTGCTATGAACTTTCCTCTTAACACTGCCTTCATTGTGTCCCATAAGTTTGGGTATGCTGCTCTTTCATTTTCATTGAATTATAGAAAGTCTTTAATTTCTTTCTTTATTTCTTCCCTAACCAAGCTGTCATTGAGTAGCAAGTTGTTCAGTTTCCATGTATGTGCAGGCATTTTGCTGATTCTGCTGTTGTTGAGGTCCAGCTTTAGAGCATGATGGTCAGATAGGATACAAGGGATTATTTCAATCTTCTTGTATCTGCTGAGGCTTGCTTTGTGACCAACTATATGGTCTGTTTTGGAGAAGGTTCCATGAGGTGCTGAAAAGAAGTTATACTCTTTTGATCTTGGGTGAAAAGTTCTTAGACATCTCTTTTGTCCATTTGATTTAGGGCCTCTGTAAGTGCCCTTGATTCCCTGTTTTACTTCTGATGGGATGATCTGTCCCTTGGTGAGAGTGGAGTGTTGAAGTCTCCTACTATTACAGTGTTGGGATCAATATGTGATTTCAGCTTTAATAATGTTTTATTTACAAAGGTAGGTGGTCTTGTATTTGGGGCATAGATGTTCAAAATTGTGATGTCGTTCTGTGGGAATTTTCCTTTGATGAGTAGGAAGTGCCCCTCCTCATTTTTTTTGATTAATTTTGGTTGAAAGTCTATTTTATTAGATACTAAGATCGTTACCCCAGCTTTTTTTCTGGGTCCATTTCCTTGAAAAACATTTTTCCAGCTCTTTACTCTGAGGTAGTGTTTATCTTTGTCGCATAGGTGTGTTTCTTGAATGCAGCAGAATGTTGGATCCTGTTTCTGCAAACATTCTGTTAGTCTGTGTCTTTTTATTGGAGAGTTGAGTCCCTTGATGTTGATAGATAATAGTGACTGTTAGTTCCTTTTATTGTGGAGTTGGTGGTCTTACTGTGATTCATTGATTATTTTCTTTTAATTTTTGTTAGGAAATTATCTGTTTCCTATGTTTTCTTAGGTGTAGTTGTTTTAGTTAGATTGGAGTTTTCCTTCTAGTATCTTATGTAGGGCTGGTTTGCTGTGTAAATATTGCTTAAATTTATTTTTTTCATGGAATATTTTGTTTTCTCCCTCTATGTTGATTGAAAGCTTTGTTGGGTATAGTAATCTGGGTGGGCATCTGTCTTCCCTTAAAGTCTGCATGACATCTTCCCAGGCCCTTCTGGCATTCATGGTTTCTGATGAGAAGTCTGGTGTGATTCTGATAGGTCTATATTCATATGTTACTTGACCTTTTTCCCTTGCTGCCTTTAATATTTTTTCTTTGTTCTTTAGGTTTAGTGTTTTGACTATGATGTGACATGAATAGTTTCTTTTCTGGTCTAGTCTATTTGATATTCTGTAGGCTTCTTGTATGTTTATGGACATCTCTTTCTTTAAGTTGGGAAAATTTTCTTCTATGATTTTCTTAAAAATATTTTCTGGACCTTGGAGCCTGGAATCTATTCCTATTATTCTTAGGTTTTGTCTTTTTATGGTGTCCTTGATTTCTTGGATGTTTTGTGTTTGAGACTTTTCTGATTTTACTTTTTCTTTGGGTGAGGAACCAATTTCAGTAAGTGTATCTTCAGCATCTGAGATTCTTTCTTCCATCTCTTGTATTCTATTGGTAATGCTTACCTTTGTGGTTCCTGCTCTTTTCTCCAAGTTCTCCACTTCCAGATTTTTCTCTGTTTGTGTCTTCTTTATAGATTCTAATTCTGTTTTCATGCTTTACACCATTTCCTTCATCTGATTGAATGTGGCTCCTTTTTTTGTTTGTTTGTTTCCTCTCTATATGTCTTGTTCCTCTACATGGGCAGTTATATTCTTATGTATTTCTTTGAGAGCTCTGTTCATTTCCTCTTTTTGTTTCTCTAATAACTGCATAAGCATAGCTTTAACATAATTTTCCTGTGTCTCCGCTGAATTAAAATCTCCACTGATTTTGGTTGTTACTGCTGGGACTATGGTGACCTGATTTTTGTTGGGTGAGTTCTTATGTCGTCCTTTGGCCATTTGTTTATAGATAATCAAGGAGCTTTTTGTTCCTTGAGTCTGAACTTCAGACTGGAACTGTCAATCTCTGGTGTCTGGAGTATTCTTCAGGAAGATCAGGGAAGTCCAGTGGTTTGAGAGTGTATGTTGTTGCTTCAGTTGTACCTGTGGGAGGAAATGCTGCTGGTGCAGAATCATTGTTGTTGGGGTAGGGGATCGGGTAAGTGTGTGTGTGTGTGTGTGTGTGTGTGTGTGTGTGTGTGTGTTGCGCACTTGCAGTGTACACGTGCTCCGAAGGTGTCTTGAAAGGGAGTGCTAGAGAGTGTAAATGGGAGTTGGGAGCAAATGCAGGAGGGGATGTGGGTGCTAGCGTGTTTAGCAAGCACAGATTGGAGAGCAAGTGCCTGTGCAAGTTTCCTGAATACCCAGTGGTCTTCAATCTGTGGTGGACTCAGCAGGCTGGACTCTGAGGTCTGTGGGTGACGCTGTGGGTGGAACACATACTCTGTTGTGGGCTCTGTGTGCCCAGCCCTGTGGAAGAAGCTGTGAGCACCGCAGGCTGGTCCCTGCTCTAGTCTGGAGGTTTGGCACCTCACTCTGAGCCAGAGGCTGAGTGTCCTGGTTTGAGATGGCAGCTGGGGGCCGCTGCTCTGGTCTGAAGGCTCAGCACTCTGATCAGGGCCGGCAGCTAATGGCTCTGCTCTGGTCCGGAGACTTGGTACCTCCTTCTGAGCTAGAGGCTGTGCACCCCCTCTGGGATGGTACCTTGGGGCCCCTCAGTCTGGACTGGATACTGTGTGTTCCAGTCCGGGATGGCGGCTGCGGGTGCCGCGGGAGGTTGCGTGCTTAGATCTAGGCTGGCAGGTGTGTGCAGCAGGTCACTTGGACCTTTTCCAGGGATTGACTGGGTGTCCCGAGGACCTTCCCACTTGATTTCATCACCGTAGGAGTTCCTCTCACCTGGCAATCACAAACGCTGGTGTTTTAGGTGCCAGAGTTCAGTCTCCTGGTCGCTGTGCTGATACTGCTGTCCTACTCCTCAGACACGGTGTCCTCCCGGGGCCGCCATCTTGCATCCTCCGTATAGTTGAATCTTGAGGTAGCACTATTCCTGATTGTCTCAGAAAGTGCCAGGTTGATTTCCAAAGTGGTTGTACAAACTTATGTTCCCACCAGCAATGGAGGAGGGTTCCCTTTTCTTCACAAGTTCTCCAACATGTGTAGTCACTTGAGTTTTTTATCTTAACCATTCTGATGGGTGTAAGGTGAAATCTTAGGGTCATTTTAAATTCCATTTCCCTGATAGCTAAGGATGTTAAATATTTGAGTGTTTCTGTGCCATTTGATATTCCTATATTGAGAATTCTGTTTAGCTCTGTACCCCAGTTTTTAAATTAGATTACTTGTTTTGTTGCTGTTTAAATTCTTGAGTTCCTTATATATTCTGGGTATTAGCCCTCTGTCAGATAGAGGGTTGGTGCAGATCCTTTCCCAATCTGTAGACTGTCGTTTTGTTCTGACAATAATGCCCTTTGCTTTACAGAAGCTTTTCAGTTTCTTGAGGTCGATTTACTGATTGTTAATCTTAGAGCATGTTCTGTTGGTGTTCTGTTCAGGAAGTTGCCTCTGATGCCAATGAGTTCAAGGCTCCTCCCCACTTTTTCTTCTAACAGGTTTAGTGTGTCTGGTTTTATATTGAGGTCTTTGATCCAATTAGATTTTAGTTTTGTGCAGAGTGATAAGTATGGATCTATTTGCATTTTCTACATGTAGACATCCAGTTAGACCAACACCATTTGTTGAAGATGCTATCTTTTTTGCATTGTATGGTTTTGGCATCTTTGTCAAAAATCAGGTGTCTATAAGTATGTGGGTTTATTTCTGAATCTTCTATTCGATTCCATTGATCCATCAGCTTGTTTCTATGCCAGTATGATTCAGTTTTTACTACTGTTACTCTGTAGTACAGCTTGTGATCAGGGATGAAAATACCTCCAGAAGATCTTTTATTGTAGAGGATTGTTTTAGCTCTTCTGGATTTCTTGTTATTGCACATGAAGTTGAGAATTTTTCTTTCAAAGTCTGTAAAGAATTCTTTTGGTAATTTGATGGGAATTGCATTGATCTGTAGATTGCTTTTGGTAAGATCACCATTTTTACTATGTTAATCTTGCCAAGATATGAGTATGGGAGGTCTTTCCATCTTCTGATATCTTCTTCTATTTCCTTCTTCAGAAGTTTTTTTTTTTTTCATACAAGTCTTTGACTTGCTTGGTTAGAGTCACACCAAGGTACTTTACATCTGTTGTGGCTATTGTGAAGGGGGCTGTTTCCCTTATTTCTTTCTCAGCCCATTTGTCTTTTTATACAGGAGGGCTACTGAGTTTTTGAATTAATTTTGTATCCAGCAACTTTGCTGAAGGTATTTATCAGCTATAGGAGTTCCCTGGTAGAATTTTTGTGGTCACTCATGTATACTCTCATTTTATTAGCAATTAGTGATACTTTGACTTCTTCCTTTCCAATTTGTATCCCCTTGATCTCCTTTAGTTGTGTTATTGCTCTAACTAGGACTTCAAGTACTATGTTGAAGAGATAGAGAGAGAGTGAGCAGCTTTGCCTTGTCCCTTATTTTAGTAGGACTGATTTAAGTATTTCTCTGTTTAGTTTGATGTTGTTTATAGGCTTGCAGTGTGTTGCCTTTACTATGTTTAGGTAAGTATCTTGAATTCCTGATCTCTCCAAGACTTTAAACATGAATGGGTGTTGGATTTTTGTCAAATGCTTTTTCAGCATCCAAGATGTTTATGAATTTTTCTTTCAGTTTTTTATACGGTTGATTACATTGATAGATTTCCATATATTGAACTACCTCTGCATACCTGGGATGAAGCCTACTTGGTCATAGTGGATGTTATCTTTGATGTGTTCTTGTATTCTGTGCGCAAGTATTTTGTTGAGTATTTTTGCATAAATGTTCATAAGGGAGATTGACCTTAATTCTCTTTCTTTGTTGGGTCTTTATTATGTTTAGGTACCAAGGTAACTGTTGCTTCATAGAATGAGTTTGGTAATGTTCTTTCTGTTTCTATTTTGTGGAATAGTTTGAAGAGTATTATTTGAAGGTCTGGTAGAATTCTGGCCCTAGCCTTTTTTTTTTTTTTAAGATGGGAGACTATTGGTGACAGGTCTTCTTTCTTAGGGTATATGGGACTATTAATTTATTTACCTGGTCTTGATTCAGCTTTGGTAAGTGGAATCGATCAAGAAAATTATCCATTTCATTTAGATTTTACAATTTTGTGGCATAGAGGCTTTTGAAGTAAGACCTAATGATTGTTTAGATTTATTCAGTGTCTGTTGTTATGTCCCCTTTTCATTACTGATTTTGTTGATTTGGATAGTGTCTTTCTGCCTTTTAGCTAGTTTGGATAAGGGTTTGTCTATCTTGTTGATTTTCTCAAAGAACCAGCTCTTGGTTTCATTGATTCTTTGAATTGTTTTATTTGTTTCTAAATTACTAATTTTAGTCCCAAGTTGTTATTTCCAACTGTCTACTCCTCTTGGGTGTGTCTGCTTCTTCCCTCACCCCCACCCCTAGGGCTTTTAGGTGAGCCATTAAGTTGCTTGAATGAGATGTTTTGAATTTCTTCTTGAAGGAACTTAGTGCTATGGACTTTTCTCTTAGCATGGCTTTCATTGTGTCCCATAAGTTTGGGTATGTTGTGCCTTCATTTTCATTGAATTCTAGGAAGACTTTAATTTCTTTATTTCTTCCCTGACCCAGATGTCATTGAGTAGTGAGTTGTTCAGTTTCTATGTGTCCTAGGCTTTTTGCTGTTTCTGTTGTTGCTGAGGTCCAGCTTTAGTCCATGGTGGTCATATAGGTTACAGGATACTATTTCAATCTTCTTGTATCTGTTGAAGATTGTTTGGTGACATGGTCTATTTTGGAGAAGGTTCCATGAGGTGCTGAGAAGAAGGTAAATTCTTTTGTGTTTGGGTGAAATGTTCCATGGATGTCTGTTGGGTCCATTTGATTCATGAGAGTGGGATGCTGAAGTCTCCCACTACTAATGTATGATGAATCTATGTATGGTTTGAGTTTTATTAATTTTCTTTCTTTTTTTTCAAATGTGGGTGCCCTTGTATTTGGGGCATAGATGTTCAGGATTGTGAGGTCTTCTTGATGAAATTTTCCTTTGATGAGTATGAAGTGACCTTATCCATTTCTTTGGATTAATTTTGGTTGAACAGCTATTTTATTAGATATTAGGATGGCTACTCCTGCTTACTTCTTGGTTCCATTTGTTTGGAAAACCATCTTCCATCCCTTTACTCTCAGGTAATGTCAATCTTTGTGAGTTAGGTGTATTTATTGTATGCAACAGATTGTTGGGTCTTGTTTACATATCCTTTCTGTTAGTCTGTGCCCTTTTACTGGAGAATTGAATCCATTGATGTTGAGAGAGATTAATGACCAGTGGTTGATAGATATTTTGATTTTGGTGTTGGTTGTGGTAGTGTGTTTTTGTGCTTGGATACTATTAGTTTTGTTGTAGTGAGGTTCTTTCTTTCCTGTAAGTAGTTAGTTTTCTTGTGTTGTATTTTTCCTTCAAATATATTCCGTAACCCTGGATTTGTGGGTAGGTATTATTTAAATTTGTTTTTGGCATTGACTATCTTGTTTTCTCCATCTATGATGACTGAGAATTTTGCTAGGTATAGTAGCCTGGTCTGACATCTGTGTTCTCTTAGGGTCTGCATGATATCTATCTGGGCCCTTCTGGCTTTCACAGTCTCTGTTGAGAAGTCAGATGTGATTCTGATGGGTTTACTATCACATGTTACTGAGCTTTTCTCCCTTGCAGCTTTTAGTAATTTTTCTTTGTTCTGTATACTTACTATTTTGATTATTATGTGGCAGGAGGATTTTCTTTTTCTGTCTAATCTATTAGGTGTTCTGTAGGCCTCTTGTGTGCTTATAGGCCTCTCCTTTAAATTGGGGAAATTGAGGATCCAAGATGGCTGCCATGAGAGAACACTGTGTCTGAGGAGTAAGTAGGAGAGCAGAAACAACGCAGCGACCAGGAGACTGAACTCTGGGACCTAAAACGCCAGCATTGTGAGTGCCAGGTGAGCGGAACTCCTACGGTGAGAAAATCAAGTGGGAAAACCCTAGGGACACCCAGTTATTACCTGGAGAAATTTCCCTGTGACCAGCAGCGCACAGCCCTGATCTGGACGAGCGGCTGCGCTGGGCGCCCGCACCCGCCATTATAGACTGGATCACACAGTCTCGCGGGCAGTCTCGGGAGGAACCTGGAGCCGTTTTCACTGAACTGCGCCCTACAAGCGCACACTGCACCCGGGTTCTGCTTCGACCCGCGGGTGTGCGGCGGGTTCGGTCCGATCATCGGAACCACACCAGACTGAGTGGATTCCGGGACCATTTTGACCAGTCTTCACATTGCTGGGGCGCAACTCTAACGCCCCGCCAGCAAAATCTCAGTCAGTGTGTGAGTCCGCTCGCGGATCTGGGAGGATCCCCAGTCCTGCACCAACCCACGGGTGTGCGGCGGGCGTGAACAGATCATGGGAAACACCACAGGCTGAGTGGATTGGGGGACCATTCTGACCAGTCCACACACTGCAGGGGCGCGGGCCGAGCTCTTCTGCCAGCAAAAACTCAGTCAGTGTGTGAGTCCGCCAGCAGCAAA
>CM053766.1:147676310-147748133 GCA_028658305.1 Pachyuromys duprasi | reverse complement strand
AGGGACTGCCTCTGACATGAACTGATTGGCCTGCTCTTTGATCACCTCACCCTGATGGGGGAGCAGCCTTACCAGGCCACAGAGGAAGACAATGCAGCCGCTCCTGATGAGAGCTGATAGATTAGGATCAGAAGGAAGGAAAGGAAGACCTCCCTATCAGTGGATTTGGGGAGGGGCATGTGTGGAGAAGGGGGAGGGAAGGTGGGATTGGGAAGGGAGGAGGAGGGGTTTATTGGGAGGATACAAAGTGAATAAAGTCTAATTAATAAAATAATAATAATAAATAAAAACAATAATAAAAATATTTTCTCCAGAGAATTTTGGGGGATTGTGAGTCCTGAACAAACAGGATAGGAAAATATTAACCAGATAAAAAGCAGGAATAATATACCAAGGTCATACAGAATTACTGAAATATAAAGCCATGTTGGTAAGAGTGACTTATCTGATAGTCTCCCATTCCTCATAGTCGCTAATGATGGAAGACAAGACACAGAGAATTAGGTCTCTGTTGGTTAAGAAAAACTGATTTAACAGTCCTTGCCTTTCTTCCTGGTTGCTCATGAACAAGGAGATAATGGGATCTCCAGAGAGGGTTCTATAAGAAAGAGGCTTTATGGAGACATGCACATTTTTTAATTTTCAGATTATCATGGATAGTAGAACTCCCTTGTATTTCATACTGATTTTCTATGTTGAAACATCGTCTGTCTTGTTATCTAAAGCTTTCTCCCTCATTCATCTTTTCTTAGCTTTCACCTTAATCCTTTCTCTTTTGTTCCAGAAAACCACATTATATTTACTTTTGATTATGTCTTTTAATCCTTTTGGCTGTCACAGTTTTCCACACTTTTCTTGCTTTTTTAAATGACCTTGGAAGTTTTCAATGTATTTTATAACATTTTATTTTATTGGGGCTTTTTTTGTAATTCTTATTATTAAAGGAGGATAACATATTTTGAAGGGAGGAAAACTGCATAGGCAAAGTACTAATCCTACCACATCCCACTAAGGGTGTATTCTGTCAGCATGTTTGTCTTTGACTATTTCTCTTAAAATCTTAAAATAATTGTTTCAAATGCCTCAGTTTTGATGTAATGTTCTTGTGGAATGCATACAATTTACCCTTGTTTATTCAAATGTTGATTTCTCTACCCCACTATCTGGTTTCAACCTGGACATTGCATTGTGATGTTTATTCTAAGCATCACCCGTCTCAAGTTTGTGTAAACATGCCACCATTTGTTCTCTGTATTTTCAATAAAACAACCAGCCAATGCTGTGCAATGGAAAGACTAGGGTGGGACATCCTGGTCTGGAGGGGAGGAGAAGGAAGTGAGTGGGAGGATTCAGAGAGGAAAGATTGGCAGGAGAGGACCTGGAACCATGAGGAGAGATGAACTGGACATAAAATATGCCTAAAAGCAAGCATAAATCTGAAAGGGAGGAAACTATGCGGACTTGGAGGTTTAGGATGGAGTAACTATTACCCAGCATTGTGCTTTATGATAATTAAGTAAATCCTAGTCTCTGTGGGTGGGTGATTTGGGAATACAGCTGGTTTAGGAATAACCACTGTTTAAGTAAAAGATAAATCAATAATAAATATTAATATTCAACAATATCTCCCTATAAAAACTTATCTTTGGCTTTCTCACTTTCCTACACCATATCTTTTGGAGAAAACTGCATCATACAGCCCGTACTTAAAGAATGAGAAATTGTGTTCTTCATTATTGAAAGAGAAGATCTACCTAAATAATTCTGCATGGGGAATTCTGTTTATTCTCCTCTACTTATTTGTTTAGTTGATTGCTCATTTACATACTTATGGAATCATGAGCAATTATTTTATACTTTGATTATACTTCAGTGCTACTTTGTTAATTTTATTGCTCAAATTTTTCTAGCTTTGACCATTGGAAGCTCATTCAGCATACTTCGTGCGCCTTCGACATATTCCATCATGAGAGTTTTGAAGGCTTTTACTGTTGTTTTTGTTTTGCATTTCCTAACGTTTTGCACTATAAGATGTTACGAGGCTTATTGAGTGCATTTTTCTCAGTTCCAGAATCAGTCATTGAAAGAGTCATAGTTATTTCCATATGAGAATTGAATTACAAAATAAAAATCTGGGCACTAGGCTGCTCATTGCTCCTGGGATAACACAGAGATTTGTGCATGCATAGTAAGTCATGCATGTGTGTGTGCACAAACACACACCTGTACATGTTTCTGCGTGTAACTCTCTGCCTACACTAAGTTAAGGGTAACTTCAGGTGGTGCCTGGCACTCATCTGCTGACGTGGAAATCATCCTAAACTCTTCATTTCAAGAACTGTGCTCATGTTTGATACACTGTTTTCTTATTTACAAGCTTGAGCTTTGTTCCATCTTTTCATCATTGTTTTATAGTTTTGTGCATAAGGGTCTTGTAAGAATTTTGTAAAGCTTATACTTAAATGGTTTTTATGTGAAACTGTTACAGATGATTTTCTTTTATGATTTCAAATGCTACTTGTTTTGTGTTGGTATGGAGGAAATGCACTGATTTTTGAGGTTCATATTCTTGCCATATTTTGTATATTACCCTTGTAATGGCCTGAAATACCACTCTACTTTCTTATTAGTCCTATGAACTCACTTTCATTAATTACTTATGGTTTTTAACATAGATAATCATGTCATCTACAAACCAAGGCAGCTGTCCGATGACACTGTTTTCTGGGGATATGTGAATACGTGTCTACTCAACAAAGAAAAGAAACTGACAGCAGATCAAGGTAAGTATGCCACCAAAGTTCAACGTAGCAAAGCAATTAGTGTACTGGGGTTACTCACAGGAGTACAGATGAGGGGTGAGAAGTTACTTATGGATGCTACCACTGACTCAAAGGCAGATGTACCCTCACTTCTACAAAGGTGAGATCTCAAAAATAAGTGCAACCCAGGCATGCTCTGCAAATCTTGCAGGCAACTCTACAGGCTAGAGATTCTCCTCACCTCAGCAAACCTTGCTGCTTACAGAACCTGGGGAGACTTGTGTATCTTGTGACTTTTCAAGTACTTACTGAGAACTCTAATTTGCTGGCTCACTGAGTTTTAATGAGCCTCTCTTTAGAAATTCTTGAGTCTTTAAGGCTCTCTCCATGAGAAGGAACCTGTGCCTACAATTCTGAGGTGCCAAAAACCTGAGACTAGCTAGGCCATGAGCTTAGGGGAAAACTAAATACTCTCTCTCTAAAGAAATATAGTAATACAATTCCTCCTGACAACATTCTGCTGTATAGACTGTGTTCTCTCAGGCGTCATCAGAGAAGCTTCCTCCCACAGTAGATGAAAACGAACACAGAAGCCCACCCGTGGACGATGTGCAGAAAATGAGAAACTTTGAAACTCACTCTAAATGGGATGTCTACACTCCCATCAGGGTTCAGGAATCTGTGTGGAAGAGGAGGCAAAAAGATTGTAAGAGTCAAAAGAGATGTATGACACAAACGAAACAATGTCTTTCAGACATAACAGGACTAAC
This sequence comes from Pachyuromys duprasi, assembly GCA_028658305.1. Taxonomy (NCBI): domain Eukaryota; kingdom Metazoa; phylum Chordata; class Mammalia; order Rodentia; family Muridae; genus Pachyuromys; species Pachyuromys duprasi. Next base: position 147,744,601 of record CM053766.1, on the reverse strand, counting down.
AAACAATTGAGCTCACAGAGACTGCGGCAGTGTGAACGGAGCCTGAAGAGGCCCGAGCTAGACGGGGTGCTAGCTAGACGGGGACAGGGAAGTGCACAGCAGCTCACCTCCCTAACCCAGAAGCTATCTCCAAAGGACAACTGCTTTCAAAGGAAAAAAGTTTTCTCTGGTGAAATCTCGCTGGGTAAATAAACCATATTTAAAGCTGGGCCCCAGCAGTAAAAAGCCAACACAAAATGACTGCAATGGTATTTCTGATTTTGTGTTTTTATGGTGTGTGTATGTGTGTGTGAGTCTTTCCTTGAGATCCTGATATGTATTTGTTGCCTGTTTGTTTTCTAGAGAGAGAGAATGAAGATGTGGGGTTGGGTGAGTGGGGAGGTATGGAGAATCTGGAAGGATTTGAATGAGAGGAGATGATAGTCAGAATACATTGTATTAAAAATTAGTTTTTAGCAAAACAAAACAACCCCCCCCCCCGAGTCTTAAGGAGTGTCTGCAGAAAACAGTGCTGTTTGAATGGCCAGCTCTCCTTTCTGACATCGGTAGTGATCCTCTTCGCTTGTGCAGCCTGTGAGAACAGTCCTGGCTTATCTCTGTTCAAAGAACCAGTTTCTACTACTTTGATTTTCTCTTCTACTTTATTTTCAATTCATTTATTTCTGCCCTAAATTTAACTCTTCTCCAATTTCTTTACACCTAAACTTCTCTTCATTTTGGTTCTCTTTTGTAGAGAATTATATAATTTATTTAGATGTTTCTTGTATTTTCATAATGTTTAATATTATAAAATCATAAAATGTGCTTTAGAAAAATTCCATATTTTTTATTTTCAACTTAATCTAACTCAAACTACTTTCGTACATATTTTAAGGTCTCTTTAATTCATTAAGTTAAACAGTTATGTGCTTAATTTCCAAATATTTGCTGATTTCCAAATGTATTTCCAGTTACTAACTGTTAGTTTAGTTTCATTGTCTCAGAACATACTCTGTATTATTTCTATCAGTGTGTCAATGTATGTTTTATGTCTTGGTCTAAGGATGTTCTGTATGGAGCTGAGGTAGTTATATATTCCGCTATCGCTGGATGAGTGAGTATGTGAGATTCAAAAAAACTGAAGGCTTTACACATGCTGAATGGGCCCTTACTGATTTCCTACCTTCTTAGTTGATTCCTGACAGCAGAGGGTTAAAGACTCCAGACAGAACAGCAAGTCTGTCTATTCCTCCTACTATATTAAGCCTCCTCTCAGATGTTTGTGATGCTATGCTATTAGGTGCACACCAAATGGAATGGCTATGTCATTCTGGAGAGCTGATTAACTTATCCTCATATAGTATAGCTCTTTAGCCACCACAATTTTTCTTGTTCTCAAAGTTGCTTTACCTAAAATTAATACAGTTTCTAGTATTTCTTTTCTTTTTTCTTTGTTTATTTTTTATTTTATTTTTATTAATTACAATTTATTCCCTTTGCATCCAGCTATAGCCTCCTTCCCCATCCCCTCCCAATCACACCCTCCCTCCTTCTTCTTCTCCTATGCCCCTCTCCCAGTCCATGATAGGGAAGGTCCTCCTCCCCTTCCATATGACCCTAGTCTATCAGGTCTCATCAGGACTGGCTTCATTGTCTTCTCTGTGGCCTGGTAAAGCTGCTCCCCCCTCAGGGGGAGGTGGTCAAAGAGCCAGCCCATGAGCTCATGTCAGAGATGGTCCCTGTTCCTATTATTGGGAAACACTCTTGGACACTGAGCTGCCATGGGCTACTTAGATACAGGGGTTCTAGGTTATCTCCATGCATGGTCCTTGTTTGGAGTATCAGTCTCAGAAAAGACCCCTGTGCCCAGATTTTTGGTTCTGTTGCTCCCCATGTGGAGCTCCTGTTCCCTCCAGGTCTTTCTATCTCCTGCCTCTTTCATAAGATTCCCTGAACTCTGCTCAAAGTTTGTCTATGAGTCTCAGCATCTGCTTTGATACCCTGCTGGGTGGAGTCTTTCAAAGGCCCTCTGTGATAGGCTCCTGTCCCGTTCCCTGTTTTCTCCCTCTTCCGATGTCTGTCTTGTTTACCTTTCTTAATGAAGATTGAGCATCTTACCCAGGGTCCTCCTTCTTAATTAGCTTCCTTAGGTGTTCAGATTTTAGTATGATTATCCTGCATTTTATGTCTAATATCCACTTACAAGTGAGTGATACCATATGTGTCTTTCTGCTTCTGGGATACCTTACTCTTTTTAGTATCAGCAGGTTCTACTTTTCCTTGTGTTCCTTAATTTTATTTTGCCAGACTCTATATTTATAGGTAGATTTTATGTAAACAGTGTATCTTGGTAGTGTGCTTACATTTTATGGGTTTACATTTGATTACATCATGTTAGTTGGTGTATTTATATCACTGATTTAAAGAAATGACTCGTGTATGAGGTTTAACATCAGCCATGTTTCCATTTGTCTCTGTTTCCTCTAGCTTCAACTGAGTTTTTCTGTAGATCTAGTTTATCTCCTCTTTTAGCATTTCAGTTCTATTACTTTTGCATTGCTGTGACCACAATACCTAATATGTACAACTTAAGAGAGAAAGAATAGATTTTTCTCTACATTTTCAAAAGTTTCAGTCCAGAGCAATAAGAAATTGTGGATCATAGCAGAGCCAAGTAGTTCATATCATAGCAAAGGATGCCAAGTGAGCAAGGCTGGAAGTTGCCAAGGATAATATTCTGGCCAGGAGCACATTTTCAGTGGCCTTCTTCCTCCAGCTTCACCTTACCTTCTAGGTTGTCAGAACTTCCTAAAATATCACCAGCTAGGGATCAAGAGTGTGGCACACAAGTCTCTGGGAACATGTATATTCAAAACATAACAGCAAGTGTGCTTCTTGTTTTTAAATTGTGGTTATGTGTGGTATACTTTTAGATAACCTAAGCCCACCTTTTTTTCTGGTACCTTTTCAGGTCTCACCAATCCTTCTCCTGCCTCTGTGGTATTGCTGTTTCTTACTTTACCTGTGTATGTAACAGTCACCCGATGTGTCCTTACCATTGTAGCAGTATGTAAACAGCTATCTCCTAGATGAATTAGGAATAAAAAAACAACGAAAGATTGTCTTTCATTATATTTCACAGATTGCTTCTCAGATTCTTTTCCTCACCCCATGTGACTGTGTATCTCCCCAGTGTCTGATCCACATTTCTTTCTTTGCGAGGAGTGTTTATAGCAACACAGATGAACGAGGGATGAATTCTAAAAGTGATCATTTGTCTGAAACCATTTGTCTTCACCTTTAGGTATTTTTGTTATATATAGAATTCTATATTGGTTGAGAGTGCTGTCCTGCCAGTAATCAAGTATTAAATATTTCTCACCACTGTGTTCTTGCTGACATGGTGTCTGGTGAGGAACCCTGAGCCTTGAGGGACGTAATTATTCTTTTCCTCCTGTGGGTAAGGCAGCCTTCTTCTTTGGCTTCTTTGATGATTTCTTTTTCTTTCTTTGTCTTTGATTTTCTGCAGCTCATTTTTGTTTTGTGCATCTCACCTGCTGCATGGTCTTTTAACTTCTGAGATTTTCGCACTGCCGTCTGTCATTAAGCTTGAGAAACTCTCAGCTACAATTACCACTCTGTTTCACTGCCTCTTCCGGCACTTGAATTACACATGTCACAGATTTTCAAATACTCCACAGTTCTCGAAAACTCTGCTGTGTTTTTATTTCTCATATTATCCTTTCTGCATTTATGTAGCTTATTAATTTTTTCCTCCCTCTTGTTGATGTTACTCATGGAGCCTTAAAACTCATTATCCACTGATATGAGAATGTATTTCATTTCTACTATTTCTTTTCAATTATTGTCTATAATTGATTTATCAGTTTGCATGTATATCTGACCTTCTAATAATAATTTATTATAAATAACATATAATTGCCAATCTATTCTTTCATCAGTTTGCTTCATATATGTTTTCTTATTCTTTGTCATGTCTTATAATGTTTTGTTAAACATGATCATATTGATTTTGATAATAAGTTGTGATGGGTACTATAAAAATGAGAGGTTCCCTTGAACCCATGACTCACAGAAATTTGGTCTCTTGTTCATCCTCAGGAGGTTTCTAACAATTCATCAAAAATATTTATGTATTTTCCTTCACTCCTTCTCTCCTCTCTTTTATCCCTCCTTTCTTTTTTCCCTTCTCCTCACATCTTTTCCCCTCTTACTCACCCCATCTTTTCCCATTTGACCTTTCCTTGTTTCTTTGTTTCTTACCGTCTTTTATTGAGATGAAACCATATTTTGTAGAACAACCAGTCCTAGAACTCTCTGTGTAGGGTCTCACTCTGCAGCCAAGCTGTTTTCAAACTCATATTTGACCCTCCTTCTTCTGCCTCCTGAGGCTGGGATTGTAGGGATAACCACTACACCCAGCTTTCATTTAAGTTAAAAACAAATAAACAAACAAACAAGAAGGTTTTAGCCAATTAGAATAGTAGGGCACAGATATAGTCTCAGAATTCAGAGACTAAAGCAAAAACATCATGAATTCAAGGCCAGCCTTTGCAATATGGGGAGAGGTCTTGTCTCAAGAAAAAACACAACCATTTTATGTTTTCTTGCTGTTTCTGCTCTAGGTAAGAATATTTAATCTGTGTCTCAAAGGATTTAGATTTTTTATATTATTTTAATCTTTAAAAATCTACCAGGCTCAAGAACTATCACTAAATTAGTATAAACAATAATTCATTTAAAATTTATCAGACTGACATGAAGTTGACAGCTAGTTTGTGCCATCTTGCCAGGGTTCACAGTAAGCAGGTTATGGATTTGGACTATTTTACCTATAATTTTCTTTTCATGCCACATTAACAATTGATATGTTCATATAGTTTAGTTACAAATCTTCCCTGAAAACTTAATTTTTCTCATGGATGCTAAAAAGCCATTGTTGTATAGTTTAGATAGCCTTTTTTGTATTAAGCTCTTTAATGTCAGAGGCTTTGTTTTTTCAGAGATGACACTTCTCAAACAAAGTCAGAGCTGTGCTATAGGGGAGAACTTGTGCTAACATTTGTTGCTAATGTTTGAAAAAACCCTCTATTGAAAGTCAGATATAGGGACACACAGCTGAACTCCAGAACAAGAGAAATATGAGCTCTAAGCCACTCTGGGTACATAGACATATGTCACAAAAACCCTAATTATTTAAACATTAAATATGATTTCATTAATTTAAGGCATAGACAAATAAAAATTAACCACTAAGCTAAACTATAACTTTTTCATTAACGTGTATATTCAGAGACTATTTTAGCAATTTAATAAGTAGTTCATAATTTTTAAAAAGAACATGTGTATATATATTCAGGGTAAAACATAATGAACTTAGGAATAATATTCTTTAAAAAGATGTCTTACTGCTCATTAAAACCTGCTGGAATTCAAAGTGAATAGATTGTAACTAATAAAAAATAAATAAATTTAATCAAAAAATGAAATAAAACCTGATCCTTTTTTTTGCTTGAAGAAATCCGATAAATTTAATGACACACAGTGGACCTACATCAGTGGTTCTGAACCTGTGGGTAGTGAACATTGAAAACATAGATGTCTACATTATGATTCATAAGAGTTGCAAGATTAGAGTTATGAAATAACAACTAAAATAACTAATGGTTGGGGTTGCCACAACATGAGGAACTGTATTGAAGGGTCCCAGCATTAGGTAAGTTGAAAAGCCTGGGTCTACATGAATATGCTGAAAGTCAGCATACAGAAGAAATGCTTGTGTACATGGAGAGGAACGTCCCTTCTTTAAGCTTGTTATGCCTATAACACCAGCCACACCGGAGGTTGGAAACCATAAGATGAAGAGACAATAAATAATGCACCTCCATTTTGGACAGCTTTCTTCTCTTTTAACTCTGTCTGAGTAGACACTTTGAATAACTTGCATATACATGTGTTAGGAGAGCCTGGAAAGCCACTTTGTGAGAAAACCATGAACATCTGATTGGCTTGACACCCTAAGACTTTCAGGAAAAACTGAATCCCCCTTTTTTTCTCTAATATCTAGAGGTTGTGGATCACTGGGAAATGAGAAGTTTCATGGATAGAAAATGTTAAATATCTCTGTATCTCAACCAAATAAAAATCCAAAACACAAAAACATAGTCTATGTAGAATAGAGGTTTGACAAAACACTCCATGACATTCACTCTGTGTACATAGCTCACATCAACTCACCTGTAGGTCTTTATGGGGACATTGTTTTTGTTTCTTTTATCCTTCACGTATCACAAACCTCCCAATGTTCCAAGTCATACTTATACTTTGTGGCAAGTAATACTTTTTAAGTTAAATGATCTCTGAATTCCAATATTTTAGACTTAGAAAATATTTTTAAAAATAAATTAGAACTTGCTCATTCTACGAGAAAGGAAGCTAAGTATCTGGACCCAATGATGTAAACTTGTAATTCCAGCCCTTAGGAGGTGGAGACAGGAGGATCCAGGGCCAGTTTGAGGTATATAAGTAAAACCTTGTATCAAAGGAAACAAAATTCAAAATAAAATATGGGAAGGAAGGAAGGAAGGAGGGAAGGAGGGAGAAAGGGAGGAAGGGAGGGAGAAAGGGAGGAAGGAGGGAGGGAGGGAAGGAAGGAGGGAAGGAAGGAAAAGAACAAAAGCAGATATGTTGTAGGTGTTACATGACCACACGTGATTAATTTTCCATAATTTCCAACCAGTTGCCCAGTGACCACCTCCTGAGAAATCACCCATCTGCCTTGATGATGGCTCCTTTGTCACACAGCCCAGACTTCTCATCGCCTCTTGTCTACCCCTATGGGCTGGGATTCTCACTCTTGGGGAACTGACATTCTAGACAACAAATGTCACAGGTAAAATAACCAGAAGAAACAAAATTTTAGACAAAAGAATGGGGGAGCAATATGAGACCCTCGGGTGAGGCACAGAGCAGCCCCAGAATGGAGTCACAAAGCGAGGGAGGGGAAGACCAGGAGGATGGGGATAGTCCAGTGGGAAGGATGGTGGCAGGGCCGAGCTCACAGGCATGGTTGCCGACAAGCACATAGTCCATGCTCATTAAGGTCTGCCCTCATTTAACGCTCTGCCGCTGCCATCTTGATTTCTCAAGCTCACGTAGCGAAAACACAAGTAATATCATTTCTTCCTCTATCTTTAATAACACACCATACAACAGGATAGAACACCAAGCGACTCCTACAGAAGACTTCCCTGACATCACAGAGATATAAGAAAAGTTTGACTCACTTTTTTCACCACATGCTCCTAAGTTAAGCTGCCTTCTGAGTCATGTGTTGTTTTTCCTTCAGGCAATTAATTGCTGTTGAAATCACACATAAAAATAACCTAAGTCTTTATCAGGGTATTTGCAACAAGAACACTTAGTTCTCCGTCTCCATCAGTCCTGTCTGCAAATGCTCCATGCAGGAAGGACTGCAAGGACTTCTCAATGGGGGATTTTCTTCTTTTTGTAAAGAGGTGGCTTCTCCCTTCATAACATGTGAAGTGTAAACCTTCTGCTAGTGTCAAAAGCCTTCTTTCCTCTACAGGAAAGATGAGTGGTTGGCACCCTGTGGCAAGACACTACCTTGCTAATTACCCCATCACTGAGGCCCCAGTGAAGTACTTCACTGTGATGTTCCCTGACTCTGCTGACCTGAGTCAGATGGCACTAATTCATGGGTTGCCTGGCTGGCCAGATTCACGGAATCTTCATCCTATGGGTTTGCATCCATATAGAATGCATCCTAATGCATTATATCCTAGAAGCTTGTTCTCTGCACTCAACCTTCTTTCTAACTCAATCAATATTTGCTTTCTGCTTCATCACCACTCTTCCTTCACAGGGTATTAAACTCATTTATAAAAACAATTCTCACTCAGTTTCACTTTCTTTTAATTCTCCCATTTTAAAATCGCTTTTAGAACTTCATAATCAGATTCATCATGTATTACTAATAAGACTTCATCTGCAAACTGAGCAGGGCACAGGGGTCTTATATGAGACAGTTTCTCCAACCAAGAACCATATATAGATATGGCCTGGAACCCCCGCTCAGATGGGGCCCATGATAGCTCGGTGTCAGACTGAAGACGCTAGTGAGGGAAACAGGGACTGTTTCAGTCATGAACTTGATGGCTGACTCTTTGACTCTCCCCCATACACGCCAGGGAGTAACAGCCTGGCTAGATCCCAGGGGAGAACATTGTAGCCAGCCCTGAGGAGACAAGATGATCTGGGGTCAGATGGAAGGGGAGGAGATCCTCCCCAGTTGGTGGACTTGGAGGGGGCGGGGAGGAGATGAGGGAGGGTTGGGGAGGGTGGAAGGGAATGAGGGAGGGGGCTACGCATGGGATGCAAAAAACCTAACCTGTGATTGATATAAAAATAAATAAATTTATAAAAAAAATAAGACTCCATCTGACCCAAACTGTGAATCACATTTGCTGTCTTTGGGCCATTCCTCTGTTCCCGTCATTTTATGACACAAAATCATGAACTCTTTGGCACACATACCTTTTTTTACTTTAAGGCTATCTAATGAATTTGGTCTATAAGTGAAGATGAATTATACATGAATAAAAAAATAACAAGAAAAACAGAGCTGATGATATAACTTAGCAACAAATACCTTTTAAATTAGTTAACTCGGGAAAATGTATCCTCTCTGACACTTGTTAGGTGATGTATGTGGAATCAATGGTTTCAGAATGTTCCTGCCTCTGAATCAATAAAAATGACTCAGATCTCACACCAATTGTTTCCCTGCCCAGAACACTGTGGCTTCTATTCCTCTGCCTAAATAATTCTGTTTGGACTTCAAATAATGAATGAATATCACTGTTTAGGCAATGTGTATTTTAACTCAGCAGTGTAAATAATAAACTTTTACTTGATTCTCATCTATTGTCCAGATCTCTCCTTTGGATTCTAGACTCTGGTACCCAGCTGTCTACTTACTATCTCCATCAGGTGTCCAATCGGCCTCTTAGACTTAAGAAATTAAAGCTAATTTTCCTGTGTTTCCCTTCCTCAAACCTGTTTATTTATTTGTGTTTCCTATCTCAGTAACCAGTATTGCTATTTTCTAGTTACTCTAAGTCAAAAACCATAATCTATCTTAGGTTAAGCTTCTTCTAAGCATGGCCTGTGATGGAGAGTCCTGTTCAAGGAATGGATTATAACAAGGCCCTCCGGCATCAGGGAAACTAGACTGGACAGGACAAGGAGTGTGACAAAGATATTAATGTAGCTAAGATATAGTCTCAGCTAGATGCAGCAAAGAGCTCTGGCATGTGAATATCTGAGTTGTCCCACAGCAAGGCACTGCTAACCACGTATCAGTGAGTCATCAGTGACAAACCCTCCACCTTTCTGAACATGTCTATGTCCATGGGCTCTGTTGATTCAGATAAATCTTCCGGAGAAAAAGACAATGAATCCTATGGGAAAGCAGCAATAACAACAGTCTGGGATTATGGCCCAGTCTGGTAAACACTGTCAATGTCTTCTACACCATCCTGAGAGCCCTGAACCTCCCTAAAGAGCCCCCACACTCAGTCTGTTAGTAAATCCTGGTAGTTCAACCTTCAAATGATACCCCAATCTAAACCTTTTCTTTCCTTTAACTGAATCCATCCTAATACCAACCAGTTTTGTTCCCCTCTACCTCCATAGAGCCTTTGGTCAATATCTGCCGAACACTTTACCACAAGAAGTAGGGGAAGAAAAAAATTAAACTATTTTCTGACAGATGAGCTGTAATATCACATCATCAAAAAGTACAAAATTTCACCTGTCTCTCCTTTAGTAAACCTAGACAAAGGCAGCTGTGTGAACCAGCACACTCAAAGAATGCTGTCAGCCTCTGTATCTGCAGGTTCCACATCTGTGAATTCAGTCAACCATGTAAAAGTATTCAGGAAAAAAATGCATCCATAGTAGGGGCAAAGAATAACAAGGTACAATAACAGATGAATATAGAACACCATAATAAACCCACTATGTTGTATACTATAAAATAACTTTAAACTGCACCTCTGCAGAACACAGAGCTATTTTATTGTGTTTCTTCTCTAAATAACACAATATAACAACTATTTACATAGATTCACATCATATTAGTCATACCAAAAAATTCAGATCAATTAAACATGCATGGGAATATGCGCATATTATACATAAATGCAATGCCATTTTTTATATGGAACTTAAACATCTTCTGATTTGGATATCTATGGGGCTTATCTGAAGATAAGGCAGGGCTATATTTCAAAGGCATATCTGGCCAACTTAGGAAGAAATACAAAGAGGAAAGCCAGAGGGAAACATTGAGAGGGGCCCTGGAAGTCCTGGTTGGTGGATATCAATAATTTATAGCCCTTTGACATAACAAAAACTCAAGCTTTTTAAATGGTTGCTATGGAAGACATCTACTGAATTTCCTCAACTGCAAAAACATTTCTGGTCCTATGTTAGTCAAGTACAGAAGAGGCACAGGGAGACTATGGAGTCTATGCCAACGACATTTTGTTCTCTCTGTAAATAATAAAAAGGGCATTGCTGTCTTATACATCAGTATTATTATATATAAGTATATCGTATATCAGTTTGTTGATATATACTAGCCAGCAAATGATTTATTTCCAGATTGCAACGCTGAGAGTAGTCCCCGAATTGTAACAAATTATTGAGCTATGTGATAAATTTTACTTTCAACAACCCCACCACCACCGCCAAGTAAACCAGACACAAGATCCTTGGTTTCACGTGCTCTTTCTGGAATTCATCATTCCCCTATGTCTTAAATAGGGTTTCTATTTCTGCGATGAAATACCATGATCAAAGCAACTTATGGAGGGAATGGTTTATTTGGCTTTCATTTTCATATCACTGTTCATCACTGAAGGAACTCAGGACAGGAACTCAGATAGGGCAGGAACCTGAAGGCAGGAGCTGGTGTGGAGGCCATGGATGGGTGCTGCTTATTAGCTTGCTCAGCCTGCTTTCTTATAGTACCCTGGACCACCCATCCAGGGATGGCACTACCCACAACGGGGTAGGCCCTCCTCCCTCCCCCTGCATCAATCACTAATTAAGAAAATTATGATCTTATGAAGACAGTTTTTCATTTGAAGTTCCCTTCTTTCAGATATCTCTTGCTTGTGTCAAGTTGACATTAAACTAGTCAGAACACCATATGAAGAAGTTGAAGAATTTGGATTCTATTTTCCCATTCCACTGTTCTTTTATTTGTTCTTTTTGCTACTGGTTTATATGGCTAGCACATAGTTTATGGGGTACAGTTCCTCATGATAGAAAAGACAAGATGGTAGGAGCATAAGGAAACTGGTCACATCACATGCGCAGTCAGGAAGCAAAGAAGGATAGATGCTTTTTTCTGCCTGGATTCCTGTTCTAAGTTCTATTCAGTTCAGAACATCCAGCCTACATTCAGGGCGAGTCTTCCTTCCTCAGCTGAATCTTTCTGGAAACATCCTCACAGACTTGCCCAGAGGTGTGTTTGCTCAATGATTCTAAACCCGGTCAGATTGACAATGATGATTGAACATCATAGGACCTTGCTTTACTCTACTAGTTCCTGTTCCCCTGCTCACTCCTCAGCTTTGTCTGGAGTGTTTGCTCATACTCCGTTGACTTACTTTATGTGCATTCATGAGCAGAACTCTTCTAGATGGACTTCATTCCTTAATTTACTTTATTAATTAGCTTTAATTCCTTGAGCATGTTGCAGAATAACATTCTCTAACATTGTATCTCCTCTCCACCTTAAACATCAAGCCACCTCTCTATACTTTGATTAATAATGACCACATCAAAATTTGACATCTCAAATATTCAAAATTTGCCTTTTGATTCCCTTACTCTAACAAAAAATCCTTTTACTTTTTCTCATTCATCATTGAGTTCTGCTTAGATTGAAGTATTTGATTCATCTTTTCTGCCTTCAAGCTACCAAACGCTCCTCTTTGCCTTTAAAATGTGTCCAACACCTGTATACCTCTCAGCTCCCAGTCACCTCCTACTCCAGGCTTCCACAGTCATTCACTGATGTCAATGCAACTGCCTTCCATATGGGATTCTTACCTTTCTCTATGCCCTAATCCAACTTGTGCTTTTCATCACAACAACCACCCCAGGTCACTTTATATATCAAACCCTGCCTTACTTTGGATAAAAGCCAAAAGAGTTCACAATGACCATTTTCTTATGAAATTTGGCTCCTCATAATTTACTGCTGCTTTTTTTAGATGACTCTGTTAAAACCTCATTGACTTCCTTGGTAGCCAAGTATGTTCTGCACATTTCAACCTGAGAGTGTTTGCACTTGCTATAACCTCGACTGGGAATGATATGTCCTCTTTTATGCTCACAGATCACATTGTTTCCTCTTCTCAACATCACCTCCCCAGTATAGCAATCTCTTCATAAAATTGCTCTCATATCCCAACCTACCCATTCCCCTCCCCTACATTGCTCTTCTTGTCACCTCTTGACCCCATCAGTCCCATTTTTATCTTCTGTTTCTTGTGCATTGTATATTACATTCTATATGGCAAGTGCCTTTTCTCTCTCATTCACCAATATGTCCCCCATATCTGGAACAGGGCTTGCCACACAGCACATTTTAAATAAATGTTCGTTGAATAAATAAGCTATGACCCATGATCTCCAGACGTGAACCCACAACCAAAAACATTCTATTTAGACATATGTACCCAAAAGAATAAATTTAGAATCACTAAATAAATCTCAGATGTGAAGTTCTGTGGACCCTTCAAACATTACAAGATCAAAACTTAGCCATCTCGGCCTGAGAATATTACTTAGTGTGGGAGGCACTGTGAAAGCTTAAGACCCTCAGTTTGCATCCCTGCAACCCTAGTACAAGGCATCTGTCTGTACTTCCAGGGATCCCACTACAAAATGGGAGGTGGATAAAGGAGAGTTCCTGGGTGCTCTGGAGAAGGCCAGCTAGCCTGATGCATGCAGTGGCAAAACAACAAAGGGTTTTTCCTTTTGGTGAGACTGTTTTTGACCAGCACACACAGGCCATGGCTCATAGTTAACACACACAACTGTCACTGGGGTTGTTTGTTTGTTAAGGGCTTTGTTTTTTCAAATTTTTTGGAGGACAGAGTCTCACAATGTTACCCAAGCTGGCTTCTAACATTTAATGTTCCGTCCTCATCCTTCCCTCTTTTGTCCTGGGACTGAAATCCTGTGTTACCATACAGAGCTTCCATTGCCCCTTTAGAATTTGTTGAAGGCTGCCTGTCTCCTATAAGGTTAAACCTGAAATTCTCAGCTTAAGAGTTCAGTCACCAGCTAATTCTAGTCTAATCATGAGTCACATTCCTGTCCCTTTCCTTTCTCAGGACTCTTGCCTGGCTTTGTCCTCTAGAGTCCTGAAAGACTTCTTCCCCATGCTGACTTCATTCTTTTACTGTCTCCATCTGGTTACAGAATCCTAAGTCAAATGCCACATATACAGCCAACTCTTCCATTTCAGTACTCTATGAACATTAATAGTCCCTCATCTGAACCTCCTTTCACTACTCATGCTGCCCTAGTCATTCCCATGTTGCTGAAGAGTAAAGAGACATATCCATCACTTTATGTTAGAGTTCCATGGCTTGAGTCAGTGCCGTGATCTTGAAGGAACTGAGGGCTCCATAGCCAGGCTATTAGCTACTTTATTGGGATCTTTTTTTTTACCTCCCTACACCATCTCTATCCTTTCCAAACCCCAATACTAGGAAAGAGAGGAAGAAGGACAGAAGGTAAAGTGGGCTTATATCTATTTAGACTACTTCCTGTTGATTAGGGGTGTCTACTTCCTTGGGGCAAGTCCAGTCTTTGTTGTTAGAATATCTCCAACCAGCAACCTGCAACCAACAAGCAGCAAATGGCAATGGACAATGGTAAATCCAGCAAATAGCAAAAATAATCAGCAACTAGCAAAAGCAGCAGCAGGGACCAGCAGAAGCAGGGACCAGCAGAAGCAGGGACCAGCAGAAGCAGGGATCAGTAGCAGCAGGGACCAGCAGCAGCAGGGACCAGCAGAAGCAGGGATCAGTAGCAGCAAGCACAGCAGCAGCAAGCACAGCAGCAGCAGGGACCAGCAGCAGCAGGGACCAGCAGAAGCAGGGATCAGCAGCAGCAAGCACAGCAGCAGCCTCTGCTTCTCTCAGGCCTCTGGCATTTTTTTATACCCTCTCAAGAGTCCGCAAAATTCCAAATGTAAACTATTTTTATTTGGCAAAATCATACTCCTCCAAGAGCACAAGACAAATAATAGCTAACTGCTGTAGACAATCTGAAGAAACCCCATATCCCACACTTGGGATTAAAACAAAAACATATTCCCAACATAACTGAGTCTTTTTAAGAAACCAACATTCTTACTACAGGACTCTGTGAGAACTAATGAAATGATTGAGTGACAGCGTACTACTGTTAATCCAAGGCACCCAACTTCACATTGTTGAAATGGTTACCAATTTTTTTCTTGCCAGCCACCCCTGGTATCTCATTACCATATTCTGTCTGTCTAGGGAGTTGTATTACACTATGAAGTTTGCATCCAAAAAATTATGGAATATTCTGACCCTGTAAGAAACTATTGTGTCAGCAGGGCACGGTGGCACACATCTTTAGTCCCAGCACTGGGAGAGGCAGAGGCAGTTGGATCACTGTGAATTCGAGGCCAGCCTGGTATACAAAGCTAGTGCAGGGACAGCCAAGGCTACACAGAGAAACCCTGTTTCTGAAAACTGAAAGAGAGAGTGAGAATCAAAAAGAAGGGAAAAGAAGAGAAGAGAGAAACCATTGTGTCTGGATCTTCAAAACAAAGGGATCCATTTCTTTAGAATCAAGTTGAAGGTTAAGATGTGTGTGTGTGTGTGTGTATGTGTGTGTGTAAGAGAGAGAGACTGGGGGAGGGGACTCAGTCATTACAGTGATTACTACACAGATGGAGAACCTGAGTTTGAGTTTCCAGCACCCAGATAAAAGTGACATAACACTGGGAAATTAGACAGAGAGAGGAATATTCTGGAGTGCACTGGCCAATAAACCTAGTGCTGTTTGTGAGCTCCAGATTCAGTGAGGGGCCCTGTCTCAAAAACTATGGTGGAGAGCAACTGAGAAAAACACCAGAAGTAGATCTCTGATTTCCTCATGCACACATGTGTACACACACACACACACGAAGTAGGGAGGGAGAGAGATGGAGAAAGGGAGAGAGAAAATCAATTTCAAGTATTTGGGTCATCGATTATGGCTGCAGGCAATTCCCAAGAGCTGCAGTGAGAGTTAACCAGCTGGGAACATGGGAGAGCTGGAGTTTTCACTCTGATCTGAAAGTTAACACATTCAAAGTCCCTAAGGAGATAATATTCCCATTAAGGCCCCTAACCAAAAAATTCTCTCTTACTTGGGGGAGGCAAGGTCAGCAAGACTTTCAAATGATTCAATGAGCACCATTATTATTAGGAAAAGCCACATGATTTATGAAAACATTGTTTTAAACATTAAGCTCATCCAAAACAAAACACGGAAACATCCAGAATTTTATTCGACCAGATATGGGCACCCATAACCCAGTCAAGTTAACACATAAAACTAACCATGACAGAATGCAAGCATGTCACACATTCAAACCCCATTTTACCTACTCTGAGAGCCTCTGGTTTAGGTCGTCAAGTACTTGGCTTCCCATGGAAGCATCTTTTCTGGCATCAGAAGAATCTCTAAGCCCATCAGAGCCATACACCCATAGAGAACAGATAGGCAACAAGTACAGAGAGAGCTGATCTCCTTGAACTTTCCTCTTCCAAGAAATCTCAGGCTATACAAAAAATTTCTCCTTTACATGGGGGAGGGAAGGTCAGTAATTGGCGCAAGAGTGTGGAAGTCAATCCCACTACTTCACACCAGACTCCAGTCTGCCCTTCGCTATGCCTTTTGGAGGTTAATTCTTTCATATATATTTGCACATGAATTCTTTCCTCAAGTTCTTTCTTTTAGGGAACCTGGCCCATAAGAGCAGCCTTTCTCACAAATCTTGTTCTCTTTGGAAAATGAGGTCATTCCCTTCCTGAATGTGGGTCATATTAAAGCTTTCGGGAGATGACCTAACATTCTTTAAAGCTTCCACATTATCAACTGGTCAGCTGGAAGCATCCTTTGTTTTGACACATCACTAAATAGCAATCTACAGAGTTAAAGTGTGAGCTGCCAAGTCAGCATAAGCTTCTGGTTCTGGTCTTTTGTGGCACAAAGAGACTAAACCTTTGCTAAAATGTTCTCTGAGATCCCCTTCCCTTAAACTTCCAAAAAAGAGACATAGAAACAGTTAATTTTGGCCAAACTGTAATTTTTCTGAGAAATGAAAGCACCAGTGAAGACTCCAGCTCTAACAATAATGAGATCTTAGTTAGCATTTAATTTGCATGCATGCTGATTTACTTTATAGTTATGTATTGTTGCAGAGCTGTCTTTTTCCCTAGAACCCTCAATGACTACAAAAAATAATTACCAAAGCAGATCAGCTTTGCTAACAATGTGAATATGTTGAATCTTAAAGTGGCTTAGCCCCTAGTGTCACCAAGTTTCTCTTGAAAAGAGTTGATAACAAGAAATCCACCTCAGTAAGTGTACTATAGATTTTCTTCACTTATACATCACATGAACTTATTTTAATTACCTTCACACTTTTTTATGTATACATAGGTACCCTGGAGTCTGGGAGGCACAGCCCTCTAAAGAGGCTGTTGATAAACACTGTCAAAGAAAACCCCTTATAAATGGTTGGACAGTAGTCTTAAAATTTTCCTATTCTCAACAAACCCAGGTTATCAACCTGTGGATCTTTGAGTATTGCAAAGACTGGGGTACTGCTTTTTAAAATCTAATGCCTACTGAGCTGGGGGTGAATGTTGATATGCTTTGAGAAAAGAGTACTCACAAGTGTCTCAAGGTATTGATCACTCATCAACGCAAATAACCAAAAAATCAACTAAGACCCCTGCATATCACTTCCTATCCCATCTCTCCCCCTCTTAACAAGTCTGTGTCCAAACCTGAGCTTGGCTTCTTGGTCTTCACTGGTCACAACTTCTAGATAAGAAAGCTAGAGGTTTACCAGGTAGATGGTGAGAGAAAGATTCTCAGCCAAAGAAATCTCAACACAAAATCATGAAGGTGAAGACAGGAAGTCCAAAGTATGGCCTTGTACCAGTCCTCACCTTGGAATGGGAGAAACTATAGTTTAATTCTGAGATATAAGGGTGGACAAGTAGTCCACATGGAGGAGAAACTCAAATGGTGAGCAGAGTTTGGATCTAAGTAGCTATAACAGATATTTAATCAATGGGGGTTCAAGATTCCATAATGTTTTTACAAAAGTTCTTTGTCCAAAAGCATATTCAATGACCCCTTGAAACAATACTGAAAAGAGGAAGGGTAGAGGTGTGATTCTAGGACAAGGTTGGAGAATCCATCCAGTGGTGGATGAAAATGACATGAGTGGACGTTGGATATAATATCACTGTGAGTGGAGATGCTTCTGTTGTAGCAGCCCGTGACCCATGCATCCTGAGACTCAGCCTAATCTCTGCAAACAACTATGGGTGTGGTGCTTGTGCTCAGTAATTACTTATTGACGAAGGGCCCTACTATTCTCTCTTCTTAACTATTCTCAGTAAAGGCAGTAAAATGAAGCAAATAAAGAAACTTTATTAGCCTTATTCCTTTCCCAAAGCTCTGTATCTACATTTATAAAGTGAATATATGGGCTGTGCAAGGATGCCTGCGGTTCACCTCAAGCTCCCGCACTCCAAGTCAATCAGATCCCAAAGATCCTGACATGCTCTGTGCATTCTCAGGCATTCCTGACAGAATTCTTGGGAAGATGATCTCCCAGTTGCCATATACCCTAGCTTCAACCTAGGGTTAACCAGATTCTGCAATGACTGTATTTGTAAATCTGTAACTCCCACCAGGAAATAAACAAACCCTAATATAGTTTGATGGATGCTGTGTTTCTCAGGTAAGCCCATTGGCAATATAAAATTATGCTTGTATTTGAAGTTAATTTCTAGTTGGCTGAATTTATGCTGCCTTTGATACTCCCTGGTGCTTTGAATACAGCCTGCCTGCCTCTTCTGCCTTTGTTTTCCCCTAGACCTGAGAAGGGATCCCTAGATTGTTGATTAAAAACTACTCAGCATCTGGCTGCAAGTGTCTCACTGATCACGTTCTTACTAATCCACCTCCAGCTGATCTCCTTAAGCAGATGTTGCCAGATATAGCCCTGAGCCTGAGGAATCTTGCAGACTTAGAGTCCAAAGCAAAGACAAAGCACAGATACAAAGCACAGTCATCTTGTCCCAGACTTCACCCCGGCTTGAAGTAGTTTCCAGCACACTGTTTCACTTGACAACTCGGTGAAGTGTGTGGGAAGCTGTATGATGAACACTGTGTGTTCCTAGTTTGAAAGGAAAAGTAGAGCAAGTTTCTGTGTTGCTCTGCAGTGATTTAAGAGCTAGCCTATTCAGAAGTGAAAGGGGGAATGAATAGCGCAGTCTTCATAGCTGGAATATTCCTTGAAACATTCCTTGAAAAGATATCTGGATTGGGAACTCCTAACCTTGGCGTCTCCTCATCAGTAACATTGTACCACCTATCTCTACCTACGCTGTAAGTCTGCGGCTCTCAGAAGTGTGCCCTTGAGGTGAATGGTCATTATGGGCAGCAACATGAACACAAAAGTGAGAGTGAAATTCCAGGGCCCTAAGGTCTATCTCCCTACTTGTTTGAGTCAGAGCTGTCCAAGGTACCAAAGAGCTAGCACTGACAAAATAGTTTGCCCTGAAAACTACCAAACTCTAGACAATTCAAGTGTTTTACTCTCCCTGAATCCTATCCCTCTCTCTACCCCTGTCTTTAGGTACTTAGCCTTTTTCCAAGGGGGCATTAGCAAGCATGATGCAGACAAAATACTCATACATTGGAAGGCCATCTCTTGCTACTTGGGTACTCTAATTGTTGCAAGTCCATATTAGCCTTCTGGATAGATAATGAGAGACTATGGGAAACAAAAGTGGGCTGTTTCAGATGAGGCTGTTCTCAACACACTGGAGCCTACTCAGCCTCGCAGCTGATTGCAGACACATGAGCAAGGCCAGCTGAAAACAGAGAATACTTTTGGCTGAGCCTGTCCCAAATTGCCAACCTGCAGAATCAAGTGAATAAATGGCTTAGGCTGACAAAGGAAAGAAATCCAAAACACTGGCTTATTGCAAAAAGGTAGAGATGTGGTCTGCACACCAGCAGTACTGTGCTCCCCGGCAATAAGCATTCGATGGATGGTACCTGTCACCTCCACTGTAGACAGAGGGGCATGCTGGAAAAAAAAGTAATGATACCAATGCCTCCAGCACCATCCCTCACTCAAGGAGCAAACCTGCCTGTACAAAATGACAAGACAGCAGTTTGAAGTACTGTGTCTATAAATGAAAAGCTACTTGCTACTGATACTTAAATATTCTTGCTGAGCTCTCTTCACAGCTTGTTCTTGGAGAACAGGAATGAAGATTACATGGAGAACCTTGTTCTGACCCCTCAGATGAAGTGGGTAGGTTTGATTTCTTGTTACCAAGGTAACCTCTCTCAATAAACCTTGAAGAGATAATTACTCTGCGTGAAGACTTTTGCTTTGCCTTGCACACCAATACTGTTCACAGACAATGCATTTGCATGAGGAACAACAGGTGCACAGAGCCCCCCGATCATCAATTCAATGCACAAGCACTTGTCTGTAAATAATCAGCACCAGTTTGGGGGACTCTCACCTCAACTTATAAGAAAGATTTTAAAGCTGAAAGCATATTTCTAAAAACTTTCTAGTTTTCCTATATTATAAATCATAAAAGTGGAAGCCAGAAAAACTGAACAATAATACCAGTGTCTCAGAGCATAATAATAGAAGATCTGGACTTAAAAATCAAAGCTCCTTCAGGGTGTACTCAGGAGCAAGAATTCCTGGGATAACACTGCACAGGGGAGTAATCATAGAAAACAGCTATGTACTGTACATTTTAAAGAGCAGAAAGAAAGGGTTTACCCAATAAAATAGGAAAAGATATGTATAATCCAATTGAAATATTATACAATATGTACACATGCTGAACAACAACTGTGTTCCCATTAATATGTACAACGTCAAAGGTCGAAGAGTGAAAGACAAAAATAGGTATGACAGATTTACTGGCTGGCAGATAGATGATAGGTAGTTACAGATGAATTATAAATAGACTGACAGGTATCTGATAGATGGATGCTTGATATATAAATGGATAGATAGATAGGTAGATAGATAGATACAGAGATAGATGATATATGAATAGATGATAGATATTTAGACAGATGTAATAGATAGGTGATAGATAGATGAGAGATAGATAGATACAAAGAAACATAGATAGATACATAGATAGGTAAGTAGATAATAAATAGGTATAAATAAGTGCCTTCTCACCACAAGTAGGCTCAGTTCTATTTACATACATGGTTGAGCAAATGTCTTTGTTGTATAGTTGAGCATATTTTCGATATATGCCTAGGAGTGGTATAGCTAGATCTTGAGGTAACACCTCATTCAGAAGAGTAAACACAATAGACATTGGAAGCAGGAAAAGACAGAGAACAGGACAGGAGCCTACCACAGAGAACCTCTAAAAAACTGATTGGGGTATCAAGTCAGATGCTGAGACTCATAGCTAAACTTTGGGCAGAGTGCAGGGTCTCTTATGAATGAATGAGAAGATAGAAAGACCTTGAGAGAACAGGAGCTCCAAAAGGAGACCATTGGAGCCAAAAACACTGGCCCTGGGGAGTGATACCTCAATCAAGGACCATGCATGGAGAGGACCTAAAACCCCAGCTCAGATGTAGCCCATTGACTCAGTCTCCAAGTGGGTTCCTTAGTAAGGGGAGCAGAAGCTGTCTCTAATATGAACTCAGTGGCAGGCTCTCTGATCACCTCCCCCTGAGGGGTACAGCCTTGCCAGGCCACAGAGGAAGACAAAGCAAGTAGTCCTGATGAGACTTGATAGGCAAGGGTCAGATGGAAGGGGAGGAGGAGGGGCATAGGAGAAGAAGAAGGAAGGAGGGTGGGATTGGGAGGAGATGAGGGTGGAGGCCACAGCTGGGACACAAACTGAATAAATTTTAATAAATGATAATAATAAGAAGAATTTTAAAAAATATTTTATTTTATTTACTCATAAAAACTAAGAAAATGCCACTGTGTTTGTATGCCACATTTTCACTATCCATTCACCTATTCATAGACATCTAAGCTAGTCCTCTTCCCTTCCTATTACAGACAATGCAGAGATACAAGTACCTCTGTGGTGGAACATAAGAGTTCTTTCAATACATGTCTGGGGTGATATAGCTGAGTCATACAATATTTCTATTTTTGACTTTGGAGACTTTTCCATACTGAAATCTGTAACGCCTAAACTAGTTTACCCTCCCACAAGCACTGAGTAAGTGTTCTCCTTTCTTTGCATTCTCGCTAGAATTTGCTTTCTTGGTTTTAGCCAATTCAGATGGAGGAGGATAGATGGCAACTCAAAGTGGCTTTAGATTGCATTTCTCTGATGGCTAAGAATGTTAAGCATTTAAAACACGTTTATTGGCCTTTATGTTTATTCTTTTGAAAACATCTCTGTATGTCAATAAGTCTTGGCAAATTTTTTCTTTCATGCTATTTTGTATATGTGTGCTCTGTATTATTATGTGCACATGCAATATTACCTTTTAAATTTTATTAGCATACATTAATTAATTGCATAATAGGCTTCATTGTGATATTTTCCCACATGTGTATAATGTCCTTGATCACATTTGCTTCCCATGTCCCTCTGCAGTCCTCCCACCTGCCTCCTCCTAAAGAGTTAGCTTCTTTTTTATTTTCTTGGTTTTTCTCTAGATTCCATGAGTGGCAGGAAATCCTTCTCTTTCTAAATTTGGTATGGATTGCTTAACATGACAATGCCCATGTCCTGAAAATATGCCATGTTCTCTCTCCTTTTTCCCATCCTCTCAATGTGTCTCTACCTCTCCCTTTCTGTGTGCGTGTAATATACGTGTATATGCAGTACATACTCACATGTCTCTCCATATATCTCTATATTTCTCTGTGTGTGAAGTATATGTTCACACATGTGTGCAAATGCATACAACTCATGAGCATGTGCAGAGGCAAGAGGTATATAGCAACATGCCCTCTGTCACGATCTTCTTCATTGCTTTACTTCCTGAAGACAGCATCTCTCAATGAACCTAGAGCTGTTGAGCTTAGGAAACCATCCTTTCTCCATCTTTCATGGTGCTGGTGCTGGGGTTAAAGGTGAGCAAACAGCCAAACACAGCTTTTTACTTTGTTGCTGAAGTCTGAATTCAGTATCTCATGCTTGCACAGTAAGCACTCTGATCTGTTAAACCATGTTTTCCATCCCAACTTTATTCTTCTTTACAGTTGAATAATCTGTAAATTGCATAATTATGTTTTATTTATCTATTCATTGGTTAATGGGCATCTAGGCTGATTTCAAACAGCTAATGCAAACACTATTGCAATAAAAAAGGGCTTTAGGGTATCTCTATTCTATGATTTCTAAATACTTTCTGCCAAAGAGAGGAATAACTAGAATATGCGGCAGTTTCAGAAGTATCCATTTATATACTTTGCTAATAATATGCAGCACTTCCTATTCCACATCCTGGGCAGTGTTTGATATGTTTGTTTGTTTGTTTTTCTAATTATAGACATTATTATGGGGGTAACCTGAAACCTTGAAATAGTTTTGATTTGTGTTTTCTGGATATTAAAAACATTAAACATTTTTTTTGTTATCAATCACAGGTTAGGTACTTTGCATCCCATGCGCAGCCCCCCCCTCACTCCCTCCCACCCTCTCCAACCCTCCCTCATCTCCTCCCCGCCCCCTCCAAGTCCACCAATGGGGGAGGACCTCCTCCCCTTCCATCCAACCCCAGCTCATCCTGTCTCCTCAGGGCTGGCTGCAATGTCCTCCACTGGGATCCAGCCAGTCTGTCACTCCCAGGCTTGTATGGGGGAGGGTCAAAGAGTCAGCCATCAAGCAGGGACTGTTTCAGTCTTGAACATTAAACATTTTTAAGTATTTATTGTTCACATGTGTCTTTTGTTTTGAGACATGTCTGCTCTGTTCATGTGCCCATTTATTGATTAGATTGCTGTCCTTTTAGAACTTGATGTGTTTAATCCTTTCGTGATGTTCTGGGTATTAGTTCTGTGTTGGTCATCTCCTCACGCTGTTTCTTGACATCCATACCATTATTTTGTTGCTTTATTTTTTCACCATAATGGTCACTTTATACCCACGGACTCTATGAGCTTAACTTCCAAATTTGCCCAACCAGAATGTCTCTTGCTTAAAATACTAGTTTCAGTTTTCCCCAGCAACAATTCTATGAGTACTAATACATACATACACATATACATATACACAAACACATAAACACATATATACATACATAGCACATATATACATATACACAAATACACACACACATATACATAGATGTATACTTATATACCTTTAGTTACAGCCTAAGGAACATAAGTCACTCACAACTCATACCTCTTAGGTACTAGAAAATTTACTCAGCATTATTTAAAATGAAAGAAATGCATATTAAAATTAACCTTTATGTTTTTCTCTCATTAAAAAGAAAAAGAGTAGAAAACTGGATAACACACTGCATTAGAGAATATGTAGAGAGTGAGGAAATGAGTTCTCTAATGTACTTCTGGTATGAAAGAAAGTAGGTACAGTCTCTGTGGAAAGAAATTTACCAAAATTGATTCAATTACAAGTGCACTTATCTTTTAGTTCGCCAAGATCTTTCTAATTCTAAAAAGACCATTCATATTCATCTCCCCAGGTACAAAATGATATGTGCTTACAATTAATGACTAGATCATAGTTTGATCAAGATAAATTGGAGACACCCATAAATAGGCTATCAGAGGCTTAGCTGAAGATTGCACAAGCATGGAGCCAAAGAATGCGGCTTCTGTGATGATGTGGACAAGCTCCAAGAACTGTTGTTAGTAGAAAACTCAAGACAAAATAAAAAAGATGATACCTACAGTGTGTGTGCATTTTATGTGTAATGAAAATTGCATTAAGTATCTCAGCAACAGTCTTTGTCATTCTGATCTCGGGTGCCATGGAAATTGACACCCTTGAACATGTGGTAACTTTGGCTCAGGTTTAGGTAAATCACTACTTGGTAGCAAATAAACTGTCTCATCATTTTGGTCTTGGCATTTGTGTAACAATCTGCTTCCCCTGTTTATGCTCTATTTTTCCTCACTGAAAAGGCTGGGCAAATTCAACACTACTTAGGGATAATAACGCTGGAATTCATGGTATCATATGACTTTTAATCTCCAGATTAGCACTTCTACAAGAAAGCCCTTTGATCCAACTTCCAAAATTAGCCAACAGAGTTCCAATCAAATGGCACTATTGAAAATAGAGGGCAATTACTGTCATCATCTTCTTGATTTTATACAAAGAAAATCTCCTATGAGACGAGATGGGATGAGCAACTGAAACAGGGTTGTCTAATAGTTATGCCTAGTTATACCCCAGAGAGGAGGAAAACATTCTCCTTAGTGATTCTCATAGCTACCTCCAGGTGCTTTCCAGAAGGCTCTGACCTTTAAAGGGCAATGCAATAAGGCTACTATTGCAAGCAGAGTCCAAAGGGCCGAAGATTGTCACTGTCAGCTCTGCTCTGCAAAAGCCTGAGTCAGAGCAATGGGCCCAATGCTACCCTCTTCTCTCTTTCCCTATCCTTGGGACACAGGCTTTGGTCTCTTTTCTGCTCCCCTAGAATTGTAAGAAGAAATGATTGCAACACTCATCAGCTTCTCCAGGCTTTAGTGATTTTGATGACTACTCTGTTTGGTTTACATATTTACCTTTTTCTATGTATCCATAAATTGCTGAGTAAAAAAAATCTCCAAACTCAAGATTTCCAAGACAGAGGTTCAAACTAACTTTCAAGCCACCTGATCTCTTCTGACATTGCTGTCAGCACTCTTTCCATAGCTTTGCAGTACTCTCTTCTACATACCGAGAGCAAATTTCAGTGGCTCTCTGCCTAGAAAATTTCTCTCACCTATACACAAGCTATCAGAATCAGTGTTTTCAGAAGCAGTCCACATATAGTGACAAACAGGGAGTGAGTTGCTAAGAACCTCAGTTTTTCATCCTTCATTCATAGTAACTTTGACATTTTCTACACAGTCTCCCAGAGTTCTCCAATTCATTACACTCTAGTTGTCCAAAATGAAAATGCAGTAGGTCACACACAGTGTAGCAGAGGTTGATGGGACAGAAAAGGGTTTCATTTTTCCGTATGATATAGTAAAACATTAGGAGAAACCCTAGTCAATAACACATATATCTGACACAGAACTAAGCAGAGAATTTTCAACAGAGGATTCTCAAATAACGGAGAAGCACTTAAAGAAATGCTCAACTTCCTTAGTCATCGGGGAAATGCAAATCAAGATTACTCTAAGATTCCATCTCACACCAGTCAGAATGGCTAAGAGACAGTGCATGCTGGAGAGGATGTGGAGAAAGGGGAGCACTCCTCCATTGCTGGGGGGAGCACAGACTTGTACAACCACTGGAAATCAATCTGGCGCTATCTCAGAAAATTGAGAATAGCTTTACCTCAAGACCCAGTTATACCACTCCTGAGTATATAACCAAAAGAAGCTCCACCGAACAACAAGGACCCTTGCTCAGCTATGTTCAGAGCAGCTTTATTCATAATAGACAGAATCTGGAAACAACCCAGATGTCCCTCAGTTGAATATTGGAAAAAGAAACTGTTGCACATTTACACAATGAAATACTACTCTGTTATTAAAATCAAAGAAATCACTAAATTTGCAGATAAATGGATGGAACTAGAAAAGATCATCCTGAGTAAGGTAATCCAGCCCCACAAAGACACACATGGTATGTACTCACGTATAAGAAGATTTTAGCCACATACTACAGGATAAACAGACTATGAGGCACAGACCCAAAGAAGATAAATAACAAGGAAGATCCAAGAAAGGATGCATAAGTTTCACTTGGAGACAGAATAGACAAAGGTAGTAACTGAAGAGAGGAAACAAAGCAGGAGAGGGGACACAGAGAGATAAGAGGGTGAAGTTCAGACCTCGCAAAAAAACAAGGGCTAGAGGGCAGAAGGATTGTAGAGAAAAGAGAAACAAAGGGTGGGGTATCCCTGTGACAAGCTGGAGATCTAAGTCAGGGTAGGCCCCTGGGAGGATCTGAGGGGGTTCAATGAGAGACTCCTAGTAGCAGAGGCCACAGAGACTGAAGAGGACACCCACTAACTAGACTAGTCTTCTAGTAGAGGACCAATCCAACAAAATATTCCTCCCAAAATTTACCCTGCCTATAAGATGGGCAGAGATAGAGACAGGGTAGATAGAGCAGAGATTGAGGGAATGCCCAGCCGATGCCTGGCCCAACCAAAGACCCACCTTATGGGAGAGTGCCAGCCCTTGACACTGGGAATGATACTCTGCTAAGCCTGCAGCCAAGAGCCTGACAGAGTTGTCCTCTGAGCGACTCTACCCAGCAGCGCCTCAAGAAAGATGCTGAGACTAATGGCCAAACATTGGGTGATGCTTAGGGAGTCCTGTGGAAAAGTGGAAGGAAAGAGAAAAAGACCCGGAGGTGACAGGAGCTCCACCAAATGACCCAAAGGGTCAAGCACCAGGGCCAGAGGGGCTTGCTGAGACTGCAGCACCAACCAAGGGCCAAGCATGAACTGGAACTAAGCCCCCTACAAAGAGGTAGCCTATGAGCAGCTCTGGCCTCATGTGGGTCCTCTAGTAAGGGATGTGGGGACTGCATCAGACATGGACTCGCTTGCCAGATTTTTGATCTCTTCTGCCTGGTGGGACTGCCTCACAAGGTCACATGCTCAGTCCTGATGCAACTTGATGAGTTGGGGCGGAGTCTAAATGGAGCTTCTCTTTTCTGTAGGTAGGCCAGAGGGGAGGGAGAAAGGAGTAAGGGGGACTGGGAGGGGAGGAGGGATAAGGCTACAACCAGGATGTAAAATGAATAACAAACAAACAAATAAATAAATATACTTGTGTCACACAATAATAAATTTAAAAGATTTGTCTAAACCTGCTGGTTAAAACTATCAAGGAACTCTTTAAATGATCATTTGTTTTAAAACAGGAGATGAAAGAAAACAAAGGCAGCTCCAGAGCCAGTTTAGAGTTTTAGTGGGATACGTGGTGGGAGGTAGAGGACGAAACTGGGCAGTAACTAGGGGAGCTTGGTAAAAGATCTAACACGTGGCTGAAATTGGCTGCAACTTGTATTCTTAGGTGTTCAAGACTAAGGGACCCCACAATAAAGGCCCATCCTCTCACATTTCATGTCTTGGTTTTGATAACAAGAAGAACCCTAATGACAATAATGAAAATTTCAACAACCTTGCTTTAAAATCTATAATCATAACCACCATCAAACACTGGACACATAATGTACTTATACCCATCCTGAAACAATCCAGGCCTTAAATTGTAGATGAAAGTGTTCTAGAGTTAGAAATACTCCCACACTTTTCAGAAACAAAGGCACATGCTTTGGGGAAGCCTGTCAAAACATTCTGGAGAGAATAGTTACAAAAATGAAGCTCACAATCAGATATAGTCACAGGTCACTTAATGATGAGGCACATTCCAGGAAATTCATCATTAGACAACTTCATGTTGTGAAAACATAAGGCTGTCTTCACTAAGACCCAGAAGGTAAAAGTTAGTCATTTGACATGGCCTTCAAATGTAATTAAGACAAGTAGTAAATGTGCAAGGCTGGTTCTAGCACTCCAGAGTTCACTACCTGTCAGCAAACCTTTTAATAACCAAGAATATTCATTAAAACAGCAATAAAAAGCAGTGTAGAATAAATATACAAATGGGTAACATATCCTCTTTTTTTTCTTTTTTTTTTTTTAAGACAGGGTACCAGTATGTAGCTCTTGCTGTCCTAGAACTCACAGTGTAGACCAGGCTGGCCTCAAACTCACGAAGAGCCACCTGCTCCTGCCTCTGTCTCCCAAGAGTGGAGATATAAAGGCACGTACCACTAGACCCAGTTTATCTGTTTGCATCTTTATAAGGTATTGTGAATGGCACATAATTGTTCCACTGTACTTTTATACATTGTCAGGTTGGTGTATTTTCACCATCGTCTCCCTGAACACATGGGTAACGCATATGCTGGGACATCTCAACTTCTATGATGTCAACAGGCAATATGAGCTTCCTCTTCATTACAAGGTTATTGTACTCTGTGTAGTCCATGACTGACTGGAATGTCATGCAATCACATGACTATAACAAAGAACACAGGAGGTATGGGTGCTATGAGTGATAATGAGCAAAAACTGTATAAAAGATACTCAGAAAGGCAAGATTTATAGATACTGACACTGGTACACATGGAATAAAATAAACAGGTTGCATAAGTAGATAGGTATAAGGGATGATGGAGGATTGGAACACATTCAAAATTAGTGAACAACTTTTTATAAAAAAGAACAATAGAGAAACTGTGAAGAACTGTCACATA
The DNA here is from genome assembly GCA_028658305.1 of Pachyuromys duprasi. Classification (NCBI taxonomy): domain Eukaryota; kingdom Metazoa; phylum Chordata; class Mammalia; order Rodentia; family Muridae; genus Pachyuromys; species Pachyuromys duprasi. Next base: position 147,715,781 of record CM053766.1, on the reverse strand, counting down.
AAAATAGAAATTCAATAGGTGGCAGATTTGACACACTTGAAATGGAAGCTCGGAAGCAAACTGATATGCAAATAGTGCCCAGAGAGAGGCATAAGAATATAGGCATAGAGAAGGTAGGGTGTTATACGGTGAAAAGTCAAAGAGCACAAGCAAGATGCAGAGGGGAAAAAATGGTTAGAAGCTACAATCAAACTGATAACAACTGAGAAATTCCCCAGAACAGTGAAAAAATTCATCCTCAGATTCATAAGGCATATGCATCCAAAACAAAATGGATAAGGGCATGGGTGTGTGGAGATAGCCTAGTAAAACTGCCTCTTCCCAGGCCTCCAAAAATATCTTAGAAATACACTCCTCCATTGCTGGTGGGAGAACAAGCTTGCATAACCACTTTGGAAATCAATCTGGAAGATTCTCAGAAAATTCGGAATAGTTTTACCTCCAGACCCAGCTATACCACTCCTACACATATACCCAAAAGAAGTTCCGCCATAAAACAAGGATACTTGCTCAGCTATGTTCATAGCAACTTTAATCATAATAGCCAGAAACTGGAAACAATCCAGATGTCCCCCAACTGAAGATTGGATTTAAAAAAAATTGTGGTACAGTTAATACAATGGAATACTACTCAGCTATTAAAAACAAGGAAATCATGAAATTTGCATGCAAACGGATGGAACTGGGTAAATTCTGGGACTAAAGACATATGCCACTACTCCCAGCTTAAATGGATAGAACTGGAAAAGACCATCCTGAGTGAGGTAACCCAGATCCAAAAAGACATGAATGGTATGTACACACTTTTAAGCAGATTGTTGGTATAATGTTCTTGTGGAATATATACAATTTACCCTTGTTCATCCAAATGCTGATTTCTCTACCCGACTATCTGGTTTCAATCAGGAAATTGCATTGTGATGTTTATTCTAAGCATCACCTATCTCAAGTTTATGTAAACATTTGTTCTCTGTATTTTCAATTAAACAACCACCCAATGCTGAGCAATGGAGAGAATAGCATGGGACTTCCTGGTCCAGAGGGGAGGAGAAAGAAGCAAGTGGGAGGAGTTGGAGAGGAGAGATCCGCAGGAGAGGACTTGGAACCATGAGGAGAGATGAATGGGACCTAAGATATGACTAAAAGCAATATAATGTGGGAAATCTGAATGGAGGAAACTATGCAGGATTGGAGGTTTAGAATGGAGTAACTATTGCCCAGCATTATGCTCTAGGTTGATTAAATAAATCCTGGTCTCTGTGTGGTGATTTGGGTGTACAACTGGCTTAGGATTAACTGCTGCTTGATAAATCAATAATAAATATTAATAACCAAACCCAGCAGATATTAGCCATGTAGTACAGGATAACCATACTACAATTCAAAAACCTAAAGGAACTAAGCAACAAAGAGGAGTGATGCATGAATTTCCCTCAGAAAGGGAAATAGAAGAGACAGAACAGGACAGGAGAGGGAGTAGGGAGGGAAACAAGAGTGGAGGCAGATATAGAGAGAAGGGGCGGGAGGACAGGGAGCTTGGAAAGAGAAGAGAGACTGTGGGAGGAGGCATCTCTGAGACAAGCTGGAGACCTACAACAGGGTAGGCACCAGGGAGGATATGGGTGAGTCTACCTAAAACCCCTAGTAGCCAGGGTCATGGAGACTGAAGAGGGCACCCTGTAATTAGGCAGGACTCCTAGTGGAAGCAGGTAGAACACCAACCCACCAACAAAAACTTTGACCCAAAATTTACCCTGCTTACAAGATGTTCAGGGATAAAGATAGAGCAGAGATGGAGGGGATGTCCAACCAATCCCTGGCCCAACCTGAGACCCACCCCATGGGAAAGAGCCAACCCCTGACACTAACAAGGACACCCTGCTATGCTTGAGGACAGACGCCTAGCATAGATGTCATCTGAGAGGCTCCTCCCAGCAAAGATGTTGCGATTCATAGCCAAAGATTGGGCAGAGGACAAAGGAACCTTGTGGGAGAGTTGGAGGAAGGATAGCAGGACCCAAAGTGGATAGGAGCTTCACAAGAAGACCATCAGAGCCACAAACCTGGGCCCAGGGAGGCCTGCAGAGACTGAAGCACCAACTGAGGACCATGTGCAAACTGTATCTAAGCCTCCTGCACATATATACCCATGGGCAACTTGGTCTTCCTGTGGGTTCCTTAGTAAGGGGAGTAGGGGCTGTTTCTGACATGGACTCTGTTGCATGTTTTTTGATCACTTACCCCTGGTGAAGCTGCCAGGCCACCATGGAAGGGGATGTGCTCAGGCCTGAGGTTACTTGAAGTGCTGGGGTGGGTTAACAGGGAACCCCCTTTTCCTGAAGGGTAGGGGAGAGGGGAAGGGAAGCTCAGGAAGGGAGGGTAGGATGAGTCGGAGAGTAGACAGGGGACTACCAATGTAAAATGAACAACTAAATAAATAAAGTTAAAAGTTAAAAAAAAAGAAAGAACTACAAAAACAGAAGTGACCACCAGCAGCTATGCCAGCAACGACGGAAGGAGCAGGACTGTGTAAGAAAGTTTCCAGAGTCCAGGAAAAATACAAATGTCAACACAGAGCTGGTCAGCTAGGAAGGTGAGGGAAAGCAAAGATAAAAGGCAAGCAACAGAGCTGTTTCTGTCAACAGACTACAGAAAGTTAAAGGGGGACAAAACAGACGTCTAGAAACTTAACGTGAGGAGGGATGGTACAAAGAGCGAGCATGTCACCGCCAATGTGGGGTGGCGAAAAGAAAAACTGAACAAAGGATCATTAACAACAGCGTAGAAGCCGGGCAATAGAGACCAGTGGTAAGAATACGCCACAATCCCAATCCCTTCAGAAGGAAAAACGAGGATGAAGCTGAATACAGAGCCTGTTAAACTCACATGTGCTATGTTTGTTGTTTTCAGGGTACATGAGGATGCCTTCTTGAACTAAGGTGTTCATTTATTGACCTTGATGCTGGCTACACCAGGGGTTCACAATGTCAGCATTTGGGATATGCTGATTTGGTGACAGGTACACAGTTCTCCACGTAAATTATTCTTTAGTAAGCACTTAAAACACGCAGAGGGAAATGGCTAAGGTGACCAGTCAAATGACAGAAATATGGCACATGAATATGATCTCAATTTCCAAAATGAGAGAAGAAAAAGTGAGATACGTAGATAAGATCTAAAAGAAGTCTAAAAATGCAGAGTAAGATAAAAGAAAATGCAACACAGTAAAATATAAAAGTGAATCTAAATATAGTTGCAATTACAAGCAATGTAAATTTTTGATAAAACTTTGTAGTCTAATGGGTAGTTGTTGGCTGCTGGGGGGGGGTCGCTGTTGTCACTGGTGTAGACACTGGTGAATTGCCCATGCTGTGTGAGCAACACTGGTTAGACTTGGTGAGCCACAGAACACAAACAAAAGAGAAAAACGTGAAAGTGGGAGGACATTTCTTGGGAGGAGGGGGAGTTGGTAGAGTAAGGGAAGGATAAGACAGAGTGGGGGTGTGATCAGAACATATTATACGTGTATGAAATTGTCAAAGAAAAATTCATTATAGTCTGCAATCATTAAAAAATCAAACAAATGACATTTGTAAACATTTACATAAGTGACATGAGATACTACGCAACTGCTAGCTAAAATTTGTCTGTTGTGGTGTATTCCTTTAATCCCAGTACTCTGGAGGCAGAGGCGGGTGAATCTTTGGACTTCTGGGACAGCATGGTCTATAGGTCAAGTCCCAGGGCAGCCAGAGCTACATAGTGAGACCCTGTCTCACATGAACTAAAATCTAGCTACAGAAGGAGAATTCGTGGTCTTGTGTTCATATTAAACAAACAGAATTTAAAGGCAAATCATTGTGATAAAAATGAGCCACTAAGAAACTGGTAAAGCTTTCTATTCACAAAAACAGATACAAGAAACTAAATTTATATTTTAATAACATGATTTCTGAAATAAGTTTATTTGTCAGAAGACTAGAAAAATGACAAATTTACAATTTGCATGATGTTTAGCTCTCTGTTCTCTATAACTAAATGATCAAAAAGAAAAATAATAAAAGTAGAATAAAGAATATTCAGTCAACAGAAGGAACCAGAAGCTTCTTTAAAAACTGCTTTCTCTAAGAGAAACAAAAACCATTTAAAAATAAGCCCTTCAGTGCCTGAGATAATGAAGACACCTACACAGCTCTAAATTAATTTTTCAGAATATCCTTAAATAAAACCAAAAGCAAACCTTACTTTTTAAAATTCTAAAACTACGCAGTATGCTCAGATAGAACTGCAAGGTCTCAAGTAAGGTCTGAACGACCCTTGTCATCACTGTTCTCCTTGGTGCCAAGTGGAAGGCAGGAACTGTTTCTAATGACTGAGTTCTAAGGGCCGGGTGCACTGTCAAATCCATTACAGATGAGGACAGTCCCATTGCTGAAGCCTCCCTTTCCACTCTGTTTTGACTCCTGGAAAAGAACAGGTTTGAAATTACAGAAGAAAATCCATTTATGTTTCTGTCTTGGTAGCTCACAGAGTACCTTCACACATAAAAGACACTAGAACACAGGGTTGAAGGTTCTGTGTAGGCATGAGCTTAGCCTCTCCATCTTCAGTAGGTTGTGTAGGTGTTGTTTTCAGCAATGGAGTCTTGCTGGCAGCTTGTGCAGAGCAGCTTTTTATCATGGTAACAGTCGGGGTTTGGGGGGATTTCCATGGGACCCTTTGCAAAGGCTCAATTGAATGTAACCCCGTCCTTGTACTGGAAGCTTCATTTGGTGACAAGACTTGGCCAGTTGAGACTCTGTGTCTCTCACTATCTGGGGACTTCATTAGGATCACTTTTGTATACTTTAGGGCGTTTCCACTGCGTTAGGTTTTCACACCACTGCTCAAATGTGCCTTAATTCTAGCTGTCTCTCCCTGCACTCCTTCTCTCAACCCTGTGTCCGTTCTCCCTCCCAAAATGATCCTCTCATTCTCCTAGCCCTTGTCCCAATCCCACCCATAAAATGGACTTTATTTCCCTCTCCCAGGGAGATGCATATGTTCCCTGAGTCCCTTCCTCTATTTAACCTTTCCAGGCATCAAATTGTAGCTTAGTTATCATTTATTTAAGGGAAAATATCCACCAGAAGTGAATGCATACCACTTTTATCTTTCTGGGTCTGGGTTACCTCACTCAAGATAACTTTTCTAGTTCCATCCATTTGCTTACAAATTTCATGGTGTCAGTTTTTTAACAGCTGAGTAGAATTCCATTGTATAAATGTACCAGCTTTCCTTTATCCATTCTTCTGTTGAGGGACATCTATGTTGTTTTCAATTTCTGGGTATTATGAATGGAGCTGTCCTGCCTGTAAAATAAGCAAGGGCAATGATGGCCCAGGACCTGTGAGAGTAGCCAGTAGATATCTAATTTGACTTATGGCCTACTTCACCAGACAGAGCCCATACACAACACTGCTTAGGAGACCAAGAACCAGAGACTATATACCCCAGAGACCTAGGGTAAAACCAAACACTATGGATCTTTTAAAAAAAGAGTGATAAAATGACTCCTAATTATATTCTGCAATATTCTGCAATACTCATAGGTTAGTGCCTTGTTCAATCATCATCAGAGAAGCTTCCTCCCGCAGCAAATGGGAGCAAGTACAGACAATATGTAGAGAGGGAGACCTTGGAACACACAGTTCTACATGGGATGTCTCCATTAGGATCCCTCCTCTCAGAGCTCAGGAAAGCCCACAGAAGAGGAAGCAGAAAAAGTGTAAGAGTCAGAGGAGATGGAGGACACCCAGAGAACAAGGCCCTTTAATTCAATTGAATAAGCTCTCATGAATTCACAGAGACAGAAGCAGCAAGGACAGGGCCTGCTCATGCCTGCCCCAGGCCCTCTGCATGTATACTGTAGCTTTCAGTGTAGTATCTTTAGGAGACTCCCAAGTGTGAACAAGTGTGTCTCTGCCATCTTGTGGGGTGTTGGTTTGCCTTGTCCAACTTCAACGTGGTGTTTTTTCTTTTATCTTATTATATTTTCTTTTATTAAAAATATGTAAGACTTCCCTATAATGAAAAAAAACAGAAAAAATATAGAAGATCCTGGGAAATCTGATTACTAATATTGTAGAATAGTATTTCTGTGTAGCAAGGGGGGGAAAATAATTGAATGAACTTAAGTGCTGCTTTAATTGATGTGAATTTTCCCGAGGTCTCTGCCTGAATAACCACTGGATGGACAAGAAGCCTTTCTAGACAAAATTTTAACTGAAGCATGTGCATGTGTACATATACATACCATACACACGTAGATATGATAATATATAATATGATATATATATATATATGATAAGACAAGTGTGGGTGTTTGATGTCATCCCTTTAAAGGCAGTGCTGATAGATTCATCAACTCCATCTCAGACACTTGAGGCTCTGCTTCCATCCTCTGCCTGACAGAAGCCCAGTGAGAGCTTTAGCAGTATCTGTTATTTTGTAATCCACTGAGGAGGCTCACCGTCTACTTCTAGGATCCTTGGAAGCATGCAAAGAAACTTTCTAATGGTCGGTATGCTTATTCAGCATTATCTCCATAATAAATAATAATACAATAAAAGATATAAGAATAAACCTACTATATGAATATTCTGTAAGTCAGAAATGGAGCCTGGTTCTCCACAATAGAATTTTGGTGTTATCAGGGCTGAACTCTCTGGTGACTCCAGTAGAGCAACCATTTCCTTGCTCATCTTTTTTTTTTCTTTTTTAACATAACATTTTTTTTTCATTCTCTGGGGTTTTCACATCATGTCCCTGGATCATACTCACTTCCAGGCCTCCCATGTGTGCCCTCCCACCCTTGTGACTGTCCCCCACCAAAAAAGTAAAAATAAAAATGAGAATTAAAAAAATAGAAAATAAGCAAACAAGTCCAATTTGTGTTATCTATTTACTCACTGGAGCATGGCCAAAGCCTCACATGACCTGCTCCTTAAATAAAACTGAGTCTTTCCCCTCCCACATTCCTGGAGAGGCCGTCAGGTATGGGGATCTGCACTTCAGTATCCCCATCAGACTTTTCAAGGGTTTTCTTCGGTGGCTTTCTGTCTAGACTGTCCTTTCTCTGTGTGTAGGGGTTATCAGAGAAGCCTTCCATGTCCCTCTCTCTCTCAGCTGTTCATCTGCCGTCATTGATATCAGGGCTTGCTCCTTGCTCTTCACAGTCAGATGGCACACGGATCATGGGCATCTGCACTGTTCCTGGTGACAGCCCAAACAGGACTCAAGACTTGCTGTAGGACTACAGACACACAAGGTCTTTGTGGCCCAAGTGCAGTGCAAGCCACTCAGATCACCGTGGCCCCCAGTGGCAGCACATGGTTTCGGACAGCAGCACAGACCAGGGACATGTGCATGTCCTTTGGTGGTAACACAGGACACAGACATTACCACAGACTCCAACTGCAGTAGACCACGGACCCAGACATGGCTCTTGGTGGCAGCATAGACCAGAATACCTCCAATGGTTTCAGGTAGCAATGCAGGTCCTTCAAGTCAATATGGCTCCCGGGGACAGCAGAGCTTCCATCAACATGGCTTCAGGCAGCATCCAAGACCCTCAGTGCTAACGTGGACCACAGACATCAACACAGCCCGCTGGAGGCCTTCTTTCTCATCTAACTGCTGACAAAAATTCAGACTTCTTAGGTCGGCTACTGTTTAACCCACAATATTCTTCCCCGACCTCAAAATCTGCAATTTGTATCACATTTTCAAAGTTCTCTTTGCCATCAACAAAAGAAGGCATCAAGTATACTCTGGAAAGGAAGAAATGCAAGGGGACTCACAACACTTATGGGCATGGTGGTAGGTGGGGGTCTAACAGAGTCTCAACAGTATGAAACCAGCCTTTATGAAAAGCAGAGAGTGATGCAGTGAGCAAGGACCCAAGCATACCTTGGACTCCAGTTTGTAAAGTCTTGATATCTGATGAGCCTTTTGAGGACAGTTGAAGGCTGGTGCTTTGTGGGAAGTTCCTGCAACTGGGAGTGTAGGTGTTACATAGGGAAGCAAAGACAGCTTAGAAAAAGTGTGGACTAAAGCCAGCTATAAAATGGATGAGTGAGCCTGCATCCCACAGGAGAGCCCAACAAAACGTGGAGCACCCGCAGAGCTAACTGACCTGAGGGAGCTGGGCTGCTCCTGGAGCCTCCCTCTTCACTCATTTACTGAGCGACTCTTCCCAGGAGACGTTTAATACCCAAGTGCTTCTGGCCTGCGTGGGAAGAACAGCCCTGATGGAAACCTCTCCTCACAGGGATGTACAAGCAGGTGTCTGAGCTGATCAGCCTCCAACTGCACAGAAAAGCTTTAGCCAAACATGTGATGTACTTGAGGCTCAGAGTGAAATTTAAAAGGTGCATGAGAGAAAATTTGTCATGTTATCGCCAAGCTCTAAGCCCATTGTGGGCCATGTATATCAATAAATTTTAGAGTTCACAGAGATGCTAAAAATAAACACTGGAAATGAAAAAAGACACTTTCAAAGCAAAAAGGCATACGGTTCAGAAGGTCAAGAGCATCGCAGCGACCTTCATGCAAAATAAAAGCAATGGAAAGCAACATGGTTCAAGGGCTTATTTGCATACTATAAACAAGACTCAGTGCCAGGGTTGATCACCAAGGCAAAAGCGAACAAAACCTTCACAGAGAAGACCCAACAGAGACATCTTACAGGATGGATGGAGGTAACAGAAACCTTCCCGGTTATTTCTTCCTATAACTACTTTTGGCTGTGACATTTAATTATAACCAGGAGAAAGAATGAGAGAAAAACATGCCAGCAGTGTGAGAAGAAGGAGCATCTTCCTGAGCTCATCTCAATGTGACCGTGGAGATGACCTCACTGCTCAAGAGGAAAGCCACGAAAGAGCTTACACTTCTGTAGCTGAGCCTGTCTCAGGGGATAGATCCTGTGGTGTTATTTCAGGGCTGGAATGGCTTTCTCAGATCGCCTTTCTTAATTTGCTAGAGACTAGTCCAGAAAAAAAATAATTAGAGCTGCTTCAGTAATGTGTTTGCTTTACCACTTTCAATTAAGGACAAGAATAGAATGGAAGCAAGAATGCACAAGAGCGAAGCGCTTATTTTATGGCACCATTCCTCTGTGCAAGCTTGCACAATATTTTCTTGGCTGTTTTGAACTAATAAGTCCTCAAGCTCTTTTATTTTGAGCAACTTTATTGGATGTTAGTGTATTCATTTACATGCTTCAGGTATGCAGTTTTGTTAAGTTCTGACAGGCACACAAGTAAACCATTTCTAGAATGCAGTCAATTGAGTGAGCACATCCATCACCCAATATGCTTTCCTGCTTTTCAGAAACTCTCCTTTGGGACCCTCCTGCTCCCCAGACACCCTTGTCCAGGGAACCACCCTCTCACTCCATCACAATTGGTTTCTTTATTTTCTGTGATTTTGCGTAAATGAATCTACATTGTACACTCTCTAATCTGGCTTCTCTCACTCCCACAATCTTATTGATGCTCATCTGGACTGTGTTACCTATAGGTGACTCACTACTTTTTTATTGCAAAGTTAATGTTTTTCAGACTATAAAGTCATATTTGGTGGGGGTGGGGGAGCTAGAGAGTTGGCTCAATAGTTATGAACACTAACTGAAAGGATCATCCTGAATGAGGTAACCCGTAAGTAAAAAGATACATATGGTATATACTCACTTTTAAGTGGATATTAGCCATATAATATAGGATAAACATACTAAAATCTATGGTCCTAAAGAAGCTAAACAACAAGGAGGACACTAGGTAAGAGGTTTAATCCTCATTCAGAAGGACAGACAGGATAGATATTGGACATAGGAGAAGACAGGGAACAGGACAGGAGCCTTCCACAGGGGACATCTGAAAGACTACCCAGCAGGATATTGAAGGAGATGCTGAGACTCATAGCCAAACTTTGGGCAGAGTGCAAGGAATCTTATGAAAGAAAAGGGACATAGAAAGACCTGGAGGGGACAGGAGCTCCACAAGGAGAGCAACAGAGCCAAATATATATAAATATACACACATACATATATTTATATATATCTATATCCTAGGCCCAGGGTGTCCTGCAGAGACTCCAATCAAGGACCATGCATGGAGAGAACCTACACCTTCTGCTCAAATGTAGCTCATAGGCAGCTCAGTTTCCAAGTGGGATTCCCTAGTAAGGGAAGCAGGGGCTGTCTCTGATAGGAACTCAATGGCTGGCTCTTTGATCACCTCCCTCTGGGGGTAGAGGTGCAGCCTTGCCAGGCCACAGAGGAAGATGATACAGCCAGTAAATGATGAGACCTGATAGTCTAGGGTTAGATAGAAGGGGAGGAGGTCCTCCGCTATCAGTGGATTAGGGAAGGGGCATAGGGAGAGAAGAGGGAGGGTAGGTAGGAATGGGAGGAGACAAGGGAGCTGCAGCTGGGATATAAATGGAATAAATTGTAATGATAGATAGATAGAGAGATGGATAGATAGATAGATAGATAGATAGATAGATAGATAGATAGATAGATAGATAGATAGATAGATAGATAGATAGATAAAACTTAAGGGAGGGGGGAAGCACTAGCTACTCCTCCAGAAAAGATGGGTCTAATTCTCTGCATTCATATGGTAGTTCACAAGCATTTGCCACTCCAAGTCCATGGACTTTGACACCCTCTTCTGGCCTCTGGGCCCCAGAAATGCATGTGGTGCATAAACACACATGCAGGCAAAACACCCAAACACATAATTTTTTTAAAGGCTCTGCAGACCTTTATTCAGACAAAATTGAATAATGCCAGATCACATACCACTGTTTTTAAAATATTTTTGTATTTTTTCTTGTTCCTAAATATGTTTCCATGAGGCAACATTTTGTTTTGCCTCAGCTTTCCCCAGGTTTTTTCTTTACATTTTTCTTTTGTTTTTGAGATTATAATATAATTACATCGTTTATCCCTTTCCTCTCTTCAAACCCTCACATACACCCTTCCTTGATCTTTTCTAAATTTATGCCCTCTTTTTTCGTTAATTGTTATTACATGCAGACACACACATACATTCATACATACATTCATACATACATATGGAAATCTCTGTAGAAGAAACAAACTTTAGGATGAACTTCTAGTTTTCTTCTTCAAAGCAAACACACTGAAGTTGTCTTAGATGCACAAATGAGGACCACTTGGCAGGGGAGGTAAGAATATATGATGTATATATGTATATTATTGTATTTATATACCTTCCTATATCTCCTTGGGACGTATATGTACATATATACCCCCCACGGAACCTGAACAATGGAAGCTGTTGTTTTCTGCCACCCCAGTGGCCTGGCAAGCCTCTCTTCACTGCTATCAGCTTATACAAAGGCCAGGCCACCTGGCTCCACTCTTCCCAGACCACCAGCAGCTTCTTTTTCTCCTTCATTTTCTCCTTCATTTGTTGGCTCAGGGTAGCAACTTCTTTTTTGTGTGTGGGTAAACAGTCTCTGCAAAACAACTTAGTAAGTGTGATGCACAAATAACTACTAAGTGTCTTCGAATTGTTTTGCAACAAAAAGTATGACTTCTTTTTATCCTTGTCACATTTGCATTTCACAATAAATATCAGAGTGGGCTATAACTTTTTAAGGGGCTACAATTGCCTTTAAGAGCATTTTAATGACAGATGGAGGCTCCAAATGCACATGCGTGCACACACATACACATATACCAATTATTACCTGATAAGTCTGGTATGTTTTCAGACAAGTCTGCAGTGAGTTTCAAGGCTTTCCTTTGGAAACCACTAAGAGACAAGCAGCCTATACCTTACCTCTTAGACTTGTGTCAAGGGACATAATCAAGACTTGATTTTTTTTCTTTTTTCTTTTTCTAGTTAATGTAAATTCCGTATCTTTGTATGAAATCCTGGATAAAGGCAGTGAATTCTGCAGTAATGAGCATGATGCTAAAGCACACGATTCCTCCCTTTGGACATTAGAATGGCCTGCTCTTGATATCAATGACATATTCAGACATAATAGAGCATCACTCCCCAGCCCCTAACTAGACGTACCATTGCCTGTCAGAATGAGGAGGTAGAGGTTTTTTCCAATCTGTCTCCACACAGCATCCATGGTCTCTGTCTATTGATCGCAAGGGCCACCTATCCCAGGTGCAGCGCCGGCTGTCGCCAGGCCATGGGCACACATCGCTTCTGCACATATATTTCCCCATGTACCAGGACTCTCCAGTGTCAGACGAGCAGTTGCTCATCCTATCTCTGTAGAAATACTTCTGTAGGTTCTTTCAGGTTCAGAATTCACATGTGGACCATCCTTATGCTTCAGTGGTTACTCTCTGTCCATACATGGCTCAGATACTGATAGGAATCTGCCCTTATGATGCAGCATCTTCCCCTGGGAGCTGTCTTCAAGGTTCTGGGAGGCAGTCAGCACACCCCTGCTCATATGAAGAGTCCACTACACTAAGAATAGCTCTTCCCCGATCTTCCAATGTCCTGCAGGCCTCCTGATTTGGCAGAGACATATCTCAAGTTCCTGAGTGGTGCCACTGCTCACTTCCTCCTTAAGAAGCCAGGCTTGAGATGAGGAAGTGGGTAACATCTGCAGCACTGCTTCCTGTAGAAACTCCGCTGCGTCTTCACTCTCTGCAGCCGCCACGTGCGGGGCCCAGAGTTCTAAACTTCGTAAATGTCGTCCACAGTAGTCTGGCACCTCAGTTTGGAGTTGCCTTCCCATTATGCTTTGGTTCTTACTGAAATTTCCCATTTTAGTATCCTGTAACAAGGAGACTCACGCTGGAGTGGACATGGTAACACACACTTCCTTTAGGAAAGAAGCCAGTGGTTAATGCTCGAATACTCTTCCTTTGGGAAAGAAAAGAATTTTGGATTGGACTAGCACATGTGGTCTTTGACTTTGAAGATCCACTGATCTGATTGTGTGTGTGTGTGTGTGTGTGTGTGTGTGTGTGTGTATTGACCATATACATATAGATATATATGGGGGAGATGGGGAGCTGTGCAAATGTGAAAATAAATCATGACCCAGAGTGAAAGAGATTGCAAAACTGAATTTTAAGTGCCTCTTTATAGTTTCAAAGAGTAAAAAAAAATCCAAAACATTTTGGGAGAGGAACCATTCCAGAACAATTAGCTTTTGAATTTACTTCAAGAAACAACTCAGAGGTCAAAGAGTAAAAGACACATTGAACAAGTAAATATAGTTTGTACTTTGTACAACTATGCAGCAGTTTCAAATAAAGATCCAGATACCTAAATTCATTAGCAAAAAAGTTTATACTACATTGTTAAAATTAAAAATTAACCAAGTATTTTATGGTGTGATCCATTTTAGTAAGTTGATGCAAATGTGTTCATGAAGAGAAATCTAGGGCCTGGGGTGTTGCCCAAAGGCAGAACACAGTGTGGTAAACATGAGGGCCAAGTTTAATCTCCAGCACCACATTAAATCTGAAATGCTAAATATGTTTAAATGAATCATTTCTGCATGGTAAGATTACAGCTCAGTTTTAGTCTTTAAATTTTTCTATAGTCTCTGATTATTTTTACATTGGATATTTTCACATTTTATAGTGAGACAATAAACAAAGAACGATGTTATTGCTGAAAGAAAATGTATTTTTATTCCAAGTATGAGGTTTTTTTTTAATTCAACATAATTATTTTTGAGTTTGCTGTTATCACATGCAACAAGGGTATTTCAGGATATCTGCATTTTGGTCTTGAATTAGGTCCCTTTGCTCGTGAATATGTACATAACAATTTTGAAATTACATTTACTCATTTGTCTTGGTGGTCGAGAGCATGCTACTTCATGGGTGCAGGGGTCAGAAGACACCTTTCAGGAGGCAGTTCTAGCCTTCCATCACATCGAACCCTTTCATGCTCAGGAAGTCAGACTTACTACCAGTAAGTGCCTTACCTGCTGGCCTATTCACAACAGTGTTTTAACGATATTAAGGAGCTGGGTTGCTTGCAAATGAGTCTATTTGTAATCCTCACAAGTTAACATATAGTTCTTTCACTCAGCGGTTATAAATTTATGGTAGGTAAGTGTATAGCTACAAAATTAAAGCTTATAAATATTTGCTAACACATACTGGGAAAAAATCTTTAATTGGTGAGCAACATAGGTTCCAAATAAAATAGTTTGCTCATCAATATTTGATATGCATTATCTACAATTCTATGAATATATCGAGATTTGCAGGATGCATGTTTATTTAAGCAAATATCCCTGTTCATCATTATATAGATACATACTTCATTTACACCAAGTCTTATGAGAGCCCAGGGAGGGCAATGAACTGCTGCTTCCATGATTCAATGCATGACAGGGAGCGGCAAGAGACACATCTGCCTTAAAACTGTACTGTGCGTCCTCGGCTAGTGTTCTTAGGATGTCACAGAGCGTATGTGTGCAGAGCAAATGTGGAGCAAGAATGATCTGGTGTAGCAATATCTTTTAATTGGAGTTTCTATTTCTGTCACTGTTTCAGTTGCTCACAGAATAGCTTAACCCGCAGCAACCGGCAGAGACATCATTGTTGATCTGGGCAATACACAAAAGGACACATGCAAAGTGTTGTGTTGGCAAAGAGACTAGGAGACAAATTTAGATTTTGCTTGGGGAACACACTCCATCTGGAAATAGCTAACTGCATTTCATCTGAATTCCAGGAGTCCTTGCATCCAAGCAACACCTGAAGATTCGCCCCTCCCGGCTTCTCTCCCTGATCTTCTCCTTTCTAGCTGAAGGTTAGTTTTTTTTTTTATAAGCTGAAAAGTATGTTTTCCTACAATCAACAAATGGGAGAATAAACATCTGAAGACCATGTTGGGAGCTAATGACCCAAACCACCAGCCTGTTAGAACAAAAAATGTGAATAGGCAACTGTGTTCTTACATAACAGAGATCTTTTCTCTAATGTTTCTTGCCATTGGCGGCAGTTCACAGGTAGAAATGGAACATATTGGGCCTGTCTAGGCTAAGGAAGTGTATGGATACCTTCTCTGCATGAGTCTACAGGAGCAACTGAAGAAGAAGTGGCTTTGTGTTCCCAACAATTAAGTTAGTTGGCCTTTTATTAGCATAACAAATACCCAAGACAATCTATAAAACGAAAAGGTTTACTTGCCTCATGAACTTATTAAATTATTTTTATTAAATTTTTATTAGCCCCTGTACTACAGCTTGGCAAGAAAGTACGGTGAAATGAAGCCCCTCACCTCACAGTTGAGGTGCCTCAGGATCCCATTCAAATGATAGCACCTCCTTCACCCCAGGTGAGCCCCATGATGACTTCCTAAAGGTGTCACCACCTTTCAGGATTACCAAGCTAAGTACAAAGGCTCTAACACAATGGTTCTCAACCTTCCTAATGCTGCAACCCTTAATATAGCTCCTCAACCCTAACCATAAAACTATTTTCTTTGTTACTTCATAACTATAATTTTGGTAGTTGTGACCTGTATGTAAATATCTGTGCTTTCCGACTGCCTTAGGTGACCTCTGTGAAAGGATCATTTGACCCCAATGGGGTCTCAACCCACAAGCTGAAGACCACTGCTCTAACACGTTGGCATCTTAGGGGCCATCCCAGATGCAAGCTATGGCACCTTAAGAAACTCCAATTGTATTTGTTCCCAAACTTGCCCATGCCAGTTGCCTAATTCATGAAATTATGCAAGCGCTTTAAATGTCACGTAAAACTAATGAAATATGCATGCAAAGAGGCTTCCTTTTTAATAAAACTCAGTTACATACTTGGGGGGAAATCTTAATATAGGTGAATAACTTCTGAAATGCTGCTCCAAATGAAAAATGACTGCAAAATGATTTAGAAAAGTGTTAAAGGTAGAAAACTCTGTGCACAGGTCATTTTCCATAATTTCTTTTGTTGCCATTGTAAATTGGAGACAAATGTAATGTGCTTTTTGTGTAGACAAGACTGAAGACAGTATTTTTTAAAAGAAGTTCAATAAAATCAGAGCTCCTGTCATCCAGTACGTAACAGATGGCTTTAGAGGAGCACCAACCCAAGGCAAGCCTGTGCTACGTAGTGAGACCCTGTCTCAAAGGGACATTAGAAATCACAGCGGCATCACAGAGCCATTTGTTCTTTGCAAGAATCACAAAAGTGGCTATGAATCCCTGAATTCCAGGAGCTAACTCACTTTTCAAGTTTTTCTTGGTCCTATTTTAATACAAGTGGTCAAAATGCGAGCACCTGAATTTCTTATATTCCACGAAAAATTTTGATATGTGGAGCAGTTTGAGATTACTATATAACATTGCTTCTCAAATATTATTGTACACACCTGAGCATGTGCATTGGTTAAATGCAGATGACAATTCTCTAAGTCTGCAGCAACGACTCCCCAGGATTCTAAGTCGATATGAGATCTAAGAAAAGTCACATGTTTACTACAGCTGAGAAGTCCTAGGACAGGCCGCCTACATGATGAAGACCCTGGGAAGCTGAGATCATAGCTCTACCCAAGTCCAAAGGCTTTGTAACTAGGGAAGCTGACCATATGTCTCTGGATTCAGGCCAAAAATCTCAGAACCCAAGAAGAGATCACTAGTCTAGGTGTTTTGAAACCCAAAGAGCCTAAACATTTGAAGGTCAAGGAAGAAGATGAGCATGCCCCCACTAATGTACATAAGACAAGTTGACCCTGTAAATTTGTTCTCTTTGGGCTGTAGGGTGCCTCCTGGCATTCTGAGTAGGGTTCTGCATGTCTAACAGGTGATGAAGATGGTCTAGTAAGCACACTTATATTGGTAACCATATATTGGACTTCTACGCAAAGATGTTCTCTGCCCTCCACTTCACTGTGCTCCTCTGATCCCTTCCTTTGACTTATAAAATAGTATGATAGTTGAGGAGTCTCTTGAATAGAATTGCCCTAGACAATATCATCACATGAATGTGAGCCAATTACTTAATATGAGAGGCCATACATTTGTTGTGCTTACACTACATACTCAACCTCAGGACCTGTAAAACAGCACATGGATTGGGAGCCAGATGCCAAACTCTGCAGAATGCTGGCCGCTAGAAGGCTTTAACTAAGTGAGTTTTCATGGAATTACACGCTGGAGGTCCTAGCAGGAAAGAGGACTAAGATTTCCAAGAGAGGCTCATTGCAGACACAAAGAATAACTTTAAATATCAAATTCTACATCAAAAATCAGTAATGTTGAACTTTATGTAAGTCTTGGAATGACTGGAATGTACTGACTTTCAAGCTTCACATGAAGAGGTATTCGCAAATGTAGAATTCGTCAAGAGAATTATAGATAGATGTGGTGGCATCTGTATATAATCACAGTGCAAAGGAGGATGAGGCGTTGAGAGTTAGAGAAACAAAGCACAGCTTGGGATGCAGATCAAGACCCTGAGTTAAGGAAGAGTGATAGTAAGAAAGATGACTGTGGCAGTGGTGATGACGGAGGAGAAAAAGAAAGAAGAGAAAAGGAGGAAAATCACAAAGAAACATGCTGGACTGTTCAGGGAGTAAAAGTCAGTATGCAGTAGAGGAATTGTGGCTCCCAGCACAGAACTAATAGAAAGGGAAACATCTTTTGCATAACCTATAGTATTTATTGTGGCTTTCTTCACTCCATTGCCCACTGAACCTCCTCCTCAACCCTTTTCTATCATTTAAACCTTTGCAAAACTCTGTAAGAAATTCAGTCATGAATTCTAGATTATTCTGCATGAGAGTCCACAGCCTTCCAAACATATTTGTACAGATTGTGCTGTTTGAACCTCAAAACCCAGTAAGCTGCAATTATCCATCTTTCACACATGAGAAAACCAAGATTCAAAAAAGTTAAGCCACTAGCCCAAGCTCACACAGATGGAAAGTAGCAGCGTTCAGAACCCAGATCTAGCCAGATGCCCTTTGTTCTCTGTACCGATGAACAGTTGACTAGCTTGGATTGGTCTCATCATTCATGTCTGATTTCTCTCTCATGCAAAGTGCCCAACCTCTTCTAATGAGTGTGTCTAGGGTTTCTTCCAAGAAACCACTATAAACTGCAATGTTATCTCCTAAAATCTATATGTATTCCTAGTATTTTGGGTTTTTATAGCTAACCTTATGGTTCCTTCAAAGACTATCTACCAAAAAAAATAGGATTCTAAGTTTGAAAAAAATCTAGTTTCAAAGACTAGTGACAGATATTTAAAATGAGCTATAACTATGTGGCAGATGCATTTTCCAAAAACGACCACATAGTACCTGCTTCCCACATGCGCCTCCAACAAGTACGGAAGTTAGGTGTTGTGTCTTTGGTTTGGGGTGGGCTTGGTGGCTGTAGCAGCAGGGCCACTGTGTGTTTTAGAAGGCGCAGCACTCACTGCCCATTATACTCTCCCACTGAAATTTAGACAGCAAAGTTTACCAAATGAGAGAAAATGCATGGGCAGGATGTAGCCCTCCTATCATTCAGCATTGACCTTGGACTGTGAGATGCCTGGTATTGAAGACCTCCAGATGGCCCCAACCCAAAGCCATCCACTCCTTGCTTCACACTTTATAGTTGAAGTTGTAATTATCCTGACACAGACCTAAACCAGCTCTACTGTTACCTCCCAAACTGCCTATCTCGACAACCAGAGCATAATGAGACAGCTGCATTACAACCTTGTACTAGAGGAAGTTTGTTTTGCAGCAATAGGTAGCTAATACAATCAGATGATTTTTGTATCATTAATTATGACTTAATATCAGACTTCCAGGATAATTGAACTGTTAGATCTGAGACTGTAATTTTGTAATATAAGTATGTTAGAAACCCACACTTTTAATTTATAGTCATTGTAGTAAAATAAAAATGGTGGGTGTATTTGAAATAAAATAAAAGCTGTAAACGTCTATATGCAGTGTATAATTTCCAACCACACATCATAGAATAGACATACAAGAATCATGAATATTAAGGCAAAACTCAGTATATTAAAGAACAGAGAAAATGTTTGGCTGCTTCATTAAAAAGTGAGCGCTACTTACTTAGGGATATTAAAAATATAACTATGGATGAAGCTTTATCATGGACAAAAATATTTAATTACAATTGCATTTAAACAAGATGAAGACAAACGTAAACTAATTAGTAATGGGTTTCATTTTGTATCAGTTGTTCATGCAAGCAATATTATTCTGTTTGTTTTCCTTTCTCATTAATATGAGAAGGGAAAATGTAAAATTGAAAAAGAAGTTGGGGAAAATGGTTATGGAAATATGGGTTCTTATTTGAGTGTGGATTGCATTAATAAAACACACTGATCAGTACGCTGCCATTTTCTTGCAAGACCCCAGCTTTGTGAGTTTGTAGTTTAACTGGTTTCGCTCCTGGCAGAGCATAGGAGCCTGCCAATGAGTGGGCCGGGGATGGGGAAGAAGAGTCCATTTCCCCCTGGTTCTCTTGGTGCCAAGCTGCAGTATTGACAGCTTAGATAAGAAGAGCCACTTTCTCTTCTCCTTCCTCAAGTTTATAATATTCCACTAATATTAAGAAAAATATCCTTTCAGAAGCTGATTTCTAATTTAGGTTAGTTATTTTTCATCTTTGTCCTCAGATTTTACAGACAAAATAGGCTTTTTGAAAAATAAATTGCTCATGGCTTTTCTGTCTCTCTTACAAACCTGATGCTCTCATACTCAGGGGCAAAATAACTCTCCCATGTGGGAACAGTTTTAGGAAGGAAGCCTTACTTGCTCATTTTTATTCAGATTTGCTGGATGTCACAAAGTCAAATCTTAAGTATATGTGTAAGTCCTCTTTTTCATCAAAGCCAATAAGTAAATTGGAATATTATCTTTAAAAAATAAGAGCAGGATAGGTGCCTCAAAAGAAAAATGTGTTCAATCACATCGTCAGTCAATCCCACTGCTAGGGACACTGTCAGAGGATTGAGATTTGGTGGGCCATCCTGGACTATGTAGTGGAAAAAAGAAAGAAAAATGATCAATCAAAAATCAGAAGCAAAATATGAACGAGGGGAAGCCCATCTACCACCACAGGACTCCTCTTCCAGTGAGACACAGCTGGGCAGTGACCTCATCCCATGAGATAGAGCAGTTCCCAACCTTCTGAATACTCAGACTCTTTAATGCAGTTGCTCATGTCGTGCTGAGCCCACAATCACGAATTTTTTCATTGCTGCTTCATAACTGCAATTTTGATACTGTTATGAGTCATAACGCAAATATCTATACTCAAGGTTTCTGATATGTGACCCCTGGGAAAGGATTGTTCAACTCTGAAAAGTTGAGAATGCTGGGGTAAGATGCTAACTCTTTTTTATTAATTTTTTATATGAATTATAGTTTATTCACTTTGTATCCCAGCTGTAGCTCCTTCCCTCATTCCCTTCCAATCCCACCCTCCCTCTCTCATCTCCTTCCATGCCCCTCTCTAAGTCCACTGTTAGGGGAGGTCCTCCTCCCCTTCCATCTGACCCTAGCCTATCAGGTCTCATCAGGACTGGCTGCATTGTCTTCCTCTGTGGCCTGGCAGAGCTGATCCCCAGTCAGGGGGGAGTTGTCAAAGCCCCAGCCACTGAGTTCATGTCAGAGACCGTGCCTGTTCCCATTACTCGGACACCCAGTTGGATACTGAGCTGCCATGGGCTACATCTGAGCATAGGTTCTAGGTTATATCCATGAATGGTCCTAGGTTGGTATATCAATCTCAGAAAAGACCTCTGTGGCCAGATATTTTGGCTCTGTTGCTCTCCTTGTGGAGCCCCTGTCCTTTCCAGGTCTTACTATCTCCCCATTCTTTCATATGATTCCCTGCACTCTGCCCAAAGTTTGGTTAGGAGTCTCAGCATCTGCTTTGATACACTGCTGGGTAGAGTCTTTCAGAGGCCCTCTGTGGTAGGCTCCTGTCCTGTTTCCTATTTTCTCCAGAATATATAAAGAACTCAAGAAGTTAAAAAGCAACAAATCCAGTAATCCAATCAAAAAATGGGTACAATGCTAAATAGAGAATTCTTTCTAGAGGAATCTCGAATAGCAGAGAAACACTTAGAGAAATGTTCAAGCCCTTAGTCATCAGGGAGATGCAAATCAAAATGACCCTGAGATTTCACCTTATGCCCATCAGAATGGCTAAGATAAAAAAACTCAAGCAACTATTCATGCTGCAGAGGATGTGGGAAAGGGGGAACCCTCCTCAGTTGCTGGTGGGAATGGAAACTTGTAAAGATACGAACTCTTAGCACTAAGGCAAGAATATTGAGCTTTAGGCCCAAGAAACAATGCCTCCATACCTGACTATGACTGCTGAATCCTGTTCATTAAGGAAGATACGAGTTCTAGTTGAGGACGATTTAAAGTAGAACTAGTGCACATGGTTGTCCCTGCTATATTATACATTCAGTGTCTCAGTTACCTTTCTATTGTCACCATAAAACCCTACCAGAACCAATGCACCTTATAGAAGAAGGACTTTATTTTGACTTATGATTCCAGAGAGTTACAGACTATAATTTCAGGGGCTATAAATTATAGCAGGGGATGGTAGACATAAGAAATGGTGGAGTTTTCTAATCTCACAGCCTATCCCCAATAACATACTCCCTCCAGTGAGGCTGAGCTATTCCATTCTCTCCAAAGAAAACCACCAACTGGGGACGAAGTGTTCAAACGGGAGACATTTCTTATTCAGTCCACTACACAGAACACCCTACATTGGCTATCATTTTTTTTTTTACCTCAAAACCCTCCTTCAAGTAACAAGTTTGATATATTTCCTAAACTCAAAAATTTTAAATAAGCATTTTTTTCATAGTCAATGATGATCAATTTAATGGTTTAGATATAAGAGGTTCTTGGCAGATGAAGGCACTGGGGACAGTGGGTAGTGCTGTTCCAGAAGGTTTTGGAGCCTTTGTAACTGTTGCCTAGCACAAGCAATTTGATTACTAGGGATGGGCT
Source organism: Pachyuromys duprasi (assembly GCA_028658305.1). Classification (NCBI taxonomy): domain Eukaryota; kingdom Metazoa; phylum Chordata; class Mammalia; order Rodentia; family Muridae; genus Pachyuromys; species Pachyuromys duprasi. Next base: position 147,693,753 of record CM053766.1, on the reverse strand, counting down.
TGAGAGTGTTGTCCATGTCTGGTCCAGGCCCAGACTCTCTGAGTTTTGGTTCTTTGTCACACTGTGGGCCTCTGCTTCACGAACCTACCACCACTGCTCTGAGCTGTGCCCAAGTCTGTTGCTCTGTCACATTAATGGGCTGTATCCCCTGAGCTGAAAGCCAAGATAAATTTCTCTTCCGTTAAGTTACTTCCAGCAGGTTCTTGATCCCTGAGGTGTAAATGAAAGAATATAGTCACTAATAACAACCAGATGTTAGGCTCCAATGCTGCCTATGATGTCCACTGAAATTGCCTGGAGATTTTATTGTCATATATTAATTATACATAAGAATGATTTCATCATGGCATCTTTATGCATGAAAGCAAATGTATATTGATCATATTTGCCACAAATAATCTCAACTTCTTCCTCATCCATGCTCAATGACCCAGCCCCCCACCCTCAATGGCCCAGCCCCCCACCCTCAATGACCCAGCCCCCCACCCTCAATGGCCCAGCCCCCCACCCTCAATGACCCAGCCCCCCACCCTCAATGACCCAGCCCCCCACCCTCAATGGCCCAGCCCGCACCCAGTCCCATTTTTCCTTTCATGTCTTTCTTTTCGGTGACCCAATGAGTTTAGTGTCACTCGCTTAAAGCATAGGCGCTGGTTTATTTATAGGACTATTTACACAAATTACCCTTTAGTGGGGGAAAAGGGTAGTAGTTTGCCATCAGAGTTCAGGACTTCCCCAGGGCTCGCAGCCACAGACTTTTGACCAGGTTACTGCATACGGTGTGAAGTCCCTCCTGTAGAACAGTCCTCAAATGCCATGAGAAATAATTGTTTTCCCCGTTGAGTCACACCACCATTGCGACAATGGACATATCTTGCCTGGACAGATTAGTCTTGGAATACCACAGCGGACTGTTGATGACTCCTACCACCAGCAGACTACACAGAACCTTCCTACCTGTTTGCAATGGGACATGCTTGGATCTCTTTCTCTGAGATACAAATAGTAAGTCTACATCTGGCTCTTGCCCCACCGTAGGGTTCTTGAATCTTCCTGGGTAATTTGAACATATAAATAGACACGAGGTCTATTTGTGAGGGAAGGGTCTCTGCTGAAAACCTCCAAGTGCCACATTTAAAGCTGTTATACCAGCTGTTATTTTTAGGTATAGACAGGAGGTCAAATGTAGGCTTCTGCAGTATTTCTTTTTCTACTTACAGAATTTCCCTCTCCACCAAACTGTCTGCCTGGAGGCTAACATATTGTGAAAATATACAAAGTTCAGTAAATCTTGCTTCTATTCTCTTCACTTTATCTCAATGACTAGATTCAGATCTCTTTGGATTCAAGTAATATCAATTGTGGGGCTTAGTGTCTCTGAAAGAACATCAGGAGTGTTGTTGAGAGATCAAGCAGCTAATCACACAGTGTGTTTGGGTGTCAGAGTATCGCCTTGAGTCTAAGCAGGTGCAAAGGTAGAGTTCTGCAGAAATATCTAATGAAGGTAAGCTCAGTTCAAATTTTGTTTGCAGGAAACAGCAGAGCACCTGCTGGTTTGTTTGTCTCTCTCCAAATGCAGGTGTTCTGAATCTAGATATAAGTAGGCTGGCATTGCTTCCAAACAAGCTATGATTCACAGCTTTGGGTCTTAGATAACTCAACACATTTACAAGTCAAACTCTGCTCTAGTCCTGAATCAACTTTGAATATTGTGATCTTTCTTGAAACATAATACCTTTTCCATAGTTTATTTTACAGTTTTACTTATATATTATGTAGCCTGTGGAGATTGGGTTCTTGCATTCAGATACATGTCTACAAACATCTTGGCTTAGGTTTTGTGTGGACATAAGTTTTAATTTCTTTGGGTACAGACTAAGAATTACGAGGGTTGGGTCACATGAAAGTATGTGTAGCTTTGTAGTAAAGTATGCGTAGCCTTGATAACACAGTATCATTTTGCATTCTCTCTAGCAATGAACGTTCCTCTTGCTCCACATTCTCATAACATTTGTCACTGTTCTGAATTTTTCCTACTCTGATGGGAGTTAAGTGTCATCTCATTGTGGTTTCAGTTTCCATTTCCTTAATACTCTACCATATTTAGCATATTTTCATATGCTTATTTACCAAATGTATATCTTTTTAGCTGAGCAAGATGCTTACTGATTTTTAAAATTTTTGTTTTCTTACTACTAGAATTGTCAGTCTTTATTTATAACATTTCGAAAATCTCATACATGTGTACAATATATTTGATCATGTCCACCTGTATTCTTCCCCATTTCTTTAAGAATCCCCCCCAATATCTGCCTCACAACTCTAAATACTTATCTTTGTTTTTTTTTCTTTATAAACCAATGAGTCCGGTTGGTGCTGCCCAAATGCATGTGGGCATCGGCTGGCCACTGGAGCATGAAACGCATAAGGACTGTACCCCTGCAGAAAACTGATTCTCTCTTACTCAGAAGCCATCAGTGACCAATATCTTTAACTAAGTGTGGGACCTGGTGAGCTTCTTCTCCAGCCATGCTGGAACATGGAATGGCTTGACCTTGGATGGGTCTTATACAGCCATAGCTGCTATGACCTCGTGAGCACAATGGTCCTCTGCTGTCAAAAAGATACTGTTCCACCACAGTTCTGCCAGACCTCTGGTTCTTGCTACAATATTAGGATATTACTACCACTAGGTGAGAGGAGACCTGGTTTGTAGCAGTTTCCTCTGATATTAAAACATTTCACTGCTCACTGAAGCTTCTTAAGACAAAAGATAAATACTTCAAAATAGCTTCAAGAAATCATTTGGAGGGTGTTGTGGGAGGGAATGAGGGAGGAGGCTATGCCTGGGATGCAAAGTACCTAACCTGTGATTGATATAAAAATAAATAAATTTTAAAAAAATTAAAAAAAAAGAAGTCACTTGGAGAGGGGTATGGAGACAATGAGGGAGTGAGGATGGGATTGGGAAGGAATGATGGAGGGGGCTACAGCTGGGATACAAACGGATAAACTATAATTAATATAAAAAATAAAAAAGAAGTCCCTGGGGCTGGATAAATGGCTCAGAAGTTAAGAGCACTGGCTGTTCTTCCAAAGGTCCTGAGTTCAATTCCCAGCAACCACATGGTGACTCACAACCATCTATAATGAGATCTGGTGCCCTCTTCTGGTGTGCATTCAGGAAGAATACTGTATAAATAATAAATAAATAATTAAAAAAAAGAAGTCCCTGAAACTGAGCAGCTTCGCTAGGTCCCCTCCCTCCCAGAGTAATCAATAAAGAGGCCTAGGATCACTCTCAAACAAACCAAGATGTAAAAAAAGCTCTGAGACCAAACCAGCTTCTTGGAAGAAGTACAACCCAGCAAGCTCCCTGGATGATGTTTACACCAGCTGAGTCACTTAGAAAGGACACTCTCTAACCTGTTGAGCTGTCTGCAGGTTTGGCATTCTGCTCCAGGTTTCCAGTTTTTGTGAGCTGTCCCCAATGCTGGGGTAGGCTTTGAGTCACTTCTGATTCTATACATAACCTCCCCAAAACTCATTGGTTTGCCATGTTGGACTTTGGTGGTATTCATGCTTTGGTCTTTCGTAGACTCTCTCTGGGATGAGTAGACATGTGTATCTCCCGAGATAAGGTCTTGTCATACAACAACATGATGTATTTGTCCTATTTCTCACTAAGCATCCTACAGTCACTTATTTTCTGCACTTTTAGTTGTGAACCTGCCTTAATTGTCATCCACTATAATAAGATTTTCTGATGATAGATGAGAACTGTACTAATCTATGGGTTTAAAAATAAGTATTTAGAAAGCAGTTTGATGTTATAGCTACTTGGCAAAATGGCAGTAGTAGGTTCTCTCCTAGGGCATATGACCTCCCAAGCCACAGGTCCTTGGCCAGGTTAACAGTATTTGATATGAGTTCCCTCCTGTGGAGGAAAGCTGTTTGTTACCCATAAAATGCAAATGTCACAATTGGACCATTCTGCTTATGTTGCCACCCACACCAGTTGTTACTGTTGTAGATATATTATATCTATAATGCTATAATTCATGTAGCTCTGTAGGGCTTTGGTAAAAAATTCCCTCCAACAGCCTGTATAGCAACTTCTGGCCTCATGAAATCTAGCTATCAGGACAGAAGATTCAAAGTCAGCACCATGATTAAGACATGCATTGTGAGCCAAGTGCGCTGTGTCTTCAGAAGTAAACATGATTTTTTAATTGTACATAGTACATTTTGGAAATAGTCCTTTAACTGATATGTTCTTTATAAATAAGAAACAAGACAATGTAATAATAAATGCAGAACATGACCGTAGAAGAAACTTTGAATCTCCAACAATCCTGAGACAACTTAACTCTGCATATCTTTTAGATGGGAGAAAACCAACCTGCGCTTCCTGAAATAATAATAAAACAGTGTGCCACTACTTACCCTCTTTGGCTTAGTGTGAAAGGAGCCCTTCTTTCCTCACTCAGAAGTATAAGAAGCAATTAGTGCTTCTTACTGAGCAATTAGTGCATCCTCACTGATAGAGGATGTTAGAATTATCAGTTTATAACCACCGTAGGTCGTTAGTTCAGACACTATGATGATTAGGTAAGGAATCGTTGTCAGCACAACTCATTCCGTTTTCACAACTTTTCCTTGTTCCCACAGTGGATTTTTATTCATTTGTCTATTACATTTTAACCCAGAGTTGCCATATATTATATCTATAATGTTATAAATTCATGTCCACTGTTGCCCTCCACCTCCACCGAGCGCTTGGTATCCCAGCGAGATGCTGCTGTCCTGAATTCCTTTCACTCTGGCCATGGCTAGGCCAATCTGAATTCTTCTTTGGAATTCTCCAAAATTCATCTCAGAACATTCTGCAAGCCAGTACCGCCAGGTTCATAGACTATTGCGCAGCCTCCAACCCTTCCCTCCGCTCCCCGTTTCTAACAGACTTCTCAATCAGACCGGTTTTTCTCTAAAACTTAATCAATACCATCAATTCTACTTTTCATTCCTCTTTTTGCACTGGGTGAAGTTTGGTTTTGTACCCTTTCCTTCTTTTTCACTTCCTGCCTAGTTATTCTCCTATTGCTACCATGGTGTTCCTTGTAGTGTCCAGTACAGTCCTGGCTTCGAGCTGCTGCATACACATTTACCTAAAACACTTTTCCTCCTTATTTAAATTTTTGTCCAAATATAATCTTAACAAACTTCCCGAACAGTATCCCTTGCTAATATTCTTTTCCTATGTGCACTGATTATAAACTTTCCTAAGTTGTTACCTACTGTGTGGGCAGCTTTGATTATTGACTGCCTCGTCCCTGCTAAGATTTAACCTTTAGCCAAGAGAGGGCTTTGTGTCTGCACTTTTCCTCAGCACTGAACACAGACAGGGTCATCAGTGACTGCCATGCTGCACGAATGCCTTCCTGAGCTATATGCTTTCAGAATTCTCCTACTCCTTTTCCAGTCTAGTGATCCTGAGGTCTGAAGTGCCACAATTACAAATTTCTGAGGAGATGTATGACCAGAAGAAGCTCCAGAAGTACTCATTTACAGTTTCTTCTTTTCAAAGCTGAATCTGAAAGCCAGGTTGGGTTGAGTAGAGTGCCCAGGAACCCATAGTTACTCTTTGCACAGCCACTTGGATAGAAAATAAAGGACCCAGCTGAAACTGCTTACCACGCTCACAAAAGAAAGCACCCAGGTCACATGTGAGCCTCTGCTGATCTCAAAAGCCTCAGGAAAGCCAGCCAGGAAGCAGGGGCAAACTTCTGCCTTTGCTCTCCTACCAACCAAAGCAGTAGATCACCTTGACCAAAATATGCTCCCGCAGAATACACAGGGAAGCAGAGGACAGGCTCTTGCCCTTTGTCCTGCTTTCATTATATTTGGAATAAAATCAGATTCTGTCCAGTGAATGACTCCCATAGTCCTGATACCAAAAGTGAACCAACATGCCTAGGATGCTCTCCCTCCTGAACAAGTGCCCTGTCCTTTCCCTGCCATGGTCTCCATATCAGCACTCTGAAAAGACTGTGCATGAGAAAGAGAAGTTATTGCCGACTTGCTTGACAACAGTGTTCTATCTCAGAGAATCCTGATTAGCATCTCATGTACTCTTGCCAACACCCTCTCAGAAACGCAGCCTGAATGTGGGATTGGAACGCAAGAGGCTGTTCTCAAGAGTCTTCATTGCATATCTTCTTCCACTGACTGATATGCTTGAGAGAAGCTAAATGACAGGCATTAGAATGCCCAAGCAATCACGGCACCGTAGGCCTCAGGCCTTATACTTCCCATTACCCCAGACTGTCCACCGAACTATGTCAGCTTCTAGAAAAGAATCAAATTCAATTTTATTGTTTCCCACTTGGAGTTATTCCTGAGGTGCTCATGATAAATGAGTAAATTCTGCTGGGAGCTTTGTGCTAATGTATTTAATAAAATCCAATGCACACAAAATGTACATATATATGTTTGTATTATATATATATATGTGTGTGTGTGTGTGTGTGTGTGTGTGTGTATGTGAAGTTTAAAACAGAGTATGCAATAGTAAAGGAAACACCATGTACCTACTGGCCAGATTAAGGCACAAACTAGGTACAGTGAGCAATTCCCAAGCAATTCCTGTGATGCTATGGTTTGAATTAGAATTTCCTGATTTCTTTCCAGGTGGACTGCAGCTTCGTCTACTCATCAGCCATTCGTATTTCCTGTTCTAACACTGACTGTGCATGTACTCAGCCAGTTTTCTCACTGTGTTGTTCCTGTTAAGCTTTGTCATGGGGTTTAGAATTATGTCCTGATCACACTGGTACAATGACCACAAATGCTGTTTTGCAGTTATACTTAGTCTGTGCTTTACAAGAAAGGGGCTTTTTTCCTAGTAAAATTATATTTACTGCTTTTTCCTTAACACTTCTAATTTTTATCCCTAAGGAATCCATCACTGTCATCTATAATGATGGCATGCTACAGTTTGTACAGAGAGATTTAATGGCTTGCCTTTTACATTCAGATCTTTAATACAAACTGAAATTTACAATCAGCTTTTAGAAGAGCTATACAAGTTTGTCTGTCTGTGTAGTAACTGTTAGTATAAATATCCTGCCCTTTCTGCCTGGACAGACCTGCTTTACTGAATCCATCTTTATCTGTGTGGTTTCTTGAAGTCACAAAGCTGACAGCAACTGCGCATTTTATTTTTCTTGAATAAACAATACAAATATATTTGGTTGAAGATAAACCTGAATGACCACATTATAGCTCTGTATTTGTCACCTTCTACAATGAAGACTTAATTGCACTGAGGCAGAAAGCCAAATGCATCTCTGTGTCACGTTTGCATTTCGGCTACGTAGTTTGTGGCCTCCAAAGTGTTACTTTTCTGTCATCCCTTTGAAACCTACTTTCTATCCACCATCCATTAGCTGAGGTCACTCATCTCTCATAACTTTCCCTATGGTTAGTATCGTCTGACCATGTGACCATTGTCACATGGAACTGTTGGGTGCCTTTTCTTCATGCCCACAAGGCTCAAATAGCGTGTCTAAGGCTTGCATATTCTAGTCTGACATTTCCTTTGCTTTGAGCTCCCTAAAGGTAAGGGCAGACTCCTTAATATCGCTGGTTTCTGTGTTCTAGAAAAAAAATGGAGAGAGGTGTTACTTCGTCTTTATTGTTGACAATGAATCAAATGTTATTTTAGGATCAATGATAAGCAATAGGAAATAAATGGGAAGGCAAGCATCATGAGGAATCATGAGTCTGGTCCTTGGAGAATAAGCAATACTAGGATGATCTCATATTCTAAGACCCTTGTATCATCAAAAGAAGGACTGAAAACGGTTTTCCCTAGGCCTGGGGAGCTGGTAAAGCTCAGCAGTAAAGCGTTTGCTGAGCAAACATGAAGAAGAGAACTCAGATCCTCAGCACCCAAGGAAGTACCAGGTAGGCGTGCTGACTGCCTGTAATCCCAGCACACTGGAGGTGGGAAGCAAGGTGGCTACTCAGAGGAGGCAAACCTGGGAGATCTAGACACAAATGAAGGTAGAGAGCCATTACCCAATGTCAACCTCTGGGCTCCACACACAGGCAGAAATGTATTCTTGAACGTCTGCACACTCACACAAGCACATATAACCAAGCATATGCAACACACATGTACACACACACACACACACACAAACATACACACTTCTAACTGGCAGAATCCATCTGTGAGTGGTAAGTGTTATGTCGCTATTTCTTCCAAGCTGCAGCATTCTCGCCTGGAGGGAGAAGCAAGATGAAGACCCAGGAGGCTAACAATGCCTAGGAGAAAAATGACAAGATTTATAAGGCTCTCTCCATGGATGTGTAAGCAGAGCGGCGATCGGTTGCTAACAGGATGGAGCTCGTTGATGGAGATGCCAGGAAGCTGGGCACGAAGGCCCAGGAATGGCGCTTCCTGAGTGTCACCCAGGCTCTCCCAAGTGGCCCTGTAGCTATGTTCCTGTAATTAATCCAGTAAACTCACTGGTTCACCACACTAGTCTTGAGCTCAATGTTCATCTTTTTTCTCTTCTGCTTTTTTTCTTTATAATGAGTGCCCTAGCAAAAGGTAACAGACATTTGTTCAAGATTCCCTTAAGAAAAGTCAGGCAACCAAGAATATCAATGGAGTGTGTGGCCTGATATGTGCAGAAGCAGTTTTGAGAACATTAGGACTCTACAACTCTTTCCTAAATCAGGTAAAAAGTAATCATTCTTAGAGTTTCTGGTTGTCTTTATGCATTTATGCAACATTAGGCTTTTAGAAATTCACTCTGCATGTGAGTAATAATAAAGATTTTTAAAATATAAAATAAAATCAGGGCGTAAGCCCTGTCAACAAGGAACCCAGAGAAGGTGATGTGGCCCACCTCTAAGGCAGCCTGAGCCTCATCTGAGGAAGGTGCAGCCTTCCTCAGCAGAACCGACTAACACTCCAAACATGTATTTAGTGTCTGCCTTGTACAGTTCAAGCTTCCTTTTTGTTTCCAAGGTAAAGCCCCAGTGCCAGCATGTTGCTGCTTTGAGCTGTCACCAGCAGAGGTAAAACCTCCACCACAGAGAGGAGTGAAGGTTCTTCCCCTGCCCTGTTTAATAGTGGACGGCATCCCTTCCAGTGTTTTCTGTGGTTCTTGGAAAGGATAGCAAAGCATGACTCCTGGCAGAATGAGAAAGCAAACCATGGTCTTAACAATCAAATCCCCGTAAGTCATGGCCATGTACAGCCTCTGGCACAGAAAAGTGAGATTAAGCTCCTGCTCATGTGGCCAGATTCCCTGACTTTAAATGCATCCTTTGTCCATATTTTTGTAGTCAGTCTGAATTACAAGGTAATTAGAGTGAATCAAGATGGTATTTCATGTCTGCTTGGGAACAGATGCAAACTTAGGCAGTTTGACAGTTAAAACAGACAAAATTGATGAGAAATTAAAGATGGATCTCCAGCATTCCTGCCTCAGCATAGCCCTGCCTCAGGTGTCTACCCCAGAAGTTTATACTGAAATTGTCCACTGGAGTCTGAAAATGGTTTTGTCTTGCATAGAATGAGACCATAGAAGGCAATGAGGTATAGCATGTGGTTTTATAAAAATTAGTCAAATTGGTGCCAGAGGAGAGAGTAGAAACAAAAACAGATGTGTAAGCATGCGTAATCAGAAAGGCTTTATGTACATAATCCTGGCGGTATTATTCACAGGCTGATGAGCTAATTACAAATTTGTTAAATATTCATAACCAGCAATGTCTGCTAAGTGACAATGAACTGTCACAGTCAAATGGATTACAGACCCTCAAGTGACATGATTTCATAGGCTGCTTCCTGTCATTGCCCCCCAGATCACACCCACTTCCTACCTTTGGCATTAAGGAGCAGGGTGAAAACCCAGGAAGGCACAGAGTGAAGAAAGACTGTCCTGCCCATTCAATGCCATGTGGAAAACCAAGGCAGACCCCTGGGCATTTTCAGCTCAGAATTGTTCAGTGTCCAGGGTTTTGTAACAGAGTGAAGAATACATTGCTGGGGTCCCATCTCATTCTTAACTTCTTTGGGTAAACGCTACTCCATTGAAGTAGAAAACTACGTGGACAGCTCAAAACAATTTTCTATAACAATTTTGTTGTTGTTGTTGAGTGAACTCATGCTCCTTAACATTATCTTCTGTGGCATCAAATTCTCTTTTCTGATGTCCATATGCACAGCATCTCGGGGCCTACCCAAGACCTACCACAACGATTGAAATGTGAAATATTCCCCCTCAAGCTCTGAGCATGTGGTCCCTCACTGGAGCTGCTCTGTAAGGAGGTTGTGGATCCTTTCAGCATTGGGATCTGGCTGGAGGCAGTGTATTGCTAGGACATGCACCTTCTTCTTTGACCCCATCTCTTTACTTCCTGGTAAACTGAGGGATAAGGAGGCTACACAGAAAACGCCTACCATCCTGGACCATACTGGTCCCAGTTTTCATGCTTTGCTCACTACGAAGAACTTCACCCTCTCACACCCTGTGCCAGATTGAATTCTTTCTCCCCTGAGTTGCTCTATCAGATCTTCAGCCTCAGCAATGAACTATTATGCCCACTGAGCCTCAGCATGTGAACAGGATTTGCATCCGCTGGTGAATATCAGACACTTTGAGGTTTCTAGAAAAGCCCGTCAACTCATTCAAAGGAAATGATGACTTCTGTGATTCAGGATCACTAGGGCATAGAAGACATGGGATTCCCTCGGTCAGGAGCTCTGAGGGCACCTGTGCACACTGAGAGTTTAACTCATCTTTCTGATCACATTCATCAGCCTGACTGTAGTTACTGTATAAACCAAGTCGAATCTTGTCTTTCATGGCTCTTTGTCCTCTAGCATGACATGCTACTCTGTTGAAGTTATTTGCAGATTTTCCACATAACATAAAGTACATTTTGTAGGCCCTTGTTTTTATCTCTTGCTCTTTATGAACAGATTCCTCATCCAATCATGATCTTCCTCCAAGTACCTTGCAGTCCTTACATGCCTGGCTGTGAGTTCTACTTTTCTTAATTTCAGATTAGTCTATTCACAAGAACATCTTCCTTACTTCATCCAAATGGTCACAATCGGTGAGTGAATTCCCTCCCTGTGCACACATGGTTCCATTGAGCATCACTCTCTCTCCCTGGCCTTTTCTAAGCACTGGTCTCATTAGTCCATACTGATCCTAAATTATCTCTAATTTTCTCAGCAAAGCAACACAATAGCTATTTACTCCACATTCAGAAAATAAAATGTTCTCCAAAGATAATTTATTCAATCTCCACATTAAAACACAGGTGAACCTCAATATAAATTGGCTTCTTTTCACTGCTGTACACTCCCCTATTAGTTCTTGGCAAATTATAGTATTAAAGTCACAAGTTAGTTGCTACACCTACATGTTACAAATATTCATTTCAGATTGTGTGGCATCCGTCCTCATTTGGAAAAGGAAGACTGACATGCGAACTTATGTTCTGACAAGTCTCTTTGGGTTGCAAGGAAGAAACTCATATGATATAACTCAAATCAAAGATAATTGACACTACCCAAAGAAAAGAACTTTTCATCTCTGGCTACCACAGGGCTGAAGGCAAAACAAAAAACAAAAAACAAACAAACAAAAAAACATGAAAAGCACACTGAAGCCATGAAGCCATGAGCCACAGGCATCTCTGGGGAATATGGAGTGTGTCTACAGTTTGCTTTTTCTTTGGACATTTCTGTATCACTGCCACTTCTCACCGCAGATTCCTGATAGGGAAACCAACATCAACCATACAGAGTAGCTGTCCAAGTTAAAATGGATGCAGCTTTACAGTGCAATCTCTCTACAGCACAACCTTTGAATCACCAATTCCAGCTTGCAGAATAAGCCATTGACCCTGATGTTGAGGAACCCACCAAAACTACACAGTCTAAGTTTTAACAAATCCAGTCTTGGACTCATAATGATATTACCAAGGTCAACAAAGGAGACTTGTGGCATGGCATCTGACCTTGAAATCTTGGACCCTCTACAACTCTTCTACAAAACCAAGCCCCCTTTACAGGAAGTTCTAGGCCAAGTTTTAAAATACTGTCGTGAAATCAAACGGTTCTGTCTTCTCTTCCAATCTCGGGCAAACCCCACTGTTTATACTGACCTTATCTCAGCATGAAGATCAAAAGTCTATAAAAAAGAGACACTCAGGCAGCTAGGATATCTATGCAACTGCCTGTAACACTTTAAGAACATCAGATTTTAAGTTCATACCTCCTAACAGTGTTATCACTCAAGACTAGTGTGACCATTCTACAACACTTCTCAATCACCATGGTCAAAGTGTGGAGGATAAATTATTGTGGAGTGCTTGGATGACACACATGACATTGATCACACACATATTCCTTCAAAACTCTGGGAATATTATGGAAGGGAGAGGTAAAAAATGTAATAGCCAAAGGTTGTGGAGAAATATTGCAAAACAGTGCTTGGACATGACATGGTCTTTGCACTCAGGCTCCACCACCATCTCATCGTGCATGGAGGAGGGGCTTATGAACCTCACTTGTCACTTGGGACAACAAAAATAAATCGAAGTAAGAGGCATGGTGTAGAATGAAGAAGGTTTCAATGGGAGAGTGAGGGATGAGAGAGAGTAACAGGGCATGAAAACATAGATACATGGAAAATTGTCCAAAATAAATTATTTTTTTAAATGCTACATATTGCTTTGCCTTGCTAACTATGATCCATTAAATATTTGAAAAATGAGAGCCAATTTGATAAAACTATACTCTGCTGAGTTATAACAATAACCTCAGAGGAAATAACAATACATTTGATTCTGTGCTGAGTCCTGTTGTTATTGGTCTAGTTTACTTTTGTTTGGTGTGTGTGTGTGTGTGTGTGTTCTGCTTTCCCCTTATAAACAATTATGACTTACTTGTTTCTTTCAGGGTGTCGTTCTGCATTTGATGGTAATATAGATAGTATTGTACAAATACATTAATTGGCCTGACATATTTAAGCACTGCTCTCGAAGAAGACATAGGTTGAGTTCTCAGCAGCTATAGCAGATAACTCGCAACAGCCCTTAGCTTCAGCTTCAGGAGATCCAACCTGCACTCACATAAAAATATCCATACACACAAAGATACACATAATTTAAAAGTAATAAAAACAAATCTTTAAAACAGTATATTCTATATATATATCTCAATTTCTGCACCCATTCCTCAGTTGAGGGATATCTATGTTGTTTGTAGAGTCTGGCTATTACAAATAAAGCTGCTATGAACATAGTTGAGCAAGTGTCCTTATTGTATGATGGAGCATCTTTTGGGTATATGCCCAGGAGTGGTATAGCTGGATCTTGAGGAAACACTATTCCCAATATTCTGAGAAAGTATCAAATTGATTTCCAAAGTTGTTGTGCATGTTTGCTTTCCCACCAGCAGTGGAGGAGGGTTCCCGTTTCTCCACATCCTCTCCAGCATGTGCTGTCACTTCAGTTTTTGATCTTAGCCATTCTGACAGGTGTAAAATGGAATCTCAGAGTTGTTTTGATTTGCATTTCCCTGATGCCTAAGGATGTTGAGCATTTCTTTAAGTGTTTCTTGGCCATTACATAGTCCTCTGTTGAGAATTCTGTTTAGCTCAATACCCCATATTTAATTACATTATTTGGTTTGTTGGTGTTTAATTTCTTGAGGTCTTTATATATTCTGGATATCAGCCCTCTGTCAGATATAGGGTTGGTAAAGATCCTTTCCCAGTCTGTAGGCAGTCTTTTTGTTCTGATGACAGTGTCCTTCGCTTTACAGAAGCTTTTCAGTTTCATGAGGTCCCATTTATTGATTGTTGCCATTAGAGCCTGTGCTGTTGGTGTTCTGTTCAGGAAGTTGTCTCCTGTGCCAATGAGATCAGGCTCTTCCCCACTTTTTCTTCCAACAGATTTAGTGTGTCTGGTTTTATGTTGAGATCAACCTCTCCACATAAACCACATATGTGTACCCATACCTGCACACACATGTGCATAGCCCACCCACGCGCTCATGCACACACACAAGTAAAATTTTATAGCTATTGGCTTTTGGCCATATTTTGAACACCTTCTTCCACATTAAGATTTTTTTTAGGCATTTCTAATTATTGTCTCAGTTTTCATGTTTAAGCCTATGATTCATTTAAAATTTATGTTTGTATAATGCATAAGAGATATTGGTTTTCAACATATCTATCCAGGTATCTTAATAGTACTATCAATCAGATAATACAATACTAGAAATATATACAAATTCTATGTCTATACATTTCATATATATGATTTTAACTTTTTATTATGTGTATTTAAGTGATATAAACAACACAACATTCTACTTTGATGGATAAGATTCTGTAGCTTGGTGATGTTTTTGTTAATGAGGTTATGATGTCTGAACATGTATGGGGGTAATTGTTTATATTATACTCCACAAACGTATAAATAAATCCATTATTAAAATACTTTATGAAAATAAAAATAGTACTATCAGTAGCCCATCCTTTTAGATTACAAATTTCTGTATGGATTTGGATCACTTAAGGGATTTCATTTCTACTTCATACATCCTTTTGTGTACAAAATTTTTTAAACAAAATAATCTGTAAAATATGAATTCTGGATCTTCCTTCCTTTGGATCCCTTGATTGAAGGCTGTGTGTCATGGGTACTATGGGACCCTGAACCCCAAACAAGTTTAACGGTTGCCATGTGAGCTTGCCCATCCACCTGGGAGGTTACACAGTATCACAGGAGTCTGAAAAGGGGAGAAAACCAAAAAAGAGCCACTTGGAGTCAGAGAAGATGATCCCCCATTGAAAGAACACAGGTCAGGACATTTGTGGAACAATTGTAAAGAAAACAGAGAAAAAACATCTTGTTTTTGCAGGAAATTCACAAAAGTGCAAAATTATATTTGGGGTTGGTGACATGGGTAGGAATAGCCACAGGAACCATGAAATTGCTAAAGCTGTCTGGGAAATGAAAATAAGCTGGCATGTGGGTCACAGCAGCCCAGCATCAAAGAAAGGAAGCAGGGACTTTCCAAAACAGCAGCATGACTCACTGACCCCTGCTTCCCATGATCGCAGGGCTGAGTAGGGGCTTTTCTCCAGTGCCCCCTGTATGTGCTGCTTTACGGCTGTGGTGCATTTTTGTGCAAAGTGCATAGCTTTTTAGAGGGTTCTTCGCTGTTGTTATTTGTTTAAGGTCAGGCATGTGCGACATAACTTGACGTGCTCAGGTCTTATTCTAAAACATAGTTAAGTAGAACCAGTGGCTAGCCAGCGCAGAGGGGAGAAGCAGGCTTGTTTCTTATGCTCTGAGAGTGGAGCACACCTTTGCCAATCCGCTCCACCATCGCATCAGCCATAAGCTTCCACCCAGAGGCTGACAGCAGCACACAAAGCCTCCTGTGTGTTACAAGACCTGCACAGGCTCAAAGATAAGCCTTCAGAGTGTTTAAGCAGAGAGGGGTCTCCCCTCCTCCATGTCCTCCGGAGGCTGCCAGCACAGTGGGAACACTACAGCAAAAGGTTTATTAAAATTAAAATTAAGTAAGAAAGCAAAAAAGATAAACATGTCCTCTGTGGTGCTTAAAGTAGAATGGATCATCCACTGTGCTTCTTGCACAATATCTGGGCCATCGTGTGAAAGAAAGGTCTTCCCTAATTCCTGGGAGAAAAAGACAGTGACAGCTCCAGACCACGTATGTGGCAGGTTAGATACACCTAGTTAAACCTAAGGCCCAGTCACCACGAATTCCCACAGCAACAGTTTTTGAACCCTGTCAGTCTCTTCCGTGGAATGGTTGAGAGGGTATCTGTTTTCATAAAGCTATGTGAGGTGTGCTCCTAAGGGCTTTGGGTATTTGTACTAAGTGTTTAAGGGAAGGTAGGAAATTCTCTGAAAGTACACACTCCCAATGATCTGTTCCTATGGCATATGTGTACACATACATGCATGAACACACACACTCTGCTTTCCATGTCTTGGATAATCAGGAACTGGTTCAATTTGTAGAATACTTTTCCCATTACTGCCAATTCTTCTGAGGATTGTCATCTCCTTTTCCCTCTGGCAAGAGGAGAAATATCTATTTTCCCAAAGACAAGAAGACAAGAGATGATATCAAGACGTCATAAAATATTCAAAGTGCTGAAGTCTCTGCAAAAGCAGTTGACTTATTTTTTTTTTCAAAACAGGGTTTCTCTGTGTAGCCTTGGCTATCCTGGACTCACTTTGTAGACCAGGCTGACCTGGAACTCACAGAGATCTGCCTGCCTCTGCCTGAGTGCTGGGCCACCGTGACTTGCTAAAATTAGCTGACCTTTTAACTAAGATTATTTTTTTTAATTTATTTATTTTTATCTCAATCACAGGTTAGGTACTTTGAATCCCAGGCGTAGCCCCCTCCCCCATTCCCTCCTACCCTCCCACTCCCTCCCTCATCTCCTTCTTCCCCGCCCCCTCCAAGTCCACCAACAGGGGAGGACCTCCAGGATTATTAAGGAAAAGGGATGAGGATGATGTAAGATTCTCTTTTTCTTAAATCTACACACACACAGATTTTTCTTCTCTTGCTGTTTCTTGGTACATGGACACACATGTTCTGTTTCTGAAACCTGTGGGGGGGGGGTGTCATGGTGGTAAAATATCTAGCAAAACAAATTAATGGAGAAAGGATTTATTTTGTTCTCAGCCTCAATCCCTTTCAGCAGGAGAGCAGGATGGAGCATCTCAGATGGCGTAGGAGGATGTGACAGAGGCTGCTCACACCGTGGCAGAGCAGGTAGAGTGTCACAAGCACCCGAGAGTGGATGTGGCCTTCGAAGACTTCGCCAGTCGGGCTCCACCTGCTGAAGGAGCTGAGGCCCCCTCCGAGCCCAGGGGCCTTGTTCCAAAGGCCTCAACTTGTTCCACTGAAACAGCGACATCCATTCGAGTCGCTGCACTGATTCTAACAACAAAGACCATTTTTCCTCAGGACTGTTTTTCAGAGTGGTAGTAGAAAACATATGATGCCAAGCACATTTTGGGGGGAAGGTGTGTTTTGAAATTTGTATTCAAGTTGTAAATACACAATGAGGTAACCGAAGTTCTGACACACACACACAATAGCCCCACTATGTGCAGAACAAGCATTGAAAATATGATTCAGCTGACAGCATTTCAAATTCAGTGATAATCATCTCCTGAGTATTACACTTCAAAATGGCACAAGACCAAGATGGAATTAGAGGATTTCTTTTACCACAAGACTAATAAGAGGTGAAGTTTATGAAGCAATGAACTGAAGATACTAGATATCTGTGGAGGGCAACAATTCCTGAAAGATGGTACACGAAGGAAGCCACTCTGC
>CM053766.1:147645102-147668127 GCA_028658305.1 Pachyuromys duprasi | reverse complement strand
ATCTTGATGGCTGACTCTTTGACCCTCCCCCAACAAGCCTGGGAGTGATAGACTGGCTAGATCCCAGGGGAGGACATTGCAGCCAGCCCTGAGGAGACAGGATGAGCTGGGGTTGGATGGAAGGGGAGGAGGTCCTCCCCTGTTGGTGGACTTGGAGGGGGCGGGGAGGAGGGAGATGAGGGAGGGAGTGGGAGGGTGGGAGGGAATGAGGGAGGAGGCTACGCCTAGGATGCAAAGTACCTAACCTGTGATTGATATAAAAATAAATAAATTAAAAAAAATAAATTACATTAAAAATTTAAACAAAAGGGCCAAATGTGAGTCTGAAGCCTGTGCTTGCTGGCTTCAGACACACACACACACACACACACACACACACACTCACACACACATCATTGATTCCCAAGTTGAAGTAATGGAGAAAATGAATTTAAAGAACATAATAAGGAAAAAGAGAAAAGCTCGAACATTGTGATATTTCACCCTAGATGCTGCAAAATTTCTGTGGTCTTGTCTTTTAATTTATGTATGTTTTAGCAGAAACAGATCTATACATACAATATATGCAAATAGATAATTATGCATATATAATGTACTTATATCACAGTATACTTACAAATACAGTATTCAAAGCTGCTGATCTGTGACGATTTACATTCTGCCATAATAAAGACAAGTAGTGACCCATAACCCACTTTGTTTTTAGTACTCCCTTTGGAAATCAAGGTAGTTTTGATTTTCAGATTCTTTTTTCCCAGAACTGAAGATTTTGTTTTTCAACGAGCTTCGCGGCAGTGCTCAGTCCAGTGATATCATTGTCCTCCCTGTGCTTTCAGCTGGGCTCCCAAGTTCAATTTGTAGCTTCATTCTGTGGGAAAAGAAATCAAAGCAAAATTCAGTGATACTCACTTCCATTATTGTGGAATACATACCTTAACAGGATGAATTCTTGCCTTGAAATTATAAACAAAACAAACGGTGAAATCTACAAGCTTTGGAAATAGAATACAAGTAACTGGCATACACTCTATTGTATACATAGATAAAACCTAACCTTATGTTACCTGCCTACAAGAGTATACTTTTTTATAAAGATAAAGCTACAGTTGGGCTATTTTCTAAACTAGGCAGTGGGGGTGGACACAGCTGGGGATTACAGAATTCTGTGTTGGGTGGAATGTTTATTTCTATCAGAATTGACTTTCCAGTTGTCTTACAATACTCTCTTCTGTGAAAAACTAATTTACAATGTGCCCTTTAAAAGCTAAGTACAAATAGGAAGACTTCAACTCAGAAATAAATGGTAATTCATTCCCTTAATTTAAAATGCAGCAAAAAATTGCAGAAAACATTTTCTTAAAACATCAAAAAGTAACCCAAAATTGGGGATTACTAGGTCACGAACCGAGACAGAGCTGGGTTCCAAAAAGATGATTAGTGAACTTCAGGACACACTGATCCCTGCAGTTACCGCCATCCTGGCAACGGGACTGGCCTTGAGCCACATTTCAGACAGATTTTTCTGGCTCTAACCCTCACCAGATTCCTGGGCCTATCAAAGTAAACCAGACCTATTGGAGCCTAAGATTCCAGGAATCCCGCACAGCGTCTGGAGACCAGTCTTTAAACAGGCTGCAGAGCAGCACCAGAATCTCCTGGCAATCCATAGAATTCCAAACTAAAACTGGCTTGAGCAGCCCTTGCTATTGATGTCAGGTGCTAGGAAATGGCCTCTGAAGGAAGAAGAGTCCCCCTGCCCTAAACATTGTTTCTACAACTAAATTCAATAAACAAGCACCCAGAGACACAGGGCATTATAGTCAGAGTTGGCCAAAAACAAAAACAAACAAACAAAAATACCTGAATATTTAGTAAGAACTTATGACAATCTACAAGAAATATAAATAGATGAGTAATACTATGTGATACATAACTATAATAATAGTATCAATAAACAAAGAAATTGTGACTGATCGATCCATGCTTCAGGTCAGTAATTAAGGACATGGTAAAGCACTATGCATCAGGGGTAAGCAAACCAGGATTCCAGTGTGTTCTGTGACTGTTTTGATTTGTTTTGGTTTTAGTTTCATTTGACAAGTGAGCTAAGAGATTTTTACATTTCTAAATGTTTACTTTATGAAAGAAAAGGAAAATAAGTGACTAGACAAGACTTAACTTTTCTTCTGGGGTTCTTTCCAGATGATGTCTGACCATAGTTTGGAGAAAGGAGAATGAATGAAGTTCAGCTATGCTCAATGTGTGACATCATCACATGCACAGCTGATGCAAAACCTGAAAGGACAAAAGACAAAACTCCCGAGTGAGTCCCAACCTATGCTGGCAAATCTATAGAGAGAAGGAAGAAGAAGGATAGCCAGCTCTGTCATAAACAGGAAAGAAGGAGAAACTGTAGCTGGGGGAGGGAAAGACAGAAGAAAAAGCTTTAAAAAGTAAATGCGTTTGATTCCTGTCTGTGACTGTTATCAAAATGCTGGCAGCAATTTGTTAAAATGGACTGGTATAGTTTATGAATTTTCTGTATGTGCATCCTGTTTGGAGGGTGAGACAAGGTTTCATTTCGCAGGTCAGGTTGTCCTATAACTATGCAGCATAGGCTTGCTTTAAACTCACAGCAATCCTCCTGCCTCAACCTCTTCAGTGCTGGAGTTAAAGGCATGAGCCTCCAGACCCAGGTGGTATTCCATTTTACCACCTGGTAAATGTTTAGGAGGCAAATTTCATACGAATCAGCAGAAAATGAAGAGAAGGGAGGGGAAGGGTAATAAAGGAGAGGATGGGAGTAAGAAAGGGGAAGTAAGAGGGATTAAAATCTCATCTTCGAGGCGAGATTGATGTTTATAGTCTAAATTGGAAAAATTCCCAAGCTGTATTTTCAACCACCACTTGAGTCGATAGGCAATTTCATAGGAAATGACTGCCCATTTGAATGTTTATAAAGGACTTGGCTTGAAGAAAAGGTCGTTGTTCTTGCTGGGAATAAAATATCTATGAAAATTGCGTAAGCTCTCTGCTCCCCACCTGTGATTGCCCACCACACCTGGCAGGGTTATCAACACACCTTTCCTGTGCTGGTCTCCATCATTTCAGGGGCATTTTTATCACATCCTCTAACAGAGCTCACTCTGGCTCTCAAGAACCTCTTTTTTTTTCATTTCTTTTTCTTCTGAAAATTTTCTTTTTACCTTCACTGAATTGACAGGTGATAAGCACAATGAGTGACAGTTTTAGAACATGTGCCATAAGAATTTTAACACTACCTTACTATGCAACTTCCGGGCAACACGGGGGAAGGAAAGGCATTTATGTTCACAGCTGGAGAGAACACAGACTGAATCCTTTCTGGGGCACTTTGCCTGACACCATGCAAATACATTATTCAGGTTCCTACAGGTCTCAGAGTACAATACTACACAAAAGATTCCAGTTAAGTCACAAGTAAATTTCTTGCCCTAAAAATTTCAAAATACTATTACTTGAATGCTATTCATCATACAAAACCATTTCCACTTTTTGTGCCTTCTAAGCTTCGTAGCCATCAGCAGAGTCAACATTTACAATCAAACCTAATGGCAAGGCCAAAGCCACTGAGTTCCTGTGGGCTGTGCCGGCTAGAACTAAGCTGAGCCTCTGCCTTGCTGGCCTGCCGCTGTGGGACATTTTGGCACAATCTCCGTGGATCCTCACACTCCACAGCTGGAGTAAATGATGCTGATGATAAGAGTGACTGTCTACCACGGAGATGTAGGAAATAGACCAAGTACACAGTCCTGGCAGGGATGTCCCCACCAGCACCAGCTACTGCGCTGACTGTGACCATTCTTGCTTCCCTCCAAAACAGATCTTTCCTCCTGGATCATCCAGTCCTCCAATCCAGAAGCACCAGGGGGCTCTCCACCCCCTTCAATCCCAGGATTCCACTCCCATGAATACCACACCTAAGCAGTCACTAATGTCCATTATCCTTAAATCTCACCGACTACCTACTATATAGGATATTCTCTTACTCCCCAAGAACTGTGGGAGATTCACTTCTGTCATTACCTCCTTCACTTACGATCTATTTGCACATTGACTTGTGAGTATACTGCACATCTAGAGGATCTGGGAAGACTGGGAAAAGGTGAATTCTGAGCATCTGGTCTACTGAAGGACTTCCTTGGGGAAGAACATTCAAGGAAGAGAAATACTATACACCAAGCCCTGAGACAGAAGTATCTGAGTCATGCTGAAGTCAGAATTCTGGGGTATTTGACTTAATTAAACCCACCTTCGCAGTCTAAACCATGTCACTGACCTTCTCTAAGTTTTATGGGTAGAAACTGATAAGCTTGAGCACATAGTGCATTTTTAAAACATCGCATTTGAGTGAGGAGTATAACACAGACTGATTGAGGTATTGAAGCAGAGGCTGAGTCTCATAGCCAAACTTTGGGGAGAGTACAGGGAACCTTAGGAAAGAAGAGGGAGAAAGAAAAACCTGGATGGGACAGGAGCTCCAAAAGGAGAACAACAGAGCCATAAAAAGTGAGCCCTGGGGGCCCTGAAGAGAATGATACCCCAACCAAGGACAATGCATGGAGAGGACCTAAAACCTCATCTCAGATGTAGCTCATAGACTCAGTGTCCAAGTGGGTTCCCTAGTAAGTGGAGCAGGGATTTTCTCTGGCATGAACTCAGTGGCAGGCTCTCTGATCATTGCCCCCTGTGGGGGGTACAGCTTTGCCAGGCCTCAGAGGAAGACAATGCAGCCAGTCCTAATGAGACCTGATAGGTTAGGGTCAAATAGAATGGGAGGAAGACTTCCTCTATCAGTGGACTAGGGGAGGGGCATAAGGGGAAAAGGATGGGATTGGGAGGAGACGAGATGAGTGAGAGGGCCACAGCAGGAATACAAATTGAATAAATTGTAGTAAATGATAATAATAAATTTTAAAACACAGGCCAGGTAGAACATCCTATGAGTCCAAACAGTGAATACTAGAACACAAGTAGAAGCTTGTAGCAAGAGCTTCTCCCTATTGGCTCACAAAACACACATACCACAGACCCACAACACCAGCTACTGCTTCACCCATCATCCACAAAATAAAGTCCAAACTCTGTTCCCAGCCCATGCCCTACTTACTGTGCTTTCACACCTGCTACCTTCCCTTCTGGAACGGTCTCCCCTCCATTGGCTTTCCATTGGTTCTTCAGAACTCTGCCTTCATATCAGCTCTCTTTTGATGCACTCTTGATTCCCTTGTCTCTGCCTTCCTCGGAGGTTAAGCTGACTTCGCCTCTGAGCTGTCAGCACTCAGGCAGGCTATGATCACAGGATTATAATTACTGTCTGTTCTGTACTGAGACACCCTCAAGTTTTTCATCCTGCACATTGTAAGCCACCAGTGTGCATTGTTCCCGTATTTTAGCTTATGTCTTAGTCCTTTTACACATTGGTTGGCATCCGGAATAATAACTCATGATTAATTGAATGAAATAAAAAACTGATTCTTTTTATATTTTTCATATGTGTACAATGTATATGCATGTTTGTGTATGTGTGTGTGAACACTCGTGTGTATAAGGACAATTTTGGTATTTATTGGTCCTTGCCTTCCACTTTTCTTGAGACCAGGTCTTTTCATTGTTGAATACTGTGTGTAAGCCAGACTAGCTGACTCATGTCCTCTTGGGGATTCTTACTTCTATCCTGACTTCAATTCTAAGTTGAGAGCACTGAGGTTAAACATGTACACTACTCTGTGGTCTGCATTTCCATCATTTTCCCCTGGTGGGGCTACCCACCCGGCCACCGGGGAAGAAGATGCACTCAGTCCTGATGCAACTTGGAATGCTGGGGTAGGGAGATCCACTTCTTTGAGGAGTAGGGCAGGGGAGAAGAAGATGCAGGGAGGGAGGGTAAGACTGGGAGGAGTTAAGGGAGGGGGCTATGACCAGGATACACAATTAATAAATAATTGTTTTAAGTGTGCACTGCCTTTTACATAAATTCTTGGATTTAACTTAGGTTCTCACATTTGTGTGGTAGGTACTTTACACACTGAGCCATCTGTCTATCCCCCTGGAATCTTCTTTCTAGGTGATTTTCTAGGAAAGCAGATTACTTGACATTGCTGAGGTATCTCTGCTGAAATGTGAAGAATCTTCACTGATAGCCCCTTTCACTAACATCCAGTTGACATCCCAATGTCCACATGTGGCAAAGCACATGAGGCAGATGCAGAGGTAAGCAGTCACGTGTCCTCACATTGCTTCTTTCTCCACTGTTGGTCCTCCTTGGGAGAGTGTGGGATAGAGAAGAGACAGCAGAGGGTATAATTAAAGATTTTACCTAAGGCCTTGTGTGTACTGAGCAAACACTATATCATTGAGCTATATTCCCAATCAATTTTATTTTAACTTTTTATTTAAATACAGGGCTCCACTAAGTTTCCCAATGCAGCTTTGAACTCACAGAGGCCTTGAACTTGTGACCCCACTGTTTCAATCTCCTGAATAGCCACTGAGTTAAGCTTAAGCAGTTAAAGTAGTGCTTTCTCTTTCTCCAAGCAAAATGAGATAGAAGTCAGAAGCATCTATTAAGTCAACTTGACATCAGCTCAAAAAACAAACAAAGTCATCTAAATGCAGCCTTAACTCTTCTGTTCAAAAGTCCATCACACTTTCCCTTGGCTCTTCCAAGGAGTCTGGCTGACATGGGCAGGATCTCATTCATAACATCTGTCATTTGTAATATCTCCTCTTAGAAACTCCAGGAAAAAGTGGCTGAATGATGCCTGTGCCTTTCTGCTGGTCAGTTTGGTTGTGGCCTGGCCACAGCTCTCAAAGCCAGATGTGAGTTTCATTCCCTGTTGCTTCCCCTGTATGGTTAATGTTTCTGCTTGGTAAAACTGCAGACTCCTGGTGAAACACATCGCCGATTGATTAGACCTCCGCCACTTGGCAATTTCTTTCTAATCACTTTTATTGTGCTTTCCATAAAAATGACAGCCCTAGTATAAATCCCAGTTAAATCAATACCAGTAAGTGCTAATCTCTTCACAGCACTGGAGATGAAAATGTCAAATGGCACCTGCTGGGCCTTCAAACTCCCACTGTAAATCATCAAAAATTAAAGCAACACCAAATTGATTTTTGTTTCCATCTTAAAAATCTCACTCGGATTCATTATTCTTCCCATTCTATCATTCCTTTTTTTCTTTTCATTTACAGTCTAGGTGCATGAAATTGATTAGGTGAATTAGTAATGATGAATATGTTGGTGTTTCCTGGCAAAATATACAGGACCCCAAGACAGCCTAGGAAGAGCTTAGGACAAAGTTCCTGTTGTGATGGGTGAGTACACATTTAAACTGCATTTAAATTCCTCTTCTTGGGACAATGCTCAGCAAAGTAGAGTCTTGGTTGAAGATGCTGTAGCACTAGGAATGATTCAGTAACGAAGAAGAATTTGTAACCCTTTGTTTCATTTCCTGTAGGCAAGTGCCATATGCCAAAACCTTTACCAGAAGATACCCTCACCGGGGCTGCATGCCAGGAAGCCACTCACAGGCAAGGATTAGGAAAACTCACAGCTCAAGTGCTAAGTATTTAAGTGACCTAGAGGGAGTAGAGCATCCTGCCTGACTTTAAGATCCAGGTGAAACCAAACTAAGAACTTCACCAATTTTCCAACTTACTCATCTTATCAAATTAAACAAAGCTTTAGGTGATTTGACATCTGAGTTTGGTCACAGTTTCAAACTCAAAGTACAGGTTTTTAGATACTTAATCTGTCTCTTGTCATCATTTGACAATACTGACCCACATAGAAAGGACAAACTATCTGGTGTGTGCATGCCCACATGGGGAAAACTGTGTGTGCTAAAGAAATACAGAAGCACAAAGTCAGAGAAGTCAGTCACTGACCACGAACGTTGACCTGTATTTTGGGTTTACTTCTTTAAAAAGAAAACACACTTTTTATGTTTCTTGTGTGTCTCCCTTCCATCTCTCATAGAGGATGCTAATTAGCAATGAAATGCTTACAGAATATATAGCCTGAAGGAGTGGCAGGAAGAACACATGCCGTAGACAGAATGGTAAGCTAGCCTTTGCATAGTGGAGAGCCAGGGAGAGTCCCATGATCTGGAAACAGAGACCCCCCCCAAAGTATTTAGCCCATAAATTAATCCACCACTGTGAGTTCCAATAGTGCTAACTAAAGGGCAAAGCCTTCAAAGCCACCTCTTGTCCCCCTTCTCATTAGCTTAGTTACTGTGTAAGTGGCAAATGCAAATGACTGAGCCAAGCAGGTAACAGAAATGATTAACAAGTACTGAATGGAGAAGGACTGGCATATCAAAGAGCATATCTCATAGAAATGGTTCTGTTTAGCCGAAGCAAATGGCTGAAAATAGAGTTTTCCTTAATGAGAAAAACTGCATACAACTAGTTTGTTTCTCTTTCTTTCTTCCTTTCTTTTTTTGCAAGGCACCAGCAACCAAAATTTGACGTAAAATCTCCTTATCTATAAATGTAATAATTAATTCAAATTACTATAAACAGATATCCACCACCAGTGAGAGAACCCTAACCCTTAAGAATGAACAGAGAACAATCTCCTGAAGTGGTTCTCAACCGGTAGGTTGAGACCTCAAAGACTATAAGAAAATATAGATGTTTACATTATGATACATAACAGTAGCAAAATTACAGTTATGAAGTAGCAACAAAACCAATGTATCGCTGGTTGTGGCCACCACATTAGGAACAGTATGATAGGATTGCAGCATGAGGAAGGTTAGGAACCGCTGCTCCAGAAAGCAATGAACAGGCACATCCATGAGCTGTTCCCGGTTGCAAAATCTCTTGTCCTTTTGGCATTCACCTTTACCTGGAGCAAATGAGGCTCTGTCGTGTGGAGGAATAAACGTGTACCAGAAGCTGAGAGGGCACCATCCACTGCTCTACAGCAGGTGCCTGGAAGAACAGCACAGCCAGTGGAAAAGACCGAGGGCACAGGTCTCGGTCCCTCTGTAAATGGAATAAACATGAAACTGAGACACTATAGACTCTTTCTCATTTACGAATTTGAAATAAAAGGGCCTGATTTACCTTCACAGTCGTCACAACGGAGGCTGAACTAAGTTTCCTTGTGGGATGTGTAAGAGAATCGAATCTGGAGCTTCCCTGGGACGGAGATGCAGCACTCACAAAGTGCTGCAACTCTGCTTCTTCTAAGAAGCAGCAGGGCCAAGGCGCAGAGGCAGAAAATATGAATGCAGCCAGACAATGACACAGGCGGGCCTGCACTCTCTGCCCACAGGCCGCAGGGATCTGTTTCTGCCGCCTCCAGCTCCTCCCGTGCTTTTGTGTGCTTTTGCTCAGGAAGGCTGCTCTGCTGACCTGCTTTCAGTGGCTGCCCTCAGAACACTACAGCCATTTTGCTTATACCGGCGACTGTGCGTGCTGCTGAGTCTGACCCCAGGAGTTGGTCTTCAGCCTGTGGTAGCTCCTTTGCCTCAGGCTGATACATCCCTGGGCTGTAATGACCCAGTCTGCTCTCTGCAGGACCAGGCCAAGTGAGTGTGTGCTGTTTCCAGCCTCATAGGTAGACTCATCTGCCCTCCCTTCCCCTGCCTACCTCCACCCTGCCTCATTAGAGGCTCCAGCTGACCTCCTTCATAAACCACTTCCGACAAGACTATTCTCTCTTGGTCTGCTCCTGGGAATCTGTCCCAAGATCCAATGATTTATTGGCTTGTTTTATTAAGAGCTGAATTTTCCAATTAAAAAAATATACTGTGCGTCTCATATGTAGCAAAAAAAATCATGTGCTACATTTTAATTGAAAATTTAAGACTTCTGTTTCGGCTCTGAGAAGATTATGGGTGTGCATAGGTGGGGGGCTGCTTGCCAAGAGTTACACTTCAGAGGCACATATGAAGGCAGCACTATGCTACCATGAACAACCGTCCATTAATGATACACTCACTTGCCGATTTATTTACACAGCAGACACTGTGAGTCCCATCATTCATGTTTCCCACTTCATCACTGTTGACTGCACCCAACAGAAACTGAGGCTTTAGGGTAAAGTGTAATCTAAGCATTTGGGGATGGAAGTCTTTGTTGGGAGTTTACAGTGTGCTGCTGTGAGCCTTATTTTTCTCACCAGCAGTTATGATGTCCAACACATACATCTGTAAACATCGAGTGAGAAGAACAATAAGCTTAATCAGGCTTGGCTGTCTCGGTGTTGACCTCTAAAAGCCCTCTGGTGGCAACCTTCAACAAACACTGAAGATCAAACCGGGGTAGAAGCCCTCCACTCCCAGAAAAACAGAGAACAATTTACAAATGGTCCCTCTATTATCCTGAAAAACAAACCACAAGACCGTTATCTCCCATATCAACCCCCATTATATCTCAAGAGGGAAGCATGGAGTTTAAAGTCAATGCACAATCCTGCAATCATTTGTTAAGCAACTACAAGAATTAAAAGGCATTGCTTTTACTTTCCCAGCTCCCTAAATCCAGGCAACCAGCACCCTCTCTGTAGTGTCTTCCCAGATGACAGTTTCCCCACTGGGGTTAGAGGGTTAAAGACACCACACAAACATGGCCCACAGAATCAACTGACCAGGGTTCATGAAGGCTCACAGAGGTCAGGGAGCCTACAGGGTTCTGACCTAGATCCTCTGCATATATGTTGCAGTAGCTTGGTGTTCTTGTGGGACTCCTATCAGTGGGAGCAGGGTCTGTTTCTTACTCTTTTGCCTGATGCCAGGACCCTATTCTTTCTACTGGTTTGCCTTATCCAGCTTAGATGTGATGGTATTTTCCTGGTCTTATTGTAGCTTGTTACGCTGTGTTTGGTTGATGTCCCTGGGAGGCCTTTTCTTGTCTTGAGAGGAGGCCAAAGGAGGGGTATATCTGAAGGAGAGGGAGAGTAGGGGAAGGAAAGTGGGGTGAGGGCTGAGGAAGGCAGCTGCAGTCTGGAAATATTTGAGAAGAATTATCTTTTAAGTGCAACACAGATAGTACTTGCCAATCATTCTCAACTCCGGGGTGTGGCCCCTTTTGAGCCCAGAGCAGCCCAAACCATACCTCCAGCTAAAATGGGATGGAAATAGCCACAGAGATAGGTGGAAGAAGCCATGTGGATAGGGAGCAACAGCTAACTTCCTGAGTTCTCAAATTTCCCTGTCAGGAGTGGACTGGAAGACAGTATATAAAGTTTAGCTCACTGTTCAAAGAGAAAGCACCTGGTCTTGATAGAAGCTATATCTGAAGGGGGTACCAAGCCCTAAAAACAGCTCGTCTCCTTCATCCTGCTTAGCTTTTGCCAAGCAGTCATGGCCTAGGAAACCACAGCATGAAGATTTCTTTGAGACTTCCACTTTCACTGGGCCTCCCTTCACCAGAAAAACCTTGGTAATTACACAAATTGAGGCAGGATTCAGACCCAGGAAATATTCGTGTTCTTTCTTCTGTGGGATCTCCTCCTGGCGCATGTATGCAGCTGTCACAAATCCTAAAGGCTGTACAATCAGTGATTCCACACACTTCACTGCCATCAAGAAAAGGTGAGGCAGTCATAATTTGTCTTTGGAAACTGCTTCCTTCTCTCCCCTTGCTGGTGAGCCAGCACCTAGCATCTCTCGGTCGTTGTAGAAACCCTTCCTCCACACCACACTCGCAGCCAAGTCAGAACCAGAACTCTATTCTCATGATGGTACCAACACTGGGATACGGAGCTGCATCCTTCCTGCCTGGCCGTGTCACCATGTAAGCTTTTTCATAGCCATTGCTCCTATCCCAAGAGTCCTGGGGTACGAACGTGATTTGCAGAAGCGACTACACGTCAAAGACTCTCAAAGGGATTTACACTAACTAAGGAAGAGTAAAGAATCTTTGCTAAGACATGGATGAAGTGGAATTCATGGAGAAAGTAAAACCTCAAGGTTTTTAAAATAACAGTTTTTCTTGTCTTTTTCAGGAAAGCTCGGATGCCTGAGGGCCAGCTGCAAGAAAATGTCTTCTAATTAGGCAAGCATTTTAAGCATTTTCATGCTTGTTTTTGCGAACAAAACTACTGAATGGGAGCATAACTCTCTGCCTATAGGTGGTTTCATTCAAAGCACCTAGCTGAGTTCTAAGCTCAGGGGCATGTATTGAGTGAATCCAATGGGTCTAGTCAAGAAAATTCTATTGTTTGGTACTTAAAAGAAACCCCAGAGAAGCTGAGATTTAAAGACGTGAATGAAATAACTAAAGTTCACACAGCTAAGAAGTTATGAAATCTATCTTTGAATCCAAATGTGTTTGTCTCTCAGGAGCATTTCTCTTTCCTCAGCAAGGATTCAGGGAATAAGGAGCAGTGTTGAGGGTAAGCTTCAGCTCTGAAGCTAGACTCCCTGGGTCGGCATTCTAGTTCTTCCAGCCAGGAGCTTTGTGATCTTGCTCAGAAAAGAAGTATGATCTCTTTGTGCCTTGGATTTGCCATATGCAAAATAGAAATTCAAAAAGCATATAATTTGCAATGTTGTTTTAAGCATTAAATGAACTAACCTGTGGAAAGAGTCCAGAATGGAGCTTGTTGTATAGTGAGTTCCCAGGCAATCATCCAGTTAGATATTCTAGCTGTTTTGTGTTGGTTGTTAGAGTCAGGTAGATAATGCCATCTCCAAAGTTAGGTGTGAGTTGACCTAGAATAGATACCTAAGTAACATAGTGAACTGGTGGAGTCAGTGACGGAATCCAAGTCATTGTTTTATTAGAATGATCCAACATCATCAACCTCACCAACTTCATTGCCACCTTTATTTCATCTTCTCAATCTCCAGCTCTCATTTAGTAATACATTTTTTCAGGTAGTGTCTGCACTCACAAACTGTTCAAGATAAGAAAGGAACCAGTCTCAAAGTCTTGATTTTTATATTCTATTAACAGTAACTGGTGCATATACCACTGTCCCCCTGTGCTGATAAATGACTCTTTCCACCTGGAAAGCAGTACTACACTGCAGAGAATTAGTCATGGCTCAAATGCATCCACCTACAGTTTCTGTCTGTAATCATTCTATATCCCCTAACATCACAGGCCTCTGGTTTCTTTTGTGCACAATGACCTAAAAGTAATAGAAGATGGATATGGAGTATCTAGCCCAGAAGACTTTATGTAGATGCTTAGTGCATAGATCTTGTCTCATTCAAACCATTTCCAAAGTGATACAAGTTACAATAGTAACTACTGCAACTCTACAAGGTCAATGAAAAGAGCTAAGCATATCACGAGATAAAAGATCCCTGTCATTTGGATCACATGTGCTGACCTGAGCCTCTTGAAAGCTACAGGAAAAAAAATGCATTGAATAACAAGATGAACATGTCTCCTGGCATCAATTTCATTTCGAAGAGTCATGTCAAGGTTTCACTTGGATGTTTCAATAAAAAGTTTGGATAACAACATGGAAAAAAAAAACATCAACTCTATTTGAGCTCAAGTGATTGTAGGAGGGATTAAGCTGATGTGGTTGAAGTATGATGCCTGATGATAAACAAACATGACACAGGGCACAGTCAGAAACACAAAACTACTGTGATATCTGTGGAATATGCAACATACTGCAGGATTCAGCTTGCAGAGTTCTGGGAGGTGCTTCGGAGAGGAGGGTCTGAGCAGGGAGCTGGAGGCTCTGGAGAAGCCTCCTCCATCATCAGCAAGCCCATCAGAATGCACACAGTTTTCACATCTTGCCTAAGAACTCAGATGCCACCTAGCAGCTAGAAAGGACCACAGAAAGGGCTGTGGGCCCTGGTGTCTTTTGATGGTTCTTGCTTTTATAGGTTTGCATTCAAGAGTCCCGTTGTCTGCCTGGAGATGCTGGAGGCCAGCAGAACTGGGAGATATCAAGAAACAATGGAATTGGGGATAAATCAAAACTCACCTGTGCATCTACCACTCTGCGTGAGGTCACAATGACCTGAACATGAATGCTTAGTGCTTCCTTTTACCCAATTCCTCCCATAAGCTTTGTCTTGACCCCTCCAATCTAGAACCATAAAATGAAAAGTTCTGTGGATACAGATACAGTTCTGTGGATACACTGAGTGCTTTAGCCAAGTGGTTTGTGAACACACAAACAGGCACACAGCTTTTCTCCAACCCTTCTCTCCAGAAGCAAGGAAGAAATATGAGGAAGACATGAGCTAAGAGCTAACAAGGACTTGTTTTGCAAGTTTCTTCTGGTTTCTGTATCTGCTATGATAGACAGCAATGAGCTTGTTTTCTGGCCAAATTATCTCACTCTGTCTTTCAGGTGAAATTCCAAGGGATGGCACAAAATGTCCACACAGTACTTGCTTTAATGTTTGATCTACCCAAAGCCTGTGGACGACAGTGATATCTAATCACCTTTCCTGGCCTGTGAGCCTCCAGCTGAGTGTGACAATATTCTAGAGGAACAGTGACTAATACAAGGTCATGCTGTCCCCTAAGGCCTGCAATGAGAAAAGGATAGCATCAAGTTGAGCTGAATGAGTCTTCTGTTTAGTGGCTGTAATTACATGTATAATAGTGTAAAGTTTAACTGTGGCTTTAGCTTTATGCAAAACCTTGTATGTGCTTTATCTCATTTAATTACCTTGATCCTAAAACATTTAACAACAAAAAAAGCGTGAACTCCAAAAGCCTAAAACTTTTTTGTCATTTTTGCAAATGTCTTTCCTAAGTAATATAGTACATTAGTAGTTCTATTAATTTTAACTGGAAATATTCTGGCATTTTCATATCCATGTCATTACAATTGTTCTTATTCCTCCTCCCTTCTCCACTGCCCTCCCCTATTCTTCCTGTCACTCCCTGTTGCCTTTCTCCCTTCCTTCCCCCAAATAGTGCTTCCTTCCTTTTGTGCCAATGTGTTCCATTACTCTCTCCTTTTTCCTTCCCTCTCCCTTCTCTTGAATTCTTTCTCCTGTATTACAGTCACCTTTCTTGCCATATGCACTTGTCACTTGTTTTCTTGATGATAATCGTACTATCCAGGGTAAGACAGAAATCTCAAAGTGATTTTAATTTGCGTTTTCTTGATGACTAAAGATAATGAATACTTTTTCAAGTATTATTTATTTTTTTATTTCTTCTTTTAAGAATTTTTTTCCGGCTCACGAATCACTTTAAGGTTTGGGGTGTTTTATTAGTTCTTTATGTATTTTATCTATGTATAATAGCCTATCTGATGTGAACTTGGCTAAGAATTTTTTCACACAGCTGTAGGCTCTTGTCACTCTGGTGATTGTTTGCCTTTTTCTATGGAAGCTTTTTAATTGGTGTAATTATTTTGGCAGTGTTAGGGATTACTTCTGGTGCTATCAGCATCCTTTCCAAAAAGTAAGTTTATATAAGTTTTACTCAAGAGTTTTCAAAGCTACAGGTTATAACATAAGGGTTTTAATCCATTCAAATTAAATTTTGTGCAGGATGAAAGATCTGGATCAAATTTTTCTTCTGTGGGTGTATACCCAGTTCCCTTTGTTGAGGAGGCTGTCTCAATGTATGTTTCCCAATCTATATTTCTGGCTTCTTACTCATAGCTTAGGTGGCACAGGTTTATGAGTGCATTTCTGTTGTATTATAGTCATCTCCTTTGTGCCATTGCTTTGCTGTTTTTGTCACTAGAGCTCTTTAACATGACTTGAGATGAGCATTAATTCTTCCTGCATAAGATTACTTTAGCTATTCAAAGTTATTTGTGCTTGCATGTTTTAGTATTTTTTTTCTGGTTCTGTAAAGAATGTCACCGAAATTTTTATGGGGGTTGCATCCAATCTGTAAATCACTTCTAGTAATATAGGCATTTAAACAATATTGATTCTTCTAATCCATGAACAAAGGAATTGCTTTCTAGTATTTTCTACAATATTTTTTTCAGTGTCTGAAATTTTTCATTGGAGATAGATGTCTTCTATACCCTTGGTAAAGTTTATGTTCTAAATATTTTGGAGTTTTATGAGTAGGATTATTTTCCCAATCTGTTTCTAAGCAAGTTCATTATGGGTGTGTATAAAGGCTACTGATTTCTGTGTGTTATATTCTGTCCTGCTATTCTACTGAAAGTGCATATCAGTGCTTAGAGTTTTCTGTTGTATTCGTTGTTGTCTTTTAAGAATAGGATCTGTCATCTTTAAGTAGAGGTAATTTGATCTCTTTTCTTTGTGTCCATTTTCTTCCTCTTGTCTTATTCCTATAGTTCAACACCTCACTTTATTGAATCATGCTGCAAGTGAGCACTCTTGTTTTATTCTGAGTTCAGAGGAAATGTAGTTTTTCTTCATTTAGTCGAGTGTTGGCTGTAGTTTTGTGGTATGTAGTCATTATTATGGTGATACATTTCTTCTACTCCTAGTTTCTTTGGGGCTTTTGTCAGGAAATGGTGTTGAACCTTTCTTCATCTGTTCATGTGATTTCTATATTCAAGTCTGTTTACATCTTGTATTATATTTATTTGGTTGGGCATTTTGATTCAAGCTTTCATCTCTGGAATAAATTGAACTTGGTTGTAGTACATGATCTTACTGCAGTCTTGAATGCGATTTGCAAGAACTGTATTAAGTATCTCTATGTATATGTTCATCACAGAAACTGGTCTACAGTTTCCTTTTATATTGTGTTCTTACCTAGTTTTAGTATTAGCATAATACTGGCTTCTTAAAGTGAATGTGGTGGTGTTCCTTCTCTTTCTATTTTGTGGAACATTTTAAGGAGAATTGGTTCTTTTTTTAAGTGTTTCAAGAGTTTGGTAGAATTCAGCAGTGAATCTATCTAGTCCTGGACTTTTCTCTGTGGTGAGAGTTTCTTATTACTGCTTCAATCTCATTACTTGTTATAAATTTGTTTAAGTTGTTTATATCTTCCTGATTTAGTTTTAATAGTCATGTGTGTCTAATGATGCATTAGATCCATTTCTTTAAGATTTTCCATTTTTAAGGACATAAGTTTTCAAAATATTCCCTAGTGATCCTCTGAATTTATTAGAAACTGTTGTAACTTCCTCTCTCTTAGCACTAATTTTATTTAGGATTTTCTCTAGTTCCTTTAGTTAAGTTCAATGAAGATACCAATCTTGTTCATCTTTTCAAAGGACCATTTTTATTTGAATAGTTTTATGTATGATGATATCTGTTTCCATTGCGCTGATTTCTGCTCTACTCTTTACCATTTCTCACTACCTACCACTTTTAAAGTCTGCTGGTTTTTCTAAGATATTGAGGGGAATCAGACTATTTGAGATCTCTGAATTTTTTTAACATAGCATTCACAGCTATAAACTTTCTTTTTAGAATTGTTATATCACAAAAGTTCTGGTAAGTTGAACTTTCATTTTCATTTGATTCTACAATGTTTTAAAGTTTCTTCCCTGGTTTTGTCATTGACCCAACCCACTGATCATTCAAGAAAGAATTGCTAAGTCTCCAGGAATCTTTGTAGTTCTCAAAACTATTCGTTTCTAGTTTTATTCCACTATGATCTGGCAAGATAAAAGAAACTATTTTGGCTATTTCATATTTGTAAAGACTTGCTTTGTGACCTAAAATATGTTCTAGTTTAAAGTAGGTTCTATGGACTGCTGCAAAGAATGTATATTCTGGACCTTAGATGAAATGTAGATACATGTCATATCTGTCTCTGATCTATAGTTTATGTCAAAGCTGAAGTTTCTTTGCTTACGTTAGTTGGGATGACCTATTTAAAGATCAAACTGAGATATTGAAGTCACCTGTAACTGTTATATCAAGACCCATTAGACTATTTTACACACAGTACTTATGAAATATGGAGTCCCACCATCTGACACAAACTATTGTTACATATTGTTACTTTCACTAACACACAGTGCCTTCTTGATCTCTTCTAAGCAGGCTTAGCTTGGAGCCTACTTCATCAGTTTGCACTTACCTGGTAGTCTTCCATTCTTTGACTATAAGTGTGTGACTGTCTTAACCAAGGTGTGTCTTTTTTTAGTAATTGGATATAGAATTTTTAATAATGTCATCCAATCTGTCTCTTTATTGATAAGTTGAAATCATTTACATTTCGTGTTCTAACTCGCAGGTGTATACTAAGACCTGTGTTCTTTGTTGGTTGTTTTTCTAGTTGAATTGATTATTTTTAGTCTTTTCCTTTCTCCTCCACCAGCATCAGAAATTGGCAGTTTATTATGTGGGATGTGATTGATTTTTTTCCTCACTGTCCCTTGTTCATCTTCTTTTCTCATGAGACGCATTTGTTCCTGTGCTCTCATGATTAAATCTGTCTTCTCCTTTGGGATATAGTGTCCCTATAAAGACCTTTCTGCAGTGCTCTCTTGGTTGTCCTGAAAGGAATTGTTTTTGAAATGTTATTTCTATGTCAATTTTAAAAAGTATCTTTGCCTGTTGTAGAAATGTTGATCAGCAATTATTTGTTGTGAGAGCTTACAATTATTGTCCCAGCTTTTCTTTCCATGCCAGTACAAAGGAGGTGTGGACAGAAAGATTCCCTGGAATCTGTAGCCAACTCAGTATATAACTCAGCTGATGGGGGGGGGGTGACCATATGTGCAGGTGTATGTGGCCAGAAATCAACCTGGAACATCATTTCTCAAGAGCTCTTTATTCTGTTTTCTAGACAAGGTGTCTCATTGGAGCATGGGGCTCACTTCCAAACTGTCTTCACTTCCTTGTACTGGGATTATGTGAAAGCACCAGCACATCCACTTTTTATCTGAGTTAAATACAATAGAGTAAGAATATTAGTTATGTAATAAATAAGGAGGAGAGGGCACATCATAAAAGAAAAAGGAAAAATGACTTTCTGTATTCTTGAAAATGTATCTGGCTAACTGTAGGCGCAGAGTGGGGAGGTTCCATTGGAAGTATGGGTCCTTGTCTTTTCTGGTTTTATGCCAGTGCTGAGCATATATTCAACAAATGTCTGATGTCTGCAAAAGCTGTCTTTTGTTTGTTTTAAGATAGGGTCTTTCTGTGTAGCCCTGGATGTTCTGGAACTTGCTCTGTAAAATAGGCCTCGAACTCAGCTTTTCACCTGCCTCTGCCTCCCAAGTACTGGGAATGAAGACATACGCCAGCATGTAGGCTCAAACTTGTCTTCATTTCAGTAGTTTCCCTTCCCTGCATACTAGGGGCCTCTTGTAGCCACACTTAACTCCGGAGTCTTTGAGCTGAGCAGGATTGCTCACCCACCCAAGGCTCTGGTGCCCTCCCACATAGCTAATATTCTAGGCATCAGAAGTGGGAGAGAATCTCCCAAACATGCTGGAAGTGAAGAAAGTAACTATAACAGATACGAGCTCTACAGAAGCAAAGGACCTACTTTCATACCTTCAAGACCTTCTACTTATTAATCAGGGTGCTAAGGGCATGAACCTATAGCTGTCCTATAGGTATCTGGAGTTTCAAAGTCCCCAAGCTCCACAGTGATCAACAGCAGTCGCTGGGTGCAGAATTTGATCCACCTGCTGATGTGAAGCTCCAGCTCTGCTCTGTCCTATACACTTTCCCTTTGTACTTCACCTAAGCAGAGCTTCCTGATACCTGCACATAAAGTCTGACCTTATGGATTTCCACCACTGCCTTACAGGGCTGCCTCACACCCTGGAGTTGTGGTGGATTCAAGGCAAGCTGCCTGTCTTCTGCTTGGTCTCTCCCCAATATCTGACCATAGTGTGGATCTATTTTAAGCAACAGATTTTTCTCTCAAAATGGCCCCTGGCCCCTGCCGTCCAAGTTCTGCAGAGTGCCAGACCTGGATTCCTCCACTGTCAGCTCATCTGTTAGAGGAGGAACAGCCGCACTAAAACCTACAGTGGAAGCTGTGGATAGGACTAAGGGTAGGACTCCAGTTTCCTTCACTGGGGCTTCCAGGCTTGACTTTTGGAGGTACTGTCTGCTTTCCCTTTCTATGCTGTGGAACTTTCTGACTGAAGCTATGTGTGGCTTGGCTTCCTTTCTCTGTTTCCCGGTCATTTTCTCTGCAATCGGGAGCTCTGCCACCTACCTGTGTGGACTCCAGAAGTGCCTCTTCTTTTCCCCTCTTTAGAGAGATTTTTCTTATCCTTGACTCTTTTTCTTCACTGAGCCACACAGTCAGCTTCTAGGCCACCATCTTGCCCATGATTCAGTTTGCTCCATCCACTTCTTCTCTACAAATAGTAACATATGCAGCACACATGGGGTGAGTTTTTTTTTTTTGCCAAGGTTCAATCTTTTTTGCATTAGTGTGTCTTTGAGCTTCACATCTGGTATTTACAGTGTCATTCTGTATTTGGTATTTATTTTTGTGTCATTTTGAAGAAGCTTCTGTGATTTTATGAGATCCTTTATCATTGTCCATTGTATAATATAATAGTAGAAGTGTTCACCTACTTTCTTTCTAATTAGTACTGCACTCCAGAAGGGAAGGAAATTATAGGTGAGCAATGTCCAAGATTTTCAGACACAATGAGAAATGTTAAGATCCTCCAGTCCACCAATCCTTCCAAATCAAGCTTAATACAATTAAATTCAGGTTTCAGGCACAGACAAGACTCATTCTCTCTTTCTTTCTTTCTCTCTCTCTCTCTCTCTCTCTCTCACACACACACACACACACCCACACACACACACTCATATTCACACACACACATGCATACACACACTCAAATGCTAAGACATCCTTAGAAGGCAGATATTATATTAATTTAGAGGGAAATGAGTATCACAAAACCTCTGTGCAACATCATCTGACAGGCTGAGAATTGTGTCCTAGGATCCTTTAATGTTTCCTCACCATACCCAGTGACTTTTCAAAATCAGAAAATGAAAAGCAAGAATTGGGACACAAGGTGACTTTCAAATACTTGCATTTCCAAGTGATGTTGTTTAGCATGTGAGTCTATTTATACTCTGTGTGTATGCTCTCTTGTATGCATGTGTGAGTGTATGTGTATGTATGTGTGATCTTTAAAATCTTGATAACAAATCTGGCAAGATAATTCCTGATCCTACTATATGGGCTCATAATATTCACATCTCTCATTGCTACAATCCATTCTAGGTTCATTTTCCTATCTTCACATGAGTTCACCTTAACTCAAAGAGAAGCCTTCCAAGTCATTTCAATGATCTCATTTGCATTAGTGCCTACACTTTAATCTTAAGATCTTCCATACCAGAGTTGCAATGCTCTGCAAAACTTGCAGATGGTTAAGATTTCTCAATGATGATATACTTGATATTATCTAGAAATTACATTTTGTTTTTATTAAGAATGAACGGATTGAAAATAATTGAAGAAAAAGCCAATTTGTTCCCCTTGGTCATTGTTGCTATAAGAACAGTGTTATAACAAAAGAAAGCCTTAAGATTAATTTGTGATTTCTCCCAAACCGCTCCAAATACCATTTATTGTACCAACTAATTTGCTTTCATCTTATCTTTTGTGAAATTTTTCTCCATTTTTCAAACAAGAAATAGTCCTCTTTGGTTCAGGGTAATGTAGTTGAAGAAACAGGAAAAAGAAACCTCAATTCTGCTAATCTATTTATTTACTTATTCAGATATTTGGGCTGTGTCCACCTTGTGGAAATAAGAATTATATTTGCCCTGGCCTCTTATCTTGAAGCTGCTTCTTCCTTTGAGTTCTCACATTAGTGCCTATCGTCATGGCAAACTGTTTTAGCATGCTGATATGCTCAGAGCAGTTGCCAGTGGCACTGATGTTGTTATCAGTCACGTACACACATGTAAACGCTGGAACACAAATGAGATACTTCCCAATCTTCTTTAGCCTTCAGCGTTTAGCTTCTGTGAAAAATACCCTTAGAATAAAGTATCGTCCATAAAGTCTGAAGGCACATCTGTCAGTCCCTGTGGCTGGGCTCCCCGCTCTGCAGAGAAAGCAAAGTACAAGACCGTGGGTAGTCAGCACCACGGACAGAAGCCGCCACACTGCGCCTGCGCTCTACAGGAGGCCGCCTAATCAGCCTGTCTAAGCCCTCTTCCCTGACTAACAGTGTTGGTGTTTCCTGTCTGTCTGTCGGTCTATCTGATTGTCTGTCTCTCTGTCTCCCTGTCTGTCTCTGTCTGTCTGACTGACTGATTTAGTTTGTGTTTTTATTTTTCTGGTAACCCCTCCTACATGCCACCCCACACTGCCCGCCCCCCATTATTCGATTTTTTTTCCATTTTGACTTTTAATTGTTTGGTTTTGGAAATGTCCTAAATATTCTGACTGTTCCATTTCCCCTTGAACAAAGCCTCTGAATAAAGTGATATGATTATGCCTCATATATTTTTCTTCCATGTTGTGTTATTTTGCTGTTTTGTTTATATTGACAATTCTATCCTTCGAACCAATCTCCAGAAATGTGGGGAAGTTGTAAATACAATCACAATAAGATCTGTGTTTAACAACATGTACAGAATATTCACATTTTACAGGAAACTCCCTATCCAGGCTGCCAGGAAGTAAGAAATGATGTATGTAGATAAAATCACTGACAAACCCTGAAAAGATCAAGAAAAATCCAACGAAGCATAGAAAAGCCCCAGAGAGGAGAAATGCACTGGAACCATTGTCCTTACAGGCTTAAAGATAGTAGGATAGTAGCTAATGAGATCTTAAGAATCCTAGACAAAAATCCTATGACATTTGGTAAGGGAACATGTGTTGAGCTACTAAGGGGCAAATGTGGAATATGTGGAAAATAAAACTGTGAACCAACACTCTTGCCCCAGTCTCTAGTTTTAAAATAGTTCCTCCTGTTGTCTGAATTCAATGGCAAGACTTAGAGAAAGGAGTCTAACCAATTTGGTCCATAAAAGCCAATTTGCAGGCACAGCACAAATGGAGGGGAAACCCCCAAATACCCACACATACATAACATTGTTGGGGTCTACATAATAATACATGTCAAAAAATCATTGATAGCCAATAAATTTGGATTGTACTTCAGAACCCAATTTGTCCAGTATT
>CM053766.1:147576504-147644602 GCA_028658305.1 Pachyuromys duprasi | reverse complement strand
TTCATTAATAATTTTCCAAAGCCCTTGCTTTCACTCTGAAATCCTCTCTACCAAACTCTCAAATGTTTCGCTTGGTTGTCTTAAAGGAACATAAACACAATTGATAATGTGGTGTGCTGAAGGTCACAGTTTGATACAAACAATCTGGAATGCCTCCTTAACACTTCTCTAGCAATGTGAAGGGACAGCTATGTCAGCAAAGACAGCGTGCCTTGTGCACTAAGTGTGTGTTCACATCTACCAATCCTATGTTTCTTGTCCACCAATCTTGTGTTTCTTGTCTAGACTGTGATTTTGTGCTAAAAGGGGGGGAGAGTGGGGAGGATGGGGTTGAGTGGGGTATGCTGTGTCAATGCTACACACTCTGTGAGTCTCCTTTTTCCTCCTCCTTCCTTCTCCCATTTTCTCCCTCTTTCTCAAGAAAAAGCATCTTCCTGATTACCTGACTTATGGCAGAATTTTGAACTTTGGGGCTAAATGGTAAAGTGTAACAACTATTTAAGTTACATAGAACAAGGGTCCTAGTTTCCTTACAGAAGAACTGATCTACTTCCTCACACTAGAGCAAATAGGGGAAGTTCGACCATTAACTGGGCCTGGACAGCAGCTGTCCCCCCTGGCCTACTCAGCCTGAGTTATGCAGGCAAAGACTCTTAGCAGGAGTCCTGACCCAGGGCCAGGGCTGGGTCACTAAACCTACTTAAAGGATCACATTCTTGGTCCTGGTGCAGCCACAAGCCCAGGGTCTGAGACTCTACCTTCTAGAGTGGACATCAGGTGTTCCTCTCTGCACCTCCCCCCAGCCCCTTTGGTAGGCTTGGGATATAGGCGCAGCGCTGACTCTGGAGGAGTCTCTTCAAATATTCGTCGCGGGGTTGGGGGCAGCCCAGACTCCCGCTGGGCTGCCAGATGTTTCGTTTCTGGCCTGCTTGGAGCATGGGGGAAAGAACAGAGAAAATCTCCCTCCTGCCCAGAGGAGTCACCTCTGGAAGGATGTTCTTTCCAGCCTGGGATTTGCCCTAAGTGGAGGGGGCGAGAAGGATCAAATTTGCTTTGTTATTGGGAGAAAGGGAGAGAGAGGGGGAAACGGGGAGAAAGAAGTGAGAAGAGAGGAGAAGGGAAGAGAGAGTTGCAAAGAGAGGAGAGTGGTTTGACAGCTGATGACTAGCAAGGAAGAGCAACAGGGAGCGGCCGGGGCCCGCTCCCCTTGGGGCTTCTGAAGCCGCACGCACCGTAATTCCCTTCCTGGAGCTGTGCAGATTTCCACAAACAATGACATCACCGGGCGCCGGCGGCGGGCGGCAGCGGGGGGATTTTCCTAAACGCGCAGCGGCCGGGCGGAGCAAAGGCGCTCCGGGTGGCGGGGGCGCTCGCTCGGAGCGCCCCCGGGGACCGGGGCAGCGAGCTGGGCCCCGGAGGGCGGGGGCGGGCGGGGGCGGGCTCGGGGCGGCCCGGGGAGGGGCCCGCCGTTCCTCTGGCCTCCATTGGCGGCTGGAGGGCGCGCGTCACCCGGGCTGGCGCTCGCCTCCAGCCCTGTGGAATTGAAGCCGAGGAGGAGCTGAAAATGCAGATTTAGCATCAAGCATAGACACACACTAGCTCTTTCTCTCGGGTACACACGGCTCCGCACATTCGCACCCCTGCCAGCCAGCCGGGCTGCACGGCTGCGCGGCTTCCCTGGCAGCAAGCTGCTGGTGGACAGCGCAGGTTTGCTGTTTTGCCGAGCTTCTCTTCTGCCTCTTTTGCTATACAAAGATTTTTTTTAAGGAAAAACAGAAACAAAAACTACATAGCTATTTTTTATTTGCTTCTTCCCTCCTCGTCCCTTGCCCCACCATCCTGCGCGCCTCGCAGCGCCACTTTTCACTCCTGAAGGATGGAGGTCGGTTGTGGATCGCAGTGGAAGGCTGCCGGGCTTCTCTTCTGTGTCATGGTTTTTGCGTCTGCCGAGAGACCGGTCTTCACGAATCATTTTCTTGTGGAGTTGCATAAAGACGGGGAGGAAGAGGCTCGCCAAGTTGCAGCAGAACATGGCTTTGGAGTCCGAAAGGTAAGATTTCTCCCATGCATTTCACATGTTGTTTCCAGAAGAGGGACAGCCTTGCGCAATCTCGTTGCAGATTTGCAAGTTTTCTGTCTTTTTTTTTATGCTATGCAGCTATTCTGCCATCGGTTCTCAAACACGACATTGCCTCCGGTGATCTTTCATGGGTTATGTAATTAAAATGTCCTTCATCTGTATTAGAAAGGTCAGCGAAATAATTTGTTGGTGTTGACTTGGTGGGGGAAAATAGGACCGCACCTTGCAAAGGATGCTGAGCGCCCGGGCTGCTGTCCGAGGTACCAAGTTCTCCAGGCTGCCTGGGGACAGAAGGATGAAGTCCAGAGCAGCTGGGCTTGAGGTTGGCTGCTCTGCTGGGGAAGCCTCCCCGCCCCCACGCCCCGGAAAATGATAGTTTCCCACCCAAATGGCTCAAAGATTGAGAGTCGCAGTTTACCCCAGTTTCCCGACCCACGCATGGAGGACTTCCCTCGCAGCGCCTTCCGTCGCTGCTTCTTTTTTTCCAGCGGACAAGCGCTTTCTGACTTGGAAACAAGGACGGGGTTCGCTGTCCAAAACACGCACAGAACTTCTGCGCTCTGGCCCCCGCCTACGGCCTCCCACCCCCAAAGCGCACTCCTCTTTGGAGAGTTCTCAGTTCTCTGCCATAGGACACCCCGGCAGCAAGAGAGGGGGATCCTACACACACACACACACACACACACACACACACACACACACCCGGAGAAGTCTTTATGTCCTGTCTGTGGGCAGCCAGCGTGGTTTTCCCAAGAAAGCACGGAGATCCCCAATCCAAGAAGTTGTCTGAGTTGAACTGTTTGAGCAATTGGATAGGGTTTCGGGCTTTGGTGCTTCTGGCCACCTTTGGGGAAGTTAGGGTAGCCCTCCTCTGGGGAATGAAGGAGAAGGGTGCGCTTGGCTGGAGGAATGTGTTACCAGCTTGTTCTTCCTTGGAAATATAGGCGTCCGAGATCTGGAGTGTCCTTAGAGGACCTGGCACCGCTAGGGGAGAGTGAAGATGCGGGGAGAAGCCAGGGTGAGGGGAATGGAAAGCCAAAGGATGCAGCTTGGTACTCCTGGGCTGTCCTTCCCTCCTGACCCGACAAGAAAAGATGCTAGCTCGGGAGCAGTGGGCTCT
Organism: Pachyuromys duprasi; assembly: GCA_028658305.1. Classification (NCBI taxonomy): domain Eukaryota; kingdom Metazoa; phylum Chordata; class Mammalia; order Rodentia; family Muridae; genus Pachyuromys; species Pachyuromys duprasi. The sequence goes on along the minus strand of CM053766.1, from coordinate 147,641,402 downwards.
CTCCATGGAGAGGCAGCGCAGGTTGGTCTCCTCTGTCAGAACTTCCTATGCCTCTTGCCGGATTCCCAGCCACCAGGAGGACTCCTTCAGGAACGCAGGGCTCTCCCGCCTCCACCAAGCAGCGCAGCGGCTCGGCTCGTTTTCTACCTCAGCTGGGCTTGGCAGCTAGTTCACTGAGGTCCTGGGAGAGGCGCGGGTCTGCGGGTGGCGCGCGGGCAGGTCTCACACACTGAGAACTAGTTGCTCCGGAGGAGTAACTAGTGTGACTAGAGCACGGGGAGGATGCCAGAGTCCTGCTAATGGAGCAGTCTGCTGGCCCCCTGGCTAGGGCCACTGCTGAGTCCGAAAAGTGGACACCCACTTCAACGCCCACCCCCGAAAGCGGCAAAACCCAGCCTCCTAGCGTCATTGGATATGAGTGATTATAGTTAGGCGATACCTTACTGTGAGAACTTTAATGTGTCAGAGTCCTTGTATACTTGCCTTTTTGAAAAAAAAAATATTTACTTCATTATCAGGTGTGCGTGCAGGGGGTGGGGCTGACAGAAGCCAGAGGCAAGGAAGTCCACTGGGGCTGGAATTGCAGAAGGCTGTGACTGCTCCGTGTGGATCCTGGGGCTGGCATCCACCCTTCACTCTAAGCCCTTTCTCCAGCCGGCTTACATACATTCTTACAGCCACTGTAACAGTGCTTCTGTTCTGTGTAAACAGCCTTGCTAGGGCTTGTGGGCCTGGGCTGTGCTAGGAAGGGAGGAGGCAGCAAGATTTAATTCTTCAGTACCCTGGCAACCCTACCTGTGGGTGCCTTCTGTGTCAGCCCTTTCGACAGGGGAGACAGACCTGCTGCAACGCTTTCCCATCTTCTTTTCTCCCCCTGTGAAAACACATTCTTAGGATCTGATGCTAAAAACTTAATCAATGGTAGGAATAGCTGAGGCTGATAATGGCTTATGTCGTCAATTTTCCAGTATAGTTATTTTTATGGGAATTAGTAGCTCAATGAGAGCTTAGCAGTTGTGCTGGTGAAATGGAAGCTAGGGAGTATAGAAATAACCTTATTTTTTAATCAACAATTTGGATAGGCTTTGAACCCAAAGGACACATGCACTTTTAGATTGACTATTTCTCCTCAGTCTTTCTTGGAAAAGGGACCACTGATTTTGTATTGCAATATAAAGCTGCAATTCCCTAACAGGCTTTTGCTTTGCTGTCTTTTTCATTACCTTTCCTTATCCCCTCAGGTGGAACTTCTAACCAAATCCTGAGACTTTTGCCCTAATACATATTCAAGGACTAATCAGTGTATGACAAGGTACTTCTGGCTGAAGAGGCTTCCTTGTGCAAAGCCTGCCTGCAACTCTCCCTCTTTTCCTCCTTCGGATCCATGCACTGTTGATCCTTCATAAATCTTGCCTGATGCTACAACCATGAAAAGCTTTCCTTCTCCCAAACGTCCACAAGGCAGGAGTGGCAGGTACCCTCTGTCACATCCTCAGCCACTCATGTAAATTACTAAAAGTGAGGGCTGGTTTGTTTTTCCATCAGGAAGTGAAGTATTCAGACCCCATACTGTCAGTGTTCCTGGCCTCCTCACCTACCCAGCACACGGCTCTGCTCGCCAGCCTTTAGAGAACTTATTCACCTGTTTCATTACTTTGTTTTCCAGTCACTGTTCTCTCTTGATCTCGGTGCACCTCTCTGTACTTGTTCCAACTTTTATCATTTATTTTGCATTTTAAACCCCAAAACATCCTTCTCGGTGGTTGCTCCATGCCTTAGTAGCCTCCTAACTTTCTCCTTCTCAGTGTCAGGTATGAAAGATTCTCATTAGTTAGTTAATTCTTACATAGGAGGGGGTGGGGATGCAGATGACAGGAGCCTTCTGCGTTACAGGGAACCTTATCAACCTCGCAAAATAAGTAGATGTTCAGCATCAACCCTAGTTCTCAGATGAAATTCAAAGCTCTTATGAATTATCAAGGATCTTAAGTAACTGCCTGATGTTGGCAAAGGAAATAACTCAAATATAAATTCAAATTCACTTGGCCAGCATCTGCCTCCAGGAAGCCATCCTTGACTGTCAAGAACTTTGCTTTGGAGGCGCCATTTTGAAAATAGAATTTTTCCTACCTTTCCTTCCTTTTTACTTTTGCTATAATTCCATTCATTTGCTGTTGATATGTGAACATATGTCATTAACTATTGTGCTCATCCTTACACTGCATCAGAAAATCAGAACGTAAAGATTCTGCCCTTTTCCTAGCCCCAATGCCACATACTGTGCTAGGAAACAAAATTCCAGGAAAGGTTTTGTTTGTGACCTAATGATTTTATCACTGGAAGAACTTCAGCAAATACTTATGTTTCTTCCAATAAGTAGAGTAAAATACCTGCCTAACTTTTTCTGTTTTATTTTGGCCTGTTCCTCACTCAAAAGTGTGTTTCTATGGGATGCTCTGTCCGAAGAACTAGGTGGTAACAAAACTGACTTCAGGCAGCACCTTTCACTTCTCAGAACACTGTTTTCTGACATGTCTAAACTGAAAAATAAAAATTTCTTATCAAAATAATGGCATTCCATTTCAAACAGTTTCAGGTAATTGTGGATGAAAATACTGAGCAAAATAAAGAAAAAGTTAAGGATTTTTTTGTTTTTGTTTTTGAGAGGTAACTTTTTAAACATCTTTGGACATTTTTGTTTTATTGTAATGTGTTTGGGTTTTTACCCACGGAGGGCTGCTTTCACAGGTAACATTGCAAAATCATTGCTATATGGGTAAAAATATTTTTCAGTTCTAAAAGCAATCTACTAATGATTGTGTTGACAGGTAACAAAAATAAATTTTAGATAATTATACTTTATGGATATATAATTTAACTTAGGAAATAATATAGTTTAATATTTTCACAAAGTACACACACTGTGTCATGAGCACTGAAATGAAGAAACAATTATTATCAAAAACCATGAGGCCCCACTGCTTCCTGGGTACTTCTGAGTTTGGGCAAATAATCGCTGCTTTGGGAGATACCAAAGTCCATATCCAGGTGGCTTCATAGCTACAGACTCACCCAGGGGTGGGTGAAAAACCAAAGATGCATCTGTACTAAGCAGATGTTTGCTACCTTGTTAAGTTTCCCAAAACAACTTGTTTACTATTTACATAGCATTTATACCACATTAGTTGTTATAAGTAAGTAGAAATTATTTACAGCACTTGCAGAAATATGTGTGCTGACTACATGCATATAGCACACAATTTTATATGTAACGGATCGAACATTTGGGACTTAGGTAAACACCAGGGTTGCTGGCACAAGCTTGCAGGAGATACTAATACTCAGCAGTGCATGTATTTGGGTAGATGTGAATTGGTTTTCTATTGCTGTGTCCAGGTGAGTTTTTATTGCCAACCTAACACAACTAAGAGTCACTTGTAAAAAGGAAGTCTCAAGTGGGAAAACTTCCCAGATCAGATTGGCCTATGGCCAAGTCTGTGGGGAATTGTCTTGATTGTTGATCAATGTGGGAGGGCCCACCTTGTGGTGGAAGGTGCCAACCTGCACCCAACTGAGTTGTATAAAAAAGCTTGCTGAGCATGAGCACAGGAGCCAATAAACGGTGTTTCTCAATGATTTTTACCCCATTTTTGTTTGAGTTCATTCCTTAACAATGGGCTGTGACCTGGAATTGTAGGTAAAATTAACCATATCCTTCTCCAAGCTGATCCTGGTGGTGATGTTACTGCAGCAGCAGAAAGCAAGCTGGAGCACTCTGTAACGGACCACTTCAACATGCATCCCGTAAACCTGCACTGAGTCTGGCAGGGTTTAGTAGAGTGCTTCGTTGAAGTCCTCAAAAGATAAAATCAGAGCATCAGCCAGCTGTGACCCCACGTCGAAGCATGTACCAGGTGCACCCAGATTTTCAGAAGCATTTTCCCTTATGGATGCAGACCTGGAATCTTCATTTCCACATTGGCTGCTGTTCAGAGCAAGGCTCAGCTCCTAGTTGCCACCTTCACCTACTTACAGCCAGCCCCCATCCACAGGCCTTCACATACTGTAAGAATTCAAATGTCTTCTATCTGGAAAGGCTCTGACCCTTTCTTAGGTCAACCTGATTAGGTCAAGCCCACCCAGATGATTTTTCTTCTGATTTTTATTCCTGAAAATCAACTGATTTGGAAGACTACATATATTTGATTATCACCTCCAAATTTTTATAATCTAATCACAGAAATAAAATCCACCCATTTACAGTTCCACCCCACACTGCTTCACTCGAACAAGGAGATACAAAGGACACCAGCAGTAGGAAACAGAAGTCTTGAGGTACCTCTCAGAATCCTGTCTATTACAGACAGGCAGCCACAAGGTCTCTCCAAGCAATCATAACATTTCACATTGCCTCCAGCAGAGTCTGAGGGCTCCAGCTACTCCGCACTCTCAACCACCATTGATAGGTCACACCCTTTTGCTCTCAGCCACTCTGGTGGTTGTATGGTCATATCAGCTTCCAGTTTCCACTGATGAACAGCTAAAGTGAAATGTCTCACAATGTGTTGTGATTTGGAGACTCTTTTCTTTAGTACTTATTTATAACTGTTCAGAGTGCTAAGAATGAAAAACGGGATGATCAGCCCTAAGCGGGACATCGACTTTAACCCTGCCATCACCAAAGCTCAGAGAACAGTGTGGAAGAAATGGTAGGGAGCCAATGATGGTAACAAGTATAGTAAAATGCTGTCACAGCCATGAACTCCCGATGACTGTGATTACATATATAAGATGTATAAAAGATCAAGACAGCCCAAATTTCATCACAGATGGGATAGATGCTCTCCAGGCCACTATTCTTTACCAAGGAGCCATTGGCAATGGATTGGCAGCTGCTGGGGTTGGGAGAGTCATTGTTTTCTGAAGATGCAACCTCTGGAAGGTTTCTTACTCACCAATTGATGGCCCCACATACATGCACATATGGACAGGACTAACTGGATTTAGTGGCTTATCACAAATGAACAAACAAAAAATCATGAGGATGGGAGGGGACTTGCTGTGAGGAACATTTGGGGAGTTGGAAGAGGAGAAATAGGAGGTATATATGACCATATTCCATTGTGTACCTTTACAATATTCTCAAATATTAAAAATTGAAAGAATATGGTTGTAACAACAACAAACAAAAACAATGCTCCCTGTGTGGGATGTGAGCACAGTGCTGGGTGCCTAGAATTAGGTATCTCTTGTTGGTAGTGACAATGATCAGAAAATGGCAGAGTAGCACCCTTTTATACAAGGAAACAGTCATGTGTTGGGCTTTTGCAGGATTTGCAATAAACTGGGAAAGAAATAGGCCACAGCCCAATAACATCTGTGGACTAGTGATAGTCCATGAAATGGCCTCAATCCAAGATTTCCCTGGAGTTGGTTAATCATAGACCATGGTAATTGTTGCAGCTGGTCATTCTGGTTTCCTCAGCAATTTTGACTGGCTAGCTGTCTTAGGAAGGAGAATCATTTCTATGAGGTTGACGACCCAGGCTATTGGAGATCCAGGTTCCAGAAAGACACCTGTAGGAGCAGCTAAAACCTTAATTCTCTTTTCCTTGAACTTGAGTAAATGAACATTTCTCAACCTGTGCTGTAGACAACTGTGACCACATAAAGTTGATGGCCACTTTATGTTAGCAGAAACAATGTATCCTTGTCCCATGGTGATGCAGTAAAAAAATCCTACCAAATGACTCTTCTGAGGCTGAATGATGTTGAGAAGAGCAACTTGGAAAGCCAAATCATAACAGTAACCTAGTCACAAAATGAAAGTAGTCCATATTTCTGATTGCTGACCCAGAAGACTTTCTATGAGTGAGAAAAAGCTCTAAGATTTGGGGGTTATCTTTTGAACAGGCAGCCTTACCCAGGCTAATATGCTATCAAAGAATGTCCCCTCCTTATGTTGCTAGAGTCCATCTCTAACCTTACAACTAAAACAAGCCAAATCACAACAAAAATGATCCCCCAAAGCCTTTGAGAGCTCTTACGTCCTTATCTCCTCTTGTCAGTTAACTCAAAATTTTTTAAATTTATTTTCTCCAGAAAGGACGTAAATCTCTTTCAAAGCACTGTCCTCTTACTGCAGCCAATAATGCTACCATAATGGATGTTTAATATGTTCTTCTTTGATGACAAAACTCTTGGACTACAAGATGATAATTTCGCCATAAGCACACACACACAAAAAAAAAAAGTGCTGGAAAAAGCCTGGTTCCAAAAACTACCCCTGTAGGATCCTCTTCTGTGTAAGAAAGAGTTCTGCCAGGAAGTAAAAGCAATTGACAATCATCAAGTGAGCCATTGGCACATTTCTGTTTCCCTAAAACTCCCAACTTAGAAATTAACAGCAGTGAAATGGAGGAGATCTTTGCACAGAAAAAAATAAATAAAGTCTGTTATTAAAGTACGAGCAAATACAGAAGGAGAAAGGGTGGTGCTTCTTTTCTTAACTGAATGGAAATGAAAATCTAGATTTATTTCAGGGACTCTTACTGCTGTAGATCATGTTACAGCATGGGGGTGAGGGAGGCCGCAGCTGAGTTTGCTGTAATTCTACATTCAGCCATAACTTTTCAAAGAAGCCAAGTTTTATCAAAAAAAAAAAAGAAAAAAAACTGAGGTTTATATTACCTCTCCTTTTTCATCTCACATTTGCACTTATAGCCATCAGTTAAAAAAAAAAAACAAATCTTTACGGTACTTGTACACTTTCATTTGTTAATCAAATAACTGTGACAGTCTAAAGTATGGGTTACATTTGACTTTCTTTGTTGAAGTTCACTGTTTGCAAAGCCTGCTCATTGGTTTTCAAGACCACAGATGGATAAGGAATAAACAGAACACAAGAGTCAATGCTGCCATGCTGACATGTATGAACAGATGAAACTAATATAGAAATAGTGGCACTGATTGGGCAGGTGATTCTAAAGTTTTCGTCGCAAAGCTAATTTGACCACAATGCTTTGGGGAAGTGTGATGTGATGAAATCTGTTGAGTATCGCCAAATAAAACATGCCATTACCCTGTGTGTAAATAATGGCACAAACTCTGGCACACAGTGAAACAAAACTGAGGGCCTCACAAGATATTGATGGTAGGTTGACAAGGACAGAAAAAAAAGGGTAAGATCCAGCTGACTCTTCACTCGTAACTTTAAATTTGACATTAAATTCCACACACAGTCATTTATTTTCCTAGTCTCATTATCTTTTAAAGCACAAAGTAAAAAGAGCACTATGAGAAGTGTTTAAAAACGTTATCCCAAGTATCATTATTCAAAGATGACAATCACCAACATTCTAATGCACATATCTGTGTCCGAACACGTAGGAAGAAGAAAGAGACATGAAAAGACTTCTTACAGAAATGGAATCACATCATACATACTGTCTTTACATTTTCAACCATTCCTGATTTAATCATTATAGACTGCAGCAAAACAGGAGAGTAAGAGAAAACTAAAATTATTATACGTCAAATAAGTTTACTACGTAAAAAGTATTTTCTAATAAATTTCCCTGAATTGAAGAAAAAATGCATATAAGATTTATGAGTTTGTCATTACATGTTGGGGAAAGAAAGGCTATTTAAATATCTATTTAATTTCATGTTTAATTATTTAATTACATATTCAAATTGTAATGGGTATAGACTCAGTGATTTGCAAAATGGGAAAATTAGGATCCTAGGACCTCCCCATATTTTACTGCTTATTAACAGTATGTTAGATGTCACTTCTGAATCATGTCACATATAAATGTTAACTTTCTACATAAAGCCATGATACATAGTATTCTTTGCATTTATTCTAGCTGAAATTCACTTCCAATTCCACTACAAATCCTTTTGCTGGATTTCTCCAAACCCAAATTGCTCATTCTCATTAAAGTTTTCAGTTTTATTGAAAAACAAAGAAGGCAGTGTAAGCATAAAAAGAAAGTCGGCCTCAATTTGAGATTAAAGGATCACAGAGGAAAAATGGACAGTGAAGTTCTATTTGTTAAGTAATTGATAACCATGAAGTGAGCCACTGGCACACTTCAGTTTCCCTAGAATTCCTGACTTAGGAATTAACAGTAAGAAATTCAGGAGATCTTTGCACAGAATAAAAAAGTCTCTAGTTAAACATGATCAAATACAGTTGCAGAGGAAGCTATGGTGATAGCATTGCTATTCTTTGAATATGAGATGTCTCCAACACACTTTTGTTTTAAGCACTTGGTCCTTAGATGGTGGCACTATTTTGATATGCCATGGAGCCCTTGGGACATGCTGCCTGGTTAGTGGGCATGGGCCACCAAGTAGCCTTAGAGGGTTTTTACTCATTCTTGCTGCTGCTTCTATTCTCTCAATCCTGACTGATCATGCTGTGAAGAGAAGCTGCCTCAAGTTCTTACCATTACATCAGAGACTCCCCTGTTGCCAATGGACTGTATTTCCTGAAACCATGAGCCAAAATAAACCATTCCTCTCTTAGGCTGCTTCTGTCATTTATTTTGCACAGTGATAAGAGAGATAACCAATGCAAACAGGCATGTAATTGTCTCAAAGGGCTAGAAATCAAAGTCAACCTTAGAGAAAGGGAGGGGAGGAAGGAGCTGGAAGGCAAACAAAATGTGGACACTGCTGATGGCAAGTAGAGAGAGGCCTGACAAAGGACTTATGATGATTTGTGGACAGTCATGGACACAGTGGATAATTGGGGAGAAAGACTTAGAATAACACCATAGATTCAATTTCTAAAGTAACATTCAATTGAGAGTAGATAGAAAAGAAGTCTTGGCACTGGAATGACCAGAGCTCTCTGAGATTGCACAGTGGACCTCAATATTATCCTGTCTAGGTGGAACTGTCTGACAATTTCACTGACACACTGATTGATGACTGATAGTTTCTCCAGCCCGGGAGTGGCATTTTCTCAGCGTAAGATGAAGAAGTTGGTATGCACTGAAGTATAAACTGAGTGGCCTCAGAAAGGAGCCTCCAAAAGAAAGGTTAGATGTGAAAGGTCAAAACAAATGGGGATGCCAAATGCCAACAAGAAGATTCCTTCAAGAAGCATGGTGGTGAATGGAGAGAGAAAGCAGTGTGGTTTGGTGTCATTAAAATGACTCTTATGAACAATGATTTCTAAACACTTATCACACCACTGGCAGATTGCTACTCCACCAAAATATTGTGACATTCCTCACTAATTGAGTCTGCATTATTCTAACTGGTTTATTCAGAGTCATTTACAATTTCACAAATAATAACTACCAATTATAGAATTACAGCCTGTCAGAGCAGAAAGAGATTTTTAGAACAATATTGGTTTTACCCTTCAGCTTACACATGAGCAAGAGGAGATTAAATATAATATTTGTGTGATCTTATTTGGTTATTTGCTTGTTTAATTTTCTGGATATTTGTTTGTTTTTGATTTTTTGTTTTGATTATTTTTGCTGTACTGTTTGTTTTGTTTTGTTTTTGAGATAAGAGTTTCCTGTACGGTCCAGGTTGGCTACTCACTATGTACCTCAGCGTGGCCTCAAACTCATGAAAATCCACCTGCCATTACCTCTCAAGTACTGAGATTCCAGGCATGAGCAGCCATGCCCAGTGCACTAGTTGTGTAATTGGGTGCTTGTGTTGTGAGAATGGCTCCCAGGACACATATGTTTGAAGATTTAGCCCCCAGCGGAACTCTTTGGAAGGATTAGGAGGTATGGCCTTACAGAAAAGGCATGCCACTGGGAGGGGTAGGCTTTGAGGGTGCAAAAGACTTGAACCATTGCCAGTGTGGTCCCTAGCTCCTCCTTGTGGATCCAGATATGAGCTCTCAGCTGTTCTTTCCACCTTACCTTCACCATGGTTTTCACCATCATGGACTCTAATCCTCTAAAACTGTAAGCTCAGTTACATGCTTTGTTTTCTAAGTTACCTTAGTCATAGTGTTTCATCACAGCAATAGAAAAGCAACTAAGATAACTTTCGATGGACACTGAGTCCTGTTGCTTATTAGCTGAGCTTTGGAAGCACTGAGCCAACTTTTCAGGATGACTGAGACAGCAAACTAGACCAAATGACATTCCTGTGAGTGACTGGCTTCAAAAGCCATTTCCATTCATTGAGCTAGCCACATAAATTCACTCCATGTTCTCCTGGCCTGCATTTCATGATTTTATACCTGAAATGTTTATGAATTCTAGCTTTCTAAATAAAGTTGCTCATAGATTCATGGACTCCAGCAAAGGTCTGTTGGATTTACCTTTTGTGAAAGACAGCATAAGAATCTATATTTTTCTGAGTACACTCTTGGCAAGAGATTAATTACTTTTTCTATTTCTGTATTAAAGCATCATGACCAAAGGCAACTTATAAAAAGGGAGGGTGGTTATTTGAACTTATAGTTCTAGGGAGATAAGAATCAGTCACTAATGTGGCAGAGAGGCATGACGAGTGGAGTGGGATAATGAGAATTCACATCCTTTGCTGTAAGCACAAAACAAAAAAATGTGGGTTTTTTATACTCTGAAAGCCCACCTCCAGTAACATACCTACTCCAACAAGGCAACACCTCCCAATCCTTCCCAGACAGTTCCACCAACTGGAGACCAAATGCTCAAATATATGAACCTTCTTATCCAAACTACCATAGTAACTAACACAGTGCTGTGTATTTGGTAAACACTCAACAAATATCTAAATAAATGATGACCTAAAATCTTAATATCACCATTTGATGCTCTCTGTTGAGTAGGCAGGTGTATCATGAGATGCTGCAATAAAGAAAGTTAAATGGGTAAATTATTTGCTGCACAAGTGTGAGCAAATCACACAACCATGTAGAAAGGGATGAATGTGGCTGTGATGCCTGTGACTGAAGTCCTGGGAAACAGATACAACAGATTCCTAGGCTCAGCTGCAGCCAGTCTAGCTGACTTGGTGAGTTCTAGGTTAAAAGAAAGACTCAGTCTCAAAACATAAATTGGAGAGTGATAGGAGAAGACAGTTGAAGCTGACCACTGGCCTCCACCCATGCACCTCATTCACAACCTGTGCACACTCATTTACAGAAAATTAAAAAAGAAAAATAAGTATACAAAAACTGGTAATCTGACTACCCTATTTTATGCCTGTGTTGCATGGCTCCCCATTGACTAATCGCTCTTGATGGCCTAACATCCTATGAATTGATTGTTGATTAAGAACTTAATAATAGAGGAGAAAAAGATGATCCACAAATACTATCATTCTTTTTTGTTGACGTGTTCTTGGCTTCTGTAAGAGAAAACATAGATTCACCAGATAGCAGCCATTATCTTTCATTTTGGTAGGAATTCAAACTCAAAATGGTGGTTGACCTCCAAAAATCAATTCTAGTTTATTTTTGGTGATTATATTTCCATGCACTATTATGGGATGTGGGGAACAAGAAAGATCTAGCAGAGCCCAAAACATAGAGAGAAGGTGTGAACCAAACCATCTGTGCTCTTTTGAAGTCTAAGAGCAGCACTTTGTGGTGAGATAAAGGAGAGGATGAAGAAGAGGAAGTATAGGATGAAGTGGAGGAAGAAGAGGGAGGATGGGATAAAGAAGAGAAAGAATAGGATGAAGAAGAGGAATGATAGGATCCAGCTGAAAGGTACCTTGGATGGTTGCATCTTCAGGGAGGTTTGACATGAGCCGTAATTTGAAGCCAGAAATGGAGACCAGAAATAAACTACCCCAGACAGTTAAGTGGGGAAAAGGAAAGACCTAAAGAATGATTGTGGGAGGCCTGAACCAGTTAGCAACAGAGTAAACAAGAACCAGTAGGAGTGATGGTAGAATGTTCAGTTTGTGGGGTAAGTGTGTACTGAGTACATCCCATAAGCAAGTATGATGTAGGTCACTGAAATGTGGACTTTTCGACAAAAACAAACAAACAAAACAACCATGATTCAATCCCTTAAATCTAACAAAAGTTTAAATAGATGATAGAAAAGATCAAATCGAGGTATACTGTATAACCTTTTAGAGCCTTTGGGTGTGTCACAGTTACAAAGTCTCTTCAACTAAAGCAAACTACATAGTCAAGTTCAGAGTCTTTGAGAGCAAACTAACTCAGAGAATGGATTTAGGGAGACATGAAAAAAATGGGAATAATTACCATGACCTCCTCCTCTGATGGTCACCATATCTTTGAACTGTTCCATTAAGAGGTGGGAAAACTAGAGCCAGCAGCCATTTCTCTTTGCTTGGGGGTTGTTCTTGGAGAACATCAAATCTCTAGCCCCATGTGGATGAATCATGAACACAAGAGAACACCCCCAGGCAGAGAGGTACATGAAAACCCCTGGCATGTACAGGAACTATTTTCAGGATAACTCCAACATGGGCCAAGGAAATTCTGGCAGGGCATCACCATCATCTGCCTCAGAGGGGAGTTAAAGCTAGATAAAACACAGGGGCTGGCTTTAAGGAATCCCAAAGAGAAGTTCTTTTTGAAACAAGTAAAGCACCGGTGAGCCTCTGTGTGAAGCCATGGAAGATTTCATGAAGCAGGCAATGTAAAGATCATGCGAGTTTCGCTGGGGTTTGTAATTTGAACAGATAAATATGGAAGGAAGTTTATAGAAGAAATTACAGGATGTGTAGGAAAGTGCCCAGATATCTTAAAGAGACTGCAGGTTGTTTTCTGACTAGAGGTTACGAGCCTGGGAGATGTGGTTGAAGTGAGCCAGAGCCAACTCATGAAAAGTTTCTGTCCACAAGCTGAGGAGTTTACATTTCACATGTAGAGAGAGGGAGGCATTCTGTGGTGCTTAAAAGGCTTATGGCCAGATACAGGAAACCCTAGGATGATCAGTGAGTCAGGAAGAAAGGGAGGGAGCTAGATCTCAGCCCTGTTCCATTTGTCCTATAAAATATTCATAAATCAACAGCAGACAGCACTTCACTTTTAATAGATGAGTTACTAGGAAGCTGGGTTATGGATCTTTCATCCCATTGCCACTGGCTGATGGCATCAATGATGCTAATGGTTTGATTAATTACTGTCCTCAAGTCACAATAAATAGCTATTGGAAGCAGCCAGTTATATCCATGAAGTTTAATCCAGCTAAGAACAAAATACATGTAAGTACATTTTACAAGACAGACTCTCATGTGAAAGCCAAATTTTTTAAAGGGAGAAGGAACAGAAGAGCAACATTGGGATGCCAGCCCACCTGAGAGAGGCAGAAGGTTCCCTGATACTCCAGAGAGATAGCATCCATTCTAAGTTTTCCTGCAGGGATGATAGAAGAATGGGAAGAAAGGCTGGCCAGAATGTGGCTTAGTCAGATTCCCTCTACCTGCTTCATTACCTGGCTGACCCGGTTTGTCATCCTAGACTTGATTTGTTCAGTCCTTGGGCATAAATAATAGTTTGAATCCCAACAGTCTGTTTATACTCAGTATTAAAACAGAACAACTCAGCTGTTTCATGCTGCTGTGCTCCCTCTTAAAGGGAAGTGTGTTCTCAAACTCACAGAGTAGACTGTTGTTTATAGAGAGCAAATGCTTAGGTGTGGCCCAGAAGTGGCCAAAGGTTGTCTAGAGTCATGACCAAAGCATCATGATTAACCCTAACCCTAACCCCAAGGGTCGGACCAACGACTTTCTGTTCATTTCAGGTTCCTTATACATTGACACTAGCAAATCTGCTGATTTGGGGAGAACAGTCATCATTATTTATTAACAAGTCTTTGTAAAGCTCTGTAGAGATACCAAACACTTAAAATGATAGATACATCTGGATAATGATAGGATCAACCTTATATGGGAAGGATTTTACTAGCTCTTTGGGTAGGTTGGTAAATTCACCTAATCCGATGTGTTCATTTAGCTTTGTGGAATACCTCCTTTATGAGTTGAGGAGTGAAAGCACTCAATCTCCTGCATGTGAATAGCCTTCTTAGGCCACACCAACCTTATGTAACACTAACCAGTTGCAGCTGAGAGCTGTCTTCTATGATAGCTGCTTACTCAAAGCAATGATAGCCTGCCTCCACTGGCCTCATGTTGACACAAGAGCTAGAGACAGCCGAAGTAATGAGACTGCTTTACTGCATGAAAGACATCTGTTTAAAGAAGCTGTGGATCCTTCACTCCTCTAGCAAAATCGTATTTACTTTATTCATCTAAATAATGTGGCATGCTCGCCTTCTGCATGAAATTATCTCGTGCTGCTTCTCATTGATTGAGTTTTATGAGACAGCATATGATTTTATGTGCATCCATATGCCACTCTGCTGGGAGTGGAATGTCCTCTTCTTGAGTGCTTTCAGTTACTATATCCTCTTCTAGTTTGAGCATCGTCGGATGCGCTGAAAATGCCTGTTCCTTCATCGCCTCTTTTTCACTGCCCAGCTATGCTACCCTCCCAAATTAAAAGGAAGGAAAAGAATAAAAATAAATACACAGAAGAACTTGTTCTATTTCCCACCCCTAAGGACTTGCTTCCTGCTTGGATAATTATAGCAATTAGAGTCCACTGAAACAGTCTGTGTTCATTGTTATATTGACCTTTGTATGTGGAAGTCCACGATGCATCCTGCCCTCAGTTTGCTAGTTTATTGTTAGGCAGGTGTGGTCATAACTACAGTTATGAACCTATGGTAGGCACATTGCCTCAAGAAGCATACTTAATAACAATGCTAAAACACCTTGCATCAACCTAATCATGAGGACATGCCAGACAAGCCCCCCACTGAAGGACAGTACAAGATAATTACCTGGCCTCTTCAAATGTGAGAAAGTGATGAAAGCAAGGATACATAGTAAAGGTCGGTCTGTGCTGATGAAAAAGGCAGCAGAGCTTTTAAAGCTGTATGGCATTCCAGCTCTTGGCTTCTAAAACACAACAAGCTTCTTTTTCTATGTATCCTTTTACCTTCACCACCATCTCTACGCTTCCTGTTGTTCTGTTTCGTTCATACTGATGTTGATATCTGAATATTTAATTTGTCCTGATATCATTGTTCAAAAGTATAAAGTTGGAAAGGTAGATGGTCATGGTAGACGACAAATAAATAATGATGATAGATGATAAATTATAGATAAGTAGATAAACTATAGATTAGATAAATGATAGATGATAGACAGATAGATGAGAGAGAGATAAGATAGATGATAGATAATAGATAGATAGATAGATAGATAGATAGATAGATAGATAGATAGATAGATAGATAGATAGATAGGTAGGTAGCTAAGTAGATAGATAGACAGACAGACAGACAGACAGACAGACAGATGAGTAGATGTTAGATCAATGACCTGCACAGTTCTTTCTCTCTCATCTCTCTTGCATTATGCCATGTCTTGCCTTACTATTATATACAATTATTAAAGAAAATCTAGAGCAGTCTCTAAAATGTCACGAAAAAGCAGTTTCCATCCCTGTTTGTTAAATGCAAACCCTCAAATATAAGTGACAAGTATTTATCAGCTGAGCACTCTAAAATCCTGGCTGCACTGTTTCATCACTTAGCTTTATTCCTGAAACATCTTGACAGTAGTTCAAGGACAGAGTTGGAAGAATATTCAGACATAGACTGACTCCTGAGCTTCCCCTGAACGCCCCCAGCCAAGCCCACCTGAGGGTCATGAAAGTAAATGGGGAGGGGGGGTTAAATTCAAGAAAGCTGACAGGAGATGCAGCTTCTGCCAGCAAGGGAGGCCTTGGAGGGTGCTGTGTCCACATGACATGGCCACTTCTAAGAAGGAGACACACAGAAGCACAACATGGGGGATAGAGTCCATGAACACAGACTTTCTGGAACACCCATGTGTTGTCTCTGGCCTCGAGAAAGGCAGGTACATGCTCCATCATAATGCCCTGGCTTTTGGTGCTGAGTTTCTCTGGTGCTGGGACAAGCAAGTATGTGGCTTCAAATAAGTGCTTCAACTTGAGCCGTACATGGGTGGGAAATGAAGCAAAAGGGAAAGGAGAGAGGCAGTGAAACACATTGCTGGGATCCATAGAATTTTTAACATGAGAGTTTTTAACTCTCTGAAAGTCTGAGTTAGTAGCATTATTATGCTAGTGCCCAGCCTGAGTCTCCATGCTGACGGCTGGCTCTGAACGCTCTTTCCGCTCCCTTTTCTCCCTTCTTCTGGAACCATGTGTGACAGAGCTTAGGAGAATAAAGTGATAGCACCTGTAACAATGTGTGTGTACATGTACCTGTGTTTGAGTGTGTGTGTCCATCCATGTTTGTGTATGTGCAAGTGTGTGTGTGTTTAGGAAGAAAGTCATTTAAATGTGTAGAACATGCCTATAATGTGAGAGGTTTCTTTCAGGGATGCTCAGCTGAGTATTTGCAGACTACCCCTGTTTTGAATGTCTCTGCTGTTTGTAACACCAGAACTATTCTTAGATATGGAGCAATTCAAGTATCAGCATCAACTCACTGAGATGTCTGTGTGCAAAGTGTCTTTTCCTACTGGGAGGCACACAGCATCTCACTTCCCTTCCTGATGGGGCTCCTGCTTGCACAGTGTTCCCAAACAGCTGACTGTGTTAGAAGACAGTAGATCTAGAGGCTGTGCTCCAAAGATAAGAAGCAAAGTAGCCAAAGTCTGCAGGTAAATATTTCATTAATTTGTAATCGGTCAATGTATCTGTTTATACATTGCCCAAGAGGAAGCTCATTAGAGTTTCTGAATTTAGCCTCATCAGACCAATTAGCTCAATTTTCTTCCATGGCCCAGAGAGCTCTTAACAAAGAAACCAGCATCATGGTTCCTAAGGGCCCAGAGGTGTAGATGTCACTCACAGTCTGGCCATGAATTCAGCTTGTTACTGTTTGTGGGGGGCTGTAACTCCAGCATCTGTCTCTATTGCTCTCCGCCTGAATTTTGAGACTGGGTCTCTCACTGACCCTGTAGCTCACAGGTTCATCTAAGCTGTCTGAGCAGCAAGCCTGGGAGATTTTGCTTTCTCCTCCTCCTAGCACTGTTAAAAAGGTAGGAACTCTGACACACGCTCACTACACAAGAGCCTTGAGGACATAATGCGTAAGTGAAATAAGCCAGGCATGAAAGGTCAAGCGTTGGATGCTTCCACTGGCAAGAGATATCCCAGAGACAGAAAGCAGAAAGTTGCAAGCCTGAGAGAAGAAAGATTGTTTAATGGGTTGTCACAGTTACTTTGTGCATTGCTGTGTTGAAATACCCTAGCAAAAGCAACCTGAAGGGTTAGTTTGGTTTTTGTTGGTGTTGGTGGTGTGTGTGTGGTTTGTTGTTGCTGTTGTTGTTGTGTGTGTGGTTTTGTTGTTGTTGTATGTGTATGATTTTTTGCTGTTGTGTGTGTGTGTGTGGTTTTTTTGTTGGTGGTGGTGGTCGTGTGTGTGTGTGTGTGTGTGTGTGTGGTTTGTTGTTGCTGTTGTTGTGTGTGTGGTTTTGTTGTTGGTGGTGGTGGTAGTGTGTGTGTGTGGTTTTTTGTTGTTGTTGTTTGTTTTTATGACTCACTCTGCAGTGCCGTTGTTTATCAGGGCAGAGGGTTTCGAGGCAGGAGAAGCTTGAGGCAGCGGGTCTGACCACATGCTGTTGCGGAGGAGCAGAGAATGACCAGTGCATGGTATTTTTCACTTTCCTTTGGTTTTATGCATCCGGGATCCTCAGTAGAGAAGGACCCAGAATTAAGACAGTCTTCCCACATCAGCTGAGGTCATCAAGGTTATCCCCCCACAGGCTGCCCAGACGCCCATCACCCAGTGGTACCAACTTGATACTGACCGACACATGACTATAGATTATTTTTTTTATGTTTCAGTATTCCCCCTCCTGTGTGTGTGGGTGGGGGGTGGTATTGGTTATTTAACTCAAAGCCTTCCACATGTTAGTCAGGTGATCTGCCACTGAGCTCCACTGTCAGGGTGTTTGCTTGCTCTTTGCACTCTCGAGAAGAGCCCAGGTTGAACTCTTCAGTCTGCTGTGAATATAGGCCTGTGCAACCACACTTGGTTTAAAGTTTGGTTTGGGGGTCGGTCGTGAACTGGTTCTGACAATGGGAGGCTGACAATGGGTACACGATGAATTACACTTAATGGCAGTAATCTGCATATGTTAAAGTGGTTAGAATGGGAAATTTGACACTGCTTGTATGTACCACCATTCTTTTAAAAGACAAGGGATAAACAATAGCATGGGGAAATTGTTCCCTCAGTTCTGCCTTTAATCCAGCTTTCCCCAAGCTGAGATCTTACTTAATCAGAGGACAATTTGTAAAAGCAGCAGGGAAGCATTGTTACTGATTATTAAAATTTCTACAGATTTTTCCAGTTGCCTCACAAATGCCCTGCGCTCCAATGTGGGCTCTGACCCAGGGGCTGTAATGTATGTATTTAACTGCCCTGTTTCCTTTGTCTCCTTCAATTTTGAAAAGTTCTTGATCTTTCATGAATATGACTTCAAAGACTCTTGGTGAGTTATGGGTTTGTCTGACATTTCCAGCTGATGGAATATACATTATATATTTGTTGCTAGGGAGTTACACAGGAGGGTGTGTCTTTCCTGTGGATACTGAGGCATGTGACTGACTACAGCATCTCATCAGAGGAAAGTGGCTTGGTTCAGCTCTCTGAGGCAGGATCCTCCAGGTCTCTTTTACTGGCCTGTTCTTGTCAATTTCCCCATTAACTTTGTCATCCATTACTAATAAAGCTGCTATGAAAATAGCTGAGCAAATGTCCTTGTTGAATGGTGAGGCATCCCTTGGGTATATGCCCAGGAGTGGTAAACTGGTTTTGAGGTAGAGCCATACTCAAATTTCTGAGAATCCACCAGATTGATTTCCAAAGTGGTTGAACAAGTTGCACTCCCACCAGCAAAGGAAAAGTGTTGCCCTTTCTCCACATCCTCGCCAGTATGTGCTGTTACTTGAGTTTTTAATCTTAGCCATTCTAACAGGTGTAAGAATATCCAGAAACTGGAAACAATCCAGATGTTCTTCAGCTGAAGAATGGATAAAGAAACTGTAGTACATTTACTTACACAATGGAATACTACTCAGCTATTAAAAACAAGGAAATCGTGAAATTTGCAGGCAAATGGATGGAGCTAGAAAAGATCATTCTGAATGAGGTAACCCAGACCAAGAAAGAAACACAGGGTATATACTCACCTATAAGTGGATATTAGCCATATAGTCAGGATAACCATTGTACAATTCATAGACCCAAAGAAGCTAAGAAACAAGGAGGGCCCAAGGGAGGATGCTTGAATCTCACCCAAAAGGGGAAATAGGCTAGTCTTTGGGAGTGGTTGAAGAGAAGGAGCAGGATAGGAGAAGGGGGAAATGAGGGTGGGGGTCAGATACAGAGTTAGCAGGGGCAAGAGAACAGAAGAGTGACCATGGGCAGAGGCACCTCTTACATACACGCATCGGCAGGGGTAAGAGGCAGGGGAGGGGGACAGAGGGGTACCACTGGGAGAAGAGGAGAAAAGGGCTACAAGTGAGGTGTAAAGTGAATAAATAACTAAATTAAAAATATTAAAATAAAATTTTAAAAATCTTTGTCATCCACTGGTGATGCTCCTAGCCACATTTCCTCGAGTGCTTTTTTCTAAATGCTGTTCAATTTCCTCCATCTCCTCCACAAGTCCACTGTAAGGGAAATTTCCCTTTGCTTCCACTCAATTTAAATTTCTAAAACTCAGTAAACAAAGCCAGAATAATAATAAAGTATAGTCTTCCAAAACTCAGTGGTACTCAATCCCAAATCCTTTTCTAGTGCTAAAATTCTCAGATTTATAGTGCCCTACTTAACAGGAAGTGAAAATGACTGTCTGTGCACCCAGCAGTGGTCAAAGGCATACGATTTTGTGTAGCCAGAGGCATTTTGGCAATATTTTCTTTCCTTCGGTCCACTTTTAAAAACCCAAATCTTAACATTACCCCAAGCACATGAGTAGGGTTAAGTAGAAATTGTATTCAAGAACCATTGAGCCTGGAAAATGTGCCTCAAATATTTATGTTAAATATGCCCTAGAGACTCTGGTTTTTAATGAACAGGAACTAAATCACAAAAGCTAAAGTCTTCTCAAGTTCTTTCGCATGCCAGTCTCCTGGCAGAGTTGGATGTGCTCTTGAATCCCCCATTACAGCCGCAGACGTGATCCTTGAGACTCTATCTCACTGCTGGGGCTGACATCATAAATGGACAGATAACTAATCTTATTACAGACTTCCGCACTGCCCTAAAAGCCGAGAAATAAAGCAATTTTTATTTGGCTATTTATTTCCTGTTATCCACTGCTAAAAAACCCTAAACTTAGTAAAATAAACTAATTTTAAATGATCATGTTTGAGGTTAGAAATCCAGACAATTCAAAGGGAAGAAACCTAAATGGAGAGTAAGCACATGAAAACTACTCAAAACATTTAGAACAAAAGAACCCAAATAAGATGGTATATTTATCTATCAAGTTGGCAACTATTTAAATGTTACTCAATCGCTACTAATTTCATGTTGTTGAAAATATAGAAAATGGATATGTGCACCTTTACTGCCTGAATCCATGGGTCTTTTCATTTGTTTGTTTATGCTATTCAACTCAAAGTATTTTCCAGTAGCTTTTAAATTTTCCTTTCATTTATTGAAAATATAGCATTAGTAATAGAGCATTAATTTTCACAGCTTGTTGAATTACATGATTTTCGTTGCTTACTGTTTTTTAATGTCATTATAAAGTGTTATCAGAAAGCATATTCTGTATTTTTACTCTCTAAATTTATTGACAGCCATTCAGCATCCTAGCATATGGTCTGCCTTGGAGAATGTTTCACACGTATTTGAAAAGACTATATTTTCTTCTACTTTTAGATGACTATTTTGTGTGTTTTTAAAACCTTGGTGTATACCTTTGTTCATGTCTCTAGTTTATTATCTGATCTTCAGCCTAGCATTTCAGTCCTAATGCAAGTAGGTCTTTTTTTCTCCAACTGTGGTCATTACCTATCGACATCTGTAACAAAATGCCTGAGCTACAGACAGGAAGGTCATGTGCTGGCTCACATTTGTCTGTGATCAGTTGTCCTTATATCATGCTATAGAGGGTGACACAGAAAAACCACTTACATCACAAACTACGGGGGGGGAAAGAAGAGTCCCTCAATGCCTAAAGTACCTCCACTAGGCCCCACCTCCTGAAAATTTCACCACTCTCAAACAACACTACCCTGGAAATGAAGCCTTCAACACGTAGGCCTTTAGGAGACAATCAAATCCAAACTGTAGCACCAACTGTGATTGACTGATCACTTCATCTCTCCCTGCCAGTTTGTTCTGTCTTTCAGAGACTCTGCTAATAAATAGGTGAACTACAAAGTTTTCATAATTTCATGTCACTAGGTGGATTGTATTTCTATCATCATAAAATGTTTTCATTTGTGTCCATCAATACATTCTGCATTAAAATTGACTTAGTCTGATACTTATGTAACAATACCTATTATTTTAGCATTGCTTTGATAATATATATTTTCACATTCGTTATTTCAACCTGTTTTGCATTTTGACCTCAAATGTGCTTCTAGCGAGCTGCACATGATGCAGTCACAAGTTGCATTTTTTTCTTATCAATTCTGCTGCCTCTAACTCTTGATTGAAATTTTAATGTTTTTACTTAATACTGATAAGATTTACATATACAACTTTTCTATTTCTCTTCTACATGACTATATGTCCAATTTTGCATCATTAATTAAATACTTGAAACAGGCTGCTTATAAAGTAAAAAGAGGTTTGCTTTAGCCCATAGACCTTCAGGCTCAAGGCCTTTGATCGGGTGGTCTCATTGACAGGGACCTCTGCCTGGCAGTGTTGAGAACTCATTTCAGAGCCATGTTGCCAAATCTCAAGCCATGACAGGCAAATCATGTACTGGAGAGCTTTTTCATGGGACCCCCCTCCCAAATAACCTAAGGACCCTTCACAAATCCCTAACCCCAAAGTATCTATCACTTCCCAATAAAAACCAATCTGGGAATCTTCAGGACACACTCATCTAGACCAATCTTATATAATTTCATAACTGCCTTTTTGTCTTAGATGTTACCCAGGGTACCATCTTAAGTATCATGATTATTTTATAATAATATATTAGTATATAAAATGACAAAAATAGGTAGTTGGTATTAAAAGAGAATTTAAAAAATATTACTTAATGTACCATCTTAAGGTACCATGCTTTTTTGGTTTTATTGGTTGATTTGGAGATTATGATTAATATGCTAAATAACGTGTCTTGGATTTAAATCTGCAATGACCAGTATGTAACAATGTCCCTCCACTGCTGCTATGTTCCCTTCCTCTATTTTCATGATGTTTGTTATACAAATTGTATTATACATTATAAGCCACCAAAAAGTGGTATGTATCACTTTTTTCTTTGCTTTATATATGCATCATTAAGTAAGGTATGGAAAAAAAGACTGTTACAAGCAAAAATTCACTCATAATCTCAGTGTTAGTCAGCTGTTCATATGTGTTGCTAAAGCTGTGAGACAAACAACAGTAGGACCATGAGAAGAGCAGCACACAGTGGGAAATCCATGAGCCTCAGCACACAGGAGCAGAGTCTTCTCTTGCTCTTCATTTCAGAAGCAGCAGCGCATGGCCTGTAGGATCCTTTCCTTTGTGCAATATATGAGGAAGAACAATGCATAGTGGAAGCATGTGGAGGAGGGGGCCTGAAGTAAGAGGCAGGACAGGGCTGAGAGAGAGTGTGCCCTCCAGAGACACACACCGCCCTGGAATGAGCTAATTCCTCCAGAGAGGTGCTGCATCCAGTCTTTTCCACCACCTCCTACCACCATCAGCTAGGAACAGTGAAGAGCATCTGGGGGACACCTCAAATCCAGACCATCGCACAGCCCTTTGTACTTTCTTACATGGTTGCCAGCACTGTGATTGTTCACTTTTTCCTGGAGAGTGCCATAAATGTCTGAAATGCATTCATTTCAGCTGAAGTTAGTAATTCCTAGTGAGAAACTCTCATACTTGTTTTTCTGGGACTGTATGAGTCTTTTTACTTTTGAAGATTAGTTTTGTCTGATACAGAACTGTTGATGAATGAATTTCCTTTTGGCATCAGGAATATGCTATCCAACTGTGATATTCATGACTTCCAATAGGCAGTGAGGTAGTTTCATATGTGCTGTTTTGAGGGTTGCATTCAACACTGGAAATAAACTCAAAGCTTTGTGCATTCTAGTCAAGCACCTGGCAAAAAGTCTGTTTTGAATCTTACTGAGCACCTTGCGTACATTTTGACTGAGCACCTTGCATACATTTTGGCTCAGTGCTTGGGTGAGTCTCACATTTGCATATGTGTAATATTTAATCTCCGACTTCATCCAATTCTAATCTTGTGTGCTTCTTAGATAAGAATATTAATGCTGTTCATAAAGTTATGGACGTTTTCAGACATTGTTCCTTTCTGTCTGCCATGGGCTACATTTGTGCAGGGATTCTAGGGGTTCTAGGTTATCACAATGCATGGTCCTTGGTTGGAATATCAGTCTCACAAAAGACCTCTGGGTCCAGATTTCTTGGTTCTATTGCTCTCCTTGTGGAGCTCCTGTCCCCTCCAGGTCTTTCTATCTCCCCCTTCTTTCCTAAGATTCCCTGCACTCGGCCCAAAGTTTGGTTATGAGTCTCAGCATCTGCTTTGATACCTTGCTGGGTAGAGTCTTTCAACGGCCCTCTGTGGTAGGCTTCTGTCCTGTTTCCTATTTTCTCCCTCTTCTGATGTCCATCCCATTTGCCTTTCTGAGTGAGGATTGATTATCTGCCCAGGGTCCTCCTTCTTGCTTAGCTTCTTTAGGTGTACAAATTTTAGTATGTTTATCCTGTATTATATGCCGAATATCCATTTCTAAGTGAGTACATACCTTTTGTGTCTTTCTACTTCTGGGATACCTCACTCAGGAAGATCTTTTCTCGTTCCCACATTTGCCTGCAAATTTCATGATTTCCTTGTTTTTAATTGCTGAGGAGTATTCAACTGGCCTGGGAGTTTCAAATAAAGAGAAAGAAAGATATTTACAGGGTTTTCTTTCTCTTTATTTGAAGCTCCCGGGCCCGTTGCTCATTAGCCACAGTTGGCATTTCTAGCGTAGGCAGCTTCAGTGTCAGGTGATTGCCATGGACTGCCTTCAACAAATACCACAAAGATAAAGCCTTCCTCAGTGAACAATGCCTGGGTCACATAATAGTCTTTATCCCTATAAGTGGGACTTTCTGGGTATCTTAGAGTTATTTGGGAATGGGGCTTCTTGAATAACTCCAATCCTGGGCACATCCTCCAGTGCCTGTTAAGTTGCTATTGTACACAGATACTATGATTTAAGTGATTGGGAAACTATCTGCTTTCAAAGAAACTGTAGAGTTTGGCATCAGTGGACAGATGGGGCAGGTTATAAACCCCACAGAATTGTTCAAGGCAAGTACTACAAGTAATATATGCAGGCATGTGGAAGAGAAACAGATCTAGAACCCTTGGGTCTTCATTTATATGCATATGTATATGGTGTGTGTGTGTGTGTGTGTGTGTGTGTGTGTAAAACAGAGATGCCCAGAAGTTACCTGGGACCTTAGAACAAACAGCAGTACATGCTAGATCCTCTCTGACTCTTAGAGAGA
This sequence comes from Pachyuromys duprasi, assembly GCA_028658305.1. Lineage (NCBI taxonomy): Eukaryota > Metazoa > Chordata > Mammalia > Rodentia > Muridae > Pachyuromys > Pachyuromys duprasi. Next base: position 147,616,683 of record CM053766.1, on the reverse strand, counting down.
GATCTTTTTCCTGTGGCTTCTCTCTCTGTCCTTGGCACTCACACTCGATTTCAGGCACCCTTAGAATATAGGAAGACAGCGTAGAATCTGGCCTCGCAGCCAGAAGGCTCTTGTCGGATGTCAGTGACCACACTGTTCCCAACCCGATAAGAGGTACCAAAGAGTTGCAAGAAAACCCCAAGAAAGATTAGCTAATGGTTCCGCAAAAGAGTACTTTGCCACAGCACAGCCCTAGGCTACTGGGGACCACGTGGTGTATAAACACTTGTCAGAAAGAAGAGCCTGGAGGTTTGGGTATGTGGAGACAGGTTGTAAAAGCTACAATCTAGAGGAAAGAATAAAGGACATTTGAAGAAAAGGGAAGAAATGGGTGCCAGATGAGCAAAGTAAGGAAAGCGAGAACACAGATCGGGACTCTAGCACGAGACGTCAACTGCATCTTCACACAGTTCCTGCGTACATGCCCTTAGCCTGGTGTCAGTACAAAGACTAAGCATCTGTCTGTTTGGCTTTCCACAGCTCCCCTTTGCAGAAGGCCTGTATCATTTCTATCACAATGGCCTTGCAAAGGCCAAAAGAAGACGCAGCCTGCACCACAAGCAGCAGCTGGAGAGAGACCCCAGGGTGAGTTCTGCTCAGAAACCTTCATCTTTCTCAATCCCACTGCTACACCAGAACCCACCCAGTGGGTATGGAGGGCAGGCGGGAGATGTTGAAATGCTGGGGTTCTGTGTATTTTGATAGAAGGAATGGATCATTGGCAGACACTGTAGACTCACTGCTCCTGTTTTGTGCATAGTAAATAACCCCAGGCCACATGCACATGGATGGAGGAGGAAACACAAGTGCCGCACTGCCTTCTCTTGATTGCACATTGCCTGGAAGCATGATTTGGCCTGTGATAGGAGCAAAGACACGCAATGCTTTACTGTTTCTAGATGGTTTTTACTGGCAAACTAATGCTCTAAAAAAGTTTCTGTGTTTCATATTATGAACAGAAAAAATATGCACACTAGCTCCCTACAGGCTTGCCATCAGCTACAGTGGGTGTCTTAGTACCCAATCGTGTCTGCATCCACAGACCCCACTTCCCCCATATTTTCTTCTACTGACCCATCTGATACTCACTCCTCTGATGTCTACTTTTATAATTTTAGTAATATTTTGATTAAAAAGTACTTATAACATCTACCCTTCCCTTTCCTCCTTTCAATCCATTCCCTCCTCTTTGCTGCTTCTCAAATTTATGACCTCTTTTTTTAGTCATTGCTAGGTTTTTATAAAAATAATTAAATGTCCACTTAGTGATATATGTGTGTGTGTGTGTATCTCCACACATAATCTTATAAACATTCTGCCCCCTTCTTTCTTAACGCCAAGACTGAAGGGATTGTGCTGCAGATATGTCCACAAGGGCTGGTCACCCCGTGATCAGTAATTCTCTGCATTGTAACAGTTGCCAATCTCTGTAATGGCCTCCATTTGCTACAAAGAGAACTAAGCATGATCTTAATATGCATGATCTCCATCTTTTACCTCTGAATTTTACCTCACACTTGGATGGTCATATTTTCTATTCCCTCAGACAGCTAAAATTTGTTTTTTTCTCCATCCACATGCAAGATCTTGGGCATGAGGAATTCTTCTTTAGTACTCCTGCTCCTTATCTTTAGAGTAGAAACTTGGACCATCACAGCACATCCTTCTTCTAATCTCCAACTCCCTCGTGTACCTGTACACTCATCCCACTGGGAATATTCTAATTTTTCTTAGGCCATGTCCAAAAGGCAAAGTAACACCATGGTCAAATTTCTGTCTATGCTCTTGAAGGCAAAGCGACCTCTTACTCATGACTCTTAAGGAAGAGACAGTAAGTGGGTAAGGTGTTTGATTTTGGGATTTGGACAAGATCCCTTTTCTAGGTGAGTAGACCTAGAATTTATTCTTCTGAAACTGATGAACATTTCATCAGTTTTAATTGGGGGGTTAATTAGAAAGTAAAGGCTCCCAAGCAAGTCACCAGATGACAGGCCAGAGGCAATTTTGTTTTGCTTCTTAACATAAGTCTTCTCATATGATCTGAGGAGAACTTTAATTCTGAGAAGCTATTCTATTAATGCCTTTGCAATAAAGACCAAGTGTCTAATGCTGAGTCTCTTGTGGAAGTTACCACTACTGCCCAGATGAAGATCTGTCTTTTATAGCCTTATTCTTAGCTGTACTAACTGCCCAGGGACACCCTTGGGTATCATTAGATGGAATCATACTAATGTCATTTGTAAATTCAAAGTGGGGACAACTAGGTACTGACCATCCAGGGACACTGTAAAAGCTCATTTTCCCTCATGTCAACCATGCTCTAGTTTACCTATGATGGCCAATCACTTTTCTTTTACGTCTATGATGATATAGAAACCCTGCTAGTTTCTTCTTCAATTCAAAGGCATTGCCCTCCCACATACTCAAAAATGCATAAAGGGAATGAGGCAAAAAAAAAAAAAACCAACAACACAAAACAAAACAAAAAAGAGAGAACGATCATTTTAAGCCTGAATTGAAAACAGAACTGAAGAACAGCTATCTAAAAAGGCCACTGCTTAGATGAGGGAGATTCTGTGGGGGTTCTAAGCTGAGGTTATTTCACTTGAACACTTACTGAAATGATCCCTAGCATCGGGATTCTTGCTGCCATGTGATGTTTACAAAAGGGAAGATTGAGATCGGTTGGTAATAAAGAGGAAGTTCACATCTCGGTAATTCTACTCATTTGTCTTTCTTCTCAACAGTCACCCATTATCGTTAACAGGGGCAGCTGTTCTTTTACGTCATGCACTTTAAGTGTCCTAGTAGCCAACTGTGGACCTGCTATGTGTAAACATCTGCCCTGTCCACAAAGGTCCACAGAAGTCATCAGGGAATCTAGTCAAGGCTCAATGACCTGAATATTGTCAATAATAAGTTTATTTTAGGAGAAGAAATAGAGCATGAAGTTCTCATACATCTTAAACAACAACAAAAAAGTTTTGTTTTGTTTTGCTTTGTTTTTTCAAGAAAAGTCTATTTACAATGGCTTCATTCCAAAATGTTACATGCCCTAATGCTACATTAAGGCTTTTCTGTGTGATAGTCTTATGCTCATATAGAGTTAGACATCCACATGGATCAGAATTGACAGGCATTATTCTTTTTTAATTAATTAATTAATATATTCATTTTACGTACCAATCATAGCTCTTTCCTCCTTTCCTCCCTCTGCCTCCTATTCTCCCTCCCCTCCCCTCAGTAAAGGGAGATCCCCCTCCAACCACCCCAGCACTTTAACTCAAATCAGGACTAAGTGAATCCTCTTCCCCTGTGGCCTAGTGAGGCAGGCCTGCCAGGGAGAAGTGATCAAAAACACACAACAGAGTTCTTGTCAGAGACAGCCCTTTGTTTCCCTTACTAGGGTACCCACATGAAGACCAAGCTTTCCATTGGGTACATCTGTGTAGGGGGCCTGGGTTCTGACCATGCATGGTGCTTGGTTGGTACTTCAGTCTTCTCAGGCTTCTTTGGACCCTGGTTAGTTGGCTCTGTTGGTCTTCTTGTGACACTCCTGTCCTTGCCAGGGGCAGACACTATTCTGAAACAAAAATCATTAGTGAACAATGCAAAAGTAGCAATGTGAAAATTCACCTTGAGGCTTTATAAACCTTAAACAAAAATGCAAGCATGTGTTTGTTTGGGCATATTCAGCATTGGGATTTGTTCTGGCTAGTTTTCTTTTTTACATTTTTTAAATTTTTATTAATTACACTTTATTCACTTTGTATCCCTCTTCCATCCCAATCCCACCTTCCCTCCCCCTTCTCCACACATGCCCCTCCCCAAGTCTACTGATAGGGAGGTCTTCTTTTCCTTCCTTCTGATCCTAGTCTATCAGCTCTCATCAGGAGTGGCTGCATTGTCTTCCTCTGTGGCCTGATAAGGCTGCTCCCCCATCAAGGTGAGGTGATCAAAGAGCAGGCCAATCAGTTCATGTCAGAGGCAGTCCCTCTTCCCATTACTATGGAACCCACTTGGACACTGAACTGCCATGGGCTACATCTGTGCAGGGGTTCTAGGTTTTGTCCATACATGGTTCTTGGTTGGAGTATCAGTCTCTGGAAAGACCCCTGTGCTCAGGCTTTTTAGTTCCATTGCTCTCCTTGTGGAGCTCAAGTTTTCTCCCTATCTTGCTATTTCCCACATCTTTCATAAGATTTCGTGTACTCTGCCCAACAGTTGGCAATAAGTCTCAGCATCTGCTTTGATATTTTGCAGGGCAGAGCCTTTCAGGGGCCCTCTGTGACAGGACCCTAGCTTTGTTTCCTGTTTTCTTCTTCTGATATCAATCTGCTTTGCCTTTCTGGCTGGGGATTGAGCATTTTAGCCAGAGTCTTCCCTCTTGATTAGTTTCTTTATGTGTACAGATTTTAGTAGGTTTATCCTATTTTATATGCCTATATGAGTGAGTATATACCATGTGTGTCTTTCTGCTTCTGGGATAGCTCACTCAGGATGATCCTTTTCAGTTCCGACCATTTACCTGCAAATTTCATGATATCCTTGTTCTTTATTGCTCAGTAATACTACATTGTGTACCACAATTTCTGTATCCATTCCTCATTTGAGGGGCATCTGGGTTCATTCCAACTTCTGGCTATTCCAAATAAAGCTGCTACAAACATGGTTGAGCAAATGTCCATATTGCGTACTTGAGCCTCTTTTGGATATATGCCTAGGAGTGGTATAGCTGGATCTTGAGGAAGCACTATTCCTAGTTGTCTGAAGAAGTGCCAGATTGATTTCCAGAGTGGTTGTATAAGTTTACATTTCCACCAGCAGTGGAAGAGGGTTCCCCTTTCTCCACAACCTCTCCAGCATGTGTTATCACTTGAGTTTTTTATTTTGGCCATTCTGATGGGTGTAAGATGGAATCTCAGGGTCGTTTTGATTTGAATTTCCCTGATGGCTAATGACTTTAAGTGTTTCTCTGCCATTCGATATTCCTCTATCAAGAGTTCCCATTTTTTAATTGGATTACTTGGTTTGTTGCTTTTCAACTTCTGTAGTTCTTTATATATACTGGATATTAGCCCTCTGTCAGATAAAGGGTTGGTGAAGATTCTTTCCCAATCTATAGGCAGTCATTTTGTTTTGATGACAGTGTCCTTCACTTTACAGAAGATTTTCAGTTTCATGAGGTCCCATTCATTGGTTGTCGCTCTTAGAGCCTGTGCTGATGGTGTTCTGTTCGGGAAGTTGTCTCCTGTACCAATGAGTTCAAGGTTCTTCCCCACTTTTTCTCTTAACCAATTTAATGTGTCTGGTTTTATGTTGAGGTCTTTGATCCACTTGGATTTTAGATTTGTGCAGTGTGATAAGTATGGATCTATTTACATTTTTCTACATGTATATATCCAGTTAGACCAGCAGCATTTGTTGAAGATGCTATCTTTTTTCCATTGTATGATTTTGGCATCTTTGTCAAAACTCAGGTGTCTATAGGTGTGTGGGGTTATTTCTGGGTCTTCTATTCAGTTCCATTGATCCACCATTCTGTTTCTATGCCAGGACCATTACTGTTGCTCTATAGTAGAGCTTGAGACCAGGGATGGAGATACCTCCAGAAGATCTTTTATTGTAGAGGATTGTTTTAGCAATTCTGGGTTTCTTGTTGTTCCATACAAAGTTGAGAAGTTTTCTTTCAAGGTCTGTAAAGAATTGTGTTGGTAATTTGATGGGAATTGCATTGAATCTGTTGATTGCTTTTGGTAAGATGACCATTTTTACTATGTTAATCCTGCCAAGCCATGAGCATGGGAGATCTTTCCATCTTCTGATTTCTTCTAATTCTTTCTTCAGAGACTTGAAATTTTTTTTTCATACAAGTCTTTGACTTCCTTGGTTGGGGTCACACCAAGGTACTTTATGTCTTCTGTGGCAATTATGAAGGGTGTTGTTTCCCTAATTTCTTTCTCAGCCCTTTTGTCTTTTGTATACAGGAAGGCTACTGATTTTTTTTGAGTTAATTTTGTATCTGGCCACTTTGCTGAAGGTGTTTATCAGCTGTAAGAGTTCCCTGGTAGAATTTTTGGAGTCACTCAGGTATACTACCATATGGTCTGCAAATAGTGATACTTTGACTTCTTCCTTTCTGATTTGTATCACTTGATCTCTTTAAATTGTCTTATTACTCTTGCAAGGACTTCCAGAACTATGTTGAAGAGATATGGAGAGAGTGGGCAGCCTTGCTTTGTCCCTGATTTCAGTGGGATTGATTTAAGTTTCTCTCCGTTTAGTTTGATGTTGGCTATAAGCTTACTGTATATTGCCTTTATTATGTTTATGTATGTGCCTTGTATCCCTGATCTCTCCAATACTTTAAACATGAATGGATGTTCGATTTTGTCAAATGATTTTTCAGCATCTAAGGAGATGATCATGTGGTTTTTTTTTCTTTCATTTCGTTAATATGGTGGATCACATTCATGGATTTCCATATATTGAACCACCCCTGAATACCTGGGATGAAGCCTACTTGATCATTGTGGATGATATCTTTGATGTGTTCTTGTATTCGGTTCGCAAGTATTTTGTTGAGTATTTTTGCATCAATGTTCATATGGGAGATTGCCCTGAAATTCTCTTTCTTTGTTGGGTCTTTGAGAGGTTTAGGTACCAAGGTGACTGTGGCTTCATAGAATGAGTTTGGTAATGTTCCTTCTGTTTCTATTTTGTGAAATAGTTTGAAGAGAATTGGAGTTAGCTCTTCTTTGAATTCTGCCTTGAAAGCATCTGATCCTGGGCTTTTTTTGGATGGGAGACTTTTGATGACTGCTTCTATTTCCTTAGGGGATATAGGACCATTTAATTGATTTATCTGGTCTTGGTTCAGCTTTGGTAAATGGAATCGATCAAGAAAATTGTCCATTTCATTTAGATTTTCAAATTTTGTGGCACATAGACTTTTGAAGTAAGTCCTAATGATTGGATTTCCTCATTGTCTGTTGTTATGTCCCCCTTTTCGTTTCTAATTTTGTTGATTTGGATGTGTCTCTCTGCCTTTTAGTTAGTTTTGGCTAAGGGTTTTTCTATCTTGTTGATTTTCTCAAAGAACCAGCTCTTGGTTTCATTGATTCTTTGAATTGTTTTATTTGTTTCTAATTTATTGATTTTAGCCCTGAGTTTGATTATTTCCAGCCATCTACTCCTTTGTGGTGAGTCTGCTTCTTTTTTTTCTAGGGCTTTTAGTTGAGCCATTAAGTTGCTTGAATGAGAAGTCTCAAATTTCTTCTTGAAGGCACTTAGTGCTATGAACTTTCCTCTTACCACTGCTTTCATAGTGTCCCATAAGTTTGGGTATGTTGTATCTTCATTTTCATTGAATTCTAGGAAGACTTTAATTTATTTCTCTATTTCTTCTCTGACCCAGCTGTCATTTAGTAGCAAGTTGTTCAGTTTCCATGTGTGTGTAGACTTTTTGCTATTTCTGTTGTTGTTGAGGTCTAGCTTTAGTCCATGGTGATCAGATAGGATACAAGGGATTATTTAAATCTTCTTGTATCTGTTAAGGCTCACTTTGTGACCAACCATATGGTCTATTTTGGAGAAGGTTCCATGAGGTGCTGAGAAGAAGGTAAACTCTTTTGTGTTTGGGTGTAAGGTTCTGTAGATGTCTGTTAGGTCCATTTGATTCACGACATCTGTTAGAGTCATTGTTTCTTTGTTTAATTTCTGTTTTGTTGACTGGTCCTTTGTTGAGAGTGGGGTGTTGAGGTCTCCCACTATTAATGTGTGGGGATCTATATGTTGTTTAAGTTTTATCAATGTTTCTTTTACAAATGTGGGTGCCCTTGTATTTGGGGCATAGATGTTCAGGATTGTGATGTCTTCCTGATGGAATTTTCCCTTGATGAGGAAGTGTCCTTCCCCATCTCTTTTTATTAATTGTGATTGAAAGTCTATTTTATCAGATATTAGAATGGCTACTCCTGCTTGCTTCTTGGGTCCATTTGCTTGGGAAACCATCTTCCAGCCCTTTACTCTCAGGTAATGTCTAACTTTGTGACTTAGGTGTGTTTCTTGTATGCAACAGATTGTTGGGTCTTGTTTACATATCCATTCTGTTAGTCTGTGTCTTTTTATTGGAGAATTGAATCTATTGATGTTGAGAGAGATTAATGACCAGTGGCTGTTAGATCCTTTGATTTTGATGTTGTCTGTGGGAGTAAGTTTGTGTGCTTGGTTACTTTTTGTTTTACTCTAGTGAGGTTAGTTATTTCCTGTGTTTTCTTGAAAGCGGTTAGGTTTCTTGGGTTGTATTTTTCCTTCTAGTATCTTTTGTAATGCTGGATTTGTGTGTAGGCATTGTTGAAATTTGTTTTTGTCTTTGAATATCTTGTTTTCTCCATCTATGAGGACTGAAAGTTTTGCTGGGTATAGTAGCCTGGGCTAACATCTGTGTTCTCTTAGGGTCTACATGATGTCTGTCCAGGCCCTTCTGGCTTTCATAGTCTCTGTTGAGAAGTCAGGTGTGATTTTGATGGGTTTACCATTATATGTTACTTGGCCTTTTTTCCCTTGCAGCTTTTAGTATTTTTTGTTTATTCTGTATACTTACTATTTTGATTATTATGTGGCAGGAGCATTTTCTTTTCTGGTCTAATTTATTGGGTGTTCTGTAGGCCTCTTGTATTCTTATTGGCCTTTCCTTTAAGTTGGGGAAATTTTCTTCTATGATTTTGTTGAAAATACTTTCTGGGCCTTGGAGGAGGGAATCTTCTTTTTCCTCTATTCCTATTATTTTTAGGTTTTGTCTTTTTATGTTGTCTTGAATTTCTTGGACAGTCTGTGTCAGGAATTTTTTAGATTTATCATTTTCTTTGATGGATACATCGATTTCTTCCATTGTATCTTCCACACCTGAGGTTCTTTTTTCCATCTCTTGTAGTCTATTGGTTATGCTTACCCCTATAGTTCCTGTTTTCTTCCCTAAGTTCTTTCTCTCCATAATTTTGTCCATTTGTGTTTTCTTTAATTTTTCCAATTCTATCTTCAGATCTTGAGCCGTTTTGTTGATTTCCTTCACCTGTCTGGCTGTATTTTCCTGCTTTTCCTTCAATTCCTTCACCTGTTTGTTTGAACAATCCTCTGTTTCTTTTATTTTTTTTCAGTGATTTAAGTATTTCCTCTCTAAAGGCCACAAACTGTTTGGCTGCAACTTCCTGTATTTCTTTACAAATGGCCATAATCTGTTTGTCTTTATCTTCTCCTAGATCTTTGTGTTTTCTCTATTATCCTCTTCATAAGCATAGATGTTAGGTCATCTTCTTGAATTTAATTTATGCTGGGTTGTCCAGGGCTGCTTGCCCTTGGATAACTAGGTTCTGGAGATGCCATATTGTTCTGTCTTTTGTTGTTGAGCTTTTATGCTGGCGTCTACCCCCTGGGCTATCTTAGGTATTGGGTGTTAGTTTCTGGTGGTTCCTGGAATCCTGTGGTGGAGAGAATCCCCTTGCCAGGAAGATGGTTTTTCCTGAAGGAAGCCTCCTCAGCTTTTTGGATATGGTCACTGAATGGCCAGTGTTTTTCAGAAATTGCCACAGCTCACCTCAGAGACCTGAGTGATAACTGTGGTCCTTGTTAGTCACTAGGGCTTTCCTCTTACCCAGAGAAGACCTGGGGACAGCTGCCCTACTTCTGGGTTTCTTGCTGTAAATTTAGTGAGCTGCAGCTATTGCCTGGGTGCCCTGTGGTTTGGTCAGTTTTGTTAGGGATAACTGATTGTCACTTGGAACAGTATCTGGGGGTTGATATCAGGGATCCCAGGCTTCTGTAGATCTGAGGTTAGAGCTCTGTGCCCCAGCTCATAAGCCAGAGCCAGTGGCCGGTAAGCACCATTCTCATGATAGTAGCAGGAGGCTAGTTGGTGCACAGCAGGTCTCTGGGCTGGCAGCACACCTGCCTGTCTGCGGGACCTTTTCCAGGGAGATCCTGGGTACCCTTATTTAGTCCCTGTTTGCTTCCTTCCCTGTGGGGTTTTCTCCCGACAGGGAAATCTAGGCTCTGACGCCCTGCGGCGCACAGTTCTTCTGTTAAAGAGAGTTGAGTGCACAGCAAGTATGGAGCCTAGTTCAGAGATGGCGGGCACACGCCGCCATTCTGCAGGACCTTCTTCCCGGGGAAGGCTGGGTGACCTAGGTTAGTCCCTTTCCTTCTTCCCTGTGGGTTTTTCTCTCAACTGGGATTCCCAGTCTCTGGTGTTTTTGTGCCCACCATTCAGCCTGGGAAGGTGATCAGGACAGACAGGCATGTGGTTCTGGTCTGGTGATCGAGTGCCTGCGAAACCCGGGATCTCTTCTGGGTTCTGGCTGGATGTCCTGAGAATGGACCTGAGAGGTTCCAGCACCGCGGGGGTTTCCTCTCACCTGGAAAACACGACTGCTGTTGTTTTAGTGCCCAGAGTTCAGGCTCTTGGTTGCTGTACCAAAAATGTTGTTCTGCAGCTCAGAAGCAGTGTACTCCTGGCGCCGCCATCTGGTCCCTTCCCCCCCCCCCCCCGCTGCCCCATTCTGGCTAGTTTTGTATCAACTGATAAAGCTAAAGTCATCAGAGAGGAGGGTGCCTCGATGGAGAAAATGCCTCTGTGAGATCAAGCTACATCAGCTCCTGCCTCCAGGTTCCTGACCTGTTTGATTTCATTTCCTCACATCCTTCAATGATGAACAATGATATGGACACCTCATCAAAATACTCCCTTTCCTTCCTGAGTTGTTTTGGTCATGGTGTTTTATCATAGTGATAGAAACCTAAGACAGAGTTACTAAGCATATGACAACAGATTGCAAAATGAAAGTAAATAATAGAGAAGTAAAAGGTGCAAGGGCCGGGGAACCTGAAGAATAGTAGATACAGCCTCTCATCTCTTGCATAAATGTCACAAATCGTTTCATGAGCCAGAATTTAAGAGTAAGCTGTTTCTTCCCTCTCTGAAAATGTCCTCTAGACCATAACCTCTCAAACTGTGGGCTGCAACCCATGTGGGGCTGTGTAAATAAATATGGAAAGTAGAAGATAATTAGCAACAGAAAAGGTTTCTGACCATGTAACAGCCAAAACTTAATTCAAATCAAATGAACAATGAATCCAATGTGCTTCTGGCAGCCTATGCCCAACGTAACTTCATGGCAGCCTGGTTCTGACATGCTTGTGCACTTTGTCATCACAGAACACAATGCTGACCAATACTGCCTAACGTCAGCTACTTTTCTATTGCTGTGATCAAACACCATGACCAAGGCAACTTATAAAAGACACCACTTAGTTGACTTACAGAGTTAGAGGATGACAGTCCACCATGGCGTAGTGAAGGAACAGTGCAAATCTCACATCTTGATCCACAACTGTGAGGCAGAGATAAAGAGAGAGCATGTCTTGTGAAACCTCAAAGCTAACCAAACAGCTCCACCAACTAGAGCCCAAGCATTCAAATATATGAGCCTATGGAGGCCAATTCCATCCAAACCACCACACATCAGTCCAGATTCAAGCACATTGCACATCATAAGCTACAGTGCTTTACTGTACAAAGTTTTTTCCTTTACATAAACATAACGGTTTAATGATGGAAAACAAAGACTTTAAGTATTCTCCTCCCAGCATTCCTCAGCATGTATCAAATTAGTATAAAATTACATTGCATTGTATTATAATGTATAATGTTTGCCTTAAAAATGCTGTTTGAGCTGATGACTTGAGTCTTAAAAAATGTCATTGAATTAATTTTGGCTAGAGCAGAATTTCAAACGATTTTTATAACAGCCTTAAACACCATTTTGTGCTACGTGTTTATGCAAAGAGGCCAATTATAAAATAAAAGCATCCATCAACTCTGAGAAATATTAAAAATGTTTAATCAGATATTTAGCCAATATTTAATACTTCAAGCAGAAACAAATATATCTATCTCGGCATGGAAATTTTTCCTTCATCTTTACTAAATGCCAAAATTATAGGTGTGCCAAAAACTGTTAAAATAAATTTATGAATTATTATCATTAAGTGTTTGTTTTTGTGTAGCTTTTTTATAAACCTTGATATGTGGACTCATGTAAAAAATTATGAATACAAATGATTATGAGTTGAAAAAGTTAAGGAGTCCCTTCCTATACCAACAAACCCCAATTATACATGTGAGCTTAGCATCATCTTTCCTGGTCCCTTTACTCACAAGCCTGTGACTTCTGAGAGGTAACATAAAGCCCAAGGAATTGTGTGCATGCAAAAGATGAGATGAGCTAAAACAAACTCTTGGGGTTACATTCAGAGAGGCAGCTTTTTTTCTATGAAACCAGGATTAATCACCAACACACACGCACAAAAAAAAATGTATTGGAGAAAGACAAGCAACAGATAGTGAGAAAGATGGATGACTGAGGAAGGTTTCTGCTTTTCTCTAGCTTGGCTTTAGGATAGAAATGTCAATAATTTCCAGTCCATTTACTGTTTAGTGAAATCTAGAAACACTAGAAAGGGGTTCAGAAGCTAGACCTTTAATACACCCATCAAGAGCAGACATGTATATTATTTCAAAGGTATCCTCTTTTCCAGGCTTTTCCTCTGTAAAAATACTGGCATAATATTGAATACCGTGACTCAAGCTTGTGTGCTGTTTATTTCTGCAATGCCATTATGTATTACGTATCTGAATAAACAGTAAACCTTCAACAAGTGATGGCTGAATGGATGAACTGTTATCAACACTTAGTTTTTAAATTTACTTTTTATTTATTACAGTTTATTCACTTTTTAGCCCAGCTGTAGCCCCCTCCCTCATCCCCTCCTAATCCTGCCCTCCTTCCCTCTTATCCTCCTATGTCCCTCCCACAGTCTACTGATAGGGGAGGTTCTCTTCCCCTTCCATCTGACCTTAGTCTATATGGTCTCATCAGGATTGGCTGCATTGTCTTCCTCTGTGGCCTGGTAAGACTGCTTATCCCACCCCTCAGGGAGGTGATCAAAGAGCAGACCAATCAGTTCATAACAGAGACAGCCCATGTTCCCCTTACTAAGAAACCCACTTGAAGACTGAGCTGCCATGGGCTACATCTGTGCATGGGTTCTAGGTTATCTCCATGAATGGTCCTTGGTTGGAGTATCAGTCTCAGAAAAGACCCATAGACTCAGATGTTTTGGTTCTGTTGCTCATCTTGTGGAGCTCCTGTCCCCCTAGGTTTTTCTCTCTCCCCTTCTTTCATAAGATTCCATGCACTCTGCCCAAAGTTTGCCTATGAATCTCAGTATCTGCTTTAATATCCTCCTGGGTAGAGTCTTTCAGGGGCCCTCTGTGGTAGGCTCCTGTTTTCTCCCTCTTCCAATGTCTATCACATTTGCCTTTCTGAATGAGTATTGATCATCTTACCCAGTGTCCTCCTTCTTGCTTAGCTTCTTTAGGTATACAGATTTTAGTATGTTTATCCTATATTATATATCTAATATCCACTTATAAGTGGGTATGTACCATGTGTGTCTTTCTTCTTCTGAGATACCTCACTCAGGAAGATCTTTTATAGATCCCACCATTTCCCTCAAACTTCATGATTTCCTTGTTTTTAATTGCTGAATAGTATTCCACTGTGTAAATGTACCACAATTTCTGTATCCATTCCTTCATTGAGAGACACAACTGGGTTGTTCCCATATTGTGGCTATTATGAATGAAGCTGCTACAAACATGGTTGAACAAATGTCCTTGTTGTATACTTGAGCATATTTTGGATATATGCCTAGGAATGGTATAGCTAGATCTTGAGGTAACGCTATTCCTAATTGCATGAGAAAATGCCAGATTGATTTCCATAGTGGTTGTACAAGTTTACATTCCCACCAGCAATGAAGGAGGGTTCCCCTTTCTCCACATCCTCTCCAGCAAGTGTTTTCACTTGAGTTTTTGATCTTAGCCATTCTGATGGATGTAAGGTGAAATCCTCAGGGTCATTTTGATTTGCATTTCCCTGATGATTAAGGACGTTGAACATTTCTTTAACTTGTTTCTCTGTCATTTGATATTCCTTTATTGAGCATTTGCTCTTTAGCTCTGTACCCCATTTTTTAAGAGTTTTTATTTTTTATTTATATGTAGGCATGTGTCTGCATGTGCACCTGTATGCAGGTACCCTCAGAGTCAGAAGAAAGTCTGGTTTCCTATAGTTGCACTTGTAGGTGGTTGCAAGCTACGAGGCATTGGTGCTAGGAATTTAACTCTGATCCTCTGCAAGAGCAGTAAGCTCTTTAACCACTAAGCCATCCCTTATGCTTCTGAACCCCATTTTGTAATTGTATTACTTGATTTGTTGCTGTTTAACTTTGTGAGTTCTTTATATATTCTGGCTATAAGCCCTTTGTCAGATGTAGGGTTGGTGAAGATCCTTCCCCAGCCTGTAGCCTGTAATTTTGTTCTGATGACAGTGTCCTTTACTTTACAGAAGCTTTTCCGTTTCATGAAGTCCCATTTCTTAGTTGTTGATCTTAGAGCCTATGCTGTTGGTGTCCTGTTCAGGAAGTTGTCTCCTGTGCCAGTGAGTTCTAGGCTCATCCACACTTTTTCTTCTAACAGGTTTAGTGTGTCTGCTTTCATGTTGATGACTTGGGCTTTAGTTTTGTGCAAGGTGATAAGTATGGATCTACTTGCATTTTCCTACATTTGTTTTATCAGATAGTAGAATGGCTACTTCTGCTTGCTTCTTGGGTCCATTTGTTTGGAAAACTGTCTTCCTGCCCTTTACTCTCAGGTAATGTCTATCTTTGTGACTTAGGTGTGTTTCTTGTATGCAACAGATTGTTGGGTCTTGTTTACACATCCATTCTGTTAGTCTGTATTTTTTTATTGGAGGATTCAGTCCATTGATGTTAACAGAGATTAATGACCAGTGGCTGTTAGATTTTTATATGTTGATGTTGGTTGTGGTAGAGTGTTTGTGTGCTTGGCTACTTTTAGTTTTGCTGTAGTGAGGTTATTTATATCCTGTGTTTTCCTGAATGTAGTTAGCTTTCTTGGGTTGCATTTTTCTTTCTAGTGTCTTCTTTAAGGTTGGGTTTGTAGGTAGGTATTGTTTAAAGTTGTTTTGTCATTTTGTTTTCTCCATCTATGATGACTGATAGTTTTGCTGGGTATAGTAGCCTGGGCTAACATCTGTGTCCTCTGAGGGTCTTCATGATATCTGTCCAGGCCCTTCTGGCTTTCATAGTCTCTGTTGAGAAGTCAGGTATGATTCTGATGGGTTTGCCATTATATGTTACTTGGCCTTTTTCCCTTACAGCTTTTAGTATTTTTTGTTTGTTCTGTATTCTTACTATTTTGATTATTATGTGGCAGGAGGATTTTCTTTTTCTGTCTAATCTATTAGGTGTTCTGTAGGCTTCTTGTGTGCTTATAGGCCTCTCCTTTAAATTGGGGAAATTTTCTTCTATGATTTTGTTGAAAATATTTTTCAGGCCTTGGAGACAGGAATCTTCTTTGTCCTCTATTCCTATTATTCTTAGGTTTTATCTTTTCATGTTGTCTTGGATTTCTTGGATGGTCTATGTCAGGAATATTTCAGATTTATCATTTTCTTTGATGGATATATCGATTTCTTCCATTGTATCTTCTACCCCTGAGGTTCTTTCTTCCATGTCTTGTAGTATGTTGGCTATGCTTACCTCTCTAGTTCCTGTTTTTTTCCCCTAAGTTCTTCCTCTCCATGATTTCCTCCATTTGTGTTTTCTTCAATTTTTCCAATTCTATCTTCAGATCTTGAACTGTTTTGTTGATTTCCTTCACCTGTCTGGCTGTATTTTCCTGCTTTTCCTTCAATTCCTTCACCTGTTTGTTTAAACATTCCTTTGTTTCTTTTATTTCTTTCAGTGATTTAGTTATTTCCTCTCTGAGGTCCTCAAACTATTTGGTTGCATCTTTCTGTATTTCTTTACGGATCGCCATAATCTGTTTGACTTTATCTTCCTCTATTTCTTTATGCATTTTATTTGTTTCATCCATTATCCTCTTCATAAGCATAGATGTAAGGTTATCTTCTTGAATTTCGCTTATGTTAGGGTGTCCAGGGATACTTGCCCCTGGATAATTGGGTTCTGGAGATTCCATATTGCTTCGGCTTTTGTTGGCTGTGCTTTTATGCTGGCCTCTATCCATCTGGCTGCCTCAGGTGTTAGCTGCTAGTTTCTGGTGCCTGCTGGAATCCTGAATCCTGGGGTGAGAGAATCCCGTTGGCAGGGAAATGGTTGTTCCTGATGGAGACCTTCTCAGCTCATTGGATATGATTGTCAAATGGCCAGTGCTTCTCAGGAATCGCCACAGCTCACCTCAGGTGTACGGACCTGTGTGGTAACTGGGATTGTTGGCAGTCAGGGGGTCTCTCCTCTCACCAGGAGAAGTCCTGGAGACTGCTGTCCTGCCACTGTGTTTCTTGCTCTGAATTTAGTGAGCTGCCGCTGCTGAAGCAGGGAGCCCCGTGTTTTGGTCAATTTAGCTAGGGAGGCAGGTTGCACCTTAGGGCAGTGTCTGGGAGCTGTTCCTGTGGATCCCAGGCTTCTGTAGGCCTGAGGTTGGAGCTCTGAGCCCCAGTACCCAAGCAGTAATCAGTGGGAGGTGAGTGCAACACTCATGCATGCAGCAGGTAGCTATAGCCTGGAGTCTGCGGGATCCCAGGGACTTTTCCAGAGATTATCTGGGTGTCCTGCTGTCCGACCTGACATTTCCCCCACACTGGGGTTTCCTCCCAACAGAGAGGCCCAGTCTATGGTGGTTTGGGGTCCACAGTTCAGTCTGGGATGCAGGCACAGGTGAGTGGCTCCATGCTGGCTACTGGGCACTTGCAGGAACCCGGGAGCTTTTCCCTAGAACTTTTCTGAGAGGTGGGGGTCAGCTGAGTGCCCTGAGGTCAGACCTGATGTTTCCTTCACCGTAGGGTTTCCCTCCAAAAAGGAAACCCGGTCTTTGGTGTTTTGGGGTCCACAGCTCTGTCTGGGACACTGAGTCCAACACACAGGTGGGTCTCTGAGCTGGTGGCTGAGTGCCTGCTGGATCCCAAAACCTTTTCTAGGGATTGACTGGGTGACCTAAGGTCGGTCCCAATTTCTTCCTCCACCATGGGCTTTTCTACTGGAAAACTCAGTCTCTGGTGTCGTGGGACCCATAGTTCAGACTGGGATGGTGATCAGAGCATGTAGACATGTGGCTCTGGGCTGGCGACCAAGCACCTGCCAGGAACTCTTCTGGGATTTAGCTGCATGACCAGAGAAAGGACCCATTGCTTCCCACATCATAGAGTTTCATCTCACCTGGGAAACACAAGCACTGTTGTTTTAGGATCCAGAGTTCGGTCTGTGCACTCACTGCTGTCCTGCTCATCTGACACAGTGTCCTCTTGCATATCGTCTTGGATCCGCCCTATCCCCCTTCTTTCACAAGGTCCCCTGCATCTGCCCAAGTGTAGCTGTGAGTCTCAGCGTCTGCTGTGATGCCCTGCTGGGTAGATCTCTCAGAGGCCCTCTGTGGAAGGCTCCTGCTCTGCTCCTCTTTTCTCCCTCTTCCGATGTCCGTCCCATTTGCCTTTCCGAGTGAGGACTGAGCATCTTACCCAGGCTCCTCCTTCTTGGTCTCCTTCTTTCAGTGTACAGATTTTAGTATGTTTATCCTGTATTACATGTCTAATAACCACTTAAGAGTATGTACCATGTGTGTCTTTCTTCTTCTGAGATACCTCACTCAGGAAGATCTTTTCTAGTTCCCACCATTTCCCTCAAACTTCATGATTTCCTCCTTTTTAATTGCTGAGTAGTATTCCATTGTGTAAATGTACCACAATTTCTGTATCCATTCATCTGCTGAGGGACATCTGGGTTGTTTCCAGATTCTGGCTAATACAAATAAAGCTGCTACAAACATGGTTGAACAAATGTCCTTGTATACTTGAGCATATTTTGGATAGATGTCTAGGAGTGGTATAAAAAAAAATAAAGCCTCTCAGTTTTAAATTATGAAATAGTATCATTCTTCTCTGCTTGTTTTTTATTGTCATTATTCTAATATATATATGTTAGAATATATATAGATAATATATATATATGTAGGTCTAGGGAGCAGAAAAGTCTAGCATATCTTTTGATGCTTGCATAATTAGGGGTGAAGGAGGCCAGTTGCTATTCCAATTCTTCCAAGCTTACCCTTAACAACTCTCATGATAAAACATTTTTTACTTTCTAAAATATAATATGGTTTCTTCCTACACATATTGACACTATGACGTAGCCATGGACAAATGTATCTGGAAAGCTTAGGTGGTAACAGAATTTGCAAGTGTGATAAATCAAAATCTGGGATGAAACAGTAAAAATAAAAATGCATTTTCAACATCAGGCTCAAAACAAATATTCTTTGCTAAAAACCTCTCTGAGATTTGTCTAACTTGTTCAGAGCAGCGTCAGCAAAGCTCAAAGTCAAACTCAATTGTGGTCCATAGTCAGCATATCAAAGCCACATAAATTCTCCAAGACCTTGAGAAACTATTGGAGAACAGATTTATTTAAGATTATGTTTGTTTCACATTTCTGTCCTATCAAACTTGCACTTCTGAAATAGATTTTTTTAAAGTAAAATATAGCTGAAAATGAATAGAGAACTCACCCAACTTTTTAAGCAATAGACATTTGTCAAATGGAAGCCGGGTGATTTGATAAAACAAACAAACAAAAACAATCTATGCTTTATTTACTAAAGGAAGTTATATTGGCTTAAGATTGCAATGTGTATTTTATTTTCTAAGCAGTCTATTAGATCATGAAGTTATCCTGAAAGACTAATTTTTAAGCCTGTTTCAATTCTTTTTAACTTCAGAAATTTCTAGAAAAGGCTAGAAAGGGTATATGAAGCCTTGGGCTGAGTCTTCAGAAACAGAGAAAATAAGAAAAGAAGGAAAGGAGGAAAAAGAAAAGGAGGAAGGAGAAGAAGCATAGGAGGAGAGAGGAGAGGAGAGGAGAGGAGAGGAGAGGAGAGGAGAGGAGAGGAGAGGAGAGGAGAGGAGAGGAGAGGAGAGGAGAGGAGAGGAGAGGAGAGGAGAGGAGAGGAGAGAGAATTCTGTCAGGCCATTGAAAATGTCCCCCATTTCTCCTACTCCAAGAAACAGATAGGGTGATTTCCTAGCTTCTTTCTCTTCCACATGTCTATCATCCAGTCGTATGATCTGACAATTTCTTCTTTTTAAAGATCTGGTTTTGAACATGTTTGTGACATTTATCTGGTACTCCAATAATTTGTACAAGTTCAATTAATAATAGAATCACTTCAAACATTCACCACCTTATTTCCAAAGCAAGAGAGAATTTCTCTATCCTTTGAAACAAGTAGATAGAAGTCATGTGATTTGCTCTTAAAATGCCATTAATAGTAGACCAGACTTTCTTTATTCATGGGATTTAAAGAATAGAATAATTGATTTTGTTTTAAAAGATGGATTTATCATTGCAATTGACACTTGGGTAACTGACAAAATTGAGAACTGTAATTGCTGCAAGTTCTTTCCTGACTTGACACACTAATACACCAAAGGCTAATTGAATGCAGTAGCCATAATGAGTGAAAATTCTACTCAGCTATGTATAGACTCAGATCAGAGAAAATAAGAGTTGGCTATGAAGGAAGCCATGATAATGACAGAGCCAGGACATAACAATGCAGCCATAGTTCACACACACCTGAAAAAACAAATCTTGGAACCTCAATGGTTCGAAGCAAGCAGAGAAATTAATGTGCCTCCTTCCCATAAAACTTACATAAAATTTTGTCACAACTGTTAAGCTGTTAGTTCCCAGTTCTTTTCCAAGACTTTGAATTAATTCAGCATCAGTTTTAAATAAAGACAGTTCAGTAAGTACTGCAGTTCTGCCACAGTCTTTGATTTATATTAGTTATTGTATTATATGTACTACTTGTGTTAAAAATTGGAGAAAAGAGGTAACACCATTTCCTTTCACTTCAAATGGAAACCACACCACCAAAGAAAGTCCCCTCTCCCACTTTTGGCCTGGCCAAACTCTCCTCTAGGACACTTTACTGAATGTCATATAGAACTTGTGATAGTCTCTCAGCCTGGGTACCTAGTGAAAAGAGAACATGTGTAGTATTGTATGTAAAATAATGTTTTCACAGAGGATAGGCTATTTCCTCTCATAGTTTTGCCTCTAAAATGGCGAGGTTTCCTGTTTTGATATTCTGCTCAAAAAATATTTAGGAACCTAACCTTTTGTTTTCCAAATATCACCTCTCTCTTCTTTTTATTTATTCTTCTCTCATACAATACATCCCAACAGCAGTCCATCCTTCCTCTTCTCCTCCCAGTTGCCTCCACACTTCCCTTCTCCCCCAGATCTACTGCTCCTCAGTTTCCCTTCAGTAAAGAACAGGCCTCTCAAGGATATTAAACAAACACAGCATAACAAGATGCAATAAGACTAGACGCAAACCCTTACATCAAGGCTGAAGGAGGCAACCCAGTAGGAGGAGAAGGATCACAAGAGCAAATAAAAGAGTCAGAGTCACCCCACTCCCACTGTTAGGAGTCCCACAAAAACCCACAACTGTAACATATATGCAGAGAACCTAACACAGACCCAAGCAGGTTCCATGATTACCACTTCAGTGTCTGGGAGCCCCTATGCGTCTTGCTTAGCTGATGCTGTGAGCCATGTTCTCCTGGTGTCCTTGGCCCCTCTGTCTCTGAAAATCCTTCTTCCCCCTCTTCTGCATGTCCCTTGAAGTCTGTCTAATGTTTTGTTCTGGGTCTCTGCATCTGCTCCTATCAACTTCCAGTTGAAGCCTCTCCAGTTACAATTGGGCTAGGCACCGATCTATGAGTACAGCACATCACTAGGAATAATTTCATTGGCTTTTTTTTTTTTTACCAGTCCTGCTTGGTTCTACCCTAGGTCTCTGGGATATTCTGAGTCTCTGCAGAAAGGGTGAATATATAGGTGTGCCTATGTTTTTACTTATGAGGAGACATAGATAGGTGGCCTGATAGGTGATAAATAATATTTTAACAAGTATAATAGTTCTACTAGCATTTTGTATTTCTATAAAACTTTTACTCTAGAAGCTGTTGCCAACTGCTGCCTCTTCAAATTTTCATTTCCTTGTAGCATCAATTGGAGCAGCAGTGGTTCATGACTTAATAGAAGTTGCATGGCTTGCAGAGGGCCTTAATCACTACACAGTGTTGCTTTGTCACGGATTCATATGTCATAAACTAATTTTCCCTACTCCTCTGCACAAAGAATTAAGAAAAGGAAGATTCCTAAGGAGACTTGAAGCTTTACATCATAATTTTACCATTTAGACAAAATAGAGTCTAAGAGGGTAAATGGCTTCTGGGGTCACATAGCCATGATTGATGGGGAACGGAATAAAGTTCCACACCCTTCCCAATAGACGGATGTATTTAAATAAAAAGGGACGTGAGTATAGGTCTGGCTCATAAGCTTATAGTTCAATAAAACAATGTTCTCATTAGTAATTTAACTCTAAATTAAAGGAATGGCCATTCAAACATTAAGATACATAGTAGGCTTATATAATTTGTGTAACTGAATAGGCTGAGATATAGAAGGAATAAGGAAAAGGACAGGGGACTGATAAAGACAGGTGCTTGCCTAACTCCTCTGCTGGGACATTCTGTGCTCCACCATGGCCTGGAACTGAATAGTAGGATAGCTAAACACTCAGTTGGCCTGTTCCCTTGTGCCTCTCACAGCTTCTGCATGAGAGGTTATAGCATTAGAAGATAACACTTCAAATACAAAATATTTCCTGAATACAAGCTGACTTCATCTGCTGTGGGAGCAATGGGACATGACCATGTTCCAAACTTCCACACTTTTAGAATGTTGTCTCAATATTTATGTCTAAATTCCCCCAAGGAATTTTTGAATGGTTAATTTTAACCATGCATAATTTCTACTTTACATGCTTTAGAATTCAGTCCTTGAGGTGTGATTTCTCGATGGAAAAAGTAAACAAAGATGGTATCTTCACTTAGATTTCCTAGAAACATATTTTGATAAGTAGAGTCATGTGCAGGAGTTTTATTTGGGAATGAGGCAGGTAGGGGTCAGCAGAGGGAGAAATTGACTCTGGAATGTCCTGGTAACGGGTTACCTCAATCAATCCTACAGGAGATTTGGAAGCAGGAAGGCTATGCAAAGTTGAGACAAGGAAGCAGGTTTGTGTGCTCCTGTGTTGACCTATTACTGGTATTCTTAAAAGATGCTAGGACTTAGACAAATCGTCCTGCTGCCAAAGGCAATATAGAGTTAACCTCAAAGTCTGGACCATCTTCTGCAGCTGGGGATGTGGGGTGACTCTGCAACATAACCTGGGAATACATTACAGTGCCCACCACAGCTGGTATACCCAATTAGCTTAATTGTCTTCTAAAATGTAGCCCAGGGTAGCTCAGTATCCAAGTGGGTACCCTATTAAAGGGAACAGGGACTATTTCTGACATGAACTCAATGGCTGGCTCTTTGACTTCCCCCCACCCCAAGGTAGGAGCAGCCCTGCCAGGTCACAGAGGAGGACATTGCAGCCAGGCTTGATGAGACCTGATAAAACAGGGTCAGATGGAAGGGGAGGAGGTCCTCTCCTATCAGTGGAGTTGGAAAGGGGCAGGGAGGAGATGAGGGAGGGAGGGTGGGATTGGGAGGGAATGAGGGATACAAAGTTAATAAACTGTAACTAATATTTAAAAAAGAGAAAGAAAAGTTTGAAAGATAAAAAAAAATGTCTTCCAAAAAGGAAAGAAATTCACATTTGACTCAGAAGAAATATTCTTCAAGTGCTCCTAGAGGTCAGAAATGCGTAGAATACTCGCCTTTTCTTTAGGAAGCATGCAGTCCATGACTTTCTACTCTTCTCCGCCCCTTCTCACTGTTTTCACATGTGACAGGTCAGAGGAGGCTTAGTAATGTCCTTAGGGAAATCTAGGGCTGGTGGGCCCATCTAGCATCACAAAGAAAGCTCTCCTTTCCTCAGAAAAAGTATGCCTTCCAGAGTCAAGCTGTCCCTACCAACCCAGCTCCTTTCCTCAGCCTCTACTTTCCTCCAGATCTCACTTTAAATTCAGGGGAAAGCCTGAATCTGTGGATAATGACCTTGACCACATTTTGAGCCCAGATGCTGAAGCTGTGAGAGGCAAAAGTGGAGCAACTCCTCGTTCGCCTCCCATCTGGCAGCCAAAGTCATTTTCTAAGATACCATGTCGAGAGTCCAGTCAGTGTTTATAAGTGATGTATTTTCAGGGTGACTTGGCAGCATTCAGAGAAGAAAATGGTGGGAGACATGAGGGATGGGGAGGAGGAATCACAGAGAGATGCTTAAATCTGTGCCCATATTAGTGGGGAAAGCTCTTCTGCCTAAATCTACTAGTTTTATTTTACAACAGAGAGCAACTTCTAGTCTCTCCTCTGGGCATTGCAGATGTGCCTGGCTTCCTGCCTCAGTGCTCAGTTATTGGTACTATAATTAACTATCTGTAGGGTACTAGGGAGAAGTATTTACTACAGCTTCAGAAAGGCAGGGGGAAAGCTGCCAGTGAGTAAACTTGGTTATTTACCTAGACATGAGCACATTTTTAAGTGATGGCTCCTATTCTTGCTACTATCCCTCATAAAGAAGGGGCAGAGATGCTCTAGAGGATGCTGTGAGCAAACCCAGACAACTCTCAGCAGCAGAGAGTTTTATTTGAAGGAATCTGAGTGCAGAGCATAGAGTTGAAGCTTGCCTCAAGTTCACTGTGTATCCCAGCTTATTCTCATCTCTATCCTTCTGCCTCAATTTCCTAAGTGCTGGGACTACAGGAGTGTGTTAGTATGCTTGGACCCCATGTATCATCTTTTTAAGTCACAAAATAAACTTCCAGAAATGAGCTAGCAAACTTTTACAATTTCCTGAGAAAATCATAAATGAATATAGAACATTTTTTTGTGATTTGCCTTAATTCATTCTCTCTCAGTACATCACCAAGACACAAAAAGAAATATCTTTGTACACCTAAAAAAATCTCTATTAGATGCTTTGAAAGTGGGTCTTTTGAAAATACTTATTAAACTCTCCATGTAACTCCTTTATCTGGATGCTTGCTAATGAACCAAGTATTGACTGAACCCTACCTACATGCTGGGCACTGCTCTGGTTACTGAGATTAAATAATGAATAAAATAAAGCCCTTTCTTCTACAAAGCTTGTGTACTAATGAGGACGAAAGGGAAAGGCATAAGACTCCATGACTCATGGTTTAAAGAAAAAAAAAAGGAGAAGTATTACAAGAATGAATAGAGCAGAGAGGGAGGAAGAGAACACACCATGGGTCGGGGGAGAGGTGCTCCTGGTTTGTACAAAGCATCTAGGGTTAGCTACCGTGGTAAGATTACATTTAAAGTAGAGTCAACAGAGATAAGAGGAGACCCCTGTGTATATGTGGCGATAGAGCACCCAAGCAGAAGAATCATCAAGAAGAAAAGACCTGGAATCCTGAGGCACACAGTGTGTTCTAGAAACAGCAAAGCATGCTCTAGGATGGCTGCAAAGAAATGAGCCCAGGAAGAGGGAAGAGATGCAATCTGAGAAGAGAAGGGGGCAAGATATGGGGCAGTGCTACCATGCAGGTCAGGAAGTCTAGAACAACTCTAAAATAGGCAGGCAAAGAAAGGTAATAAAGGGGAGCAGAGGAAGAGGCGATCAAGGGAAACTAAGCACAATGTTTTAAGGGAGGAAGGAGGGAGGCATAAGTATGGTAGAAGTGGAGAGTTAGTATGAAACAAGTCGAACTTAGGGATAGTCTATGGAGGGGGTCTCAAAATTTTCTGATACCTTTGTTGATGGAAAAAGAAAGAAAGAGGATGAGAAGGCAACATGATTGCAGAGCTGGTAACCTGCGCTATTACAGAGTGGAAATAGTGCTCAGGTGAGAAAGACAGGGGCAGGGACAGGTTAATGGGCAGTAAGTAGGCAATGTGAGCTTAGTATCAAGCATGTTAACCTCTATCAAGTATATAAGTACATGAATAGAGATGTAACATGAACAAATGGCCACATGGATGTTAGAGAGATGTCAAAGTTGAGGCATCAACTGGGAGTCACCCAGCTATTGGTAGAATAAGACTCCATGAGAATAGTAGTTGAAATTACCTAAGACATTTTGGTAGACAGACCAGAGAAGATGCCTAAGAATGAGACCTAGGAAACCACAAAATCTAGGATCCCAAGGAAGATGACTTAGACCAGCAGAAGAGGCAACAACATGACAAACCATGTAACCAGAGGTCAGAATTCAAAGAACAATCCAGTCAGTACTTTCTAAGGCATCCCCATTTGTCAGCGTAAACTAGCTTTGCCTACAATTATTTCTTATTGGAGATGTCAATATTATTTCACTTTCCACTCTCATCTATTTTTCAATTATCCTCGAGGAATACTGAAGTCCATGGTATGTCAATAAACTTATAAAATAACTTTGGTGACATGAATTTGACTTCAACTGGACACTGCCATTCCTGGGCTGGACAGTGAACATTAATCAAGGAACCAGGTTTGATTCAGAAGGATGATGATCAAGCTCTTAGAATTTCAAGCCCAGAGCTGAGGAGATTGTTCAGTCAGTGTCTACCACACAAGCCAGTGGATCCTTAGAGCTCATGTGAAAATAACTGGGGATGGTAATTTCTGCATACAACCCAAGCCCTGGAGAGGTGAACACACACGGATCCCAGAGCTTACTGGCAGCCAGCCTGAGCTAATGAAACTCGGTTCAATTAGAGGTTGTATTCAAAGACGAGGTGGATGACAAGTAAGGAATTACTCCTGAAGTTGTCCTCTGACTTCAACATACATACACACACCAAAGAGGGAGGAGTCATACGCATGTCCTCACACACAGAATTCAAGTGGAACAAAGAAACACCTCACTTAGAAGACCTGGCTCCACAGCCTCACTAAGTTACCAAAAAAGATCCTCCCTTTGATGTTGTGAGGAAACTGTCATTACATGGCTCTTTTCAGTTTAAGAAACTAAAAACGCCAAAGAGAAAGATGAATGTTGCTAGAAACCAACATGGAAAAAAAGAGTTAACTTCCAGCTAAGGAAAATAGAAAACCAGCTTGTACTGATGAGAATGCTCAACACCACATTTTCTTAGATTTCAGAAAAACAAGGTTCTTAAAATAATATCTTTGTTAAGATGCAAAACCCTAACTAGAAAGTGACTTCTCACTGGAGTCACTGCTCCAAACAGAATGCATTTTATTCAGTACTTAGCTGAAGATAACTGTAAATAATCCTCACTGGTAACATAAGCAAGAATATAAAAGTCTCTAAAATAATATTTGTGAGACAAAGATAGGTTTAAATTTGTGATTCCTCAGAAAGTATTTTTTTTAAGTCTTCAGAACTTCCATCCATTGTTTCCAAGTTGGTTTGGCCATGACATTTTGGGAGATCACATTTTCCATCTTTAAAAGAACTTGATGCTCTAAAATCCAAATCACAGGAATTTTTTTAAGTGAGTGGAATTGAATCTCTGCCATTTTGAGGCACATGCAGTGGGTTCAGGAGAGGATAAGCTGATGAGGCCGGGTCTGGAAATGAGCCAACAGCAGCTAGACAAGGCTATTCATGTTGGAATAACAGCCCCACTGCTGGAGTTTATCTAATTGGTTTGTCGTTGTGTGTATTGAAAAGCTTGAGTTTTCCATCTTCTCTGTGGCAAGTATGTCCCATTTAGCATTTTTAAAAAACATATTGCCTGAGATAAAACAGGTAAGACAAAACAATTTTCCATTCCCTGAAAGAGAAGAACAACCCATCTCCAAGTATTAAAGAATTTCTTAATGGGTGTTACTTGTAAGGACACCTCGGAGAATCCACATGAGAAAGCCCATCAGAGAATGGAAGTAGAGCAAAGCAATCAAATCCTACTGTGAGGAGATGAACCCAAGTAATTGTCTGTCTGGAAGAAAAGGACGAATACAAGGAGGTTGTGCTAGGCTCTGATGCTACTTCTAACACAGATTGTAAGGCCGTTGTTTCTTTAAACAAGCCCTGTTAACTCACCCCCAGATCCCATCTCTGTCCTGTAAAGACTGTGAACAAACAGGCCTCTAAGCTTCCCCTTAAGTCTTTAATGCTTTGATGCCTTGAGAGACCTGAAGCTTCTCCAACTGCTTGAAGCCAAAGCTGAGACAGAAGCCCAGATAGTTTCACTAGTTCATGATCCTTCCTTTGTGTATCTTTATTCTCAACTGAAGAATGCAGATTTTCCTCAAACTTATACACTAAGATGCTTGGAAGACCTGAAATTATATGTTAATACCCTTGTCTTTTAGAAGAAAGTTTCAAACCTGAGCTTAGTATAGGCGCATATGTCCATTTCTTGTCCCAAGGGAAACCTTGGTGAGATAAAGGTTATTCATGTATTAAAATAAAATAACTGTTCTACTGAGGTTTACAAATTGGGATTCAGTGCAAGATTTTATTTGGTATGGTGGGTATGTAGGAATGGGGTTCCCTTGACTAAAAAATGCTTGAACACTGGTGAGGGGTTCCGCTGATAAAGGTGCTTGACAGTGAAGCTTGGCATCTAAGCTTCCTCCTGGACCTCTCATGATGGAAGGAGAGAAACAGCTTCCACAGTTGCCTATTGAGCTCATCATTGCACACACACACACACACACACACACAGTGTGTAGGTTGCAGAATAGCTTCAAACAAATGCAAACCAAAACATCTTCTCTAAAAAAAAAAAAAAAAAAAAAAACCTTAAAATTATTCCCAAGTGTTATAAAGCATGCCTACAATTACAGAGTCAAGAAAGTGCAGACAGGATGACAAGCTTAAGTCCATAGCCTGGGCTACATACTGAGTTCCAGGTTGGCCTTATGTATGAGTAGAACTAGAGATAGCAGCACATACCTTTAATCCCAGCACTCAGAAAGTTGATGCAGAAGGATTGCCACAAATTTAAAGCCAGCCTGACAGGAAAACCTACTTCTATAGAAGCTACTTAAAGTACACACGTAAACACATATAAAACGAGTTTCAAAAACATTACCTTATAATAGGGTGACAATAGCCCTACTAGACATATAAGAGGTTAACAAATAAAAAGGCCAATGCCAAGAATTTTTTTTTCTTTTGGAGTTGTTATCCAGTAAGTTTCCATAGTGCCCCCCCAACACTGCAGACTGTTTCCAATGCTCAACCTTCCCCTCCAAAACTTGGTAGAAAGGCCTATGTCTAAACATATGCTTGAGTCATAGAAAACAAAGAAATCAAGCTGGTTCTCACCTGAAAGCTTCATTGTTATTGGCTAGCTTTCATGGTGCTGGAAGGTGCAATGCATGCTTAAAGAGGAGAAAAGTAATCACAAGACCTACCCAACGGTGAGCCCTGGAGCCTACATTGTTGACTGGTTTGGAGAGACATGATCACTAGCGCAATAGTTGCACTATTGCATAAGAGTAACCAAGCAATTTATGGTTGAATCTAAAACCTACTCCAAAGTTGAAAATGCTATCTAGCACCAATTCAATATCAGGGCCAAAAATCTGTTGCTAGACAGATCAAAGGCCCTAGGGGAGAACGTATTGCAACTATTCTACTAACCAGAAATAGAATTAAACTGACTCTTAATGACTTACTGTCATGCTTATAGATTAGTGTACCTCTGAACCCTCTCAGAGAAGCTGCTTTTTATAGCAAATGGCGATTACCACAGACACCTACAAGGAGTAAAGAAACAAAGAATGAAAACTATGGAAAGCTCAGCACGAAACAGGACCTCAATACTATACTCTCTCCTCCCACTGCTCAGGAATCGTTGGAAAAGAGGGGATAGAGGTGGTGGATAACTACAAGAAAACTGTTTCTCTGGACAGGGCATGGAAGTTGCACATATGAATTCACAGCAATTATGACAGTATGCACAAAGCCTGCACAAGTTCAATCCAGACAAAGTCCCAGCATGGAAAGGGGATAATGTCATCTCCCAGCCTGCCTAAGCTAATCGATGCCTCCTAGAAGAGGATGGGTCAGTTTTCTTTAAGGCACAGCTCCTAGTGGACTGACCATACACCAGTGGAAGCCTACACATACAAGTGTTCATGAGCAGCACCAACTGGACATGTGTGTGTGTGTGTGTGTCTGTGTGTGTGTGTGTGTGTGTCTGTGAGTATGTATGATAAAAGGTGGGAGAGTAGAGAACAGTGGTGAATCTGGGTGAAGTGGAGGAAAGAAGTGATGTGATCAAAAATCAAAATACACTGAACAAAATTCTCAAAGAACTCCTGCAGGGTATCGAGGCAGATGCTAAGACTCATAGCCAAACTTTGGGCAGAGAGCAGGGAATCTTATGAAAGAAGTTGGAGATAGTAAGACCTGGAGAGAACAGGAGCTCCACAAGGAGAGCAACAGTTCCAAAAAGTCTGGGCACAGGTGTCTTTTCTGAAACTGATATTCCAGCCAAGGAACACTCATGGAGATGGCCTGGAACCCCTGCACGGAGGTAGCCTATGGCAGTTCAGTATCCAAGTGGGCTCCAAAGTAATGGGGACATGGACTGTCTCTGAAATGAACTGATTGGCCTGTTCTTTGATCACTTCCCCCTGTGGGGGAAGCAGCCATACCAGGCCACAGAAGAAGACAATGCAGCCACTCCTGATGAGACCTGATAGACTAGGATCAAAAGAACGAAGAGGAGGACCTCCCCTATCAGTGGACTGGGAGAGGGACATGGGTGGGGAAGAGGGAAGGTGGGATTGGGAGGGGAGGAAGGAGGGAGGTACAGGGGGGATACAAAGTGAATAAACTATAATTAATAAAAACTTAAAAGTGGAAAAAAGAATATTTGAAACTTTTTTTCTCTGGTTTGTTGTTGTTTGAGTCATATTTCTGTGCAGCCTTAGCTGTTGTGGACCTTACTCTATAAACCAGGCTGGCCTCGAACTCAGGAATCTGCCTGCCTCTGCCTAACAAATGTTGCCTGTTAAAACTAATTAATTAAATTAAATAAATCTCCAAAAGGAAAGTGCAGGAATAAACAGGGAAAAAATAAAGAAAAAAAAGAATACACAAGTAGACAAAAGAAAAACTTCCTTAAAATAACCACAGAACCACCTTCCATCTTTGTCCTCAGTCCAGGTTCTGCTTTCTAGAGCCAATGATTTTATATTCTACCTGGTAACCTTGCACCCTTTGAAAATTGATATCATACATCCTGTACCTTCCTACAACAAACATTCTTCGGTTCCTCCTGGTGTCTTGATTGACCTGGGTGCCTGTTTCCCAAGCATTCCAGGGTCTACTTCTCTATGCAAGCTACATGAATCATCAAGACCCACGCAGACAACTGTCACTGCCCCTAAACTATTCTCCTCTTAATAATGCTAGGATCGTTTTAGCCTTTCATGGAAATCATAACTCTTATTACTAAAATATTGAACCTACAATGACCTTCTAGTCCTTCTCACATTCAGTAATAAACAGTCTACTTGTTCATTCTAAACCAAGGGACTTAGGCTGACTTGAATTTCTTCCTCTTGTAAGACTTCATTCCAATCTGTTGAGATTTCACTGAATCCTGATTCATTCTCTTTCCTGTTTCCTGGAATCTGTGATTTTGATTAACAATGATGACCTCAACTTCTTCTTAAGAAAAGCTAGAAGAAGACAGAAGAATATGGCAAATCTCAAAGCCTTCCATCCAGGATGATATAAATCTATTAATATAGACTTGAAGCAGTATTTCAAGCTGACATTATATTAACGGGAAATTAAAAACATTCAAAATATCAAAAAAAAAACATGCAAGGAAAATGAACGGTCCCACCGAGGCTTTTTCTTTGTAGACTGTGTGTGCATGGCTTCACTGCATTGCTATGAATCTGGTTGATTTGTTTGTATGTGTTGCCCTCTAAGAAATCAGTTTGTTTGCCATGGGATCATCTAATTCAGTCATTCACATGACACAAATCAGTTTTCAGTCTGGTCCTTTGAGGCACTTTGAATTTAGCTGATAACTTGCTCACCACCTGCAAATGTCTGGTGTTGAATCATGACAATTTTTCATCAGAGACCCTACAGCAATGGGTAATTGCTAATCATGAGAGTGCCAGGTGGCTCTCAAGTGTGGGCCAAATCAAGTATTATAAAACTTAATAAAGAGATTTCTTTAAATGATAAGTCAAGACATCTCAGAAATAGACTAATTCAACTGAAGATCATATTTTCTGCAGCTAAGATGTAACCTATCATTTTACTTAAATCAGTGCACTAAAATTTTATTCCAACATTTATTCGTGTGACACAGGCAACTTACTTAACCTTCACTAATTATCTCCATCTTGCCATCTCAAGGATTTCCTAACAATGAAAATCAAAATGTCTGGAAATAAATTGCCTTAATTTCCAAGTCTGACCATGGCATCACAATGATACCTGAAAATAAGTGCCCAAGACTCAAGGCTGGATGAGTGACTTTCCTCTGAAAGCACTCATTAGGTTAGAACTTCTTTGTTTTCAATTTTGTCAAGAGGGGAAAGGTGATGCTGCAAGCTACTTCTTTGCCTGTTCTCCATCTAATTTACTACTTAGTCACCTGGCTTGCCTTTACCTCCAGAAATCTCTTAGTACAAATTTAAAATAGTGTTCCTCACATTGAACTACAATGTCATCCTTGAACTTCCAGTCAGAATTTATGAATGAAAAAATATAGCTACTGTAAATTATTCTTCAATAACAAATTTAACCTCATACCCCATCAGTTTAACATATAAATATTTCCTTCTTATAGTTACATCTCTCATTGTGCCAGAATGACTTAACAAAACCAGTTACAGAAAGGGGAGGTGCATTGTGGCTCATGGTTTAAGAGAACAGTCCATCATGGCAGAAAGGATGTGATAATGGGGTTTTGAGGCACCTGTCCACATTGTGTTCAAGTGAGAAGAGAAAAGTGATTGCTACTGCTCACCTCACCTTCTCCCTTTTTATCCTACTTTGTTAGTCCAGAGCCTCTGTCTGTGAGCTGATATTGCCTTACTTTGGAATGAGTCACTCTTCTTCTAGAAACACCCACATAGATACACTCAGAATGTTTCTCCTAGGTAAAGTGGATAGTGAAGATTCACCACCTCATTCGTGGTTCCTGTTCTGCCGGGTTGGTAGAAATTCTGATTAGCATGATGATCATTATGGAACGCCAAAATCCTAACTTATGGCTTTCAGGGCATTGAGAAGGGAGGGAAAGAAGAAGCATGATAACTTCAGATCACCTTAGTTTGGAAAAAAAGAAACCTATACTCTCCTCCACATGGATACAAATGGGCAGCATCTATATCCATTTTAGTCAGAAAACAAATAAAGTAAATGCTGGAAGCAGTATAAGTCTTTCACGTGGTGTTTCTTAAATTCAAAATAATAAGAATGTGAGTCAGAGTGTGCTTCTCTTGGTGATCTTTTGGGATTAAAACTTTCTGATAAACCCAGCTCTTGGATTATTAACTATTTTGGCAACAATTATGACTGTGTGGTTCCTAGGATATGTTCTCTTCCCCAGTGTGACCTTGTCCCTGCTCTAGCAATCATGTACATCAGGTAGAGTCACATGTGTCATGGCAGTACAAAGGGCGAGAAACACCCAGAGCGTGTATATGGAAGCCATCACGCAAAAGGAACTGTTGGCCCTGGGAGCTCCGAGGTTGCTCTCTAGCGACCAACCACTTAGAGTCACAACCTTTCTGAGTTCTGGACCTAAAAACTCATAAGCCACATAAAACAGTTTTAAGTCTCTAAGTCTTGACATCCTTACTGAATGTAACAATAAACAATAGTAAATGAATTTTCTGCCCAGGGATGAGGTAGGGATGAGTGATGAAAAATGAGTCCAGCTTGGAACACTGTACTCTGTCTACAGATTTACACTGTCTTTATGTTGGTCTTTTGTTTGGTTGTTTTCTGTGGTGCTGTTTATATCCTACAATCAGTTTTAGCTTGTATATGGTATAAACTATAAGAATTAGAGGTTGCCGTAATTTGAATATTGAATGGCCTCCAAATGCCCATGTGTTCTAGGATTGGCCCCGGGGTAGCACTATTAGAAGAAATGGGATAAGGCCTAAGGAAAGGTTCTTGGGTCACTAGAGATGCTCCCTGAGAGGAGATAGTGAGGCTCTCTCTCCCTGCTCTTCCGCGCTCTGCTTCCTATCTCGTGATCTAAGGGGTTTTGCTATCCCGGGCACTGCAGCATCCTCACCACAGAACCAAGATTTCAGAATCAACTGATCATGGGCTGAAATCTCCAGAGCTGTAGGCCAGTGGACTTCTTTTCTCTATGTAAGTGTATTGCCTCAGGTACTGTGTTACAGTGGTGGGCAGCTGATTCCACAGGAGTTGCTGCCAAATTTCATTTTGTGCATGTTTTCAGTCTATGAACTTGCCAATATTGAAGGAACTAGTAAAAAAATCACTTCCCCATCAAAAAATCCAGTCTTAGTCCTGTTCCAGAAGTTTATAGACTTGAAAAAAAAATCTGGAAGAAGTGAGCTTTTTACTTAGCTGTGACATCAGCCATTGCTGAGTCAAGGAGAATGTGTGCTGTGTAAGGAGCATAGAAGGAAGTTGGGAGTTCTGATCACAGCTCTGTCACTTAACATCTGGGTGAGCTCCAGAGAAGCACTTTTCCTCCATGGTTCCAATGTTCTCATCTACAAAATAACGAATAACACCAGCTGAGCTTATCTCATGGGCCTACTGTGTCCATCAAATACAGTAGCCAGAAAGAGTCACTGACAACCGTTAAGTGTTACTGTTGTGCTCAGAGATTCAGGGCGGCACTTTAAGCTGAGAGCTGACAATTCTAAAAATAACCTCACTAAAAATGTGTAGGAAATAAGTATAAAAGAACATCAATTTTTTTTAAAAAATTTAAGCCAGTGCCTTATCAAATAGGAAATTACATGGGACTTAGATTTTTCTTTGAAGTGTGAAGGAAACGTGAAGACTTACTGGCACACTCTCCCTACCTCAGCTCTGAAGAAAGAATGTGTCCAGGGCTCTCTAATTCCTCTCTGAAGTTTGTGGCCTCCACATCTCTCTGGAGTGGAAGACTTATGGAGGAGATTATGAGTATTGGATAAATTCGGATTTTCCCCTTTTTAATTATTTACATTTGTTCTTGAGCAGTTCTGTACACGTATATATTGCATTCTAATTACTGTCACCCAGCCTCTCTTATCCCCTTCCCACCCTATCGCCAACCCCTCCTTCCTACAGGCCCTTTCTCATAGTCATACTTGTCATCTTTTCTGCGATTCACCCATTTTTTGGGTTTGTTTGTTTGGTTTTTTGAAATTATAATTACGTCATTTCCCCCTTTCCTTCTCTCCCTCCAAACCCTCTCATATCCTCCTTGGTCTCTCTCAGATTCATAGTTTTTTATTAACTGTTGCTGAATACATATTTGTATATATATTCCTAAATACACAAATACAACCTGCCCAATCTATGTAATATTACATATATATATATATATATATGTAATATATATATACTGACATATATACATATATGTTTTCAGATTTGACCATTTGATACTGGATAATCAATTGATGTGCTCTTGCCTGGTGTGGCGGTTTGAATAGGTATGAATAGGTACCTATGTCAAACACATAGATTCATGTGTTTGAATGCTTGGCCATAGAGACATTATTAGGAGGTTTGGTCTTATCTGAGGAGGTATGGCCTTATTAGAGGAAGTGTGTCACTGTGGAGGAGGGGCCTTGAGGTCTTAAATGCTCAAGCTACACCCAGAGTG
Source organism: Pachyuromys duprasi (assembly GCA_028658305.1). NCBI lineage: Eukaryota > Metazoa > Chordata > Mammalia > Rodentia > Muridae > Pachyuromys > Pachyuromys duprasi. The sequence continues at coordinate 147,581,745 of CM053766.1, read as the reverse complement.
AAAGACACCCAGTCTCCTCCTGGTTGCCTTCAGATAATGATGTAGAACTTTCAGCAACTCAAGCTCATCTGCCTGCACCTGCCATGCTTCCTGCCATAATGATAATGGACTAACCCTCTGAAACTGTAAGTAAGCCCCAATTGTTTTCTTTTATAAGAATTGCCGGGGGGGGGGGGCAGGGGGGCAGGACAAGATGGCGGCGCCAGGAGGACTCCGATTCTGAGCTGCAGAACAGCGACCAAGGGACTGAACTCTGGGCCCTAAAACAACAGCGATCCGGTTTCCCAGGTGTGAGGAAGCCCCAAGTGTGGAAATTGGCCCTGTCCACTCCCAGGACACCCAGCCAGAACCCGGAAGAGATCCCCAGTCCCTCAGGCAGCTGGTCGCCAGAACAGAATCACATGCCTGCTTGACCTGATCACCTTCCCAGGCTGAACGGTGGGCACAAAAAACACAGTTTTTTGGAGTCCCAGTCCTGAGAAAAACCCACAGGGAAGGAAGGAAACAGGACTGCCCTAGGTCACCCAGCCTTCCCAGGAAAAGGATCTCTCAGAAAGGTGGGCTTGCACAGGCCATCTCTGAACTAGCCTCCACCCCCCAGCACAGAGACGTGCTGTGTGCCCAACTCTCCATCACAAAAGAACTGTGTACCCCAGAGCATCAGAGCCTGGAGTGCCCGGTCAGGAGAAAACCCCACAGGGAAGGAAGCAAACAGGGACTGAGCTAGGGTACCCAGGATCTCCCTGGAAAAGGTCCCCTAGATCGGCAGGAACTCGTGGTCAGCCCAGAGACCTGCTGAGCACAGATCTGCACGACCCAGAGCACCAGACCCCAGGTTTCCCTGTCTCCAAATTGGTGAATCGAGGGGCTGTGGAACCCAAAACAACCATACCAGGAGCCCAGGGAGAAGGGGCACAAAACCTGATCTGAGTCCAATAGGACACAGGTCAACTTTGGTCATCTCTGTGGACTTCTCCTGGGGAATTGATTCCCGGGCACTTCCTCCCAAGGAAGGAAGCAGCAGCGGATGTAGCCAAGCCTGCAGCAGAGGAAGCAGGGGGGAGATACCACAGCCAGCAGGAAAGCAGCAGCGGAGGTACCCCTAACAGCAGTGAAGCAGAGGAGGCAGCCCGCAGTGCACACAGCAACCTGCAAGGAGCACAGGCGGCATGTTCCAAGCACAGATCTCCAGCATTCCCCCACAGCCTTGTCTGAGGGGGTAGCAGCTGAGGAAGCAGATAGTGCTTCCCAACTCAGGGAGCAGAATGCAGCCTGCTGGGCTCACAGCTTCCAGCTCAGAACTCGGGGCCAGGCGCAGAGAGTCCACAACTGAACACGTGTCCCATCCACAGCGCCAGCCACAGACCTCAGAGTCCAGCCAGCTGACCTCGCCTCAATCTGTAGACCACTGGGATTTCAGGAAACCTGCTCAAGAACAACTGAAGCAACAACACACACTCTCAAACCTCTGGTCCCCACTGATCTTCCTGAAAAATTCTACAGACACCAGAGTAAGACAGTTCCAGTCCAAAGGTCAGATTTGAGGAAGAAAAGAGAAGATTATATATAAGCAATGATGGAAGGTCGACATAAGAACTCACCCAACAAAAAACAGGAAACCATGGTACCACCAGAATCACCAAAAACTAATGGATATTTTAATTCAGTAGAAATTCAGGAAAATGACTTTAAAGCTATGATTATCCAGTTAATTCAGGAACAAAAAGAGGAAACAAACAGAACTCTCAAAGAAATTCAAAAGAATATAATGGCCCACATAAAGGAACAATTAGAAACATATAGAGAGGAAACAAATACAAAAATAGGAGCCACCTTCAATCAGATGAAGGAAATAGTGCAAAGCATGAAAACAGAATTAGAATCTATAAAGAAAACACAAACAAAGAAAAACCTGGCACTGGAGAACTTAGAGAAAAGATCAGGAACCACAAAGGTAAGCATCACTAATAGAATACAAGAGATGGAAGAGAGAATCTCAGGAGCTGAAGATACACTTGCTGAAACTTTGTCACTCAAAGACAAACTAAAATCAGAACAGTTCCAAACACAAACCATTCAAGAAATCAAGGATGCCATGAAAAGATGAAACCTAAGAATAATAGGAATGGATGAAAAAGAAGACTCCAGGTTCCAAGGACCGGAAAATATTTTTAAGAAAATCATAGAAGAAAATTTCCCTAATTTAAAGAAAGAGATGTCCATAAACATACAAGAAGCCTACAGAACACCAAATAGACTAGACCAGAAAAGAATTACCTCATTTCATATCATAGTCAAAACAATAACCCTACAAAACAAAGAAAAAATATTAAAGGCAGCAAGGGAAAAAGGTCAAGTAACATATGAAGGGAGACCTATCAGAATCACACTAGACTTCTCATCAGAAACTATGAAAGCCTATGAAGGGCCGGAGCAGAGGTCATGCAATCTTTAAGGGAACACAGATGCCAACCAAGACTACTATACCCAGAAAAGCTTTCAATCAACATAGATGGAGAAAACAAAATAATACATGACAAACAAAATTTAAGCAATATCTACACAGCAACTCAGCCCTACAGAAGATATTAGAAGGAAAACTCCAATCCAATGAAAACAACTACACCAAAGAAAATATAGGATACAGACAATCTCCCAGCAAAAATTAAAACAGGAAGAAAAGCAATGAATCATAGTAAGACCACCAACTCCACAATAAAAGGAACTAACAGTCATTGGTCACTATTATCTATCAACATTAATGGACTCAACTCTCCAATAAAAAGACACAGACTAACAGAATGGTTGCGGAAACAGCATCCAACATTCTGCTACATTCAAGAAACACACCTATGCAACAAAGATAAACACTACCTCAGAGTAAAGGGCTGGAAAATTGTGTTTCAAACAAATGAACACGGAAAACAAGATGGGATAGCGATCCTTGTATCTAATAAAATAGACTTTCGACTAAAACTAATCAAAAAAGATAAGAAGGGGCACTTCCTTCTCATCAAAGGAAAATGCCAACAGGAGGACATCTCAATTTTGAACATCTATGCCCCAAATACAAGACCAGGTACATTTGTAAATAAAACATTATTAAAGCTGAAATCTCACATAGATCCCAACACCTTAATAGTGGGAGACTTCAACAATCCACTCTCACCAAGAGACAGATCATCCAGTCAGAAGCAAAACAGGGAAACAAGGGCACTCACAGAGACCCTAAATCAAATGGATCTAATAGATTGTCTACAGAACTTTTCATACAAAGTCAAAAGAGTACACCTTCTTTTCAACACCACATGGAACCTTCTCCAAAATAGACCATATAGTTGGTCACAAAGCAAACCTCAGCAGATACAAGAAGATTGAAATAATTCCTTGTATCCTATCTGACATCATGGTCTAAAGCTGGACCTCAACAACAACAGAAACAGCAAAAAGCCTGCACATACATGGAAACTGAACAACTTGCTACTCAAGGACAGCTTGGTTAGGGAAGAAATTAAGAAAGAAATTAAAGACTTCCTAGAATTCAATGAAAATGAAAACACAGCATACCCAAACCTATGGGACACAATGAAGGCAGTGTTAAGAGGAAAGTTCATAGCACTAAGTGCTTTCAAGAAGAAATTTGAATCATTTCATACAAGCAACTTAATGGCCCAACTGAAAGCCCTAGAAAAGAAAACAAAAGAAGCAGATACACCAAAGAGGAGCAGACAATTGGAAATAATCAAACTTAGAGCTGAAAACAATCAATTAGAAACAAAAAAATTCAAAGAATCAATGAAAAAAGAGCTGGTTCTTTGAGAAAATCAACAAAATAGACAAGCCATTAGCCAAACTAACAAAAAGGCAGAGAGAAACAATCCAAATCAACAAAATCAGAAATGAAAAGGGGGACATAACAAATACTGAGGAAATCCAAACAATCATTTGGTCTTACTACAAAAACCTATATGCGACAAAATTTGAAATCTAAATGAAATGGACAATTTTCTTGATAGATTCCATCTACCTAAATTAACTCAAGATCAGGTAGAAAAATTGAATAGACCTATATCACCCAAGGAAATGGAAGCTGTCATCAACAGTCTCCCTTCCAAAAAAAGCCCTGGGCCAGATGGATTTAGTGCAGAATTCTACAAGACCTTCAAAGAAGTGCTAACTCCAATTCTCTCTAAACTATTCCACAAAATAGAAACAGTAAGAACATCACCAAACTTTCTATGAAGCCACAGTCACCTTGATACCTAAACCATATAAAGACCCAACAGAAAAGAGAACTTCAGACCTATCTCTCTTATGAACATTGACACAAAAATACTCAATAAAATAGTTGCAGACCGAATCCAAGAACACATAAAAGATATCATCCACATTGACCAAGTAGGCTTCATCCCAGGCATGCACGGGTGGTTCAATATTCAGAAAGCCATCAATGTGATCCACCATATAAACAAACTGAAGGAGAAAAACCACATTATCATCTCCTTGGATGCTGATAAAGCTTTCGACAAAATCCAACATCAATTCATGTTTAAAGCCTTGGAGAGATCAGGGATACAAGACACATACCTAAACATAGTAAAGACAATATACAGCAAGCCTATAGCCAACATCAAACTCAATGGAGAGAAACTTAAATCAATCCCACTGAAATCAGGGACAAGGCAAGGCTGCCCATTGTCTCCATATCTCTTCAACATAGTACTTGAAGTCCTAGCTAGAGCAATAAGACAACTAAAAGAGATCAAGGGGATACAAATCAGAAAGGAAGAGGTCAAAGTATCCCAATTTGCAGATGATGTGAGTATACATGAGTGACCCCAAAAATTCAACCAGAGAACTCCTTCAATTGATAAAAACTTTCAACAAAGTGGCTGGATGCAAAATCAACTCAAAAAAATCAGAAGCCCTCCTGTACACCAAAGACAAAATGGCCAAGAAAGAAATTAGGGAAACAACACCTTTCACAATAGCCACTAATAACATAAGGTACCTTGGGGTGACTCTAACCAAGCAGGTCAAAGATCTGTTTAAGAAAAACTTGAAGTCTCTGAAAAAAGAAACTGAAGAAGATATCAGAAGATGGAAAGATCTCCTGTGCTCATAGATTGGTAGGATTAACATAGTGAAAATAGTCATTCTGCCAAAAGCAATCTACAGATTCAATGCAATACCCATCAAATTACCAACACAATTCTTTACAGACCTTGAAAGAAAAATTCT
>CM053766.1:147551548-147576004 GCA_028658305.1 Pachyuromys duprasi | reverse complement strand
GATATTAAGACTCACAATCAAGCCCTTGGCAGAGGACAGGAAGTAATAATAAAAATAGGGGAAGTTAGTAAGACTTGGGGAGAACAAGAGCTCCACAAAGACCAAACTGAGCAGGGCACAGGGGTCTTATATGAGACAGTTTCTCCAACCAAGGACCATATATGGATATGGCCTTGGACCCCCGTTCAAATGTGGCCCATGATAGCTCAGTGTTGAACTGAAGACCCTAGTGAGGGAAACAGGGACTGTTTCAGTCTTGAACTTAATGGCTGACTCTTTGACCCTCCCCCATACATGCCAGGGAGTAACAGCCTGGCTAGATCCCAGGGGAGGACATTGCAGCCAGCCCTGAGGAGACAGGATGAGCTGGGGTTGGATGGAAGGGGAGGAGGTCCTCCCCTGTTGGTGGACTTAGAGGGGGCAGGGAGGAGATGAAGGAGGATTGGGGAGGGAGGAAGGGAATGAGGGAGGGGGCTATGCCTGGGATGCAAAGTCCCTAACCTGTGATTGATATAAAAATAAATAAATTTTAAAAAATTTAAAAAAGAATAGTGATTCCTCAAGATCCAGCTATACCACTCCTAGGCATATATCCAAAAGATGTTCAAGTACACAAAAAGGACATTTGCTCAACTATGTTCTTAGCTGCTTTATTTGTAATAACCAGAACCTGAAAACAACCCCATACTGAAAGCTATACACCTAAAGAAGATAAAAAAGAAAGAGGACCTGGGATAAGAGGATTAATATTCACTTAGAAAGTCAAATGGGATGGACATTGGATGTAGGAGACAAGAGCCTACCACAGAGGGCCTCGAAAAAACTCTTCCTAGCAGTGTATCAAAGCAAATATTAGAAACATAACCAACTCTTTGGCAGAGTGCAGGGAATCATATGAAAGAAGGGGGAGTTAGTATGACCTGGAGAGGTCAGGATCTCCGCAAGAACCAAATATGTCAGGGTACAGGGGTCTTTTATGAGACTGTCTCTCCAACCCCTGCTTGTATGTAGCAAATGGGCAGCTCAATACCCAAGTGGGTATACTAGTAAGGGGAACAGGGACTATTTTGGACATGAACTCAATGGCTGGCTCTTCGACCTCCCTGCCCCCTGAGGGAGGAGCAGCTTTGCTAGGCCACAGAAGAGGACATTGCAGCCATTCCCAAAGAGACCTGATAAGGTAGAGTTAGATGGAAGGGGAGGAGGTCCTCCCCTATCAGTGGACTTGGAAAGGTGCAGGGAGGAGATGATGGAGGGAAGGGGGGTATAGGGAGGGAACGCGGGAAGGGGCTACGGCTGGGATACAAAGTACATAACCTGTGATTAATATAAAATAAAAATGAACAGAGAACAACAACAACAAAAAAGAATTGCCATGGTCATGGTGTCTTTCCACAGCAATAAAATTCTAACTAAGGCACGTGGGTGACCCTTTCACATGTTCTTAGCATTCCTGTGTTGCCTCTGGTTCTTTGTGTAGCATTTCCACTATCTCACAAGCTTCCCTCTACCCCCTTTAGCAAGTGTATTGTTGTTCTTGTTCAGTTCAGGGTGAGGCAGTGTTGAGATCAGTGAGACTTTACAAATATAGCTTCTGACAATCCTAGGGGACATGATCTCATGGCAAACTCTCTGATCCTCCAGCTACAAACATTCTGCCCCTCTCGTGCAATGATCCCCGCACCTTAGAAGCAGGGGTTGTTTCGTGAATGTATCCATTGGGACTGGGGTTCCACAGTTGAGTGTTTTGATTGGTTGTGGTTTGCTGTTCTTGGTTCTTACTGTTGTAAAGAGTTTGCCTTGATGAAGGGTGAGGACTACATTTATCTGTGGGCATATAAACCAGTATTTACAATATAGCTAGAGATTGTGCTGGTTTAGTAAACAGGTGGTGGTCAGCTCTTCTCAAGATCTCTGACTTCACTAGCACTGGGCAGTTGTATAGGTTTCCAGTGCCAGGCCTGATTTCCCTCTGACGGAGCCAGTCTTAAGTATAATTAGAGAGCTGTTAGTCACTACCAACGTATGCACGCCACTCCTATACCCTTAAGTTACCGTGCTGTGCAAATTATTTTTGTATTCATAGGCTTCATAGCTGGGTAGAACTGGTAGTTGCTTCCCTTCTTTGTAAGCTTACATGACACCTTCTGGTAAACCTCAGGAGGGGGGTTCAAATAGGTTCCCGCTCAGGATCCTCTAAGCCCTGTCTCTGAAGTGCATGGTGTTGGCAACAATAGAGACATCCCTTCCACCTCTGGTCAGTAATCAGGGGCAATAGCAATAGAAGGTAATTCAAAAAAAGGCTTCTTATCCTGGTGTTGGTGTTATTGTTATGTGGTCTTTAGCTCTTGAGGGAATTATTGTCAGCCCAAGTGGGGAATTTTTATTTAAGCTATATGTGAATATTTATAATCCAAGTTATCTGTATTATTTATTGTTTTAGGGAGATACTTAATAGCATGGTACCTTATGATTTTTTTCAAACACCCTTAATTTTTGTTTACTCTCCTCTCTCCCTTTCTGCATTTATCTCCCTCCCTAATTAGAGCCCTCCATACTTTCCCATTTCCCCAATCAGGTAATTTGTACACATCTGTTTCCCTATCTGTTGCTCTCCACCCCCTACCCTGGCAATGGTCCCTTTAACTCTCCTGATTTCTGTGGTTGCTCAAAGATATTTACTCATATCTAAAGATTTGGAGCTATACACCTGCAATGAGAGAAAACATGTGACATTTGTCTTTCTGGGTCTGGGTTACTTCACTCCATATGATGACCTTTTCTAGCTCTATCCGTTGACCTGCACAGTTCATACTTTCATTTCACTTTACAACAGAATAGCATTCTATGTATTCTGTGTGTGTACCACATTTTTATTATTTATTCATCAGTTGCAAGACATTAGGTTATTTCTATTTCCCACCTATTGTGAATAGAGCAGCAATGAGCATAGCTGAGCAAGTATCTATAAAATAGGATATTGAGTCCTTTGGGTATATGTCAAGGAGTTTTATAACTGGCTCATATGATAGATTTATTTTCAGCTTTTGGAGAATTCTCCACACTGATTTCCAGTATGGTTAGACAAGTTTTCAGTCCTGCTAGCAGTGAATGGGGTCCTCTTTTTCCCATACCCCTCCCAACCCCACCAGCATTTGTTATCAGTTACTCTGTTGTTCTTTGTCATTCTGACTGAGGAAAGATGAAGTCTTAAAGTTGTTTTTATTTGCATTTCTCTAATTGATAGGGGCAGTGGACATTTTTTGAGATGTTTCTTAACTATGTTTTCTTTTTTTGAAAACTCTCTGTTCAGGTCATAGTCCATTTTTTTGAAGGCGTTGTTTATTTTTTGACAGCTTGCTCAAAACTCAAAAAGCCTAAAAAGCCAAAGAGCTAAGGCTCAAGAGCTAGAGAGCGAAAGGCCCCTCTCCTTCTACAGGCTGTCCTAACTACCCCTCAACTCAAAGTCCCGCCTACTTTTTAATCCCTGTTACTTTGACCTAGGGTTAACTTTACTAAATCCTGTGTACAGAAAGCTCTTGGATTAAAGGTGTGTGCTAGGGCTGGGTGAACCACAACATAATCACCTTTTATAATAAATAGAAAGTTCTTGGATTAAAGGTGTGTGATAGGGCTCAACCACACCAAACAAGAAACAGGGTTTTATAGTTAACAATTCTGGGGCTTCACAATGTGATCAAATATTCTGCAACATTCAAATGTATAGTTGGTAAAGATTTTCTTCTGTTCTCTGGGTTGCCTCTTCACCAGGTTGATTGATTGTCTCTGCAGAAGTTTTTTAGATCTATGAAGTTCCTCTCACCAGTTGTTGGCCTTATGAGCAAATGTTCAGGATGTTCTTTCCTACACTTACATCATGTGATGAATTGCCTGTGTTCTTCCAGCATTTCCAGCTTTTATGTTTAGGTCTTTGATCCGTTGAGAGCTAGTTTTATACAAGGTAGTAGATTCAGGTCTATTTTCATTCTTCTGCATATGGACATCCAGCTTTCCCGTACTATTTGTTGAGAATCCTTTCTTTTCTCCATTGTTCTGTTTTGGCAACTTTATCAAGTATTAAATGGCTGATGTTTGAATCCTGGACTTTGTTCCATTGATCTACATGTTTGGTTTTTTGCCAGTATCATATTTTTTTATTGTTTTTATTGTTATGTCTCTGTAATATCTTAACAGTTGGGGTAAACTCTCCAGCATTGTTAATTTTGCTCAGGAATGTTTTGCCTATCTGGTGACCCGATTATTTTTAATCAATATTGTCTATGTGACCATAGGTTTTGAACTAGTTTTTGTAACCCAGTGAGCTCAGGCGTGGGTAGAAAACTGGTGACAGTACATGCCCGCACATACTCCAAATCTATCAGTAAACAGTAGTTCATCAAGGAGGTTAGGACACAATAAGACCCTCCTTGATCTGAGATTGACTGTTGTCAAGCCAAGTCTTTTATTTTTAATTAATTTATTTTCTAATGACTTTACAGCCTGACCAAAGACTCCTTCTTTCTCTCCTTCCAGTCCTGTCCTTCCACCTTCCTCCCCTGATTTCCCCCTCCCCTTCTCAGGAAAAGGGAGCCTACCCATGGGTTCCAACCCACCCTGGCACATCAAGTGGCAGTAGGGCTAAGCACATCTCTCCCACTAAAGCTTAGCCAGGCAGCCCACCTGAGGGAAAGAGATCCAAAGGCAAACAACAGAGTGACTGACAGACAGCTGTACTTTCATTGTTAGGGGACACACATGATGACCAAGCTGCATGTCTGCTACATATGTGTAGGGGGCCTAGGTCTAATGCAGCATGTTTTTGTTTGGTGGCTCTGTCTCTGTGAGCTCACATGGGTCCAGGTTCATTTACTCTGTAGGTCTTCTAATGATGACCTTGACCCCTCTGGCTCCCTCAATCCTTCCTCTCATTCTTCTACAGAACTCCTGGAACTTGACCTATTGTTTGGCTATAGGTCTCTGCATCCATTTCCATCAGTTGCTGGATGAGGCCTCATGGAAAACAGTTATGCCACACTCCTGTCTGCAAGCATAGCAGAGTAAAATTAGTAGTGTCAGGGGTTGGCTCTTTCCCATGGGGCAGGTCTCAAGTTGGGCCAGTCAATCTCTGCTCCTTCTTTATCCCTAAACTTCTTGTAGGCAAGAAAAAATTTGAGTCAAAGGTATTGTGGGTGGGTTGGTGTCCCCCTCCCTCTACTGGGAGCCCCCTGACTACAGGTGTTAACTTCAGGCTCCACATCCCCTGCTGCTGCTGCGTCTCAGCTAGGATAACCCCCACAAACCACTGGGAGCCTCCCAGGCCCAGAGATGTCCCCTCACCAGTTTCTGATCTTTCTCCTGGTCCTCCCCCTACACACACACACACACACACACACACCGCTCTCCCCACACCTGATCCCCATCCCCATTTCCCTCCCCACACCTTCTCCAACCCAGCTCCCTCTCTCCCTCTCTCTACTTCAGACATGTATTTTATTTCCCCTTCTGAGCGAGATTCAACCATCCTTCCTTGGGCCTTTCCTGGAGTCTTTGGATCTGTAAATTGTAGGAGGTCCATCCAATACTTTATAGCCAATAATACCCACTTATTAGTGAGTACATACCATGTGTTGTCTTTCTGCCAAGTCTTGTACAGACCCCGTGCCGGCTGCTACAACTGCTGTGAGATTATGTTTGCAGAGTTTGTCTCATACCCTGAAGACTATTTCATAACCCTTCTTGCTATCATCTGGCTCTTAAGAGTCTTTCTAATTCCTGTTCCATGATGTTCTCTGAGTCTCAGAGGTGGAAGCATAAATGTCCTATTTACGCCCAAAAGTGGCAGGACACTTATACATCTCAGCATCTTGAACAGAATATGAATCTCCATGTTGATCAGCATTACCCGGAAAGGGAAATTTCTCTTACTAATGATGAGAGCAGTTTCTGAATATCCAGGCAGGGTGTTGATAATATGCACCTAAATTCTGACCTTAATATCAGGTTCAAAATGCCACTTTCCATCTATTTTATTTTTCACACTCTCATCTGTAAGATGTGCTTAATAATTGGAGTACCTATGTTGAGGTTGGGCGTGGGCACTACGTGGGACGAAGCTAGATTATGTGTTCAAAAGATGACATCCATGACTGGTGATATTTTGTCATCTGGCATTTAACTTTATAGGGACTAACACTGACTTCTGAAATCTATCTCAGTGTGAACACTTTTATTCACGGTTCTCCTTCAACAACTTTAAGTGTCATAAAAATCATGTTGAGTTATGAATAGATGATTTTATTCTCATTGTGGTTTTATCAAAATAATAGTTTACAGATTTAAAAATCAAGTGCAGGCTGTAACCCTCAATGACAGCTGTATTTTGTGGCAGCACATTCCTAAGCCTCACCTCTCAGCCCATTGGCAACTCCTGTGCTATGGAGCACCACATTTGAAAATAGTAGATCCACACTGAAAGGTGTCAATTTGTTCCATTTCAAATGGTACATATGAACTTTCTCCTATTGTATTGAGAATTGTTTTTTTGTCGAACAAAGTCAAAATTTACTCAATTTTGCTAGACTTTAAAAAGAAAAAAACCAGATCAGGTAAGCTATAAATTTCAGCAGCTGCTGAGAGAAGAGTGGGGAAATGAAGGAAAAGAAGCTAAGCCAGCATGGAGGTCAGTCACATGGCACACAAACAGCCACACAGTCCAGAGAGGAGCTTCCGAGTCAGATCAAGGAAGCCCAAAGCGCCAGTCAAAGCGTGCTTGGGTTCGGCCAGTATCTGAAAAAACAAACAAACAAACAAACAAAAAAAAACAGACAGACAGAAAGTAACAAAGAAAAAAAGAGAAAGGAAAACGTTATATCTTGTGGCTGTTTATAGGCTGCTGAGGACAGGAAGGAAGGAAGAAGAAAGGAAGAGAAGCTTGTATCTCATGGGATGGAAAGGGATAATCATTCCAGCTATTCCATGGCTCAACCTTTGTCTGCCTTCCCAGGAGTAAGCCCGCCTTCCTGAATGCTGGTCCCTTAGCTGGGAAATTGACCTTTGTCCTTTAGGTAGTTTGGAGTGGCAGGTCTCCACCTAGTTGCTATTAGGGAATTGGGCGATAAATAACTTGGCTTCTTTGAGAATTTAACTTATTTTAAATGCAATACACACACACTCACTCACATACAAACACACAGAGTTCCTTTCACTCTTTGAATATAAAGCTAAATCAATATTCAGTGTTTATATAATTGAAGGTATATAGTATTATCTGCAGCTGAACCTCTTATAGCAATAACTTCTCTTTCTTTAAACAGCTTTTGTGTTTCCCTTGATAATAATGACTTTATTTTTTTTATTTTCTCAGTTTCTTACATTTCTGTCTAATTGTTCCTCTAGTCAGTCTAATAACTTCCTAATCTCCTCTCAGTATAGACAACACATCTGATAAACTACCCACAGTTTTATTTAACTGAGTCCCCCGGGGAGAGGTCGCCCTTGGCTTTGCTCTGTATTGCAGCTTTCTGGACCAGCCCACACCTCCTCCCTTTCAGCCTCTCCCCGGAACTTCCCCTTTGGCTGCTCAATGTTGAGTGCCTTTCTCCCAGTTCCCTACATCTATCTCTCTCCTTTCATTCTTTACTCAGTCTAATTGATAGCTTAGTGCGTTACTGATTGTTGAGTTGTAAATAAGCATCTCTTAAAATTGAGTGTCACGCCATTAGCCTGCTCCAGTGGTTCTGTTGACAGGTCAGATATTCTGGCTGTTTCCACGTATTCATCTTTCTCCCTAGAATTGTTTTAGCAATTAGTTCTCTGCATTAATTTTCCCTGATCCTTCTCCTTCTGCCACGCTCTCCGAATTGGTCTTTCCTCTCTTTCTAACTTTTCGCTCTTTTCCATGAAGGCTCGGTGTTTTTAGCAATATTTGAATATCATTTGCTAAGTTCTAATTTATAGATTCTAAGTGTCTCAGGATGTGTCTCTGTGGGCCAGCCATATATAGATATCTGCTATTTTGGAAAAAAAAAATGTTAAGTTTTGTCCTAAAGTCTTAGTTTAAATTGATTTCTGAAAATACATTTTTTTTCTGGTTGTTTCTGGCTTAAGCTTCTAGTTGGGCACCACTCCGATTTCTCCATGTTTGGCAATAGCCTGTGATTTTTGGACAGACGCCAATGGCTCAACAAGATGTGACCTGTTCCTGGAACTGGAGGTTTTGCTCAGCGGCTTAAGATGTCTAGTTGAGGTGCTGTCTCTCCCGTGAAAACTCCAGTTATACTCCTTTTACACGTGTTTATATATTAGGAAGCTTGTAGAGGAGCAGGTTTCTGTATGACCTTTCAATGGGCCTTTAGCATTGTTTGTCCCGGTAATCCCTCCTTTCCCTGCGCTCCTCACCTTCTCCCAGATTCGACCCTCCTGTTCTGGTTTCCTCTTTATCTCTTTATAGCATTATACTATATTTCCCTTCTTTAGAAGTAGAAAATACACTTTAAGTCTTTTCTTCAATTACACAAGTATCACATGAACACATTTATGTTAAAATCCATATACGTATAGAATTTTTTAAGTTGTCTAAAACACCCTTCAATCTCAGTGCTTTCCTTACAAGGAAAGAGTTGTAGGTTTCATGTAACCATTCAGCATTTTACAGTCAACTTAGATTTATATTGCATATATAAAACTTGTGTGTGTGTGTACAGAGAGAGAATGTTTTTAGCCAGAGCAGGCCCGCATTGCATGTACTAATTTTCAAATGCCCCTATTTCTTTTTCCATTTAGCTCAGTGAACTACTGAGCATTGCAGCCCACACCTACAATCCCAGCACTTGGGAGACTGAGTCAGAACTGGGAGTGCAAGCCCAAACTGCTGTTGTTGATGATGATGATGATGTTTAGGAATTCCTACATGGTGTTTCCAAAAGCTTGTGTGTATCATTTATTTAACTATTAACCTATTGATAAAATGTTATATGATTTCAAACTTCTAACTTCATAAACATGTCTTTGTTCTTTATAAACATGTGTAATCATTTATTTGAACTAAAGATCAGAAACTGAATTGTTGAGTCAAACTTGTATTTTGGTCCCAGACTGATGATAATGTTTAATCCCAACATAATATCACACAGAAATCAGACATAAGTCCTTCTGTTTCAGAGTAAGTTCACTGGCACCCTGCCACTTACTCTTTGTTCCTTATCCTGGGTAATTTGTTGTCAATCTAGTTGTTCCCTGGTGTTCCCTATCAGCAGCCACCTGCATACTGGGTCCCACCTTCAGGATAGTATGAACAGCACTTGATCAGGCCCAGTGACACATCACAGACATAGGAGGCAATGTGTAACAGCATGGTATATTATTCCAGAACTGTTACATTATAACAATGCTTCAGCTCTACCTAAGTTAAGCAAGAGATTCTTCTAATCAGGAGGTAATAAGGAGGTATGCTTCATGTTAGGGATCTAATGTCAAAATGGTACCTGAATAATTAATCGACACTTTCCATGCCCCAGCAATCTTTCCTGGTGGCTCCTGAGTATATCTGGAAGTGAAGCACAGCAAAAGATAAACTCCAAAGTCAGGTCTGAGAGCACACATCTCCTCTGAAAAGTCAATTGTTCTGTTTTGCTTTTCCATACATACCTGGGCTGTTTCTTTCTTCCTGCTGCACGACAGTCTGCCTGGCAGACCTTACAGTGACTGGACTGCAGCTCACGCTGCCCGTGCGGCTCTTTCTCCTTACTCCTTACTCCCACCTTCCCGTGAAAAAGATGTCCCTACTTGAATGCGTCGCATGCCAGAAGTTTACCATTAAGACCTTGACTTTGGATTCCAGTTGGATGTACGACAAACCTAACGATTGACAAACTATCTATTAGGGACAAACCTTTGTCCTCTTAACAAACCTTTGTCTGCTTTGTCCACCTAATCTTAGGTTTCTAGGTTTTCTATCTGCAGTGTCCCCTTCCTGGTCCTAGTCCTCTTGGAATGAGGTCAGAAGAAAGAAAAAGAAAGTGACTCCAGGCAACCATGTGTAATGATTCCTATGTAACTTCACATGCAAATACCTATTTCTTTCATTGGCTATGATTACCTTTTACCTAAATATTCTCTTTATCCCTTGAGCTATTCCTTTCAAAGATTCAAGGAAAGAAAGAAGAAAGCTTCCATTGTTGCATCAAACACAGATAAGTCCTTCCGATGTGGTGTCTCCCTCTCATCTTATTTCTGTAGCTGAGGATAAAAAGAATGTCTCCAGAGGAAGTCTGAAGAACAGTCACATTAATTAAAGGAAAGGATTTTTTTAAATAACTAATGGACACGCAAAGGAGCCTCATTAGTGGGAATATTTCCTCTGAAAGGGCACACATGCTGTGAATAAGAGTGTTATGGCTGGTTCTTTTTTTAACAAAGTGAGACCTTTTGTCTTTTTGCTATTAATAACACAGGATGAAGAGAGTGAATCTAAGGGAGTTTTGTAAATATGCCACCATAACAAGAAAATTATCAAATCTCAGCATCTCTAGTTCTCTCTGTTCTAGGATAAGACTTTTCCTCATTGCTTTTGCCATGACCAGAGAAGAATTAAGAAGTAGGACTCTTATAAGTTAGTATATGTCATGTGTGTCTTTCTGCTTCTGGGATACTTCACTCAGGATGATCTTTTCTAGATCCCACCATTTGCTTGCAAATCTCATGATTTCCTTGTTTTTAATTGCTGAGCAGTATCCCATTGTGTAAATGTACCACAATTTCTGTATCCATTCCTCCATTGAGGGACATCTGAGTTGTTTTCAGATTCCGGCTATTTCAAATAAAGCTGCTATGAACATGGTTGAGCAAATGTCCTTGTTGTATGCTTAAGTATATTTTGGATATATGCCAAGGAGTTCTGTAGCTGGATCTTGAGGTAATACTATTCCTAATTTTCTGATAGAGGGCCTCTTAAAGACTGTACCCAGCAGGGTATCAAAACAGATGCTGAGATTCATAGACAAACTTTGGGCAGAGTGTTGGGACTCTTATGAAAGAAGGTGGGGGGGATAGAAAGACCTAGAGGGAACAGGAGCTCCACAAGGAGAGCAATAGAACCAAAAAATCTGTGCCCAGGGGTCTTTTATGAGAATGATACTCCAGCCAAGAACCATTCATGGAGATAACCTAGAATCCCATGCACAGTAGTAGCCCATGACACCTCAGCCAAGTGGGTTCTCTAGTAAGGAGAACAGGGACTGCCTCTGACATGAACTCAGTGGCTGGCTCTTTTATTACCTCCCCCTGAAGGGAGGGAGCAGCCTTAGGAGGCCACAGAGAAAGACAATGCAGCCAGTCCTGATGAGACCTGATAGGCTAGGGTCAGATGGAAGGGGAAGAGGACTTCTTTCAGTGGACTAAGGGAGGCAAATGGGAGGAGAAGAGGGAGGAAGGGCAAGATTGGGAGGGGCTGATGGAGAGGGCTACAGCTGGGATACAAAGTGAATAAATTGCAATAAATAAAAAAATAAATTTTTAAAAAGACTTAAGGAGTTTTTTTTTAAATAAGAAGTAGGACTCTTTTAGAGAATTAGACCTAAGGATGATGACTTAAACTCCATTAATCCAGCTAACCAGCGAACCACCGGCCTGCCTAACAACTGGATGGAGAAGTTCGTAATTTCATTCCAGGTACCCCATTCAAATATGAAAGACAGAACAAAATCAAAAATGACATCATAGAAAAATGGAAGGGAGGTGGATAAATAAATAAATGATTGGCATTATTGATAGATGATAGACAAAAAGATAGATGCGTAAATACATAGATACATGATATAGAAACCAGTGTGTCATTGTAAAATAAACTCTGCAGACAGATCTACAATAAAGAAAAATGAAGTCAGCTTTGAGCACCATGGAGAATTGTTTTAAGGATTCCAAAGGCGCCAAAAACTGCAGCTGTTCAGCTCCCTTACAAAAACTGTGTAGAATTTGCATATAACATGTCTATTCTCCTAGAACTATGAAACCTTGCAGGCTTCCTTATCATACTTAATACAATGTAAAGATAATGCTGTGAAAATAGTTATCATGGGATGTCAGTTAGGAAATAATGACAAAGGAAAACGTCTATACATGTTTAACAGAGATACAGTTTTTCAAAAACATGTATCACATCTAATTGATTAAGCCTGAAATCCCCATGGGGCAGTTGTTTTCAAAGTAATAACACTAAAGGTAAGGTTGAACCCTTAAGGTATTTCAAGGAAGCATGGGTTTGTATAACACACTAAAATATTCTTCGGAGCACATCCCACTATTATACTGGCAGAAACAGCATCAGAATCTCCCTAAGAAACTGAAAAAGCAAGCAGCTCTATGCACATCTTGACAGAGCGCAAGGGCCCCTGAGACTGAATTTCCTAATTATTATGGACCAAATCTTATGAGTGACCACTAAAGCCAGTTCTGACTTTAAACATTTTCTCTTTCCAACCAGAGTATGGCCACTATATGCTTTTAAAGAGAAGGTTTTGTTTAGTTAGTTAGTGGTGCTGGGTACATTGAATCCATGGCCTCTTGCATCTGGGTGACTGCTGTACCACTAAGTTACATTCTTAGCCCCTAAGAATGGGCATATTTTGAAAGATGCTTAAAGCTTCAGGTTTGGGTACTGAAGAGCTACATAATTACTAATCTTGTCATGCAAGAAGTAATCCCATCTAAGGTGTCGGCACCCCTAGTTGTTTACTCCACCTAAACCAAGCTAGCTGTCTAGAGGGCTCTGTATCAGCTTAAGTAAACATTGCTTACCTATTTTAACCTCTATTCATATGCCTCTATGTGGTTACAAACAAGCGAAGCCAGCCAGGCAGAAGGTTCCTAGCGACATAGCTGACCAGAGGTTAAACAAGCTTTGGGTGATGAACCCCGACATTCTACATTGTACCTGTATGGCTCTGACCACGGTCTCCTCCGCTGTTTAGATCTTTAACAGCCGGGCCCCTCGCCCTGGCTCTCCCAAACATCCCATCATAGCATCTCTATTCTTATCAATACCAGCTCTCAGGAGTGAGGGGTTTACAGATCTCTGCCATTCTCCTGTGCGCTGTGTGAGGTCTCAGAAAGGAATCATCCCCCATGGCCCTCACTTACTACGGAGATGATATACGCAGCCAACAGCCAAAGAGGTCTTCAGCAGCTCCACAAACACTCCTGCCTGCTGGAGCCCGCCAGCAGAGCAGAACGGGGTTCTGAGTCGGGAGTGAGGATTGAAATTAATAATGCACACTACACATATTATGTTCCGAGAGGCTTCTGGCCGCTTGCTCGTGGCTCCAATGAACCCTATAGCGTCAATACTCTCTTTACCCGAAAAGCCACGAGACCAGCCAGCCTTGTTTATTTATACAAACAGTTTACACAAAGGGTTAATTTTTATAAGGAAGTGAGGCAGAGCTGAGATTTCAAACAAGCTCTCCCACCTGCTATCACTAAACAAAAAGCGAATGGACTTGCAAATCCTTCCCTGTCTCCAAGGGAAGGCCTGGAAAAAACCTGTCTTCCTGTGCTGAGACTTGCATTTCAAACAGCCGCCAAACCAGCTATGACGCGGCCCATGACACCTGCCCACACTCCTCCTGGCGATTTCTGGACCAATGGGGCTCACTCAGTCTACAGCTAACCTGTGTTGGGCTAACTGTTATACGCTACATACAACTGGCAATGTGTTTCATGAATGCAAGCCTTGATTTCCCCAAGGCCACATCTTAAACACTGTCACGGCTATCTGGCTCTGGAGAAGTTATCTGCTGTCTCCCCTGTTCCTCCTTCTTTGGAGGAACATGTGTGAATGAGCTGTTAATCTCCCCATAGTTCCTCAGGAGGCTGTATTTTGAGTTCCTCCTGCAGACAAAAGTAGACAGAGGATCCCCAGGAAAGCACTGCCATTTGCGCCAAAGCTCTGGGGAAATACTCCACTATGGGCAAATCTGGATTAATTCTGTCCTCCGTCCTGTAATCTGTCACTGCTGCTAAAGAACCAGAAGTGGAATTTTTCTTCCTCCAGATCTGGAAGTTGGACTAAAACTTCATCTGTGACTTAGCACATCACAGACGCACATATAGGTCGGTGCTAATGGACCTGGGGAGCTCTTGAAAAAGTTTCTTATTACCAAACTCCATAGGAACTGCTAGGAATATTCCACATGACAATGACTTTCAATCCTTACGCATAAGTCATTTTTTATGTGAATTTTAATTGATAAAGTACAGCTTTCAGAGCCTGCAGAAAATCTATAAATGCAGGTCAAAGATGGCTAAGATATATCTCAAAATAATTCTGAATAGAAAATGAAGTTGCCTTTGCTGTGTTATTCCTGTTTTCC
This sequence comes from Pachyuromys duprasi, assembly GCA_028658305.1. Lineage (NCBI taxonomy): Eukaryota > Metazoa > Chordata > Mammalia > Rodentia > Muridae > Pachyuromys > Pachyuromys duprasi. Next base: position 147,561,638 of record CM053766.1, on the reverse strand, counting down.
CCAAAGTGAACAAACTTTAAGCAATGACGTAGAGACTTATCTTGGAACCCCATTGCTGAAAAAATGAAATAAAAGGCTGCAGTGCTTGGTACATTTGGCTATTTGAAAATCATCTGGAATAAAAACAAACCAGAATCAGCATACAGTGTAGAACAAAACCCAGATGTCTCTTGAAGAAAAGGTTAATCAAATGCTAATGCTAAATGAAAGAGTTTTAAAGGCAAGAGAAAGAATGTTGAAGATAAATAGAGAAATTATATGACAGCCTCCATATGAGTTGGGAAAAAAAGCTCTCTGCACAGAATATTTTTAAAGGGAATTAACACTTTCTTTGCCACCTAAAATGTGTGGAGTACTTTATAAGAAAAGTAATAAATATTATGCCAAGAGCCTAAGATTCAAATAAAAGTCAAAAGTACTAAGCTGTACGTAGGGAGAGAGGCATATAGCAATGTCCTAGATGTTATCCTTTGCTCATATTTCATTAGATGTTTATATATCAGTCTTGATTCTGTCAGGGATTCAGTGAGTTTGTGATTTTTTTTAATCCCACCTGCTTTGCTTCATAAATTGCTGAGAGCCTGTGCCTCACTTCCCACTGCCTTCAGCCCTCATCTTCCCCTTGAGGACTGGGTGGTGTCACAGCCTGCCCTAGTCAAGGTTCTCCAGGGAAAACTCACCTGGAGGAAGGATGGAGGAGGGTATTTGTATGTATTCTAAAGAACTGACTTATGTAATTGTGGGAGCTAGCAAGGCAGGCTGGAAATGACAGCAAGAATCTGTTCCCATTTTGGAAGCAAAATTTTTCCTCCTCTGGAAACTTCCATCTGAACTGCAGCCTGGAACTGACTGGATAACACCATGATGGTCCATGTTGTTTATCTACTTGATTAGATTAGGAAGCACCTGGGAGGTTAGTGAGGTCTATCTATGATGGCTAATGCTGTCATCAATATGATTGGGTGAGTAATCAATACGATATTAGTAAAGCATTTCACTAGGTGTGTCTGTGAGGACATTTCCAAAGACAAGTCGACACCCAGGATTTGGAATGAATGGACTAACCCCTTTTGAACTCACAATTTGATGATACCATTAGGAGGTGATAAAAAGTAGAAGGTGGAGATTGGTAGAAGTAGTTCATTCAGGACACTTCACTGGGGACTTTAACTTGGACTGACTTTGTCCTCAGCCCCTTCTCTCTGCTTCCCATCTGCCAAGAACTGAAGAACAGAACTGGACATAGCTCCATGGTACAGCACTTGCCTGCATGCTCGGTCTTGGACACAGCAGCGAAAATAAAAGTTGGGAAAGTAAAGGCTAGCCTCCACCACACATTCATACCAGCATTACCTCCAAGGAAAGGCTAGTCTCTACCACACATTCATACCACCATTACCTCCAAGTAACCACGGACTGACCTCTCTGAAACAATGAGCTTAAACCATTCCTCCCCAATTTAAGTCACAGAAGAGGCAAAAGCCTGGCTAGTATGGAGAGCCACCCACATTCTGAGGACTGTCCACTTTTGCCTCAGTCTACCTGTCTGAACATTAATCACTCCTAATAACTACTTTCAGGTCAACATCTAAACTGGTGTTTGGCCAATTTTCTGGAACTGTATTGTAGCCAAGTTAACACTTGCCATTAATCTTCACCTAGTATAAGAATCAAGGCAAGCAAATCAGATAACAACTAATGGACAAGGTTGTTGGGAATGATTGATGAGAAGACTCCAAGGGTTGTGGAGAGAAAAACATCAGGAGAAATGGTTATCCATGAGAACCTGGAAGCATCTCAGCTGTCTTTTGAGCAAGTGTATTCCAGCAAACATGTACAAATAGGGAAGGGACAGATGAACCCAAAGAAAGGAAGTTATAAGGGTTTATTCTTCCATGTCCAGATAATTTATTAGGCAAGAACAAGAACCAATGTTGTCTGCTTTTATTTTTACCTCCCAACTTTACCCTCAAACCTGTCTAGGAGACAGGCTGTTTCTTCGAGAACACTGGTTCCAGAGGCAGTGACACGAGCAGTGTGGACACAGATGTCAGTTTTCAGCGAAACATCAAACCTTCAATTCCTCCCCTGAAAATTTCCACTCCTGGCCAGCCTTCCCAAACCACCCTGATAATAAAAGAACAGAGATTTGTGGCACTTTCTTCAGATCCTGGCCTTGTAGAGTACCTAGCCCTAAAGGCTGCCTGCCTTTCCACACAAGCGGCTCTTGTGGACGCCATATTGCCTTCACCTGACCCATAACATACAAACTACCCTAAAGAGCAACGTGACTGGGAGTTTGTCTCCTCTGGCAGCCTATGTTGCCTTGCTCATGTGAACTGTTGTAGCTCTCACCCACAGCAAGTTGCACCACCTGCACCTTAAGGCTGCACGTAGGCTTCCCCTTCCTGTGCTAAATCCACCTTAGCAAGCAGGAGCCCCTCAGAGGCCTTCCAGGAACTAACAACTTTGCCCTCGGGGTAGCTCCTCTTGTGGAAGTTGACACTGGTATGAAATTCAAGCTTGTCCTTCCATGGCTCTCCATTGAGCCACTGTTATTGCAGTGACCCTGCTCCAATTGGGACTCAGAGAACACTGCTGGATTGGTGGAAATATGGTACCGAATTTCTGGAAGAAGGAAAGCAGGGGACTTTGCAACATGATCTGCCTCAGAGAAGGATGGCTTTGGGACAGATGTTGTTTCATGGGGTTCTCACTGTCTGGATGCCCAGAAAAGGGTCTCCACTCCCCAGCTGCTATGGTTCAAATAGCCCCTCCAAAACTCCTGCCAAAAGTGAATAGCCATTACATCAGTAATGTGAAAAATCAGGTCGTGAGGGTAGAATGGACAAAATACTGGAATAGGTCAGTTTCTGGGAAAATTAAGTTCCTGCTAAACAGATGAGTTCAGCCTGGTTCTTTCTTCCTTGACATGATTAACTTACCTTTCCACAATGTTTGGACAGAGCACAGTCATTCTGTTTGTCTGTGCCATCTTCTTGGACACCCTAGCTTCCAGAACTGTGAGTCAAGCAAATCTCTATTATTTATGTACTACCCAGTCTTGACATTCTGTACAGCAGCAGAACATAGGCTAAACTACCCCCTCCATCACCACTGATTATGCTAACATTATTCTTGGTTATTATGGGGTGAACTGTGTCTCCACAAAATGCATAGGTTGAAGTATTAACTCCCAGTACCTCTGAAGGTGAGTATATTTTTAGTTAAGGCCTTAAAAGGCCTTTAATTAAGCTAAAATGAGGTTATAGGGTAAGTTTCTAGTCCAATGTAACAAGTCACCTGATAATAAGAGAAAATGTAGACCTCACACAAGAGGAAGACCAAGTGAAGACACAGGAGTATAGATTTATCTACCAGCAAAGAGAGATCAAAGCAGAAAGCAGCCCACTTGTGAAAGCAGCGTGCCTTGGCTTGTGACCCCAGCATCACGAGAAAAGAAAAGCCACCCAGTCTGTAGGACTTCAGTCTCAGCAAACAACACACTTAGTCTCCCTCTGAGTCACACTGTGGTTTAGTTGGTGAGTCAGAAAGACTGCACAAAGCTATCCCCACAAGCCATGGGAAAGGAAATCTGAGTACTTGTGCTTTAGGATTAGATCCAAAAAGGAGATAAGGATAAAGATGTTGCTATAACCCACCTGATGCCTACAAGGAAGCATTTCCTTTCATCCCACAGAGAGCCAAAAACAGAATCCCAGGAAGGGTTAGCAAACCCTTATCATTTTGAAAATAAACTCATGAAATCATGGTATCTCTTGACTTTGCTTAGCTGCTCAGCTAATTGATTAGTGAGTACTAAGGTCGAGGTGAAATGGGGACAGACTGGCCTTCTCAAAAGACCAGGTTTGTATTTCAACTGAATTCTAAGTCGGAAAGTGCAGATATGCATTTGAGGGTCTGTAAGATGATCCTTTAAAAAAAAGTCTCATGAAAAAAGTGTGCCACTGTGGCGCAGAATGGCAGAGGAGAGGTTGTTGTAGGCATGTGGGGACAGAGGAATAAGGGAACCCTGAGCTTTCCGCTCATTTTTACTGTAAGCGTGATGTAGTTCTAAAATATATGGTTTGTTAATTTTTAAAAAACTAATGGTTGTCAACATTTTAAAATACCTTACTGTGCAAAAAAAATATCATTAGTTTAATACTTTTATGATTTGGAAACCCAACACATCGATTTTTCAATATCTATCAATCAGCTTACATCTTTAAGGGTTTATCTTAAAAAGTAAGACTTACCAAAAGAATATAGTACCTGAGACATAGTCTATAAAATGGTGTGACTAGTAATAGCCAAGACATGGAAAAACACTAAGTGTCTGTTAATGAATGAGTCAAAAAGAGAGAAAGAAAGGAAAAAATTAAAAGCATTGCTATGTACATACACAGACGGGCATCTTATGTCTGTCACCTTTAAAAACAGATAACACTGTCAAAAACTATGATGTGGGCAAATAGAGTGTCAATGCACTCAGAAGACATTATGCTAAGCCAGCCATCTAAAGACAGAGAGTAAATGATCGCATGTAGATCTTTAAAAAGCCAAACTCACGGGCATAAAGTAGAAAAGGGCCTTTCACCAGGAGTGGAGAGATGTTTGAAAGGTATTCTAGAGACCCCCTATACAGCATGGGGACTGTGGTCAAGAAGCTGAAGTGGTGAGGCAATGGCATGTGGAATTAAACCACATATAAAATATTTGTTTCAGTTGCAACTCACTAAATTAGGAAGAAAAAAAATAGTAATGATCCACAGCTAACACAACGTTGCTAGTTAAGCTTCTAGTGTTCTTTCTCTGCTTTAAAAGAAAACGTTTGCAAACTGGCAACCCTCTCCTGAGATCCACACTTATCTTAGCTTCCTCTGTGGTGTGTTTCGAAGCTATGTCACCCACCACCGCACAAGAGTGCCACTTACCCAGCGATTTCTCTACTTCAGAACAATGGTCACTTCTAACTTTTCTCTCATGAACAAGCGCCACAGAGCATGGTTGTAAATGCTCATTAGTACTTTTTAATGCACTTCTGATTATTTGTACAAGATAAATTATTGGGAGACAAATTGCTGGGTTAATCACTTTGCCTGTTTCTTGGGTTTTTGAACACATTTCTCTCAACAAGACATTACAGTATTTCATCTTCACCCACAGAGCAGGCAAAAGATGACATCAAAGTTTAGTTTAAATATTTTTTGCATGTAATTGGTTTTACTAAAAACTCCACATGTGTCCCCATCATTAGGTTTTCTTCTTGGGTGTTAAAACAATGACCCTTGTATGGCTTACACTAGGTCTGCAGTTTCCATTATTACTTATCACATAGTAGGTCTTCAATAAGAGAATGGTGGAGGATTTGCCTCATCCTGCTTTTTTCCATCTTTTGACAGAGCTCTCTTCCTGAAGGGACTGTTATTCCCATTTTATACCAAGAACATTAGCTTTTCCCATATAGATAGAATTCCCACAAAGTTGGTCCTGGTGTCATTTAAATCGCTTTCTGTAGTATTTTGTACCCAACCTTGGTTCAATTTTCACCTGCAAGTGAATGTCCTTACCTAGTCTACTCTTGTCCTGTTCCTCCTGATTCTGTCCTGTCCTGATCCAATCCACCCCATCCTGTCCCATCCTGTCCTGTTCCTCTGTCTTCTCTGCTTTCAAAATCCAAACAAGCATCTGCCTGTACTTTTCTTTTCTTCTTTTATTCACTCAGTTCTAGATCTGATTCATTTTAAATTTTTAAGTGAAAAACTTTTTTATTAAGTCTGCGTATATTATAGAAACAAAAGTGTATGGAAAGATATCTCCCATTTAGTCCTTCAAAGAAAGAGAGAGAAACTAAGTTTTTCTCTATTTATACAAAACAAAGTCAATTAAAAAGCACTCACACAAGTTGGTTTCAAATACACATTTACAAGGTTAATCTCTTCAGTGTTTATTTCTCTGTGTTGTGTAATTATAGCGTTTCTTTTTTGGTTAGTTAAACCAGCTCAGAAGCACAAGCTAATTGATTTATCTTTCCCTGATCATTTGAATTTATTGTGTACAAAGCATTTTAAACAACATATTTCGGTATAGTCTTCATTATGCTTATAGACATTGGATGGGGCAAAGCAGGTCTACCTGGGATATTGGTCCCATCAAGTCACAGCATGTCCTGGCTTATTTTATTCACTCCTTCTTCTCCTCAGTAGGTGTTTAGATTTCTCTCTGTTAATGCCTTACATGATCCCTGCGATTCTATTCCCAGGGCTCTCATAGTGGAGTTGCTATTGGAGATATTGTCCTCATGACTTTTTTTCCTAATACATGGGATAGTTATGCAATTTGTTCCGTGGTGTGTGCTGGTGCCTGCGTGTGTGTGTGTGTGTGTGTGTGTGTGTGTGTGTGTGTGTGTGTGTGCTCACGTGCAGAGGTTGAGGTTGTGTGCCCTCCTCTGTCACTTTCACCTTCCTTTTTGAGACAGGGTCTCTCGCTGAACCTGATGCTCAGCAGTTGACTAGGCCGGCCAGTGAGGCAGGGCCCTCCTGCCTGCTGTGGACTGTAGGTGCCTGCTGTGGACCATTCCTGATTGCTTTACAGTAGTGGTAGGGATCCAAATCCAGTTCTCATGCTTGTGCAAGCACTGTCCCCACCAGGCCATCTCCACAGACCAACTCTATGATTTTAAATGTTAGACCGTTAAACACTTCTGAATTTTCAAGGAAGAAATTCATAGGCAGTATAAATAATGATCACTTGACATATCTTCTGTAATGTTTGTATCATATGCATTTCTCTTGCTATAGTTTTGGCAACAACCTCCAGAGAATACACAATAGGCATCAGAGAGATGGCCCTGCCTGGTTCATGATTTTACTGAGTGCCTTTGTTTTGTTTTTATTGTGTATGATTTCTAATAAACACTATTTATCATGTTTTGAAAGGTTTAGTGTTTGACTATTTATCAAAATGGAAACATCCTCACATAGATGATCTATGCTTGAAAGTGTATCTATCTACATGATCACATATGCTTTTGTTCTTTTACACTATTAATGTAGTAAAGCATATCACATTGTTAGGTGTCCCTATATAAAAATGATCTCCAAGTTACTGGAGTAAGTATATATTTGTGATTATCTTTGGTTATCCTTAAATTCAGTTTATTTTATTTGTTGGTTTGTTTGGTTTGGTCTTTTGAGACAGAGTTTCACTGTTTAGCCTTGGCTGTCCTGGACTGACTTATAGACCATGTCAGCCTCGAACTCAGAAATCCACCTTCCTCTGCCTCCCCAAGTGCAAGAATTATAGGTGTGTGCCACTGCATCCAGAAGTTTATTCTTATTTTTATTTAGAAATTTAAGACTTTGGGAATAGTTAATTCCAGTGTATGGGGTTTTTATTTACATATTTTTAAAATAAAGGTTTTTTTAAAAAAATCTATATTTCTGAGAGATTTTGTTTTTTTGTTTGTTTTAGTATCTTTTTTGTCAGAATTTATCGCAGGCATTGAAACAGGACTGGAAACGTCCTGCAGCTTGGGACACCTCTCAGCTTCTTCAGCAGTAAGCAAACAGAAGACCATTCAGAGGTGAACAGAGACACTTTAAAATGGGCTGTGCAAGGCCAGGAGATGTATGGAGCTCACTGGAAGAGCATTTGCCTAGCAGACTTAAGGCCCTCGGCTCAATCTCCCAGCACCAAAATAAACAAACGAACAAATCATGAGAGTCTTGTCTTCTCTTCGGATGCTGGCCTCGGCCTCCCGGTGTCTGGCAACATGCTGCTACTCAGGTTCCTCTCGCTTCTTAACCAGCTCTGTCCCTTTCTCCAGCCATGGCATCTCACAAAGTCATCTCCGCCATCAAATTTGTTGCTGCAGATTTTCATATAGTGGCTTTAGTTATTTAAGAATCCCTTCTTTACCTGTAACTACGTGCTTCCACGGCTTACATAGTATATAACTATTTTCTCTTCTTGTTGTAGTCCTAAGAGGCTTGTCTATCAAACTGTCCATCCAGTTGATTTCTTAGTTGATGTCACACTTTCTAATGGGAAGAGGAGCTTTTCTTTCCATTTTTTAATCCTGGTATTATTTCCTTGCTGCCTTTGAAATTGTTGTTTTTGTTGCCTGGGTTAACACCATGTTATTTCAAGTGTAATGGAAACTACTTATATCTTATTAACATACGGCATTTGATTAAAAAGTCTTCTTTGAATCAAGATTTGGATTCATGTCAAAGGCATTGAAATGAGAGCTTCCATTTTTATTCCTTTCTAAGTAGTCTGTAATTATTTTTTAAAATGAGTTTTCAAAGAAAATGCAAGGCATCTGCTCCCCAGTTGCAGTGTTTCCTAGAGAATTATTAAACCCTGCATCTTCTATGAACTTGTGCATCTGCCCTTCTTGCCCAGCCTGTTACTCAAAAAACAGTCTATTATTCTTGCTGCCCTGACAATTTCTTCTTTCACCTTCAAGAGTTGTTGTTTTATGAGTTCTGAAGTTTTTACCTGAGCATGAGATGGCTGCTTACAGATTTGTGGAGCCATATCTCTTCAGCGGATAATCCTTTAAACAATATGTTTCTCCTTGGGGTGCTTCCCTCTGTCTCTCCTGATGCCAGCATCACCAGGACTGTCTGAGGTTTTGTTGCATTTGTTCACAGGAACCTTTCTCATGTTGCTCTATCCCTTGGTAGACAGAATTTGCTTTTGTTTTCCATGTGAACATTCGGTTTGGGTGGAGCACTTAAGGCCTTCATGTTGATTCTGTCCCCTCACTGTGTGCATCTACCATTTTCTTTCATTTTAGTCTTATGCAAGACTTTCATGCTCTCTCAGCGTCTTTCTTTGCCCCTTTCTGGTTCCTTGCTGGAATAACTGTTATTTCCCCTCCCCTCATACAGAAAGGTTAGATGGCATTGAAATGAATTCAGTAACAAGTCTACTTCCCTGTCAGCCTGCACACTGCATTCCATTTTCTCCTGACACGGTGTTTCCGAGAAAAAGCCCAGCCCTGGAGACATCCCGTTTGCTTCTCTCTCCATTGTACTTTCTTTATAACAATCCTAAGGACTCTGACCAGAGCCTCATGCATGCCAGCGATATTCTAAACTACATCCCTAGCTTTCCTTTTGCTTTTCAAAGTCTTACTAAGTTTTCCAGACTTGCCTTGAACTTGGAATCCCCCTGCCTCAGCATGTTATAGCCCTGTGCCCCAGGTGAGGCTCTCTCCTTGTGGTAGATTTTTTCCTTCTCTAAAAGCTTATAGCATTTTTTTCTTTTTCCTAGAATTGCAGAAATGATATTACATTTTTTCAAAATAATCTTGACTTTCAGTGAGTGAGGATTCCCAACCTAAAGACTAAAACATGTCATCAAATTCAAAATGTTTTGTGTATTTCCCTCCATCTGCTGTGGTCCATCCTCCTTAAGCTCTTTTTTGTTTTGTTTTGTTGTTTATTTATTTTGTTTTTTGGGTTTTGTTGTTTTGTTGTTGCTGCTTTCAGTTTTTGGTTGTTTTCGAGGCAGGGTTTCTCTGTGTAGCCTTGGCTGTCCTGGACTACTTTCTAGACCAGGCTGGCCTTGAACTCACAGAGATCTGCCTGCCTCTGTCTCCCTGAGTGCTGGGATTATAGGCGTGTGCCACAGCCCCTAGCTTTTTTTTCATTATTTAGAGAATACTTTATTAGTTTTTGTAATCAAACCCACGTAGATAAGACCTTACATATTTAATACAGTGTGTTACCCCTGTACAAATGGAAAAAAAATTAAGTTCAACATTTCTAGACCAATATGGCTGTTAATTTCTGTGCAATGCCAACTTAACATGGTAAACTGGGATACTTTTTTCCAAAGTTGACAGCACAGCTAACGTTTCCAAAAAGTTCAAATTATATATATATATGTATATATATATATTTATATTTATATAAAAAGACCAATAATAGCAGTATGTTATGCATCAATAGCAGCAACAGCTTTTCCAGGTTCTGCAGTCATTTGAACAAAATTGTAGACATCAGCACACTCCATTAAAAAAAAAAGAAAGAAATAACAACAACAAAAAAGTAAAAAAAAAAAAAAAATCCCA
>CM053766.1:147500718-147551448 GCA_028658305.1 Pachyuromys duprasi | reverse complement strand
ACTGTCCTACATCTATAATACTAGAGGATACAATTTAAAAGGCATTATTTGAGACTTGATTCTACTTTTCCAGCAGAGGGCCCAAAGGATGGTGTGGCACAGCTCTGTAAAGAAACACACTCTTCCGTAGGATTTCCTTTCACTAGTAGCACAGTTCTACGGATTCATTCTTTCCATGAATGTCAGCTAAAAACCGTTATTAAAAAATGAAATATCCCTAAAACAAAACCCAATAACCACTGGATTCATATGAAGATGACCTAGTGGAGATAAGCAAGACCTTACCAACACTTTATCAAAGGAAGGAGATGCCAAGTAGTGCTTCAAAACTTAAAAATATGGAACGCTTCACGAATTTGCACGTCATCCTTGCGCAGGGGCCATGCTAATCTTCTCTGTATCGTTCCAATTTTAGTATATGTGCTGCCGAAGCGAGCACAGCCCCTAGCTTTTTAAGCTCTTATTATAAAGCTACAAGATACTCCAGGTTTCATCTTCATATTCTGACCTGTCTTCTCTTTTTGTCTTTCTCTTTCCTTACTCTGTCAAGAGAGTTCTTTAAACTCATCTTTCTACTTATTAATCTAGTTTTTAACAATGTGTTTTATTACAAAATTAGAATTAGGGTATTTGTGTTTGTCAGCTTTTGACTACTTTAAAGAAATGCCTGAGATAATCCATTTAAGATGAAAAGAAGCTCATTTTGTCTCATAGTTTCCAGGCTTTCAGTCCACAGTCCCTTGGTTATGCTGCTCTGGGTCTGTGACACAATGAAGAATTGGTTGAGAAAGCTTGCTCACCTTATGGTGTCCAGAAAGCCAAAGAGACACAGAAAGAAACTAGGGTCCCAAGCTCTCCTTCAACAACCTGATTTCCTCCTCCTGCAGTTTCCACCGCATCCCAGTGGAGCCACAGGCTGGAGACCAAGCCAAGCCTGTGACACATGGCTTCTTCAGGACACTGATTATCCAAACTCTGAAATATCTACTGTGAACCTCCCCCTGCCAATGTGTTTCTTGCCTCATAGCAAACTCTTCCCATTGCACTGATGCAAATACACCCCTCACATTTCACTGATAATATCAAAAAGTCATGAAAATCTTCTCCTGGTTTTTCAATGGCTTCCGTGAGGTCCACATGGGGTGTCATTAGGAGTTCAAGGGATCAGACACTGTCTTCAGTGCAGTGCGCATGCTCACACCCTAAACAAAAAGCCACTGTGGGACTAGAATGCAGAGCGTGTGTCAGCACTGCTTCACACACAAAGAGTGTAGACAGACCTGAGTGCTGACCCAGGCCATGACTCCAGAGCCTGGGCTATGCTACCACCACACATTGCCACTCTCTGCTCTCGTGCTCAGTTTAGTATTCTGTTTCAAGCCTACTGCTTCTACCAACAGCTGTATCTATTATTTTTCTGGTATCTGCCTAATTTTCATAAATAAAAATTAAAATGTCCATAATGATAAGAAATATGACTATACCCTCACCCCTCCCGAAACAAGGTAAGTTGGTACCACCAGAGATCCTGTCCCGAGATGACACAGGTATGAGCTAAAAGCCATGCTGGCCCCTCAGGACTTAGTGCCTGTCTAGTTCACAGCTCCAGCCTCTGAGCCTGGTGAATAAGAGCTGTGCCTGCCAAGAAACAGCAGAGAGGCTGTCTTAGTTACTTTTCTATTGCTACGATGAAGCACCAAAGCCAAAGAAAATTCTGGAAGAAAGCATTTAATGGGGCTTACCATTTCAGAGAGTGATTCCATGACCGTCATGGCAGGGAGCGCGTGGAAACAGGCAGCAGGCAGAGAGAAAGCAAACATGGAATGGTGTGGGCTTCAGAAACCTCAAAGCCCACCTCCAGTAGCACACCTCCTCCAGCAAGGCCGCACCTTGTAATCCTGCCCAAACAGTCCCACCAGCTGGGGCCAGGCATTCAAATACATGAGTCTCTGGGGACCATCCTCACCCAAACCACCACAAGCTGCCTGAGGGAAGCAGGCTCCCCGGGGCAGGGACCTAGCACAGCAAAAGCAAGGGCCCTGAGAAGGAAGCCGCCCGCTCCCAGAAGTGCTCAGCGCCTCTCAAAACAGTGAGACAATCAGCTTCACCAAACATCAACCTCAGGCTCCTTTTCATATAAAACTGCAAAATATGAAATGAAAAAATAGAAACTAAATGCAGAGAGCCTGCAGGTGACCTTTGACACACTCAAGACCCTGATGAGGCTGAACTGTTCACATCGTTGTAAGCCCCGTTCTGCCCATCATGATGCCATCGGTTCACATCTTACAAAAGTTCTCCAGCCAAGCCTGCTAAGGGTGTAACTGAGGTTTTCTGGCACAGCTGAGTATCTTTCCTTTAATGTACCTCCCTCTGTTATTTAGGTAGGATTTGGGGTAGAGAGAGTCTCCTGAACTCAAGTCATCACCTTGGTAATGAGCCTTGTATCTCTGACAGGTGTGTGCTGCTGCTGTTTTTAGTTAGTAGATATAATTGTGCTAGTTTATCATTTACAACTCAATATTTGGGAGTAGGCATGGATTTGTGGCATATGATGCTTACCAGGGTTTGACCCTTGGCAGGAGGAAGTTGGGGAGACATTTGTGAATGATGAAAATGTTTTAGTAGAAGAAATGTATTCAGATATATAAATAGGGAGGGGCCCAGGTTGGTCTCATAGAAGCATGGCTAACCCTCCAGGTGTGCCAATCTGCCATCAGCACTTGCTCAGCACAAGACAAAGCAAATGCACAGCAGTGGGATAGCTTAAAGCACGCATTAGCCATTAGAAGCGCTGGTGTGGACCTTCGGAGGCAGAACTAAAATCGCACTCTTTAGGACTGAACAAATGATGGCACCCAAAAATTTTCACACACTTTCCCTTGATTAAAAAAAATATATATGATAACATATATAACATCTAAAATTCACTCTTAGCAACCCAAGGGCACAATCTGTTGTCCTTAAAAACAGTTACCTTATCATAGAGTAGGTCATTGAATAGATTAAAACTATTACCCTGACTTGCATGTGTGTGTGTGTGTGTGCGCGTGCGCGCCCGGGTGTGTTGTATATACAACATGTGTGAGTGTGCATGTTCCTGCATGCACGTGAAGGCCACAGGAGGATGTCAGATGTCCATTTATCAATTTTTGTCCTCCCTTTGAGATAGGTTCTCTTGTAGAAACTAAAGTTATCACTTTTTGTTTTGTTTTGTTTTCCTGGCTAGGTTGGCAGTCAGCAAGCCTGAGCAATCTCCCCACACCCCTTATCGGCACCTAGAGATGGGGTTATAGGCACATGTGCCCATGCCAGGCCTTTCATGTGAGTATAGGGATCCAAACCTGGGCTTCTGTGCTTACACAGCAAACTCTCCCCACTGTGTCCTCTCCCCAAGCCCCGTATCCTCAATCTTAGGGTTTTTAACTGTCATTTATTCTTAGACTGGCTAGAAAGTGATTTAAAATAATTTCCCTTTAATCAGACACTATGGTGAAGATGACCTGTGCTTTCTAAGCTCCTGATGCTAGCACACATCTTCTTAATGCCCTGTGGATGCTCCCCGAAAGCAGGCAGCTTTGCTCAGTCACCCACCCCTCTTCTCAGGAGGAGACTTTTCTGGTAGATGTTTCTCTGTGCTGGCTTGCACATTTGAACCTCTGCTAACTGCCTGCCCTCGTCTTGCTAGTTCTCCTGTCTAAAATGTAATGTTTTATATGTAGTATCTTCATGCCTCGTACACATCCTACAGACTGTCTGCACTGTTTAAGATAGCATTGACGCCTCAGCTAACCTCCAAGGCCTGTTTTCCTTCCTGTATCACCTGTCATGTCTTTTATCAATTTTTACCTCTTCACCCTAAGGTCAGATCATTTCTTAATTATCTGAAGTTATATTTTGACACATGATCATTTTAACCCATCAAGGTTTGTTTTAGTCTTTGTTATAAAACACCCTCTACTTCCTAAACAATCCACCCTTTTCTCAACACAAGGGCAGGATTCTGGAGTTCATGTCCTGTTTCATTAAACCTTTTCTTGTACTAGAATCTTGGTGTGTTTTGGCTGTACGGTGTGCATTCACACCCACCATCTTTCTTTATACAGCTGTGTTCAACAAGCACCTTGCTGCTTGAAGAAGAGCACTAGAACAGCGCCATCCTGTTTCAAAACTCCACCCCTTGGGGCTTTTGATTGGAATTGCATCAAATTTACAGACATGGCAGAAGTTACTGTTATGCTAGGTACCACTAAGCATTCTTCTGTTTTTCTTTCCTTCCACAGCATTCCTAGCCTCCTCTTGTGTAAGGACATTCTGGAAGGATTTTTCAAATCCACCTCTCCTTCACTAATCCAATTTTCCTCATAATTTAGCATTCTTCTGAAGTGGCAGTTTGAAGCTTCATAATTCTATGTTCTTTCTGCATTCCTCACTCGCAGCAGAGCATTTTCTCTGGGGAACTCTCAGCCCTACTCACAGATTTCACTGGAGATGAGACAACATTCACTCCTCCTCCTGTTCCTAGCTCCAAGTCTATTTTTGTGTACAGCATCAGCTCTCTGACTCTTTGGAACAACAACCTGGTCTTCTCAGTGTCTAGGCTGCCTCTGTTTTCTACTCCTGGGCAATCCAGGAAGAATGATTCCTACATACTTCAAGCTCTGAAAAGGAAGAGAGGGTGAGAATCTGGTTTGTTCTGGTTTGAGACCACTTGTACAGAGGCCAGGGAAAGTGGTGCAGCTGAGGGGTGCCTGCTTCCTTCCTCCTGGGCTAGCTCATCCAGGATCCTTGTGGTCCACACCTATACCTGCCCTCCTTAGACATCAATGGCCCCATCTTCCCAGCACCACCGCCTGTGCCTGGCATAGTACAATGTCTGTGCAGCAGTGGGCACCTGCTTCTGAGTGACATTGGTAAGGTTATGATGAATCTCCCCTGGGCCTGGCTGGCTGACTCACAGGGCATGCCCAGGCTCTGTGGAGGTGCCTGGCTATCTGCACGGTATATAGAAACACTAGTTTAAGCAGGGCGCATGGCCCTTTTCCAGGTAAGGAGCAGGACTCTCCTCTGTGCCATGCAGTCATCTCTACAAGCAGTCAGAGGTTTCAGCAGTGGACACCCACGCCTGAGGTAGTTAGGAGAAAGTTGAACTTGGTGTCTCATTTGTTACAGATAATTTTCACTTTTCGTCATTTCTCTTTTTCCACTTTTATGTTATTTCAGTTAATACAAGGATTTTAAACAAAATTCACAGTAATACAACAAACACTGAATTTATTTAAGTGCAAACTAAGTCTCTACCAGAATTATTCTCAAAAAGGAACACATGGCCTCAGAAGGGATCTTCCCCCTACCTGAGCCTCTTAGATTGCCACAGACTCCCAAGATTGTATGTGGAGTGGAGTTCTGTTTGGGAGAGGCCAGGTCCTTGAACAGCCTTCACTAATGCCAAATTGGAACTGCAGAAGTGACCCAGTGAAGTGAGTAAAGAAGGCTAGGAAGCTTAACAAGGCCGCCAGCAGTATTGCTCTGCACAAGGCCTCCTGTCATGTGAAGAATATGTTTGTAAACAAGACTTTAAAAATCAATATAAAAAGCCGGGCTCTCAGCACATAGACCACAACCCAGAGAATAATGGGAAATAGAGAAGCCATGGGTGCTAGGAAGTGGAAAACAGAAACTAAAGACTTCGGGTTTCACGGGCGACATACATGGGTCTAAAGTGCGCTGAATCCTGAAGAGCTTCAATGTGTCCGTATGAAAGTTAATTTGTCTGTCGCACACAGCTGAGACCGTGTCTACAAAGGGCTGATTTCAAACCACAGCCTTTTCACTCCATGATTTCTTATGTTTATGAGTCAGTCATTGCTGCAAGGGTTAGGGGAAGCACAATGCATGGAAATTGGCAGTAGCAATGAACTCTACCCAGTGTTTATGTATTGGTTGGGCTTTCCTTTCGCAGCTGTACACTTACTTGCATACTTATTTGGTCAGTGTAGGTTTTACCCAGTCGGCTCCACACTGGTAAGGATTTCTCTTCTGGTGGAGCTCCATAACATTACATTCTGCCCCATGCTAAGCACTCAGTAAATATTTGCTGAATGAACAGGGAAAACAGTTACTACTTAATAAGCAGTAGAATTTTCTGACAGTGTACACAGGGTCTACTGCAGGAACAGGGGCTAGCTTTTTATGCTTTACACAGTCTACATGGAAGCTCTACCATGTACTTGTGCATTCCAGTCAATTTATACACCTTTTTATAAACAGGCTGTGGATTCAGTGCTGTCCAGACTTAGTCATTGCTTCTTCTTAATTTTTGGGAAATTCAACCCTTAGTTGCAGGACCATATACCACCAAGACACTCCATGACTCAGTTTCCCCAGTCACAAAGTACAGATGATAACAGTGCCCAGTCAGAGGGCCAAGTGAGCACTAAATGAGATATGTGTGAAACACTTGAAATCGGACCTGGTGCATAGCACTCAATAAAATGTAGCTGTTATGATCAGTATCACCCACGCTCTTGACAACAAACAGCGAAAGCTTTTTAAAAGGAAGTGGTGGGGATGAAATCAGCAGCACCCAGAAATTACAACACAAGTATGAACAGTAAAAATGAATTCCACTCTAACTCTCCTGGATACCTGCTGTGTGTTGTTCTGCTGTGTCTGTTTCTGCAGAGTCAGTGTCATCACTAAGCCCACCTGGGTGTGCCACACACAGCTCAACTCAGCCCCCTCATGCCTCAATATCCTTTCCATGAGCCCATTCAGCCTCTCCCCCACTTCTTCCTGGTACTGTTTTTGGCTTCCTATTGGTAGACTTTCAAGGGTTTCTAAACCGAGCACAGTTTCTGCTCCATTAAAAACTAATTGTAACACAGCCGCACTCTCCAAAATGTTCCTATTAATACATGTTTGTCAGGAAAATGTTCCTATGCTCCAGGAGTGTAGGGCCTGCTTTTATAAAGAGCACTAAGCAGATATCTATGTCCCAGGACTGTTGGCCTTTTAAGCATAAATGGTCACATTGCACTTCTGAAAACAAAACAAACAAACAAAACACAGAATAAGGTAAGCTGTTCACAACAATAAAATGCCCCCACACCGGAAGCACTAAATAAGTTTTCTGAGAGGTGAGTGTTAATGTTCTCATAGGGCTAAGCTCAGAAAGGTGGAGTGCATAGACAGCAGAAGGCTTTGGGAAAAGAGGAGACTTGCAGGCATGTCCCTGTGGCAGAACAATACTGAGTTCGTTTCGCTACCTCGGCCTTCCAACAACAGCTTGGGCAGGTCCCACTCATATGACTTAAATTGCTCATTTAATTCTTTGCTTTCAATTCTGATCCACACGTAACAATTGATATGTTTACACACATTGTGGTACACACATGTGGACTGGTTACATCAAGGATGCGCCATCTTCCCAATTCCTTACACAGAGAACCTTTGAGCTCCTCTCTACTACTTCTCCATAGACATTAGAACATACTCTCCCCCCCACCACCAACAACAACAATAACATCACCACCAACAACAACAATAACACCACCATAACACCATCACCAGCAACAACAACAATAACACCACCACCACCAACAACAACAATAACACCAACAACAACAATAACACCACCACCAACAACAACAACAATAACACCACCACCATCAACCATAACACCACCATAACACCATCACCACCAACAACAACAATAACACCACCATAACACCATCACCACCACCAACAACAATAACACCACCATAACACCATCACCACCACCAACAACAATAACACCTCCAACAACAACAATAACATCACCACCATCAACAACAACAACAATAACACCACCACCATCAACAACAATAACACCACCATAACACCATCACCACCACCACCAACAATAACACCACCACCAACAACAACAACAACAATAACACCACCACCATCAACAACAATAACACCACCATAACACCATCACCACCATCAACAACAATAACACCACCAGCAACAACAATAACACCACCACCAGCAACAACAATAACACCACCACCATCAACAACAATAACATCACCACCATCAACAACAATAACACCACCACCATCAACAACAATAACACCACCAACAACAATAACACCACCACTATCAACAACAATAACACCACCATAACACCATCACCACCAACAACAACAATAACACCACCATAACACCATCACCACCAACAATAACAATAACACCACCACCATCAACAATAACATCACCACCACCAACAACAACAACAATAACATCACCACCATCAACAACAATAACACCACCATAACACCATCACCACCACCACCAACAATAACACCACCACCATAACACCATCACCACCATCAACAATAAGATCTCCACCATCACCACCATCAACAACAATAACACCACCATCAACAACAATAACACCACCACCATCAACAATAACACCACCATAACACCATCACCACCATCAACAACAATAATACCACCACCATAACACCATCAACACCATCAACAACAATAACACCACCATCAACAACAATAACATCACCATCACACCACCATCAATAATAACATCACCATCAACATCAATAACATCACCACCATCACCATCATCACCACCATAAATAATAACACTACCACATCACCACCCTCACCACCATCACTGACACTACCACAATACTGGGCTGGAACTCAGGACCTCATGCATGCTGGGAAAGCACTCCACCACTGACCTATACCTCCATCCCTTTTTTGATGTTTTTATTTTGAGACTTGCCTCATTGTATTTCCCAGGCTACTCTTACATTCATGCTGTGGCTGAGAGAGGCCTGGAATGTGTGACCTTTCTGGTAAAGCCTCCTTAGCGGCTAGAATTATAGAGCAGCTGGGATCATGGAGCTGCATCACTAGGTTCCTCAAGAACATTGGTCTCATCCCCCTCTCCCGAGTCCTTCCCAGCCTGTACACACCACTATCCCACATTCACATTGATGTTTAGCTCCCATGAATAAGAGAACACAGTTTCTTCAGCTGTAAAATGGGAAGAAAATTAGCACCTTCCATGGGCCATTGTGAAAATTTAATTAGAAAAATTAGAAACACAAAGTCTGGTCAGTATGTTTTCAAGAAATAAAGCTTAAATATAAAATGAACATAGGCCCTTAATGTATTTTTTTCTATTTTGTTTCTTTGCTATCTTATTCTTTATGCCACTTAACATGACATCTTTAAGAGCAGACTATCACTGGAACTCTGTTAAATAAATAAATAAACACAAAACTTTATTAAATTGCTAAGTGGGTAATTAATCAAAGCGTACAGGGTTAGTGCTAGACCATGTATGCAAACACTGGGAAGCAGAGCGCTGAGACCAAGCTGAACACAATACACTTTGTCCTTGCCAGGCATTCTCTCTGCGAATGTCTTTTCTTAGCTGGATGCTTTTCTGCAACTGTGTTGCTCCCAGAATGAGGGCAGAATTTGCATGAACTATGTTTTGGTGCTAAGTACTGAATGTATTAAGATATATTGTTTGAATCGGGCTTTCTAACACAGTTACATGAGCGAGGCAGCCCTCTTCGCCCTCCACCCAGACCATCGACAGTGTGGTCTGCAGAAGGGCTATCAGAACAACTGTGGCTCCTTGGTTGTGAGCTGGTTTATAAGGAAGCTGTCATGCTAAGATGATTTGTTTCTGGTTCAGCATTGACACTGAGGGTGTGAGTAGGGGAAGGAAATTCGTACAAATAAGGCCTTTGGCAAGTGAGTCTGTGCGCTGGCTGAGAGCAAGGGCTGAACCTGCCCAAAGGGCGCCACTTGAGTCCTCCAACAGTAGGTGCTGGTCTGTCTGTGCTCTGGGTTTGAAGGTAGTGGGTTACATTTGGGGCAGGTACTCATGAGAAGTGGGAGGAAGCACAGTTCCCCAGGACCCTCCACTTCCTGGTATATTAACTCATATGACTTAACCATTGGGTGGATTATAAAAATATGTTCTCGTGATTCCAATCTTCTTTATGCCCTATATAAAGAGCTCAGATAACATGTAATGAAGTGTGCAGAAACTCTTTCTGAATCTCTTCTAGATCTCCTGAAGCAGTTAAAGCCAGAATTATTTGTTACTCTTTTGCCTAAGTCATAAAGTGGAGGAGGGAAGAAAACCCTCCTGAAATTATATTGGTATTTAGAAAAAGCTTTGAAATCCAAATGTTATGTATCCCTCTCACTTACATATCTAATTTCCAGGGGGAACTGTCTGGATGTGGTTGATGTACTCATCTTCCCACTAGAGATGATGTGAGCAGCAAATTTCTTTTAATATGCCATCTAGCTAGGCATCCTAGAAATGACAGCTCTGGGCACATGAAGTTACTTATTTCGCTTGATAAATTTGGGTAGACTCTCCTGCAAGCACTGAAGATGCACTGTAGAATAAGGAATGGTGTCTAGTTGATAGCTTTTGGGGCTGATGGAGAAGAACATCACAGAAGCATTTGTTATGAGCTCTTAAAATATAGGTGAGGAATAATTAATTCTCTCTGGTGAAGAGAAAGGATTGGAGAGAGGAAATAAAGTAGAACTGGGAGAGCCTTGAGGAATGAAGGAGACTATATCCATGGCCATTCTCAAGTGAACAGCACAGTCGGACTCACGAGCCATTTGGAACCATGGTAAGCCTGGCCTGGTAGAGCCAAAGTGAAATGGTAGCCATGATAGATGCAGCCTGAGAGATAGTTAGGGCTAGGACCCCAAAATCTTTGTTAGAGCAGGGGCTGAAAACTACCCCTGTGTTACATTGGCTACCGCTGGGTGGCACCAAGTTGAAAGGGTATCTTATCCACTTGCCATTTCACTGAGTTCCTTGCCATGTCCCAGCAGGGTGCAGCCAACTTCCTAATTTCATGGTGTTCATATTTTAATTGGGCAAGATAGTATCCAAAAGAAGCAATAAGTAGAAAAGATCAAGAATTACTGGGTAATGTGGTAGACCGTAACTAGGGAATTTAACTAGGAAGGGCCTTTCCAGAGAGCGAACACTTAAATTAAGATCTGAGATTTAAGCATCCTCCCTAGGGTCCTCCAACGTGTTTAGCTTCCTGAGGTCTGTAGATTTTAGATTGGCTGTCCTATATTATATGGCTAATATCTGCTTGTACGTGAGTGTATACCATGGGTGTCTTTCTGTTTCTGGGTTAC
This sequence comes from Pachyuromys duprasi, assembly GCA_028658305.1. Taxonomy (NCBI): domain Eukaryota; kingdom Metazoa; phylum Chordata; class Mammalia; order Rodentia; family Muridae; genus Pachyuromys; species Pachyuromys duprasi. The sequence goes on along the minus strand of CM053766.1, from coordinate 147,540,237 downwards.
CTCACTCAGGATGATATGGGACTACCTCTGTCATGAACTTGGTTGCCGGCTCTTTGATCACTTTACCCTGGTGATGTGGCTTCAATTGAGGGGAGGGGGCTTCAATTGAGATATATAATGAATAAATTGTAAAAAAATTAATTAAAAAATCTGAATCACAGAAAAGGAGCTAAATATAGAAAGCTCCAAGGAAAGAGCCATGCAAACAGAAAGGTCAAAGCGCCATGGAGAGGACGAATCAGCTCTGCTTTAGGAGCAGAAGAAGGGCCAGGTGGCTCAAAGGTAGGGAGTTTTGCACATACATCAGATAGTTACTGCTGCATAACAAGCCATTCTGAAACATAATGACCTCAATGATTTCTTCAGCTAACTCTAACTCTTCTATGCATCAGCAATTTAAAATGAGTTCAGATGGAAAGCTTCCTCAAGTATCTGTGGGCATATCTGGGTCATTTAGGCAATTTTCTTGCTGAAGTTAGGCAAGACCCTTGAAATATGGGGGAGGGGAGCATAGATGAGATATTTCAATGACCTCAACTCTGCTGCTTGTGGTCCTTCATCTTCATCACCTTTCGTAGATAGATAGATAGATAGATAGATAGATAGATAGATAGATAGATAGATAGATAGATAGATAGATAGATAGATAGATAGATAATCTTCAAGCCTAATGCCATAATAGGCTCATCATCACTTCTAGATTCTATAATGGGGTTAACATCAAAGCAGGCAATAGGATCAGATCACATTATAGGGAAGGAGATAAAACTCTGCCTCTCAGGTAAAGAAGCTGAAAGGTCACTTGCAAAGGGGAACTATATAAATAAGGAGTGACATATCCTGTCTATGTGTTTGGCAACCTCTGCTGCCTAACCCCAGGCCAGGAGTGAAATGGGCCAGTGGGAAAGTTCTCTGTTAATATGACCATGAGCGTGGACAGTGGTGTGAGGCAGATGCACAAGCTGCAAAGGTAACTCTGTAACTGATGGTACTCAGTTTTGCCAATGGCAGTGTCCTCATCCTGCTCAGAGGAGTTAAATAGGAAGCTCAGTCCTGTAGTGGCTCACCTGATTTCCACACAGGAGTCGTTCCAACATCAATACTGTCTCTTTGATGACAGATTCTCTGAGACATTTGCCATCACCATGTGACAACAAATACAGACCTCAGCCGTTATAACTGGAGACTTGGTCCTTATCAAAAGGCTAAATAAACATGATGACACTTCCTTTAGAGAGAGACTTCTATTATATGATATCCCCAATCACTTGATAGTTTATTGAAATATTGATAATAATATCACAACGACACTGTTGAAAACTTGCCTCTTTCACCTTACCTTGATTGCTGAATTGCCAAAATTGAATGTTGCTAATCTATGAATTTGCAAACTCTACATATTCAAACTTCTTCCTGTTTTCTTCTACTGAACCATAAATCCCAAAAGTGGTCTCTTCCCTTACCACATAATAAAGTCCTGGAGACCAAGAACTTGCTCTGCTCACCTTCATGCTGCCAGGGACTCCCACACGTCGCACCTACACCAAGTAGGCCAGGAAGAAATATTCATGGAAGAAATGAAGAAAGTCTTGCTTAGGAAGAAGATGAAGAAGGTAAAAATAAAATTCATGGGAAAGGTTCATCAACTAAAGTAGTTTGAGGTCTGTATGTTCTCTGAGAGCCTCCAGTTTCATAACTGACTGTTAACTGAACATCACAATGAAAGCGCTCAGCCCTTAAGAAAAACAGGTTGATTTCTGTTCTGTAGTCTAATGGACTTAGAAATTGTTCTGTTGAAAATATCTGATTTTTCAATCCAATAAGTGTTTAATAGGTAAGTTCCAATTCCAGGGGAAAATATGCTCCTGCAATAATTTAGTTCCTGATAATTCCTAATAAATAGAGTGGGAATGTCTCACACATGCATATTTATGAGAGAGCTTAAAGTTTAGCGCTTGGTATCTCATTAAGGTCAGTGGAGGGCATGTGAGGTTATTGCCATTTGACTGGCACTGTTATCTGCTGGTCTTCCAAGGTGACCCAACATGTAGATGACCGAATCTCAAAGTGGGTGATTTATCATTTCATCCTGGGAGAGTGTGAGGAAGAGCTTCGGTGTCGGGATGCATCTTGGGCACATTGACAGTGATAGATAGCCCTTCATTATACAGTTTAAAATGGGTACAGAGGGCTACGACAACAATCCACATCTTCTGGTCCTGATACTTTGTTTTCAAAAGCATGTACCCCTGGAGGAATCCAGCCCCCAGAGAAATAACAGATTGGGCTTATTTTTGTTTTTGTTGTTTGTTTGGTTTACTGCACATAAAAAGTAGCCCCACCCTGGATCTGGTGAGCTTGGAAATACTGCTTTTCCTTTCTCTCTTCTATAACTGCATATGCCCTAAAAGGTTCTAGAGCCAGTGCATTCCTAAGCTCTCTCAGGACAGCGCTTCTCCCTCTCTTCATGCAGCATGTGACCAGAGCAAGGCTTACTAAACAGATGTGCAGAATCAATAAAAGATATTCCATTCCCTTTGTATGGCTCAGCTGCCATGGTCTGCAGTCTCCATCATTAAGAATTCTCCCCTGTGGCTGTAAATGTGTCACCTTATCAAAGGCTCCTTAAAAAGCGGGGTCACCGAAAGACAGCTTCTCATTTTTCTGGTTAAAAAAACTAGATCTTAACGACCTTGGAAGTCAGAAATTGAGGGCGGGGAGGTAGGTCAGCAGCCAAGAGCACATGATATACACCCTTGCAGAGGACCTGGGTTCAGGTCCCAGCACCTATGTGAGGTGACTCACAATCACTTGTAACTCCAAACCAAACACCTTTCTCTGACTTCTGTTGGCACCTGTACATACATGGAACACACACAAACAATAATAATAACAAATGTTTAAAACTAAAACTCAGAAGTAACTTCTCCATCCTCTCCTAATTCTGCTGCCCAGCCCAACTTCTGAAATAAGTGTGAGAGCAGCGGCAGGGGTGAGAGCCCAAGAGGTTAAGACAGAGGTCACTTGGGTTCTCTGTCATCTCCAAAGAAGGAAGGCCTCTCTTCTCTGGACCGGCCCTTTTTTGTCTGAGTTCCATTAACAACTGGTTAACTTAAAACTGTTTAATAATTTCCAAATATACTCTACTACTCATTCGATCCATGTATCCAGTCAGTGAGCCAAATACTCGGATATTTAATAAATGAGAGTGTGAGGCACAGAGTACACAAACAACTAACTCAAGGGCAAACAGAAAGCCTGGACATTACCAAGACAACAAAATAACCAGACTGGTCCCAAGTGGAATTTTTCAGTCTTCTGTGCGTAGCAACTTCTCTAAGGCTGTGGGAGATGGAGAAACATTATCATAGTACATTCACCTTCTTTGCAGTAGACTCCGAAATAGTTCTGCAACAGCCATCAAGTTGACCTTTTTTAAAAAATAAAATAAAAAAGGCAATTAAATTAGAAAATGGAACAAGCACAGCTCTGTGTCTAGAACTTAAAAATTATAAGATTTCAGGAGCTGCAGAGATGGCTCAGCAGGTTAGAACTGGCTGCTCTTCCAAAGGACCCAGGTTTGGTTCCCAGCATCCACATGACAGGTCACACCTATCTGTAACTCCAGATGTAGGGATCAAATGCTGATGTCCTCTTCTGGCCTCCACAGGCACCAGGCATATGAATGGAGGACAGGGATATACAAGCAGACAAAATGCCCATACAGACAAAATAAATATAAACGTTAAAATTAAAAAAACATTTCTATGTTCCAACTCTTCCCACTCCCTTTTGGACTCTTTCCACAAAAACTAACTGTATTGTCTTTAAAAAGAAAAAAAAAGATTTTATATCACTAGCATAGTAAAGTTTTCTCTGAATTCTTCAAGATAAACTACAAAGAGAGCTACATGGATGATCATACATTTTCTATACTTTGAAAGCTAATACAGTGTAACTAAAATGTAATTTTGATAACATTTAATTTACCCCAGTATCTCCAAAATATTTTTATTCTAGCACAGAGAATTTCAGAACATCTTATTTCAGCATGATGCCCATCTAAAGTGATGTTAGTGAGGCATCTGTGTCCTTAGTCTTCCAAACCAGCATGTATGTTCTACTCTGAGAACACCTCAGTTTAGATAGCTGTGTGGCGGGGGACTCAGAGCCCTGGGCAGCCAGTAGCTGGCCCAGGACTCAAATTCTGTGACACTGTCCCCTCAGAGATGTACTCACCTCCCTCCTCCCAGCCTTGTTTCCCCTAACCTCCACCCAAGAGGGAACCCCAAAAGCAACTCAAAATTTCTATCCCAAGAGAGCCTGCGATCCACACAACACCCATGGATCTTACAGAGGCCGACCTTGTGGAGGGGGTAGAGAGGCTGTGGAGGGGGCAGAGAGGCTGTGGAGGGGGCAGAGAGGCTGTGGAGGGGGCAGAGAGGAGCCCACTCCTTCCTCTTCACCAACCTCCTCCCCACTCCATTTGCATCCTGGGGAGAAGAGAGGCCTCCCAAGCTGCTTTCTGGGTCACTGCTGGGTGATTCAGGCAACAATGGGCCATAATTTCTAAGGTTTCTCCCAGCAAGTCAACTACAGCTAATGGCAGCCTCACATTAATGCTGATGTCCACAGACAAAGATAAAAGGCTGGATGTTTGTTTGGTCAGCCCATTGAAAACTCTAGGCCCAAGCCCATTTACAGAGCATTTCCGCACAGATAAATGAGACACAAATCATGTGTACCTGACTGCAAATGAATAGCCTGCTTGTACAAGGCAAACTCTGAAAACTCCATTTTTCAGCAGAGAGAGCAATGACTAATGACATGCTTTTGTTTCCACCCAAGACTAAGTGCCTCTTTCCAGATGAAAACAGATCTGAGCCTCACACCCTAACCCATCCCCTCCCCAACCCAAAGAGACTGAATTACTGTGACTATTAACCTATTGGGGGGGGGGCTTGCAAAAGATCACAAACAACAATGTTACATTTGAATTCTGCCCCCCCCCCAAAAGCACTTCCACTGAAAAACCGATAGGAACACGCAGTTAGCAATTCATGGGATAACTTGCTTTGATTATCCTGATTATTTTGAGTTCCATTGGGCCTCAACTTGGTAATAGCAAGGGAAGCACAGAGCCAAGCTTGAAAATCATTCCGGGAGGAGAGGAGGCAGGGGATGCATTCAGGATGTAAAGTGAATAAATAAATTAATTTAATTTTAAAAAGAAAAGAAATTGATACTGGCCATCCAGATTTAAATTCAGAATCCATGTGGGAACCACCAAGCCAGGCAGATTTCTCTAAACCTATAGGAAGGAAATGCCTCCTTGCCAGAGACTGTGGGACCTCGTGGGTTTGGAAGTTGTGACTTAAACAGGTGTTGCCTGACTTGTGCTCCGAATGGCCCAAAGTGAAGCTCAGGCTGGTTTCTGGCTTGGCCAGGAGGTGCATTTGTTTGTTCTGCTAGTGCACATTAAGCCAGATAAACCTGTTGATACCAAATGTTACTTCTGAATGATTTTTTTAAATTACATCTTTAATAAGAATATTGATCTGCTCTATTGATTTTTAAAGACACTTTCCAATTTTGCAGTGTCTGCTAGTCACTGACCTTAAAAATTAGATTTTCATAATGTTATCTTTGTAACTTAATGAAATTTCATGTAATGTAACGTCTTAAATGTTTACTAAGGTAGAGCCAACCCTTTCATACTTCCTGCCGCTAATGTTCCTGTTGTTCCCGGGGTTGTTCTTTGGAGCACATAGATTGTTGAAGTGCACTGGTCGAGATCAGACTAGACATCGGGAGAGTTAGCCAATGCTAGAAACACTCTCCTGCCCTTTCTGTAGAGCAGCTGCGGGACTGCTCTACCGCCTCCCTGGAAACCTGTGCAGCCCCTTTTGTGTATCTTCCCAGCCTCACCCACACCTACAGAGTCCACTCTGAAGTCCCTGCAAGGGCTGATGGGTGAGTACACATAACTGTGGAGCTGACCCCACAGGCCCTTCCCTGGCACATCAGTGCTCTTGCTTCCCTCTAGATAGCACTTGGCCCAAAGCTGAGCAAACCCTGCAAGGGAAAACCACCACCCATTCAGTCTTTTGTCCAAGCCGTTCAAATGTTTTAAAGTGTATGTATGTGAGCGTGGATTTCAGCATCTGAGTTTCACTTCCTTGGCAAGGGCATATTCAGCTAGAATCCCACATTAGCTTGCACTTATATATTTTCTCTTCAGGTAACCAATTTAAAAACACACCTGAATGACCCATCTCTGTCTCCCTTCTCTTCTCTCTTACCAGAGCTTTCTATAGCACATAGACACACAGACACACAAACACACATACCACATACACCACACACACACAGACACATAAACACACACCACATACATCATACACACAGACACATACACACACACATTGCTTGTTCTCAAATTCTATTAATGGTTTAGTTTTATAGGACCACCTAGAATGGTGTCAACTTAGCATCCCTCCTAGAAGTCAGGAAGGTCTTACCCACAGAGAACAGGCATCCCCAAGTGAGTTAGAATCCCAAAACACCATCAACTCATGCTTGATCATTAGGCCAACGGTGCTGGCTTTTCCCCCCACCTTTGTGAGTCCTGTGTCCTGTGTCATGACATGGTGAAGTGCTGTAGGTGTGATACCTGATGTTAGGTGGCATCTAGAATCTGAGAGTTAAATGTGTAGAGATATTTTTGTTAAGTCATTCTTGGGTCCCTCATAATCCAGCCCAGCAGGAAAAAGTTATTAAAACTTAACTCCAGTATTGCTTAACGTCCCAAAGAATACTAACAAAAACATTCCTTGAAGCCCCGTTTCTCAGCTGCCTCTCTTCCTCCTGGCACGTGCTAGTATCATGGTCTCTCTTCTTGCTCTGACCTCTCCCTGAGTGCACACTGTGTCCATAAGACTTCCTCCTCTTCCTCCTCTTCCTTTCCCTCCCAATCTTCCTTTCTGTCTCGACCTAATCTAAGTTAGGTAAATCTTAGGCTCTCTTTACATGTTCATTTTCAGCCTCCAAAGTGTCCATAATGAAATTGGGGACCTGACTCAACTGTTCCCAGCCCAGATCGGTGAGGTGTGACGAAGAGAAATGTGAATACAATATGCATACGTATGTGGGAGCAGCGGCTCTTTCCTCCCAGTAGCCTCCTTGTGAACTCTGCAAGCAGACATCCAGTGTTGCTTAGGGTCACCAGAACTCGTCCCCGGCACAGCTGAGCTACTTCCCCTTAATTTTCTAACTGATAATTTCTAGATATAATTTCTCAAAATGTTCCAGCTGTTGCCCAGCCAGTTCTGCTCCTCCTTGGCAGAATGGGATTTAGAGACTGTGGAAATGTTCCTTTATTACGTGTCCTTTTCCTTTCCCAGCAGCCACTGCCTGTCCTCTCAGCTCCACATATCCACACCCCTCACCTCCTCGCGAGACCTTTTCATTCCAGGTGCCCTTTATGCATTTTCACATTCAATTGTGAGACTTTCTTTGAAAGAGGAGAAAAAATATGTAGCTCAAAGCCAAAATGATAATAAAATATCACCCCCAAATAGATGTGGGTAGAAGCCTTTTTAAAAGAACAAAGAGATAACAAATGAAAGGTTAGGAAACAATTTTTTGTTTTGTTTTAGAAAAAGATTTAGATGCAGAAAAGAATAGCTACAATGAAGAATAAAAATGAAATTAACAGAGGCGAGCTGCAGCAAAGATGAAGGCCATATATGAGAAGAGAAAGAAAAAGAAAGTTTGTCTGACTCTGTCACATAGATGGGCCTTTCAAACATCACATGTCATTCAGATTTGTTTGGAACATGTCTGATATCTAGTGTAGCCATGTGGGCTGTAGATGTCCCTTAGTTGAATGACAGGATTTGCTTTAAGCTGTACTATTCTAGTCACAATGCTGTGGTATGTACCTACAGTGGACTCTGAGCTGGGACACAGTCCCAAATGCCAAGAGAAACAGAGGCCAGGATAGACCCATAATTGGTCAGATAAACTGTAGACCGTGAACTTGTTCTTGTCTGTTCTGTACCACTGTGAGGTTCTACACAGTCTCCACAAGAAACACAGAGTGTGAGTGTGAATGGCTTCTGACCAATGGATGTTTGAAATCCAGAACAGACTGATGTCTGCTTGTCTGTCATCATTTTTTCTCAAATCCCATATAGCTAGAAAATAACATCGCCAGCCCGTCAGGAAGGCGGAACGCATTCTGATGGTACAAGAGTTGGGCCATGTCAAGTGGCTCTAACGTCAGTGTGGGAGTTGTCTGGGTTCCATTTGACTTAAGTCAGGAGAAAAAAAATGAATATGTTTGTCATTTTCTCAAACAATGTGACCTCAAGCCAATGGCCAGCAGTCTCTCAACACCACAGAGGGCTCTAGCCAACAACCACCATCTTCCAGGGTGACTACAGATGTCAAAGGTCTCCAGGGATCTCCAAAGCCTGCCTCTGCTTTCAGCAGCCTCAAAGGGGATATCAAGCCACGTTTTGCTTTTATTGTAATTTCTGCAGAGACAGAAAGGAAGGCATCTGCTGGTTTAGATGAGAAGCTCAAGAGGAGAGCACGCACACAGTCAAAGCAGAAGTCACAAGCATTCTGCTCAGCTGAGTGGAGGGAGGGAAGTGCTCTCTGTCTTTATGTACAAGACTCGTTTCAGAGCCTGTGCTTGATGAAGAAGCAGTTTTTATCCGATAGGATGTAGGCAAGCCTTGATTCATCATAAGTAGTCAACATAAACATCTGCTATAAGGAAGAGCATCAATTTCTGATAATAAAAACATGATTGTTATTTTCACGCTGTGTCCCAATAATTTCCTTATAAGGAGTTACTGTGCTCTACTTCCATAAGGAATGGAATGGATAATTAAAGTCAAATAACTTTCCTCAAGTCACACAGGACTACTGCACAGGCCATCGAGGTGGGATGGATTAAAACTCAAGCGCTGAGTGGCTCTTGGTCCTCTGGGTCAGCAATGAGGATGGATGCAGTTGGGCACATCTATTTGTCTCCTTTGGAGCACTCGTGTACATCCAGTCAGTAAGAGGTGTGGAGGGTTCCAGTTTGCCTCACTATGCTTCCTGTGTCTGTGGGGCTATGGCTGGGACATTATGGGAGTAAGCTGTATGCCCCTAACAGATACAGCCCGGCTTATCTGCCTGCTGGTGGCCACAGTGTTCTGAGATGCAGTAAGAAGAGACAAGCTCCAGGATGCTAACGTTGATCAAGCCACTGTTTATGACATTTGTTATGTGTCATTGGACAAAGCAAGCCAGAGGGCCAGACCCAGGAACAGCGTGGATAGGAATTTCTAAGAAATAAAATAATGGGCAGAAGCCAACTAGGGCCATGAGTCCAACAACACACCAGAAAAGTCTCCTTGTAAATAATTTTTATGTCTCAGAAAATGAAAATTCTGGGACCTGGAGAAAAGCAACCCCACAGCAGACCAAAGCTCAGTTGCCTTCAAGCCCTTCATCTAATAGGTGAGGCAAATTCAGTTCAAAGAAGTGAATTTTTTTTTATTTGCCCCAAATCATGTGACTAGCTTGATAAGTCATTCTGAAGGGACTGGAAAGCACTTGGGATCCATGGCCATGATTCGGATAGAAAAAAGTCTGCTTGGCCTTTAGAGTCTGGAATATATTTTAGCAATGAAATAAAATGAAAAGACAGAGCTCAGGTGGTAACAAAGAGACGTCACAAGAGAAAGTCACCCACAGCCCACAGTGTCAGACTTTGCTCAGATTTTCTGGGGTTGTTTGTATAGAGATGCTTTGATTGGTTTTGAGACACCATCTCCCTACATAACACATGCTGCTTTCAAACTTCCTACAGCCAGTGTTGGCCTTGAATTCCTTTTGACTCCCCTGCTTCTTGAGTGCAAAGATGACAGGTATGTGCCAGCACATCATTTTAGCTACGGAAGGCAGCTCTTCCCTGACTTTGGTGTGCCTCTGAATCATCAATACACTTCTGAACACAAAGATTCTGATTCAGGACATGGAGCCTCAGACAAGCACATCCAATCTAATCCAGGGGGAGGGGTCTGGCGCTGCAGGTATACTTTATTCCCAGGTGAGACTAATGTTGCTGTGGAAGAGCCCCGGAGTAGCAGCACCCTGGGTGTTGGTCTCGCCTGTGTACCTCCTCATCCTAATCTCCTTCAACCTTTGCACCTATCTTCCTCCCTGACACCACCACTTCTCACAGCGGCAAGTTCGAATCTGACTGTGATGTTCAGGGATGTCCAGGAAGAGCCACTCCTTCCTATACTGCTGGATGCCTTGAGACAATCCTTACCCATGTCATTACAGGGATTGGAATTCCCAGAACATCTTCTGAAACCTAGGCATCTGCTCATGACAGCGTGTCCCAGGAGACCCCTTGCCTTGATCTCTAGACCTTTCTTCTGAAAACAGTGTCTTCCGGCTGCAGTCCTCTCCCGCTAATGCAGAGAAGGATGAAGTCTCCCACTTGCTGGCCAGGCCACTTTGTCTGAAAGGTCCTTGAACCTTCATCGAGATCTTCAGAAAGCAGTAGTAGAAGGGTAGGAGAGTTTCAGGGAACAAAATGAAGACAACAACAGTGTTGTCATTCAAGCAAACTGTTACCAGACACCCAGGGCTTTGCCTGCTGGGGATCTCTGGGAAACTAGAAAGTGCCTCAGTGTCCTCCGCCTCAGCTGGGAGTAAGTTAAAATTTGTTCACCAGATCCCTAAGAGTTCTGCAATCCCTGCATGGAATGTCTTTGTGCATAGAAGGAATATTCTAGAAAAATGGCTTTCTGGAAGTCATTGGTGTGTCCTAGTAGAGTCTTCCACTCATAAAGGCAAATGCAAAAAGCATTCAGAGAAGGCTAGAGTCCTTCTGCTTTAAGCACATGGGGAGAATTAATTAGTTCCCTCTGGTTGCTTCTTGCTGTGGAGAAAGACACTTAAAGAAGAAACTGAGAAAATGAAATAGTGATGAGTACTTTCAGTAGAAACAGGGCCATGTTCTGATCTTTCACTGAGAGCAGAATTATCCTCTATTTTCCTGCAATTTACTTAACAGTAGTTGATTCTATAATTCAGAGTCAACTGCTAGAGTCTCCAAAATTCCAACCAACTGCCATGTTCAACGGAATTGTACCACACTTTAAAAAAATAAAAAACTTTGACTAACCTCCAATTGACTCTGACATGTCAAGGACTACGTGAAAGAGTTGTGTATAATTTTAAAACTGCTGACTTACATAAGGCATAGATTTATTCAGACAAAACAGGGAGACAGAATGCTTCTAAAGTGAGATTCTTTTGTCAATTTGGACATGACAAAGGAAGAAAACAAAAATTATTGTTCAAGCTTTGAAAATCTTTCCCCTTGTGAAGATATTGGAGTTGGGAAGAAAATGAACATTAGCTAAGCCCTTCTCAATGCCAGGTCCTGTGACAGAGTCTTCATTTGTCCTTTATTTGATCCTGGCCTTTCCCCGAAGACCATCAGAGAAACTTATTGACCAAGTCAAGCTATTTATCAGACTTAATGCAGTGACACAGAACAGTGCTTCGGTGAAGAATGATTTATGATTAAGCTAGACTCTGTCCAAAAAGCAGAGATGGGGTAGTTTTCTGGGACTAAAGCTCGTGATATTATTATTCACCTCAGGTTATCAGGGACTTAAGGAGTTCTGATTTTTAAGTTTATCAGTCTTGATAACTAATGTAATACCTTGGTGTTGTGGAACGAAGTCCCTCCAAAATTCATATGCTGAATTTCTAACCTCATCAGACCTCAGAATGGAGCACTGTTTGAAGATGGGCTTTTAGAGGAGTATTAGCTTTAGTTGTCAACTTCACACAGCCTAGAACTATCTGAGAAGAAGACCTGAGATAAGGAATAGGCACGTCTGTAGAGGATTGTGTTCTTTGTTAATTGATGACATGAGAGGGCCCAGCCCACTCTGGACTATTCCATAGGCAGGTAGTCCTGAATGTGTGTGGAAGCTACTGAGTTTAAGCTTGCCTGCCACCCCAGCAAGCAGCATCTTCCGTGATCCCTGCCATTCTACTTTGGCTTTGAAGTGAGTTCCTTGAGTGAGGTAATGCTGTATGCAATAGCAAGGAGACATGCTTCCAGGTTCCTGCCTTGAGTGCCTGCCTTCACTTACCTCAGTGATAGACTGTGACCTAGAATCAACTTTCTCCATAATAATTATTTGGGGTCAGAGTATTTTTATCACAGTAACAAAAATGTGATTAGACCAAGAGGTTAAGGTTAAATGAGGTCACACAGGCAGGTCTTAATCCAATAGGACTGGTATTTTGTTTGGTTTGGGTTTTTTTATGACGCATGTTTTAATCAATTTGGACTTCTATAACAAAATACCTAGACATGTAATTTATAAAGAATTTATACTTAATTCTCACAGTCCTGTAAACTAGGAAATCTAAGATGACAGCAACAAATAGAGTGTCTAGGGAAAGGCCTGCTCTCTCCATCTAAGATAGTACTGTCCTTCTGCATCCTGGGGAGGGGCCCATGTAGCCTTGGATGGCAGAAAGGACAGAAAAACAAGTGAGGTGAGTTCTCAGATGACTCTTAACGAGGGTGGTAATGCTGTTTTAGGTGTGGGTCCTTCATGTCCTCATCCCTTCCCAGAAGGCCCTGCTTTTACTATAACCCCAATATGATTAAATGTCAGTACATAGACTTGGAAGAACATCTGGACCACAGCAACTGATGCTGTCTTAAGAGAGTAGAAGGGCCTAGAGAGAACGCTCAACAGTTAACAACACATGCTGTTCTGGCAGAGGGCAGGATTTGATTCCCAGACCCTCACATGGAGGCTTACCACCACCCTTAACTCTATCTCCAGGAGGTTCAGCCCCCTCTTCTGACCTCTGTAAACATCAGGCACACACACACACAAAGTGCACAAGCATACATGCGGGCAGATCACTTATTCTGAATAGACATGAACACTCTGCATCTTGTATGTCCTTGCACCATTCGATGCCAATGATTGAACACTCAGCATAGACTTGAGACTTCTGCACATTGTAAACTGTGCTGCTTTCACTGTACATAGTTCTCTGCTCTTATACAAGCAGAGAATTTAATTACAGAAAATAAAAACAATATCATCTACCACCATTCCTACACGTCTAATTCTCAGATTAGTATATCTTTGGATTTTATCATGCTAACATGTTTAGTTTTAAAAACTGCAGTATGAATTGGTAATGTGTGTTTCATAAAACATATAAGCCAAAAACAAGTTCAATGAACTTTGGCTAGGGATTACAACAGTATTTTCAGCAACTTTTGAAATATTTCTAAACATGCTTTTATAATATTGTACTATGTTTATATACAAGTTGGCATTCTCAGCATTGACAATTATAAAATCAAAATATTGATGAACTCTGAAAATATTGAAGATTCTTTTCATGCTGCAATATCAAATATTCAACCACAGTTTTATTCTTTATGTAAAACTAAATAAGCATATACATCTCCAAAAAATAAGTAAATCTTTTTAATTTCTTTTTTAAGAGGAGAGTAGGAGACAGAGGCACACATAGGGAAGATGCTATAAAGACACAGGAGAAAGCAGACATTTGCTCAAAAAGAAGGGCCTCAGAAGAACCCTGACTATTCCAACTACTTATCCTCAGACTTTTCATCCTTGGGGCTGTGGACAAATGCATTTCTTTTGTTTAAGCCAGTGAATCTTTAATATTTTGTTATGAAACTAGTATAGTTGGGCTCCCATTGTTCTTCTAAAAGAAGTGGGAGACGAAACATTGGAGATGGAAGAAGCCAGCTTCATTCCACTGTGCAGCAAACCCTCCCTCTCCCCTGCTGCTTGAATGTTCCTCTGAAGCAGAAGCTAATTACAAATACAGATGAAATAGAAAGTAATGGGGGCTTTATTGCTTGTTTTAGTCACTCATCAATTTTCTCTAGGACAAGAGGCAACACAGGACACTCAATACAGGTTTGCCTCCAGCCTCCGGCCTGAGATAAGGTTTCCCTTATTATAACACATCTGGGCGAACAAGAGGGAGAACTGAAATACACAGTGAGCTCCAATCCTGGGTAGCCAGAAGCCAGTCTCCATCTTCCTCTTCTACTTCTCCTGGTACATAGCTGAGCTCCACCAAGCACTGTATAGTCCTGGGAGCCACCATGTTTGCTCAGGCTGCAGACAGAGTGAGCGGCTTCCTCACACAGACCACGCCTCTCCTCCGCCCAGTGTGTTCCTTCCTCTTCAGAACTCTGTGGGCTTTCCTAAAGGAAGATTTTCTGAGATCACAACCGGGTCACATGCTCCGGAAACACTTGCACAGTAGCTTTCCTTTGAGAAAGGCACTCCCCCTTGTAACCGCCTTTTTATTTGCATCCCTCCAAGAAGGGGCTGGGGCTGCATTCGCTTTCACTTCCTCTCTGTGCTCAACACCAGTCAGAAGGCCCAGCGCCCATTGGACACCAAATAAATAGCCATTGAAAGGATTTTTATTAAGCAGCCAGGTTTCACTTTCTTTTTTTTTTTTTTTTTTTATCAAATCACTACACAGTTTTCACAGCCAAACTTTGGGCAGAGTGCAGGGAATCTTATGAAAGAAGTGGGAGATAGAAAGACCTGGAGAGGACAGGAGCTCCACAAGGAGAGCAACAGAACCCAAAGCGCACAGGGGTGTTTTCTGAGACTGATACTCCAACCAAGACTATTCATGGAGATAACCTAGAACCCCTGCTCAGCTGTGCAAGAGGGTTTCCTAGTAAGGGGAACAGACATGAACTCAGTGGCTGGCTCTTTGATCTTCTTCCCCTGAGCGGGGAGCAGACTTACCAGGCCACAGAGGATGACAATGCAGCCAGTCCTTATGAGACCTGATAGACTAGGGTCAGAGGGAAGGGGAGGAGGACCTCCCCTATCAGTGGACTGGGGAAGGGGCATGGGAGAAAGGAGGGAGAAAAAGTGGGGTTAGAAGGGTGTGAGGGAGGGGGCTACAGCTGGGATACAAAGTGAATAAACTGTAATTAATAAAATAAATAAATAAAATTAAGCATATAAAGCTAACTACAATAAAGAAATTATTTCTGTTCAAAAAAAGTAATCTCTAAAGTCTAAAGGTGTTTATATTAAAAAAGACAGTTGAGATTTTTCTCTGGGAATTTTTGAAACTCAGAAGTACAAAGCAGCCCCAGTGACTAGTATCCATCATTCCTGATTGGCTGGTAATGGAGACAGTGGCCCTGATCCTTAGACGTGGCTCTATTCTATCTGACTTTATCCTTCTTACGCCTCCAGAGGGCTAGCTCAAGCACTTTCCTCTCACTACAACAACAGAAGCAAAGGAAGCCAAACAGAGTCTCAGGAGCCTGGTAACACCACCCAAACTGTCCCGGTCCTGCTGCACCTCTGTCCATGTGGCCTTGACCAACATAACTTAGCACGATCTCGTTTGTTTTTAAATATGATCAGCCTTAAGAGCAATGGTGAAGTAAATAGCAACAAACATTTTGAAAGTTGGTGATCAAATCCTCAGCCAGCAGACAGGTTCAAAACCCTTACAGGAGCAGTCAGGGTTGATTCTTTAGCCATGCCCAGACCACCAAATACAAGAAAATTTGGGAATTGTCACAGTCATGAATGACCTAAAGAAATACGGCAAATAAAAGTAACAACGGCCCAGTAAATTCAGTGGGTTAAAGCACTTGCCGCCAAGACTCATGACCTGAATCTGAGCTTCAGAAGCTGTGTAGCTGAAGGAAATACTCACATGCTCTGACTTCCATAAATGCGCCACAGCAGTGTGTGTGTGTGTTTGTGTATAGTGCATATATATGGGTTGTGTAATTTTGGTGCACATTATATATGTGTGTGTGTATGTATGTGTAGTGTGTATATATTGTGAAAATAAATACATAATGTTTTTGACTCCTGGATGTGCTCATGGGATTGGAATAGAGGACATTGGCTTAAAACTAAGAAAATATGAACAAAGTATGGGGTACAGTTAGTCATAGGATCTATATCAGGCTATCAGCTGTGAGAAATGTTCTTTCTTTTTTACCCATTTTAGGTTTTATTTTATTATTTTGGGGGAACAGAGGATGAGAATTAGATTAACACAAGACTGATCAACAACACAAAAGCATTCGTAAATGCCTTACACGGCACAGAGAAATGAAGGTCCATAGATATGGATGAAACAATTATGTACTTAATTGGACAAAATGTCAAGTTTTAAATATAGCAACTAAATCATGTGAGGAAGTGTGAAGGTTTACTTCAGGAAGGTCTAGAAAAAAGTTCCCCACATGGCACATTCCAGTCCTTATTGCTAAAATGACACCTTCCTTCTAGTAGAGAGAGGGCCAATTTTACTCAGAAATAAATCTCTTGCTTAGGGATCTGTGATAAGTTTCTAGATTTTCATTTGTTTTTCAATTTTATTTCTTTTTATTATTTTATCAATTTATTTTACATCCAATCACAGGTTCCACACCCTCCTCTCCTCCCAGTCTCTCCCTCTCATATCTATCTGCTTTTCCCCCTTCCTTTCTCATCAGAGAAGGGGAGGCCTAGTGTGTGTATCAACCCTCCTTGTCATATCAAAATGTTATTAAGGCTAGACACAGCAGCCCAGTTAGGGGAAAGGATATCCAAAGGCAGGAAACAGAGTCAGAGACAGCCTCTGCTCCAATGTTAGGGGACCTACATAAAAACCAAGCTGCACATCTGTTACATATGTGTAGAGGGCCTAGGTCTATCCCATGCTCTCTGGTTGGTGGTTCAGTCTCTGTGAGCTCCTATGGGCCCAGGTCAGTTGATTCTGTGGTTTTCTTGTGGTGTCCTTGAACTCTCTGGCTCTTCTAATTCTTTGTCCCTCTCTTCCATAAGATTACCTGAGCTCTGCCTGATGTCTGGCTGTGAGTCTTCCATCTGTTTCCATCAGTTGCTGAGTGAAGCCTCTCAAAGAACAGTTATGCAAGGCTCCATCTGCAAGTATAGCAGAATATTATTAATAGTGTCAAGGATTGGCTCTTCATAGTATAGCTCTCAAGTTAGGCCAGTCATTGGTTGGCCGTTCCCTCAGATTTTCCTCCATCTTTATCCCTGTGCATGTCGTAAGCAGGATAAATTTTGAGTCCAAGGTTTTGTGACTGGGTTGGTCTCCCCATCTCTCCATTGGAAGTCTTGCCTGGTTACAGGATGTGAATACTTCAGGTTCTATATCCCCTGTGGCTGAGAGTCTTAGCTAGGGTCACCCTCAGAGATTCTGGGAATTTCCCTTGTCCCTGGCTTATTCCAGAGCTGTCCCCTCCCCCACCAATTTCAGTTCTCCCAGATCTCTATGGGTCTTCTGGTCCTCTGGACACTTGATCCCTCCTTTTCCCCTTCCCACCCTCTCTCACACCCAGTTGCCTCCCTCCCTCCACCTCTGATGTCTGTTTTATTTCTCCTTCTGAGTGATATTCAACAATCCTTCCTTGGGCTCTCCTTGTTACTAACTTCTTTGGGTCTGTGGTTTGTAGTATGGTTATCCTGTACTGTATGGCTAATACCCACTTATAAGTGAGTAAACATCATGTGTGTCTTTCTGGGTCTGGGTTACTTCACTCAGGATGTTTTTTTTTTCAAGTTCTATACAGTTACCCACAAATTTCATGTTTTCCTTGTTTTTTCCTTCTATTGTGTAAATGTACCACATTCTCTTTATCCTTTCTTCAGTTGAGGGACATCTAGGTTGTTTACAGTTTCTGGCTATTATGAGTAAAGCTACTATGACCGTAGTTGAGCAAGTATCTTTGTGGTATGGCAGAGCATCTTTTGGATGTATGCCCAGGAGTGGTATAGCTGGGTCTTAACTCAGTAGAAATATCAACAATTTTTTTGAGAAAACACCAAGTTGATTTGCAAAGTAGTTGTACAAGTTTGCACTCCCACCAGCAATAAAGAAGTGTAACCCTTGCTCCATGTCCTCACCTGCGTGTGCTGTCACTTGAATTTTTTATCTTAGCCATTCTGATGGGTGTAAGATGGAATCTCGGAATTACTTTGATTTGTATTTCCCTCATGAATAAGGGAACATTTAAACATTTTTTAAAGTGCTTCTCAGCCATTAGAGATTCCTCTGTTGAGAATTCTTGATTTAGTGCTGTACCCTGTTTTTTTTAAATTTTTATTAATTACAGTTTATTCACTTTGCATGCCCCCTGTAGCTCCCCATGGTCCCCTCTCAATTCCACCCTCCCTCCCCCTTCTCTACCCATGCCCCTCCCCAAGTCTATGGGTAGGGGAGGTCTTCCTCTCCTTCCTTTTGACCCTAGCCTATCAGGTCTCATCAGGAGTGGCTGATTGTCTTTCTCTGTGGCCTGGTAAGGCTGCTCCCCTCCCCTGCCACCATGTTTTTAATTGGGTTATTTAGTTTGTTAGTGTCTAATTTCTTGAATTCCTTTTATATTTTGGATATAAATCCTCTGTAGGATGTAGGGCTGGTGAAGATCTTTTCCCAATCTGTGGGCTGCTGTTTTGTTCTGTTGACAGTGTCCTTTGTCTTACAGAAGCTTTACAGTTTCATGAGGTCCCATTTATTAATTAATTTATTAATTTATTAATTGTTGATCTTAGGGGCTGTGCTGTTGCTGTTCTGTTCCAGAAGTTGTCTCCTGTGCCAATGAGACTGATTCCCACTGTCTCTTCTAAAAGATTTAGCGTATCTGGTTTTGTGTTGATGTCTTTGATCCACTCTGACTTTACTTTTGTGAAGGTTGAAAAATATGGAGCGATTTACATTTTTTTGCATGCAGATACCCAGTTAGACCAACACCATTTGTTGAAGATGCTTTCTTTTTCTCCGTTGTATGGTTTTGGATTCTTTATCAAAAGTTAAGTGTCTATAGGTGTGTTGGGTTTATTTTTGGATCTTCAATTCTATTGATCAACCTGTCTGTTTTTATGCCAATACCACGTAGTTTTAATTACTATTGCTCTGTAGTACAACTTGAAATCAGGGATGGTGATATCTCCCAAAGTTCTTTTATTGTACAGAATTGTTTTAGCTAGTCTAGGTTATTTAATTAAAATTTTATTTTTATATATTAATTACAGTTTATTCACTTTGTATCCCACCTGTAGCTCCCTCCTTTACTCCCTCCCATTCCCAGCTTCCATCCCTCATCTCCTCCCATGCCCCTCTCCAAGTCCACTGAAAGGGGAGGTGCTCCTCCCCTTCCATCTGATCCTAGCTTATCAGATCTGATCAGGACTGGTTGCATTGTCCTCCTCTGTAGCCTGGCAAGGCTGCTCTCCCTCAGGGGTGGGGTGATCACAGACCCAGCCACTGAGGTCATATCAGAGACAGACCTTGTTCCCCTTGTCAGTCTCAGAAAACATCCCTGTGTCCAGATTTTTTGATTCTGTTGCTCTGCTTGTGGAGCTACTGTCCTCTCCAGGTCTTACTATCTCCCTCTTCTTTCTAAGATTCACTGCACTGTGCCCAAAGTTTGATTATGAGTCTCAGCATCTGCTTTGATACACTGCTTGGTGTGGTCTTTCAGAGGCCCTCTGTCATACGCTCCTGTCTTGTTTCCTGTTTTCTCCTTCTTCCAATGTCCATCCTGTTTGTCTTTCTGAGTGAGGATTGATCATCTTACCCAGGGTCCTCCTTCTTGCTTAGCTTCTTTAGGTGTACAGATTTTAGTATGATTATCCTATATTATATCTGTAATATCTGCTTATAAGTGAGTATATACCGTGTATGTCTTTCTGCTTCTGGGATACCTCACTCAGGATGATCTTTTCTAGATCCTAGCATTTGCCTGCAAATTTCATGTTTTTCTTGTTTTTAATTGCTGAGTAGTATTCCATTGTGTAAATGTACCACAATTTCTGTATCCATTCCTCTGTTGAGGGGCATCTGGGTTATTTCCAGGATCTGGCTATTTACAAATAAAGCTGTAATGAACATGGCTGAGCAAATGTCCTTGTGTACTTGAGCATATTTTGGATAGCTTAAGAGTGGTATAGCTGTATCTTGAGGAAACGCTATTTCTAATAATCTGAGAAAAGGCCAGATTGATTTCCAAAGTGGTTGTACAAGTTTACTTTCCCACCAGCAATGGAGGAGGGTTCCCCTTTCTCCACAACCTCGCCAACATGTATTGTCACTTGAATTTTTGATCTTAACCATTCTGATGGGCTAGGTTGTTTGGGTTTTTTGTTGTTGTTTGTTTGTTTGTTTGTTTTTCATGTGAAGTTGAGTGTTGTTTTTTTAAGGTCTGTAAAGAATTGTGTTGGAATTTTGATGAGAATTTCATTGAATCTGTAGATGGCTTTTGGTAAGCTGGTCATTTTTACTGTGTTAATGCTACCATTTCCATTTCTGATATCTTCTTCAATTTCTTTCTTCAAACACTTAATGTCCTTGTCTCACAGTTCCTTCACTTTCTTTTATATTATTTTATATAATATAATATATAACGTTTTATATTATTTGTGGCTATTGTGAAGGGTGTGTTTCCCTAATTTCTTTCTCAGCCTGTTTGTTTCTTGTATACAGGAAGGCTACTGATTTTTTTAAGTTAATATTGTATCTAAAATTTTTTAATTTAATTTAGTTAATTTTTAGTTAATCTTTTAGTTAATTTTGTTGAAGGTGTTTATCAGCTGTAGGAGTTCCCTGGTAGAATTTTGGGGTCACTTAACGTATATTATCATATCATCTGTGAATAGTGATACTTTGACTTTTTCCTTTCCAATTTGTACCCCCTTAATCTCTTTTAGTTGTCTCATTGCTCTGGCTAGGACTTCCAGTACTCTATCGAAGAGGTACAGAGAGAGTGAACACCCTTCTCTTGTCCCTGATTGCAGTGAAACTGATTTAAGTTTCTCTCCATTTAATTTGATGTTGGCTCTTAGCTTGTTATATATTGCCTCTATCGTGTTTAGTTATGCACCTTGTATTTCTGATCTTTTCAAGACTTTTAAGGTGAAGGAATGATGTATTTTTCCAAAGGCTGTTTCAGCATTTAATGTAGTTTTTTTCTTTCAGTTTGTTTATATGGTGGGTTATACTGCTGGATTTTCATATGTTGAACCATCTGTGCATCAACCTGATTATGGTGGATGATGTTTTTTATGTGTTCTTGGATTCGGTTTGCAAGTATTTTATTGAGTATTTTTGCATCAATGTTCATAAGAGAAATTGGTCTAAATTTCTCTTTCTTTGTTGGGTCTTTGTGTTTAGGTTTAGGTTTCAGTGTGACGGGGCTTCATAGAATGAGTTTGGCAATGTTCCTTCAGTTTCTATTTTGTAGAATAGTTTGAGCAGTGTTGGTATTAGCTCTTCTTTGAAAGTCTGGTAGAATTCTGCACTAAAACGATCTGTCCCAAGGCCTTTTTTAGGTAGGAAGACTTTTAATGACTGCTTCTATTTACTTAGGGGTTATAGGTCTATTTAAATTGTCTACCTGATCTTGATTTAACTTTGATAATTGGTAAATAGGAACTAATAATTCTTTGGATTTCCTTGCTATCTGTTGTTATAACCACTTTTTCTTTACTGATTTTGTTAATTTGAATATTACCTCTCTCCTTTTTAATCAATTTGATTAAGAATTTGTCTATCTTGCTGATTTTCTCAAAGAACCAGCTCTTAGTTTCTTTGATCTTTGTATTGATTTCTTTGTTTCTAATTCATAGATTTCAGCCCTGAGTTTGAGTATTTCCTTCCAGCTACTTCTCTTGGAAATATTTGATTCTTTATGTTCTAGGGCTTTTAAGTATGCTTTTAAGTTGCTAATATGAGACCTCTCTAATTTCTTTATGAAGGCACTTAGTGCTATGAACTTTCCTCTTAATACTGCTTTCATTGTGTCCCATAAGTTTGGGTATGTTGTGCCTTCATTTTCATTGAATTCTAGAAAGTCTTTAATTTCCTCTCTTATTTCTTTTTTGACCCAGTTGTCAGTGAGTAGAGAGTTATTCAACTTCCATGAGTTTGTACACTTTCTGTTGTTTCTGTTGTTGTTGAAGTCCAGTTTTAATCCACTGTGATCTGATAAAATACAAAGGGTTATTTAAATTTTCATGTATCTGTTGAGGCTTGCTTTGTTACCAACTATGTGGTCAATTTTGGAGAAGGTTCCATGGGGGACTGAGAAGTAGGTATTTTTGTTGTTGTTGTTTGGGTGAGGTGTTCTGTAGATATCTGTTAGGTCTATTTCATTCGTAATGAGATGGTAGCTTCATTATTTCTCTGTTTAGTGTCTGCCTCAATGACCTGTCCTTTGGTGAAGGTGGGGTGTTGAAATATCCCATTATTAATGTATAGGGTTTGATGTGTGATTTAAGCTTTAATAACTTTTTTTTAATGAATGTGGGTGTCCTTGCTTTTGAGGAATAAGTATTAAGAATCGATACATCATGTTGGTGAATTTTTCCTTTGATGAGTATGAAGTGTCTTTCCTCATCTCTTTTGATTAATTTTGGTTGAAAGTCTATTTTGTTAGATATTAAAATGGCTATTCCAGCTTGCTTCTTGGGAAACCTTTTTCCAGCCCTTTACTCTGAGGCAATCTATCTTTGTCACTGAGGTGTATTTCTTGTATACAGCAGCGTAATAGATCCTGTTTTAGCATCCATTCTGTTAGCTTGTATTTTTTTAATTGGGGAATAGAATCCACTGATGTTGAGAAGTGTAAATGACCAATGATTGTTAGTTCCTGTATTTTGAGGGTGGTGGTGTGTGTATGTGTATGTGTGTGTGTGTGTATTTCCTTTCTTTTGGTTTTGCTAGTGTGGTATTATTTCCTGTGTTTTCTTGGGTGTAGTTAACTTCCTTGGATAGGAGTTTCCTTACAGTATCTTCTGTAGGGCTGGATTTATGGATAGATATTATTTAAATTTGGTTTTTTCATGAAATATCTTGTTTTCTCCATCTAGGGTGATTGAAGTTTTGCTGGATATAATAGTCTAGGCTAATATCTGTGGTCTCTTAGGGTCTTCAAGACATCTTTCTATGCTTTTCTGGCTTTTAGAATCTCTGCTGAGAAGTCAGGTATAATTTTGATAGGTCTGCCTTTATATATTACCTGGCCTTTTTCCCTTATGACTTTTTTAAAATAATTTATTTAATTTTTTATCTTATGTGCATTAGGGTAAAGGTGTCAGATCCATTACAGACAGTTGTGGGCTGCCATGTGGGTACTGGGAATTGAACCTGGGTCCTTTGGAAAAGCAGTCAGCACTCTTAACCACTGAGCCATCTCTCCAGCCCCCCCCTTATGACTTTTAATATTCTTTGTTTTGTATATTTAGTGTTTTGATTATTATGTGGTGAGGGGATTTTTTTCTGGTCCAATCTATTTGGTGTTCTATACACTTCTTGTGTTTATAGGCATCTCTTTCTTTAGGTTGGGGAACTTGAAATCCTCTCTTTCTTCTACTTCTATTATTCATATATTTGGTCTTCATAGTGTCCCAGATTTCTTGGGGGTTTTGTATCAGGAACTTTTTAGATTTAACATTTTCTTTAACCAATGTATTGATTTCTTCAATCATATCTTCTATGTCTAAGATTGTTTCTTCCAACTCTTGTATTTTGTTGGAGATGCTTGTGTCTGTAGTTACTGTTTTCTTTCTTGAGTTTTCCATTTCCAGGAGTCTTAGTTTGTTTGTGTGCATGTGTGTGTGTGTGTTGTTTTGTGTTTTTTTCATTGCTTCTATTTCTATTTTCAGTTTCATTTCAATGAACAGTTTTTTTCATTTCCTTCACCTGTTTGATTACATTTTCCTGTGTTTCTTTAAGAAATTTGTTCATTTTCTCTTTAAAGGCCTCTATCATCTTTATAAGATTGGATTTAAGGTCATTTTCTTGTACATGGCTATGTTAGAATACCCAGTGCTTATTGTGGTAGGATAGCTGGGCTTTGGTGGTACCTACAATGCCTTGGTTCTTGTTGATTGTGTTCTTACACTGGCTGTTAGCCATCTGGTTATCCCTGGTGCTAGCTGGCCACCTGGATATTCTTGGTGCCGACAGGACTTCTGAATGTTCCTGGGGCCAGCAGACTTCCTCAGGAAGGCAGGCAGAGCTGTGGTCCAGACAGTGGACCTCAGGGTACAGAATGAAGCTCAAGTAATACTGGATGTGCCCCAGAGGGACCTGGCAGGGGGTTGGGGGTAGGGGTTTCTGGGGCCAGCAGGCCTCCTCAGGAGGGCAGTCAGGGCAGCGGCCAAGACAGTCAAGAAATGTTCCATATCAATTGATGAAACCAGGATGAGTCTGCTTAAAGCTGCTCTGTAGTGTTTAGAGGCTCTTCAGGGTGTTCTTTGCCCTGGGTGACTCCATTTTACAAGCAGCATTTTATTCCATTTTGAGTGTGAATGCAGAGGCAGGCTGATTCTGCACCTTGGTGGACATGTAAACAACACTATCTGTCTTACACCACCCACAAAGAACAGACTGATAAAACACATATCCCTAAAAGTAAGAAAAAAAAGTGTTATTCTTTAATTTTTTAAAGAAAATTGGGAACATGTTAGTACATGCTCATATAAAAATCAGGGAAGTCAGGTCCAAATCTTATCCAATGCATCAGACTGAGGCCAGGGTATATTCTTGTTTAATGGTTTCCATTAGAGTGAGGATACCCACCACTGCAATGATGACAGCCCTACTGTCTGTCAGCTGATGACCCAGTGTGTGCATCAAGGAACTCCAGACTGCCATAGAGGCTTCAGCTTGGCCCATTCTCCGCTGCCCATGAAGACTACTGCATCTGCTCATCAGCTCATTCATCCTTCTAGAGCTATGTCTTCACTTCACCTCTGCAGCCTCCACGGCCCTTCATCTTGCCCAGAAGCTTGACTTAGCCCTGAAGTTCAGCTGTGTTCTGACCCTGCAGCTTAATTCCATAATGAGGACTCCAGCAGACCTCTACTGAGTTCATTATCTGCCTCTTGCAGAGATTCTCTTCTCTAGGAACTGTCTGCTTCTGTCCCTCAGTAAGCCTTGAACTCCTTGAAAATTGCAGAGGCCTTTCAAATGTTGGTGGCCACCCTGTAATATGGGTGTGTGTGTGTGTGTGTGTGTGTGTGTGTGTGTGTGTAGATAAGTTTAACATGCAATGTGGAATATGTGATTAGTTTACATTAGTAGTTAAGAGTAGAATAAAATAGCCTGTATTTGCCCCTGTATTTGCTATCAAGAAAAACTAGAAGTACTTGGTGAATCAGTCAACAAGACTGACATAACCTGTGAATTTGTTATTTTTTGGTAAATTCTGACCTTGTGCAAGGCACAAGCATGTCCACTTATGTGTCTGACATAGCATGCTCATGACAGTAATGTTGAATGTTAATAAGGGAATTTGAGTAAGGAATTGTCTTAGTACTTTTCTGTTCCTGTGAAGAGACACTATCACCAAGGCAGCTTATAGGGGAAATGTTTATTAGGATTTACAGTTTCAGAAGATTAGAGTCCATGACTACATAGCAGAGAGCATGGCAGGAGGTAGGCAGACGTGGTCCTGAAGCAGAAGCTGAAGGAGTATGTCCTGATCCACAAGCACAATTCAGAGGGAGACAGAGAGAGAGACTGAGTGAGAGAGACTGGAATGGTATGGACTTGCGAAAGCTCAAAGCTCTCTCCCAGTGACACACCTCCCCCAGTGAGGCCACACCTCCAGGTCCACCAGCTTGGACCAAGTATTCCATTATATGCGCCTATGGGAGCCATTTTCATTTAGACCACTGCAGGGGTATATGGAAATCTGTATTTTCAATCTTTTTATGAATCAAAAACTGTTCCAAAGTAAGTTTTTAATTAAATTTATTTTTATATCAGTTACAGTTTATTCACCTTGTATCCCAGCTGTAGTCTCCTCCCTCATCCCCTCCCAATCTCACCCTCTCTCCCTCTCCTCCCATGCCCCTCTCCAAGGCTTTGTTCTTCAAACTCTATAGTGTGGCCTTGCCTCCTCCAAGAAAGCTTCTTGAGCCTCCAGGGCCTGCATCAGCACTTTCTCTGGGCACAGGAAGTCCTGACTTCATATGAGCATTTGCTATGGCTAAGTGTCCAAACTAACGATAAGTTTTCTATAGACAGGAACCAACTGAATACACCCTACATTCTCCAAAGATTTAACAAAATTCTTTACATCGCCTAGAATAATAACACAAATTAAGGTATTTGCTGGTTTCTGCTACAAGTTTTTGGTAAATTGCTTTTTTCATATTAGCACTCAGGAAAGAGACTGTCTACCAATATACCACTGATTTCACTGAAAAAAAGACTTCAAAATGCTCAGTCACGTCTCTTTCTAATATAATTCACTGCTTCCAAATTTATTTACTGTTGCCTCAATATGTCTGAGCAAATCATGCCTGTATGCCTGCATGCCATGCCCACGCTGAGGCAAGACTTACTAATGAGCTGTTTGCTGGGTCCTGAGTCTGGGCGTGCGCCCAGGACAATCATACTGAAGTGCTAGGAGGTAAAGGAATGGAAACTAGCAAGGAATTCCTACTTAATTCCTGAAAGAGCCCCCATTTAAGGATGACAACACTAAATGAAAACAAAAAAAAGTACGAGGAGAATAAAAAGAAAGAAGGTCACCATCCAACCCCGGTGCTGTTAGCAAGTACTTTTGAGGCAACATTTTATTACAGGTTTGGAACTACAATTTTTTCCTTCTAATCTCATCCAAAGAAGGTTTTGAAATCTGAAAGCTTATATGTATAGTTATCAAATTGGACAGGCCCCTGTATGAGTGTGTGTGTGTTTTCATATGTATAATCATATGTAACATAATTGTATGGTATTTGCAAATAATTATACAATACAAAATTATATATAATTTTATGTAGTTCTACATTATTATAGATGACTATAAAAGTATGCATAATTTTGTTTGAACTACATAATTACATGTAATTTTATATATTAATAATTATATATACTACAACACACGTTACTTAATAAATAGTATATATTTACAGGAGAAACATTTGAAATGTAGCTAACTAAGGCATTAAATGTCAATCTTTGCTGACAAACTGAGCATGAGATAAGGGAAGTTTCCAGAAAAGAGAGAAGAAAAGAACAGGAGAAAGAGGAGGAGGAGGAGAAGGAGGAAAAGGAGAAAGAGGGGGAGGAGAAGGAGGAGGAGGAGAAAGAGGAGGAGAAGGAGGAGGAGAAGGAGGAGGAGGAGAAGGAGGAGGAGGAGGAGAAGGAGAATGAAGAGAGAGAGAGAAGGAGAAAAACGAGGAGAAGGAGGAGGAGAAGGAGGAGGAGAAGGAGAATGAAGAGAGAAAGAGAAGGAGAAAAAGGAGTAGAAAGAGGAGAAGAAGGAGGAGGAGAAGGAGGAGAAGAAGGAGGAGGAGAAGTAGAAAGAGGGGGAGGAGAAGGAGGAGAAGAAGAATGAAGAGAGAAAGAGAAGGAGAAAAAGGAGGAGAAGGAGGAGGAGGCGAAGGCAAACTCAAAGCTGAAAAATGGCTTCCCGGTCAAATACCTATTGCATTGGCCTAAAAAGAGAGCTCATGAGGGGAAGCTGATCTAGCCAGCAACCCAGAGCTAGGAGTAAAATGAGGAAACTGAAGCAAATCATTTGAATTTCTGCTTGAATCGTGGACAATCATGAAACAGTGCTGGAAGACCCCAGTATGTCACCTGAGTGACAAACGGCCTGGAGTCTGCAAGGACACAGGAGCACAGCACAGGACCAACACCCTGTGCCTCCTTCCCACATGGCCCGTGGTTGATTCGCAGAAGTCTGTTAGCCACTTTGTTGCCAGCTCTACTGGTAGGTTATAGGAATCACGTGATGCCTTTTAAATTAAAAATGATAATAATTAACATACTAACTAGTGTTGAAAACAAATAAACCATTATTCTTCCTTAATCGCTGAGGCTCCACTAATTTATCTTTGGATTTGGCAAGTTCTCGAAAGAAATAAATCAATGTTAGACCTGAACTCGAATGACCTGGAGATTTGGGAGGAAAAAGTAAACTCATCCCAGAACTAGGAAAAAGCAGGAGCCAGGGGATCTTGGCTATTTATCAAGTTGCTGTATTCTCTGTGCAGAGAGCAGCATCGTAAATACGGCCAGTCACACTTGAGCCGCACAATCCTAAATGCCTTAGCAAGCCAGCTTTTATTTGCGTTGCAGAACTCATAAATATTCCCCAATTATTCAAAAGCAAGGCAGTTTTATAGGCAGGATTTGCTGTTCAAAACAGGCAACCTGTGTCATTGTCACAACTTTATCAGCACCTCTGTAAGCCCTTTGTCTAGGAGACTGTATACGGAGACTGTAGAGAGTAAAAATAGAACCTACTGCACAGGCTTAATGCACGGGATGTTCCAGCATAGGCATTATCAAGTCTGAAGTCTTCCTTACAACTAACACTTGTCCACCTTCACATGGGCAGAGTATGTTTACATGTGTGTTAATCCATTAATGATGACTTATATTTCTAAAAGTAACAGAAGTGACCTAAAGTGTGTTCAGTGTGGGAAGTTCCAAAGCTTACATAGGGAGGACCTATTTCCTCAGGTACCGTACAAAATAGTCATTATCACTATCTCAGTAGCTAGTCTTCTATCACATAGCTGTGCATGGAAAGTGAAATGTGAACCACTACTGAGTGCATGATATTAAATGGCCATGCTGAAAACAGGAGAAGAGTGGAATTAATCTCAAAAGCACTTTACTTACTATCCACTGTATTACTGTTTTAACATGTAATCAGCATAAACTTAAAGTGAGATATTTTACACAGGCTGCTTAGTAAGACATATCAATTGTCACCAAGCACATTTCAAGTGTTTGGTAGCCAATGGAACAGTGACTCCACATGAAACAACGCAGTTTCATAGCTGTCTGTCAAACAGACAGACAGTAGGATCCTGTATCAGTTTATAGTCTTTTACTAACTGGAATAGAACTAGTTAGTCAGGGTTGGACAAGGTTCTCTGCTAGAGGATCAGAACCAACAGAATGAATATATATGGAAGGGTACTGAGTCAGTTGGCTTACACGAGGTCCCTGCGTGCTCTGATCATGGCTGCCTTCACAATAAAGAAGCCTGGCAGCCACCTAGTACAGATCAGATGTCTCCGCGGCCTCGGTCTGAAGCTGAAGTCCTGGAGTATTCCTGAAGAACCAGCTCTTCACTCTACTTTAGAAGGTGAAGAGGCTGGGTCTTAATGTTGGTGAAAAATGGCAAAAGCAGCCATAAGATGTCACAGGGTAGGTGTGTACCAGCACAACTTGCAGGCAAAATTAGACACGTCTCTTTTTCAGGCTTCTCTTTCATCTTAGCTGCCACCAGAAGGTACCTCCACATTTAGGGGGTCCTCCCACTTCAGTTAAAGTGATCAAGAAAATCCTTCATGGGTGTGCTGAACTGCTTGCGTGTTGTTGATTCTGTACTCAGCTAGGTTGACCACCAAGACTAAGTCACAGGCGGCTTTGATAACATGCCTGTGGTCACAGGTTTCAGGAGGGAGAAGGGGAAAAAGCTTTTTCCAGTCTGGGGGGAAAAAATGAAAGAAACGGAGAAGGGGAGAGAAAAAGGAAAGAGGGGGAGACAAAGAAGGAAGCAAAAATCCTTAATCAGTATAGTTAATTCCCCAAGCTGGAGCAACAGCCGGCAAACCTGCGTCCTAGTTGCTGCCTGAATTTTTTCCATTTTCCTCATGGTTTCAAAAGAGTTTCTGCAGATCCAGGCAGTAGGACATCTTCCTAGCCCATCTCTAAAGAGATGAAGCAAGAAGGTGGCTGGGAAAGTAAAACAGAGATCTTTATTCATGGAGGAGGCCAAAAACAAGGACAAATATATATATACCTCTTTCCCAGGTGCCCCTTTCTCATCTCCTTGCCAGAACGGATTTTGCAGAAGGAAGGTCACAGTGACAGGGGGCGGGCTCAGTCCCATGTGGCTTGTATGTGTTAATTGACACTTCTCCCAGTGCTGTGTAAGAAAATATGTTTCATCACCTTTGCAGAAGAATAGGGCATTGTTGGATTCTCAGGTAAATATATGTGGTGTATAAATAGCACCTTAATTTTATCCATAAGTGAAATAATTTCCCCAGACCATAAAGAAGTTGAGCCACTAAACATGCCTCATTGCAAACTGGCTGCTTTCTCTACCCTCAAGTGCAATCCATCTGACTTGAAGAAAACAGTTTGTGAAAACTGTACATACAACTAAAGAGTCTCCAAAGCAAAATTCTAAATATTCAACTTAGGACCCAGTCCTCCCCAGCACAAGCTCCGCCTTTGTAAAGCTCACAGACACCTCAGCCAAGCCAGAGAGGCAGGTCTTAGAACCATTTAATGAGCTGCCTGTAAACTGTGAGAACAGCATATATTCTTAAAGAGACAGTAAAAACAATGACAGTGTGGTGATTCCTACGCCTCAAGATATCCTTATGCCCATCATCCCTTGTGATTTGAAAAGAAATGCGCCAAGTCTCCAAATTTATTTGACAATTTTTAGGTTCAGAAAAGTAAAGTAATTGTGTCAAGATCCTACATGTGGGCCAGGACAAATTACTAAGAGCCAGAAGTAAGGACTAAAGAAATGCAGCTTAAAGTTAAGAGCACTTGCTGCTCTCCAGAGAACTCAGCTTCAGTTCCCAGAACCCATTTGGAGGCACACAACCATCTGTAACACTGATTCCAGGTCATGCAATGCCTTCTTCTGGCCTCTGTGAGTACTAGGTACATGCATGATATACATGCATGCACACATGTAGGCAAAGCACAAATACACATAAAATAAAAATAAATCCTTAGGGAGAAAAGGGTCAGAGATAGACAGTGACTGCCTGCCAACTATCTGTGATAGGTTCTACAACATCTGAGAAAAGCTTTGGGCCCAAGTGGTTGAAGGAAGGTTCCTCGTCTTTCATTATCAAGTTTTTCAAAAGGCACAGTTGTGATGATCACAACTCATGCTGACGAGGCAGCTACAGCACGCCAGGACTATTGTGAATCTGCCTTTTCTCACTTACTGAACGTCACAGTAGTCCTTTAAAGTTGCGCATCAGCCAGAAACTTCTAGATAACAAGCTAAAAACCTGGGCAAGTCTGAGACAACAGGCAATTATTCTTTATCAATGTGTGTAAAATTCGGTTATGTATCGGGTAAGCTCAGCTGGCATGGTTCAAAGCCAAAGGCTGTGTTCAGGAGCATCTCTTATTAATATGCATCTTGCTCATGAACTGCACACACTCCATGATACTCACACGCACACACAAAGGTTCTCTGAGCTCCTAAATAGTAGTTATAGTACCTTGGTAGAAATAGGAAAATTGAAACAGAGAAAGAAATACCCCCATGGTGACTTCTAGCAAAGAGCCAAGCAACATTGAGAATGAGGCACTGAAAGCGGGTAAGACGGAGCTCACATGTTTAGCTACCACATAAGTTTCTTTGCAGGTACCATTCGACACCAGTTTCTCCAGCACAGTGACCCCCACTGCATTCTTCTGAACCAGCAGTAGCAGTATGACTTAGGAACCTGTTAGAATTTTCTTGGATCTGCCAGACCTACCACATCACCAACTCTGGAGGCAAGACCCAACAATATGGGTTTCAACAAGCTTCCAGAGCATTCTTACCATCTTGACAGACTAGAAGAGAGGGAACTGGAGATACTCATAGCATTCACAACTGTTGGCTGCTTAAAGGTCAGTTGTTCTCCATGGTGATATCCGTGTCCTTGGCTGGATGACCAATGCCTTTGTTTTATATTATGTAGAGTAGCTGAGAAAGTCAACATCTTAGTCCTTGTCTTGGTTTCTTTTCCTGTTGATGTGATGAAAACACTCTGACAAAAGCCACTTAGGGGAGAAAGGATTGGTTCTGACTCTCGGGTCATGGCTACACGTCCATCATGGCTGGAAAGTAAAGGTGATAGGACCTCAAGCAACCCCGTCACATCACATCCATGATAAGGAAGCAGAGAGGGATGAATGTTCTGCTGCTCAGATCCTTTTCTTCACTTATTCAGTGTAGGATCTCAGCCAAGGAGTAGCCCCACCAGCAGAGGGCAGGTCTTCCCACCTCAGGGAATGCAGTCAAGATAGTCCCCACAGGCATCCCTAGAGCCCTTCTCCCAGGAGATTCTAAATTCTGTCAAGTTGAAACACTAGCTCTAAGTCCCTATCCTATGAAGAGAACTGTATATATTACATATTATAGAGTAAAGATTATAGATTATATTGGCTTTCATTTTTTTAATGAAAACATGGGTGTTGGGCACATGGAAACATTAAAGGGCCAATTTATATAATCTGAATAATGTGCTGAGATTAGGAAACACTGACAAAGTGATGCTAACTTCCCAACTTTCATAATTTAACTGGTTATAGAAGAGAAAGTGATTGTTTTCAGGAAACCCACACTGATGTATTTGTATTTGAATTGACATAGTGTTTACAACCTATGCACAAATTAGTTGTGCATGTGCATGTGTGTTTACATGTATGGATGTGGAGAAAGTCATGATATAGATGTGGCAAGATGTTAATTTAGAAAATGTGAGTGGAGAGTATGTGGGACCCTGTGCACTGTTTTTTAACACCTCTCATGTGTGTGAATGTGTGGTGTGTTTATCCAGTGGCAAAGATGTTTATTTGCCACTATTACTACTCAGGTATTAAAAACAAGGAAATTATGAAATTTGCAGGCAAATGGTGGGAACTAGAAAAGATCATCCTGAGTGAGGCATCCCAGAAACATAAAGACACTCACAGTATATACTCACTTATAAGCAGGAATTGAGGGAGGGTCTTTGATTGGGATATGTAATGAATAAATTATTTTTAAAAAAAATAAGAAATGGCTTGATGTGGATGTGCAAATGTTAAGTGCTCTGATTGGATTGTTAGAAATTGTATCCACTGGTCATCAGAAGAGGGAGAAAACAAGGAATAGGACAGGAGCCTGCCACAGAGAGCCTCTGAAAGGCTCTACCCTGCAGGGTATCAAAGCAGATGCTGAGACTTATGGCCAACCTTTGGGCAGAGTGCAGGGAATCTTATGAAAGAAGTGGGAAATAGTAAGATAGGGAGAGGACAGAAACCCCACAAGAAGAGCAACAGAACCAAAAAATCTGAACACAGGGGTCTTTTCTGAGACTGATACTCCAACCAAGGACCATTCATGGAGATAACCTAAAACCCCTGCACATATGTAGCACATGGCAGCTCAGTGTCCTAGTGGGTTCCCTAGTAAGGGCTACAGGGACTGTTTCTGACATGAACTCAGTGGCTCTTTGATCACCTTCCCCTGAGCGGGAAGCAGCCTTACCAGGCCACAAAGGAAGACAATGCAGCCAGTCCTGATGAGAACTGATAGACTAGGATCAGAAGGAAGGAGAGGAAGACCTCCTCTATCAGTGGACTTGGGGAGGGGCATTCGTGAAGAAGGGGGAGGGAGGGTGTGATTGGGAGCGGAGGAGGGTGGGAGCTACAGGGGGGTACAAAGTGAATAAAGTGTAATTAATAAAAATTAAAATAAAAAATATTTTAAAAAAAGAAATTGTATCCACATCTCAAAGTATCTCATTCTGCCCATGAACTTAGACAACTACTAAGTTTCATTTTGAGGGACGGGATTTTTGGTTTTTTAGGTTTGTTTGTTTGTTTGTTTTCAAACTAGGGTTTCTCTGTGCAGCCTTGTCTGTCCCAGACTTGCTTTGTACATCAGGCTGACCTTTAACTCATAGAAGTCCACCTGCCTTTGCCTCCCCGAGTGCTAGGATTACAAGAGTGTGCCACCACACCCAGCTTAACTGTCATTTTTATTTTTTAAAATATTCATTACAGTTTATTAACTCTGTATCCCAACTGTATCCCCCTCCCTCATTCCCTTCCAATCTCACCCTCCCTCATCTCCTCCCTGCCTCTTTCCAAGTCCACAGATAGGGTTGGTCCTCCTCCCCTTCCATCTGACCCTAGCTTATCAGGTTTCTTCAGGACTGGCTGCCATGTCCACCTCTATGACCTAGCAAGGCTGCTCCTCCCTTGGGGGAAGGGAGGAGGTCAAGGAGCCCATCATTGAGTTCATGTCAGAAATAGTCCTGTTCCCCTTACTAGGGTACCTGCTTGGATACTGAGCTACCATGGGCTACATCCGAGAAGGGGTCTAGGTTATATCCATACATGGTCCTTGGTTGGAGAGACAGTCTCATAAAAGACCCCTGTGCCCAGATATATTTGGTCCTTGTGGAGCTCCTGCCCTCTCCAGGTCATAGTAACTCCCTCTTCTTTCATATGATCCCCTGTACTCTGCCAAAGGTCTGCTTTGATACATTGCCAGGTAGAGTCTTTCAGAGGCCCTCTGTAGTAGGCTACTGTCCTGTTACTTGTTTTCTCCTACATCCAATGTCCATCCCATTTGTCCTTCTAAGTGAGGATTGATCATCTCACCCCGGGTCATAGCTTAAGAGCACAGCTTCTGTGTGCAACAGATAGATTTAAATCCTACCTTGTACATTTTCTAACTGGATCATTTTTGCCAAACCCCAGTTCTTGCTTGTAAAATGGGTATGATAGAACAAGTGAAGATTAAATTAGACTAATGTGCTCACAACTGCAGTGAGCACATGATAAGCTTATCCAAAAATGTATGTTGTTGCTGTTATTTCTCTATATGCCTTTTTTCATCATGGATGCATCTCATTTCATATGCATACAGCTTCAAATTCAGATATTTGTATGTTCATAATATAGTCACCTTCACCTGGTTCTCTCCCTTTAGATCAAAAGTGACTCAGAGAGTTCACTATTTCCCAAGGTTATTACAGTTTGCTGTTACTTACAGTCCATGTCCTTTGTGTCTGAAATTGTTCCTGCTGATATGGGCCCAAGGCTGGGGCCCAGAAAACCAGTGGCAAGGGCTTGTGTTCAGAGATGGACTTTTAATGAAAACCAGTTTGGTCTTGGCATGCCAGGTCCTCTTGACCTAGGATCAATACCTATCACCAATTATTAGAGTAAGAACTTCCAGGGGCCACAGGAGAGCTGAACCCCACAATTTGTTTTTCAAATGTTTAACATTTTTAAGAGAAAGGACAGTAACACAGTATAATGAGACTCGGAAAATGAGAGTGGGTCTAAATGTGCCAGTCACCTGGAGCAGGAGCAGGTTGCTGATTCTCAGTTAACTCCAAGCTCTGTGTCCATGAAGAGCAGGGTCCTAATTTCATTCAATTGCTGTGAGAAAACACACTAACCAAAAGTATCCTGAGGAAGAAATGGTTTGTTTAGCTTGCACTTCCGGGTCACAGTCCATCGTGAGGGAAGTCAGGTCAGCAGCTTGAAGCAGGAACTGTAGAGGAATGTTAGTTGCTGCCTTGATGTCTTTCTCTCTCTTGCTCATGCTCAGATGGCTTCCTTAGACAGCCCAGGACCACCAGCCTAGGTAATGGTAACACCCATGGCAGGCTGGGCCTCTCTACATCAATTCCAGCCATTAAAACAATACCCCACATACGTGTTCACAGGCCAACCAGAGAGAGGCAAGTTTTCAATTGAGGCTCTTTTCAGGCAATTCTGGGCTGTGTCAAGTTGACAGTTAATGCTTACTAGGAAACACAGTAAGCAGTACAGGCTCTTATCCCCTCGTGGTGTCAGAAACGGGAGAGACAGTGGCAGCTGGGGAAATGGCATTGAGGACCTATGAGTATTTGTTCTTTTCTCCCCAAATGGCTAGCTTTGGGCAGAAAAACTGATGGTGATATGGAGACTGGAAAAGTCAACAAGGAGAGGGCATGAATGGGAGCCAAGCCTGGAAGGAAAGCTTCCAAGGACCCTCCTAAAAGACACAATGGCAACCTAATAGTACATAGTCACCACTTCCTCATTCACATACTGTAGACCTGGAATGTCCATCCTTACCCCAAAATGATCTCCAAAGAAGCAATGTAAAATGGCAATATTTCACTTCTTATTACCTTTTCTCAGCCACTTGGCGTTCATCTACAATTGACTGATTATTTATAAAAGTCTTACAGAATAAACCTGAAATGCTGGTTTCAAACAGAGAAATGGCTGACATAAAACAACCAAATAACAACCATTCAGTACAAGTCTCAGAAAGTTCAGTCTCTTCACACGTAAGATGTAGAACAAATTGCTCCAAACCTAGAGATAGAAAATTATATAAATTCAATTTGATTGTCATCTTGTGGGTCCATAATTTGGAATGTGCGTGGAAACTCCTGCTTTTCCCACATGGCTGGGTCACGTGGCAGTGAGACTCATCAATGTTGGATGTCAAAGATGACTACTTATAGGACCACAAGCTGGGAGCCCCCGTGAGGACGCCAGCCTTTCCAGCAAGGCAATCTCAGGGTGGTTGGACTTCCTTACATGGTGACTTCCTTCCTCTTAATCAATCAACACAGACAGCCTTTCCTTGCCCAGTCTTGGCAGTCAGGTGACATTCCTCATGACATGCTGGGTGGATACTTACTCTGGTAAAGGGTAAGGACATAGGTCCTACCTCTCAATGGAGGAAAATCAAAAACATGAAGAGACTGTATTTGATAATACAGTGTTTAGTCTCTGGTGCTACTGAGATTTTTCTTCCACAGCAGGATGAGCTGGTGATCTCATCAGTTGAGAAGATACCTGTCACTAGAAGGTGTGTGATATTGCTCCTTCCATCTATGGCTTAAAAACCTGGTCCTTTGAAGCCAGGCTAGCAGCTCATTGGTTGCTTAGATGAAATCAAAGGGCTCCTTCTCTGGTCCCAAAGATGCACTGACATGCTGCTTTCCTCCCCAGCTCTGACAAATGTCTGCAAATGGTGAGAGCCTATCTAAATGGGCAGAGATATTGATTTTCTTTCCTACCTTTTTTGAAAGCTCTTTGTTTACCAAGTGCTGAGCAAACATCAGGCAAATGATGGACTGCGTTGAAACAGATCAAGTGAAGAAAAGCAAAGGCAGTTCTGGCTTTCTGAACATAGAGCTGGTTAAGCATCAGGTGTACACACTCACACACACACACACACACACTTTAGATTGCACAGTGCTTTCCTTTGTTCACACATCATTATTTGCCAATTGGTAGTGCAGCTGGTCCAGATGGTACTGGGTAGCATTGTGGAAAATGTTTCCAGTCAACCCACAGAACTGAAGCTTGAGCTCTGTCTGGAGGGAAATGGCTTTTCAATCACATGCAGCCTTTCAGATAAGGCTCTAGAATAGCATTGTAGAGACAAAACTTCTTCCTGGGGCTAGGAATGTAGCTTATTGAAGGAAAGCTGTCCAGAAGCACGTAGGGGTTTTGAATTCCACACCCAGCACAACAAATAAATTTTTAAAGAAATTTAAAAAAGAAAATATTTCTGTGTATCTCCAAATTTCTGACCCATAGAATCCAGATGATGAAATACTGGCTTTAAGCAGCAAGTGAGGTCAATTTGCTATACAGCAATAGTAAATGGATACAGTCATTGACTCCGAATAATTTACTAATAGTTTGTGCATTAGCAGTGGAGCCTCGTTCCATATTTTACTTTCTCCATTAACATGTTTCCTCTCCTCTGCTTGGATACTTCTGGAATTCTGTCTGTATCCCTTCACGCATATTCCCCAGAATATTGATCTCATGCCCTTGATCTTTCCTGGAATGTGCTGAGCGTTTTGGTCTGTGTACAAAAGTGTTTTGTTTTGTGTCTATCTCAGTGCTCTCTGTGCTTGTTTTCCTAGAACATTGTTAGAAATATTCCTAAGCTAGGGAGTGGGTCTCCTCTAGTATATTTGGAGTATAGCAGAGTTCAAGCTATTCCCTCTGCTGTTTAGCTCTTGTTTACTGCTACCTGAGATCCTGAGATCCAAGGACCAGTCAAATAGCCTTTAACGATGCTAGTCTAAGGACTCAGTTTATTCTAGTTTATACGGAATACTGGCAACAGACATGAGTTCAATAATACTTTGGACCTTTGTGTCTCAAAACCTAAGGTTCACTGTTAGTTTCCATGACACCCATGATACCTAGCCATGCTTGGTTGTCTGTGGCACACAACTCCTATCAGCCTCAGAAATTTATGGTTCTTTAACTGTAAAGCCCTAAGTATAACGTCTACCTGAAATGCTAGCACACGTAAACACAAAATAGCCAAGCACCTCTCCCAGCTCCCCCTCCTAAGGCTTTTTATCATGGAGGCATTCCTTGGTTCTTGTTTTGTTAAGAGAAAATGTTAAAAAAAAAAAAAAAAGCAGTTTGAACAGAACTTTATTTAGCAAAGTTAAGCAAAGCAACCATCCCAAACAGAGATGGGATAGACTGCCCAGAGCAGGAAGCAACACAATAGGTCTGTCTTGAGGACTATGAAGTTCTTTTTTTATGTAATTTATTTATTTTTATATTAATCACAGGTTAGGTACTTTCCATCCCAGGCATAGCCTCCTCCTTTATCCCCTCCCACTCTCCCCATCCCTCCCTCATCTCCTCCCGCCCCCCCCCAAGTCTACCGACTGGGAAAGACCTCCTCCCCTTCCATCCGACCCCAGTTCATCTTGTCTCCTCAGGGCTGGCTACAATGTCCTCCCCTGGGATCTAGCCAGGCTATTACTCCCTGGCGTGTATGGGGGAGGGTCAAAGAGCCAGCCATCGAGTTCATGACAGAAACAGTCCCTGTTCCCCTTACTAGGGTCTTCAGTTGGACACCAGCTACCATGGGCCACATCTGAGTGGGAGTTCTAGGCCATATCCATACCTGGTCCTTGGTTGGAGAAACTGTCTCGTAAAAGACCCCTGTGCCCTGCTCAGTTTGGTCTTTGTGGAGCTCTTGTTCTCCCCAAGTCTTACTCACTTCCCTATTTTCATTATTATTCCCAGCCTTCTGCCGAAGGATTGGTTGTGAGTCTTAATATCTGCTATGATACATTGCTATATCAATTCTTTCAGAGCCACTCTTTGGTATGCTCCTGTCCTGTTGCTTGTTTTCTCCTCCATTCAATGTCCATCCCATTTGTTCATCTAAATGAGCATTGATCATACCAACCTGGGTCCTCCTTCTTGTTTATCTTCCCTAGGTGTATAGATTTCAGCATGACCTTCCTATCCTATAGGTCTATATAAGTGAGTATATACCATGTTTCTTTCTGCTTTGGGGATACCTCACTTAGGATCATCGTTTCCAGGTCCCACCATTTGCTTGCGAATTTCATGATTTCCTCCTTTTTAATTGCCGAGTAGTATTTCATTGTGTAAAAGTACCATAATTTCTGTATCCATTCCTCAACTGAGGGACTAAACCAGTTAGAAGAAAAAGTGGGGAAGACCCTAGAACTCATTGGCACAGGAGACTACTTCCTGAATAGAACACCAACAGCACAGGCTCTAAGATCAACAATCAATAAATGGGACCTCATGAAACTGAAAAGCTTCTGTAAAGCAAAAGACACTGTCATCAAAACAAAACAACAGCCTACAGACTGGGAAAGGATC
>CM053766.1:147485884-147500618 GCA_028658305.1 Pachyuromys duprasi | reverse complement strand
AATTCTGGTGGGCTAGATCTCTCTTTTAGGGTATTTATTCTCATGATCACCACCAGAGAAGGGGTGTCAACACCACAGGTGATTAAAGTGAGAATCTTTTGAGTCGCAGCCCCCCATTAGTGTGCACATAATGTGGGAAAACACCCTAGAGCGGTGGTTCTCAACCTCCTAACTGCCGCAACCCTTTCATTAATTCCTCATTATTTTCAGAGCTACTTCCTAACTGTAACTTTGCCACTGTTATGAATCATGTTTTCCCATGGTCTTATGCTACCCCTCTGAAAGGGTTGTTCGACTCCAAGGAATCTCGACCCACGGGTGAGAACCCTTGAGGCTTGGCTTCTGATCCATCAAGAACTGTGACTTCGGTGTGTTTGATCACAAAGTGCATCCTGACCCTGAGGACCCAGCTGCTGAATAGCTGCACATCTTCAGTTTCTCAAATCCAGCTCCTGGCTCACCCAGGGCCAGTTTCTGTAAGGAAATAAGAAACTCCTGAAGTGGGCACACGCTCTGCTTACAGAGAGTCACCCAAGTGTCGTGGGTTGTCTGGTTTTGACTAGCCTCACCCCCCTGTATGAGCACCAAAAAACTAGCCCTGTCTCCCAGAGTAGCTGTAATCATGTGTTGCATCTGCCTCTCTGTTAGAGATCCTATAGTCCCATCATTTTCTCTTTCGGCATCCTCTTTCTGGGGAAAATAAAAGTTTTAAATTCTTTATCATTATCTGTCCACATCCGCATTGTCAAAGCCTGTGCTATGACAGCTATGAGACTTGCCGTCCTCATCATGTTTTACAACTCATCAAGACGTTTTGTCTTGCTCTGATTTATTTAATTCTCATCCATGTTATGGACTTGGCCTTCAGTTTGATTAAGATCTTGATTGATGTCCTGGTCAATATGCCAAGGAATTTCCCTCTGGCTCTCTTTTCTTTTAATGTAGCGCTTCTCCAAGTCTCCAGCTCTTCACTTGGGTTCTGGGTCCTTGCTTCCCAGTCCCTATCACTGGGCTTCTTTTTCTGGTTTAGTTTTTGAATGGGAAGCTCTAATGAAACCCAGTATTTGCCAACACTCATGTGCTGCATTGCTCTATCTGTTACTCAAATCAGTTTCTGAGATACATGCCAAATGCGCAGTTCTTTAACAAACTCCAAATGTCTAAAGAATGGTCAAGATCGAGATGCGCTCTGCTCCTGCCCTGGCTGCAGTCCTGTTAGCTGCTTGCCCACACAGCTGTTAAATGATGATACGCCATCTACGCCACCTCCAGGTTCTTGTCCCTGATTCTACCTGCACAAGCGACACTTGGATTTTATGATGTCTAGCTCTTGAAGCAAAACGGGCCAGCAGCAGCATCTTTCCACCCTCTTCCAATTATCGCCTTTCAGCTGTGTTGCTCAGTGGATATAGAATAAAATCTCAGCTGCAGGCAGCCAGTAGGGAAAGTAGAAAGGGGAAGGCAACAGCCATCTTGCAAGAACAATAGAAACACTGTGATCCCCAGCTATGAAGTGAGACTAGGGGCAACAGTGTGCATTTTTTTAAGCAGAGTTTTACTACTTAGTCCTGGCTGGTCTTGAACTCATAGACCTCAGCCTGCCTCTAACTCCCCAGTGCTGGGATTAAAGACATGTGCCCCTACACCAGCTGGAGTGGGAATTTTTGCTGGAAAGTCCTCTTGTTTTCAGGACGTGATGGATACATCATCAATGCACTAACCTCACACAAGGTAGCAGTGGCTTTACGTTCTGGTTCTAGAAGTGCTGAAGTCCTGCGTCTCCAGGAGCTGTCAGTTTTTCTTAGTATGTCTTCAGGATTTCTGTAAGAAAGCCAAGGGTGCTGGGCCAGAGGGCAGTCTCCACACTCAGGATCAAAAATAAATGGCCCTCCAATGACAGGCTGTGCTTCCTCAGAAATGTGTGTATCTTGTTTCTCCTGGTCTCCCATGCAAATAACTCCTCATCACCTCTCAACGCCCACAAGTGCAACAGATGTTTGTGTTGTTGTGTCCCTGGCCAGCCCCCTTTAGCTGTCACTCTAGAGGGAGCCACGTGTATGCCCATAAGTACAAGGTCAATCCAAGCCATAAAGGTTACTTTTCTCTGATAAGTTTGTAGAAAACACCATCTAGGCCCTTACAGGAAGGAAAGATGGAGTGTAGAGTCTTTAAAAAAAAAAAACACCTAGAAGAGTGGGCTGTGTACTACAGATGTTCCTGGGTGTTAAAGTATGACTGTCTACACACCCAGCACCAGTAAATTGCACACACATACATACACACAGTTACACACATGCATACATATACACACATGCAAAGTTAATATTATTTAGAAGTGCTTCCCAAGTATTCTAAAAACATGACTGATGTTGCTAATATTCCCTGCAAATTGCTTAGCATGTCTCACATCTTATAGTCAGGAGCCAGATCTATTTATTTATAAATTTCCAAAGGCTGCAAGGATATCTGGTACTTAATAAACTGCCTAAAGATTTTTGTGGAAGCGAATGCAATACAGCAGTTTCAGCAGCTTTGACTCATGAAAGACAGTAGCGTAACCCCCAATGTTCTCCCGGGAGACCTCACTTTATTTTTTTTTTAATTTATTTATTTTTATCTCAATCACAGGTTAGGTACTTTGAATCCCAGGCGTAGCCCCCTCCCTCATTCCCTCCTACCCTCCCACTCCCTCCCTCATCTCCTTCTTCCCCGCCCCCTCCAAGTCCACCAACAGGGGAGGACCTCCTTCCCTTCCATCCAACCCAAGCTTATCCTGTCTCCTCAGGGCTGGCTGCAAAGTCCTCCCCTGGGATCTAGCCAGTCTGTCACTCCCCGGCTTATATGGGGGAGGAGACCTCACTTTAACCGTGAAACAGGACTCGGATTTTTGTCACCATCCCTTAAAATGCAAACGCACACAATAAAGTATTGAGGGGTATGGGTTTGCTTAAAACTCTTTTATGGAAGAAAAGAGTTAGTTTACATCATGCCAAACAGTTTAATAGAAGTCCTGTTAGCTTTATGTTATTCTCCCCACAAAATTCTCTCTTCAGCCACCAACCATCAAATCCCTATCCTGTCTGCCATCAAATCCCTGCCATGTCTGCCATCAAATTCCTGTCATGTCTTTATGGATCACTTGTCTTCCCACACCACAACATAGTCTAGAATTAAAAGGAGTTCATCTCTGACCCCAATTTGCATGTCCTTGATATCAACACCTCAGTCCCTCAGGTATCGAAGCATCACTCAAGGGCAACGGGTCATTGCTGAAGCGTGGGGGAGAGAGCTTCTCAGCTTCATTCCAAAGCTGTGCCATTCCCTGCAGCAAGAACTCAGGCTTCCCTAACAATGCTGTGATGTGGATCCTCTGCATCACAAAAGCCAAGTCACTAAGTCATCGTTTTACAATGAGCGTAAGGGAAAATTACCTAAGAAGAGCAGATTTATCACTGAGATTTTAGAAGATGAGAAAAAGAACAAAAGTTAAAATTACCCACTTTATTTTTGTTTTCCTTCTTTCTTTCTTCAATACTGGGGGCATGTTCTAGGCCAGTGTTTTGTCATACCATTGAGCTACAATCCCAGTCTTTGTGTGTGTGTGTGTGTGTGTGTGTGTGTGTGTGTGTGAGTTACCCAGCACAACCTGAACTTTCAACCTCCTTGTCTGGGCCTCCCTAACTGATCTGGTAGCCAACCTTTGAACATGGAGAAAAGGGAGACCATGAGCCCAGGGATGCAGGAAATCCAGTGGAGGGATAAAAGAAAACAAACAAACAAAAACAAAAACCTAGACCCTCCGTTGGAGGCCCCGGAAGGATAGCAGCTCGCTGACATCTCAGCTTCAGACCTCCAACCTCCATAACCCCAAGGGCATAAACTGATGTTTTAAGCCACCAGGTTTGCAGCAGCTTGTTACTGCAGCCATAGACAAAAAAGACACCTCAGAATGAAAGCCTGCTTTCTCTGGTCTTTCTCAAAGGGCAGACCTAAGAGAATGGATGGCTGCAAGCCTTCCAGAAGTCCTATTGCAAAGCCAATTCATTATGCTCTTCGTTTGTTCTGCATCACCACGCTGGGGCTTATTAAGGCCCTGACACTGGATGCTCCCTCTATAAGCAGATGTGAGTCAAGAATCAATAGCTCTGACCTTTATTCCTTGTTGATGTTCTGTGATCTCGAGCTGCTTGGCTTGACGTGAATTACTCCTCAGCTGCTGGTGCTGGCAATGCACTGACATTGGGACCCAACAACCTCAAACATATGCCAACTGCAGTTTCAACAAGAGAAGGAAGACATTGCTACTAAAGATGCTGGCCTTCAAAGGAGACCACAAGCATATGCCCCTGAGAAAGAACGAACAGAGGGGCTTCTAACCTTACCTTAAGCAGTGCAATCCATAGCTTAGTAAAAAGAAGAAAAATAATGCTCAGTGCCGTATTGTTTAAGACATGGAGGCTACATTTTTCCATAATTCATTTGCATTCTATAGCAGTCTTGTCCAATTCTTAGGATGCAACAAAACCATAACCTCTGTAACAGCATGTGATCTGTGGGTCTTTCCCACAGGAAACATACACCACACATAAGAAGGAATGTGCTAGAGAAGCCAAATACTCAGCGAATGCCTCCCCCAGTGCCCTGGCCTCCCATCCTTAGCTCTTCCTTCTGGGGACGCCCAATTCAAGTCTGATCCTTCGCTGTAGATGACAGTAACACTTCTCCCTCACTTGCCTACACTGCCCAAGGATCTTGGAGTCACCTCTTCCGAGAACTCCTATCCCCTCCAATCTCCAACATTGCCGTTGAGAAAGCTAATTAATAAGTTCTGCACAAGTGTGTCTAAGTGAGAACACCTGGATGTAGCTTCCTTCCCAGAGGACTTGTTTTCTAAATCATTTAAATCGAGCTGCAATCAATCTGGATAATGAATGTGTAAAGTTGAGGCTTAACCCTTCGTGGCTGAATTCAGTCAAGGTGCAGGTGCCTGGGGCGGGTGGTTCAGGTCACAGGAGGCTGCTTTCGTACCCATATGCTCCATTAGCCTAAACTCTGTCTTGGTGATATAGATTCTGT
Source organism: Pachyuromys duprasi (assembly GCA_028658305.1). Taxonomy (NCBI): domain Eukaryota; kingdom Metazoa; phylum Chordata; class Mammalia; order Rodentia; family Muridae; genus Pachyuromys; species Pachyuromys duprasi. The sequence goes on along the minus strand of CM053766.1, from coordinate 147,495,542 downwards.
GGATATATTGCTCAGCATAATTATCTCAGGAACATTTATAGACTGCTTCCCAATTCCCAACAAGGAATGTTTTTTCTGCCTGGTTCTCACCAATAAGCTCATGAGGCTAAGAGTCATCTTTGGGCTGTGCATCAGAGTCAACAAACCTCTACAAAGGCACAAGAGCACATACTGCAGGCTCTAAGGCTGTGTGCTCTCCTTTGAACATACTCAACTGTGTTATACAACATGGAGGCAGTCAGAGGTCATATGTAAAACAAACAGAACTGGCTGGCTTCCAACAAGCTTTATTTACAGAAACAAGTCCAAATCTCTGATATAGATGAGAATATGGCTCCAAGAATTTGAGGAACCCACCTTAGAAAATATACAAATATGGAGCCACTCTGCCAGGGCTTGAGGCCAGATTTTTCTGAGTCTATGTGGAGTGATCAATCACTGAGCCTTCAGCGCTCCCAAGAATCATAACTTTGATTAAAAACACCACCATCTTCACCCAGCCATGCCTTGTCACTGCAGCACAGCATCACCTGACCGGGGCTGTCATCCTTCTCTTCTATCCAGAACAGGGGCGTGGCAGCCCAGACACATCCCATCTAACGCCTTCCATCTCCAGGTTCACAACAGAACTGGCAGGTACAGCATCATGGGAAGAAGCTTTGCTTCTCTGCCAGGCTGGAGCAATCCACTGTCCATTGACTGACTGCCTTGCAAACCTTCTTGAGTATCCTGCCGGCCTCACTTCATCTTTCTCTGCCCCTAATACTGGTGCCTTCCTGAGGCAGAGGAGCAGCCTGCAGACTGTCAGGTGTGAGGACGCTACCTGGCCACAGCTAGGGCAATGGGTGGCAGCGCCTTTTCCTCCATCCTTTTTCCCTATTCCTTTCAATTATCTTCCCAGGATCCTTCCTTGTTACACTAGGGTCCTTCTGCCCACCTTTGATGTGGAACAGAGTGGTCTGTGCAGCTCAGGGAGACTCTTTGGAGTGAATCAGTCTGTGAGTGGCCAAAACTGTTATTATCTCATAGCGGCTTAACCTTTCACAGCCTCTTTTCTGCACTCAGCTCTCAGGAGAGTCCCATAGACAGAGCAACATCATTTTTGCCAAGGACAACACTTAAGGACTTCTAGCTTTCACATCCCGCCCCTGCCCCCAGCATACCCCAATCTAGCCAGCCCTTGATTGACATTTGGCAGAGTATCTACCATCTTCTCATAGTCTTCATTTCCATAGACCCAGCTCCTAACATTCACCCACAACCCTGGTAATGGGAACAAGAGGGCATTTAAGCTCCTGCTAAGCAAAATTCACATGGTCCTGACGACTTCGGATCTTTATCCTTTAATAGCATGCTCATTGGTTCTCTCTGCACTTCTCTCCCCTGGAAACCTCTTTGGTTTCCTCTCTAATTGCATTGATTTATGTCATGGCGTACCTTGTGCCCAGAGCTTCAGATGATGGATAGCAGTTTGTTAATATCTTGTCACTGAGATGCAGCAGCTAGAACTGTGGTCAGAGGCCCAAACCCGTAGTTTGTTCCCTCAATCGATTGCCTCCATTCTTGCAGGATGGGCAGACCTCTCTAAATGAGGCTAACCAATGCTGTGCGTTCAGCCATAATTGTAGCTTAACTCTGTGTTCTTTCAAAAGTTAAGCCATTCGATTTGCACATAATTGGGCTTTCCAAAAGTCACACCTGCCTGCTCAAGGAAGAAATTAACAGTCTTGACCACCTGCTTCCTCCCTTCCTGAATCTGACCCCTCTCTCTCTCTCTCTCTCTCTCTCTCTCTCTCTCTCTCTCTCTCTCTCTCTCTCTCTCTCTCTGTGTGTGTGTGTGTGTGTGTGTGTGTGTGTGTGCGTGTGTGTGTGTGTGTGTTTATCTCTCTGTCTCTTTCTGCCTCTGTCTCTGTCTCTCTTTCTTTATCTCTTTCTCTCTCATCTGTCTCCTACCTTCCCAACCCTCTTCACTCTCTAAATCTCTTTGGATTTTGACAGTCAAGCAAATGAGCTAGAACACCGGCAGCTATGTGGCCAGGCATTTCGTTTGCGGAGCTGCAGCCAACCTCATCCACAGCCAGGGAAGTTTAAGCAACAGAAATGGATGGAAACAAAACTCATAGATGAGGGCATTGGCCAGACTGTTTTGGGGGACTATGTGGCTGGTTTGGGGGATCTGCTCTGGTCTTTATTCTTGGCTTTGAGTCAGTCTTCTCCAGGTAACCTCTCAACAGTCTCTGTTTGTACCAATCTCCTTTACATCTCTTATATGAACACTAAAAGGAAAAGAATCAGCTCAGGATCCCCAAGTTCAAGTTCCCACCACAAAGACTTATTTGCCCCAGAGGAAGAGAGGGCAGGGAATAAGAGACCAACACAGGAGACAGAGCCTGAGGGAGGAGGAGAAAGCAACAAGGAAAGAGGGATAGGGATATTTGTCCTGAGGACAAAGGACTGCCTTTGGACCTCTGGATAGAGAGGAGACAGATATGGCACATAGGAACATGGTGGTCTATAAAGGTACAAGGGGAAATGCCCTGTCAGGATGAAGTGTTTAATCTTAGTTGGGCATGTTAATTACACCTAATCAAAGGGGACTTTTGATAGGTAGACTGCAATACTTTGATAGCTAGATCTTGGTAGTCAGCCTCAGGAGAAGGGATTGGCCAAATAAGGGAACAGACTGTGGGGACTAGGTCAGGGAATGTAATCTAAGAGCTTTTAGCAAGGCAGAGGGACCTGGGAAGAAGAGCAGAGCTTGCCAGGCTCAAGCAGGCCAGAACCCCTTCACATACCAGTGTTGTTTGATTAGGCTCCACCCTGATGACTGAATTTTATCTGCACCCCTCAAGGACAAAATCTCCAGATATAATCTCATTCTCATAGTTTCAACATTTGGGTTTAGGGATGGACACAAATCAGTCTGTAACAAGTGGAAACTGTGGTTAGTTAGATATCAACATGATATCCCAAAGAAGTGAAACTATGATCTCCTGCCTAGAGACAAATGGTCCCTGGTCCCACTTATTTCCATGTCTCTCAGCTGCTTAAAGTAGTTTGTCTTGCCTCTGGCATCTCCTGATAAGGAAAACTGACCCCCTTCCTGCCTCCATGCCACTCACTGCTGTGAGAACATTCCAGAAATGACACACTCTCTTTCTTCCCCAGAAAGATAGCAACGATGGGGTGTCTCTTCTGGCTTTGTTGATAACCCTGCATCTCATGAGGTGTGAATTCGTCCCACCTCTGGTTGTTCTGGGTACAGTGCTGTGTGAGAGACTTGGCATTGTCCTTCTGGTTTGGTTTTAACTTAGCAGTAAGAAACAAGACTTCAACCAAAACAAAGGTGGGGAAGCTAATGGTACAAACCATGGCAGCTTTCACAAATAAGATGTGTGTGTTCTTTGGGGGCTTTTGCACTGTTCTCATCCCTACCCTCGTTCTGTGTCACCTCCATCCTGACCTGGGAGGTGAGCAAAAAAGTCTGTTAACTTGGATGAATGGAGTACACTTGCCTCCCAGTCTGTACGAAGTCTTATGAGGTCTTTCAAAGGTGCTCATTTCCCCAGCCCTCCTCCTTGGCCAGATGTGATTCCATTTCTTGGCCTTTGTTATGTCAAATGTGGTCAAGAGAGAACAGGTAAGGGCTATAACACACAGGCCTCAACTGCAGCTACCAGCATGAATCACCCTGAAAATAACTGCGACCCCAGGTACATTCCTGCTCTCATTCCAGCACTCTGGGATCTGGTTTGAGTCTCTGGATCCTACCAACTTCCAGGGCTGTGTGAGCAGGGCTGGGAAGCTCTGCTTCACTGTGGAAGGAAACCCAAATGTCATAAAGACAAAGGAGCTTGGCTACTCTGAGGTTTTTCATCCAGGATAGGAAGCATCAGACCCAGGATTTCCCAAAAGGCCAAGTTCCTCTCTGGTTCCCAGACTACTAGATCAAGATCTCTGAGATTCACACATTTCTGAAGTTTTCACACTCATACACATTTCTCATTGGGAGTGCCAGTTGGTATAAACATTCTGGAGGGCATTTGGCAATAATTGCCTTACAAAAATTTTAAAATCACGTATTCATTGACCAAGGTTGAAAGCCATCACCAACATGAGTAAGGATGCCTAAGTGTACACTGTGTGTATTAGGCTATTCATCACAGCATTGTGCAAACCTACTGCACAACAACCTGTTTGGTGTTTTGAAAAAGCTCAGGGCACACTGGGTCAGACAGGCAAAGCATGAGGAAAGGTAAAGAGAGGAGAGAACTGAGTATCTCCTCAAGATGCTTTTGGCCACAGTGAAGCCATTTTAGTTTTTGTTTCCCCAGGTGTTGGAGGTTAGAACTCCATTATATCTTTCAGGACACAATTCAGCTCATAATTTTTGTGGTACATAAAATGGCACTGTGGCACGGCCAAAGTCATAGCCCACAAGTCAAAGTCCAAGCTAAACCAGAAGCCATTTATTCAGGGACGTTTTAAGGAACTGTAGGAGACACAGGCTCCCTTAGCTACCAAATGATATTCTCACAGAAGAGAAAAAATGTTGTTACTGTTGCCATTTTAAGTGTTTTGTTCTTTTTGGGGGGGGGGGCATAAGTGTGTGTGTATGTGTGTGTGTGTGTGTGTGTGTGTGTGGACACACCGTGAATACCCACAGAGGACAGAAGAAAGTGTTGGATTCCCTGGAGCTCAAATTACAGGTCATTGTAAGCTGCTCACTTGGGTCTTAGGAACTAAACTTGGGTCCTCTAGAAGGGCAATGAGCATTCTTAGCCACTGAGCCATCTCTCCAGCCCAGCGGCAGAATTTTAAAAAGCAAAATCCACAAGTGTGCAAGTAACTTTGTACAAATTATGACTTTGTACAAATTATGAAGCGATTGGTCAGACCAGATATCTGCTGGTGATTGCTGTCCAGCTGCAGATGCTGCAAGAGCAAGTGGTGACCCCATATGGTGTGGTCTCTGCGGTCTGAGCTGAATCCATGACCCCTGGTACTGTGGTTCCCTGTGGTCCTTCAGTGACTTCCCTGACCTACTCTGATGGCGGAGAACCAAAGTGCACCATCTTATGCTCTAAGTTCAGAGCACGGTTGCCCAACCTCAGGACTTAAAATAACGTGGCCATGTGCATTTTAGTTTCTGCTCTTGCATTCAAGAGCAGAAACCTTGCTCACCCTGTCAGAGGCAGGCATCTCCTTTACTTCCCCTTTCTCTAGGCTCCTCCCAACCCAGAACATCCCATGCTAATTAACAGCTGTTTAATTATCAGCCCAGCAGGAAGCGATCACAGCCCAGTCCTTAGCCAGTTATGTTCCCAGTTAAGCTGTCCCAGATTTCTGGAAGGCTGGCTGTGCTACACGCCTTAGGGAACAGCCCTGTGGCTTAACGGAAAGTTCACAGCATTTAGAACCAATCTGCTCAACCTGAGGGGCTCTGCCATCCTTTCACACTGTTGGATGTGGCTTCTTAACCTCCACGTGATCAGAAAGAAAAAGTGTTGGCTTAGGACCCCCAAGACCAAGATCTCAGCACAGAAGAGATTTATTTGCCCCAGAGGGACAGAGGGCAGGAATGAGGAACAAAGACTGGAGATAAAGAAAGAAAGATAAGGGGAAAGGAATGAAGGAGGGGGAGAAAAGGGACCAGGGAGAGGGGTGGGTAAGGAGCATTTATCTCTGGAGAGTTGGGGTTGAGGAGGGTGGACTCTGATAGAGAGGAGACAGACATGGCCCATAGGAAAGCGGCAGTTTAAAAAGGGGAAATGGGAAACCCTGTGTTAGGATGGAGTGTTTAATTTTATTCAGGCGTGTTAATTAGGTGAGCCAAAGGGGCTTCTGATTGCTGGACCTCAATGCTTTGACCTTGGTAGTCAGCCTCGGGAGGAAGGATTGGCCAAATAAGGGAATAGACCTTGGGGAAGCTAGCTTTAGCAAGGCAGGGATGCTGGGGAGAAGGGCAAAGCCAGAGCCACGACTGCCAGACTCAAACTGGACCAAGTCTGTGACAAAACGCCGTAGTTTTGTTAGGAAAGGGGGGGGGAGAGAGGGAACATAGCTTGCTCCCTATAAAACAGTAAGTAGACGTGTTGGGTCAGTCTCTGACCTGTCCTTGAACTGTGCTTACATGGCACACCCTCAGCACATGAGAAAAATCCAGTGACTGAGAAATTCTCAGTTGAGAATCGGAAGGAGTAGGGGTGGAGTTATTTGGCTCCCATGTGTGTACACATGACAAAGGAAGGGGTGAAAATGGAGTCAGAGCTGTGGCATATCCCTTTCTTTTTAAGAAGCAAACAAAGCACCCTGCTCTCCCACGATTTTGCTTAGGCATTTGTAAAAATGATCAATGGTCCACTTTGGGGAGGCATTCTAAACCTATGCATCTAAGTTAGCTGTGCCTTGTATTTTAGGAGGGGAGAAAGCCATGATTAAATTATACAAATGTCACTGGGACTTCATACAAATGGTGATGGCCAGCATTGCATGAAATATGTTAGAGTTCAAAGGACAGAGAAGGGACAGTGAGTCAGGAGATCTTTTAGTTATGTGGAGGACTATCCTTTAGACACTAGGGAAATATTACCCTGTTATTAAGATATTTATATGCAATATACTTACATATCCCATATATATATATGGGGTTTATCACACATACAATTATAGCACTGAAATCTTCCCCAGAAATTCTTGAAAGATGGCTTGCAACTTCATCTCTCTTGTCATGTTTATTTCAGTTACAATAGAAAACAACCTGAACAACCAATAAGAGGAAAATAGTTGGTACATGACTCTATGGAGGTACAGAAATTAAAATACCATAGCTACATAATAGCATATTAAAATATTTTATAGTAAGACACTCAGGGACAGAAGACTGCATGATTTTATCTATAATATGATTACTAATTATGTAAAAAAATTAAGTATAATTATGAATCAGAATTGAACAAGAACCCAGAAAATAAGATCAATAGACATGCATGGAAACAACACACTTCTGGAGTTATGCATAGCATATGTTCCTGGTGGCACCCTGCCAAACCTGGTGTTTGTGAGGGATGGGAAGGTATAGAACCAGAAAGCCTGCTCCAGGCTTCAGATTCCTGAGTTTCAAAGAAGGGTGATGCCCGGGGACTACGGCACCCTACAGCATCACTGGCTTCCATTAAAACCTCATTTATGGAATTAAAATTAATTTTATGGAAGTGGATTAAGCAGTCGTTTCATTAGTGAGCTTCTGGCCTAACTGAGGTTGGAGTGATCGGTGCAGTCATTGCTGCCCTGTTGCTCTTGACCTCAAATCTGCTGCGGGTCTTTTGTTGTGAGACTGCTAGAAACAGCGTAGAGGTGAGAATTCTCAAACTTCCCCATGGCAGTTGGTACTTGTACTTGCTTCCCAGAGATCCTAGGAGGGAAAGTTACTATTTCACAGAAGTTATTCACGGCAGTAAGTCCAACACGGAATCCTTCAGTAAAAATCAATAAAGGTGTCCCTGTGGTGAGCTCTGGGGATAAGGGCCTCCCTGTGAGACCAAGCTGGGGAAAGGAGCTGGTGAACAGACTCCCTCCTTCATAAGCTGAATGGATGCTCAGCTCAAATTCTTTTCATGGTTAAAGGTCTGGGAAAGAGGCGCACAGTGGCTGTCTCTCCAGACTGCGAACCACACATCTGCTGGGGTTTTTTAAATGCTCTTTGTAGTAATGAATTCACACACACACACACATGCACGCACACACACATACACACACGGAGCGGGGTATGAGAGCATACTGCCCTGGAGACCGTTGACTTTATGGACTATAACTGGCCAAAGACCCCATGCAGCATTCTGAAAGCAACAGACCTATAGCAAAGAGGCCACACTTCCCACAGCTGCCCCAGGCTGGTGCTGAGGCAGGCCCACATCCCTGGGAAGTCACAGGGTCCCAGCAATGCTCAGCTTCGGGTCCTCAGCAGCCCTCCGGTGCTTCCTTAGTCTACGGGGCAGTCAGGAACACACCTGGCAGATTTGTTCCCCTACCCGCGCAGCAGTGTCTTTTTTTTTTTTTCTTAATAAAATCTAGGCATGTTTCATCCTATTTGGGAACATCTATTTCTTAGATGGACTATTTATATAAAATGAATGTACATATGAATATTCATATGTATGCATATGTCTATAGGTCTACAGGGGCATGTACAGTTGAGTTGTAATTTATCTTTTTGGCGGACATAAGCTATGTCAATATTCTGCTATTATAAAGAATACCATTCCACCCCATTTTTCTGATTACTTTGCTATCAGCTATACCTTTTGGGGAAAACAGCCGAGAACCCAGAATAGAACCGCAGGAAGATTTTTTGCTTCATGTGTAGAGTTCCTGGTAGGGCTTGAAGTTTTCTGTCAGATGAGCCCAGCCTTCAGTGGTAGGTGCAGAGAAAAATGAAGTGAGCACTAACCTCTCCATTGGAGGGGAAGGAGCGAAATAAAATTTGGAACCTCCCCACTCTTCTCGTCCTGCCTCTCGCTCTGGACTTGGCCCTACTAGCCTGCTCTCGTCCACACCAGTGGGAGATTCTGTGTATAAAGAAGCAAATTCTGGACCACTTCCACACGAGCAGGTGCAGGAAGCTGCCAGGGGCTCATAAGCAATGAGAGGCTGAGGTTCAGCTTTGGACAACCTGCCAGTGGAAGCTCTAACCAGGATTCTTCAGGAAAAAAAGAGTCCAGGAAGTGGACTCCGAAGTGAATGGCCTCCAGGTAGTCCCTGCCCTTGCCTTCCTGAGAATCAGCTGCTGCAGAGAAGCCACCACTGTCTTGAGAGTGGAAATACCTAGAATTTCACTCGTTCTCACATGGAACTCGGTAGATAGGAAGAACATGCCCCCTTCATCCTCGGGAGGATTGGGAAGAAGTGAAAAGAGCATCGGGTCACAAACCCTAGCAGGAAAGATAATGAACAGCCAGCACACACCCTTTCACGCTGGTCCTTTACCCTCGGGTTTATGGGTAGTCAGACTAGCCACAGCAGCCGGATGATAATGTATTGAATGCCTAAGTGAAAAGAAATTCCCTGATTAGGACAAAGTCTGGTCATGGCTTGGAGCCTGCTTGGACTAATAGCTCCCAAATTTCATTTCTATCCAAGAGCCTGGGGTTCTGCCTGGCTGCCCAAAATTGAACTATGGGAACAAGGAAAGCAGTGCAGACCTTCAGGCTCCTTCCCAGGGCCTCTCACTTGCCCCCAGGAGCCTTCAGTGGGCCACACCTCCTCCTCGGTAGGGGCTTGTGTTGCTGGGATTTTTATCTAACTTGATTCTCCAATCTAACAATGTGACAACTCAACAAACTCAGAGGGTGAAAGCCCTCAGCAATATGAGGGATTCTAGCTTCATCCTCCTTCCCACCAGTTTCCTTCTCCTAACAGAAATCTATTGTCTCCTGTTATTTTACTTAATGATCCTGACACCTCATCTTCCTGAAGAATACTTTCTCCATCCAATTCTTATTTTAAGAAATTTGTTAAGAAGTTAAAAAGCAAGAAACCAAATAATCCAATTAAAAAATGGGGTATGGAGCTAAAAAGAGAACTGACTGTAGAGGATTATAGAATGGCAGAAAAACACTTAAAGAAATGCTCAACGTCCTTAGCCATCAGAGAGATGCAA
>CM053766.1:147460700-147485384 GCA_028658305.1 Pachyuromys duprasi | reverse complement strand
ACTCTTTGACCCTCCCCCATACAAGCCGGGGAGTGACAGACTGGCTAGATCCCAGGGGAGGACATTGCAGCCAGCCCTGAGGAGACAGGATAAGCTGGGGTGGGATGGAAGGGAAGGAGGTCCTCCCCTGTTGGTGGACTTGGAGGGGGCGGGGAGGAGGGAGATGAGGGAGAGAGTGGGAGGGTAGAAGGGAATGGGGGAGGGGGCTACGCCTGGGATTCAAAGTACCTAACCTGTGATTGAGATAAAAATAAATAAATTTATTATAAAAACGTGAAATAATTAAAACTGGTAATGTATAAATAGAAGAAAAAAAAAGAAAGAAATTTGTTGTGAGTTACTGTTAGCCACTGGTAGAGGCAGATATCTGCAGGGGCAAATTCCTTCAGAGTCTTTTCCCTTATTTTCAGCTAAAACTTTCTGTCACAAGCTGAACTCACTGTGAGGCATCCTCTGTCTCAGTCTGATCTTGGAAACGTGTTTTAGGAGTGTGCAGCAAGCATGTGCGTCTCTCTTTTCTTCCTAAATTATGAACTTAAATGAGCACACTCAGGAACAGCTCCTTAACTGAGTGCATTCAAGAACAGACCAGCCTTGCATGAAAATGCACAGGCCACCTAAACAAACCCCAGTTTCCTATGTGGGGGGAGAGAGGGAGATTACTGCTTTGAAAACAAGCCCCATGCTTTCCTTGTGGGTAATGAACCTCTTTGCTCTTTTTGTGTTGGCTCTGCCTATGCAGCTTTGCACTCATCAGCTTGTGAACTGACTCCATTCAGTGATTCTGTCACCAAGGCCTGGTTGTTCTGTTTAACCATAAGCAAATGCTTTTAGACAATAAATACTGATAGAATGAGGTCCTACGTAGGATAATCTTACTTCTGCTGAAGAAAGCACACATGTGCTTGAACACAAACATTGTGTACAAATAAAATTCTAATTCGTAGCAATGAATTCCAGAAGAAGGGTATTAAGGTTTGTACATGGGTACTCTATTGGTGTTGTCATTTCAGGTAAAGATGGCCCTGCAACAAGAAGGATTTGACCGTAAAAAGAGAGGGTACAGGGACATCAATGAGATTGACATCAACATGAATGACCCTCTTTTTACAAAGCAATGGTACCTGGTAAGTTTCTCTGTTATTTACAATGGCCCTCACTTTGAAAGATTAACTTCTGTTTCTTCGTAATCTGACAAAATTACAGCATCCAAGTCAATGAATGCCTCTATGCCCTCCAATGTGCTTGAATTGCTATTACCTTCCATGCATCTTTTCCCCTAAGCTTCTACCAACATCTAATAACACTGTCCTGGACTCTGGACAGGAACACCTGTATGAAGACTTGCAAACTACCTGAAATCCAAGTCAAATATTTATGAGAAGTAATCCAGGGGTGTCCATAGGCATAGAAGGGGGGCATATTCAAGTCATAGCCACAAGAGTAAAAATCCACTGTTTTCATGAGCAAGAGAGTCGAGAGATTATCAAGAATGGCATTTTAGCACTGCCTAAAATGACGGCAGGGAATGAGGACTCCAGGCAGTGAAGCCTAGGCTGTCTCATGGAGGGCAGTTTCTGGCTCAACTAAATCTATTGTGATCCATGTGAGTTGACTAAGCTCTGTTTAAAAGAAAAAAGTTTAATAGGGCAAGAGAGCTGGCTTGCTGAGTAAGAACACACATGTCCTTCCAGAGAGCCCAGGTTCAGTTCCCAGCACCTACTGTCAAGCAGCCCACAACTGTCTGCAGCTCCAGCTCCAGGGGATCCCACGTCTCTGGCCTCCTAGGCACCTGCACTCACTTCCTCAAACTCACACATATGCACAGAATTAAAAAGAATAAAAAGAAATCTTTTTTAAAAGGAGCTCAATGGCCACCAACTCAAGATGAAGAGCACATTATAAATGACTGGTTTAAATCTGTGAGTGATGTCTGTATTAGAATTAAAAGAGGAAGAACTAGGTAGAAAAACAAATGCCGCGGACTGCCGCACCGTAGGGATTGCTCCCAGTTTCCCTCCTGAGGCTTCAGTGCTGGCTCTGACTTATTCTTTTTTACATAGAATTCTGAAAGTCTGGGCAACTGAATGGCCTTATTATGTTAATCTAGATAGGGTAGGTTTGTTGCAATAACAATAACCCCAAATCAGAGTAGCTTCTTAAAACTAAAGCCTGCCTTTTCTGAGCTCCGCCCCAAATGCGTCCACAGCAGCTCAGTGCAGAAAGCAGATAACCTATATGCAGCTCTTAGGACATCTGCCTAGGTGTGACAAACAGCACACGAGCCCACATTACATGAGCCAAAACCAGTCACATGACCATTCTAAATAAAAAGGGGGGAAATGAAGGAGGGGTATAGTCTTTATGTGGGCCCGGAAGGAAAAGAGTGCTAACTTCTGTATGCATACTAATGACACTGATGACATTCCAATGATATCTTAGTAATACCAGAACACCCTCTGGTCCCTGTGAGCCTTTGTGGTCACATACTCCGACTCCCTATTTCTTCATAAGGCATTCTTGAGAAAGTCTGCACAGAACAGAGATGCGTGGAAAGAGGCTAGTGAATGTATTGATGTGGATCATTCCTTAATCTTCCTTTTAAAAAGTGAAGAGGGGGACAATGATGATCTTTCTGTCATTAAAATGCTTGTCATGTAAACATGAGGATCAGAGTTCAATCCCTGAAACCATGTGGAAAACACTTGTGACGGTGCTTATAAATGGCGGCATGTACATGTGATCCAGGAACCGAGGTCTGAGAGAGAGCAGGATCCTTTCAGCTCGCTGGCTAGCCATCCCAGCCTACTCGGCAAGCTCTTAAGTATCTAAGAAACCAAAATCGTCACTAAGGAACAATACCCAAAGGTGACCATTAGCTTCCACACACACGCACATACACACAGCTGTGCTGTGCACACACTTGGATCCACACAAAAACTGAGAAGGGCTTTATTTTTCTGTACTACAACAGACACTGAAGAGTAGCCACCCATCTTGAATTTAGTTCAACAAGTATTTTAGAACAAGGTTTTGCATAGTAGTACTGAAATTTCCAAGATAAAAAGTTTCCTCCAGGACTGGAGCAATGGCTTAGCAGTTAAGAGGACTTCTCTTCCAGAGGACAGGGTTCAAATCCCAGCACCCACATGGCACTTAGAAACTATCTATAACTTTAATATCTGACATCCTCATACAGATACACATGCAAGCAAAACAACAATGCACATAAAATATATAATATTTGAAAAGTTTCCTCTCAGGGTTAGGGATTTAGCTCAGTGGTAGAGCACTTGCCTAGCACGCACAAGTCCCTGGGTTCAGTCCTCAGCTCTGGAAAAAAAAAAAAAAAGGACAAAATAACAAAAAAATTCCTCTCAGAAAACTGTTGTCTTTTAGTGAAGTTACTTTATTCATTAATATCACAAGACATTATATGCCAAGTTCAAATCTTGAGCTAAACAGAGCTTTGACAATAAACATTTCATTCCCTATTTGGAGGTTTTGCTGTGATGGCCTCCCCAAGAGCATTATAAAAGATGATTTTAGTTTTCTGTGTGGTGGCAGGGATTGAAGCTAGGGCTTTGTATGTGCTGGACAAACGTTTTACCACAGAGCCATATGCCTATTCCTGTAATGACAGTGATTTGTTAGAGGTGACAGGGTTAGAGCAGTATTTAATCTTTACATTAAAACAGAAAGATCTGTTGTTTATGTCAAAAAACAGGAAGGGAAGCCTCTGAGGTAAAGTAGGCCACCCAGAAGCATGTTTCATGAAGGACGCAGCCTTTGAACTGGCCAGGCAGACTGAGTCTAGCAACCAAGAACCAGCATATGGCACAGCACCAAACCAATCAGATTCTCTGCTTTGAATTCCCCTATCAGTTCAACACTGGACAAGCTGATGGCACTCCTGGCCTCGACTTGAATGTGGCCGAAGCCTGGGAGCTGGGATACACAGGGAAAGGAGTGACCATTGGGATTATGGATGATGGTGAGTAGTGCCTTTCATGACTCCAAACATGGGGGGTTGGGGTCTGGTAGCGGCTAGTCAGGCAACTGGCAACTCTGGACCTGATGGCCACCCCACACTTTGGCCCACTCCTCCCCTCCATCCTGATCAGTGTCATGATAGTCGGTGCTGCTCTCAACAAGTATTGCTTCAACTGATAAGTAAGAAACTAGAGAAACCGGTCTGTCACTACCTTGCTCTTTCACTGGCCTGGCTCTTACAGCTTCCCTGAGATTTCCTCTAAACCCATCTATCTGCCTTGCTTCCCTAGACCCACACTGCCCAGTGCTGTCCTAGGCATGGCTACCGAGAGACAGTTACTTAAAGCTCACCGTAATTCAAAACTCAAATTTTCACAACAGTTCCACTCCACATTTTAGTGTTGTGTTCTTCACACTATGGGGAACCCAACCCAGAGCCTTGCACACACGCTAGGCAATCACTGTACCACTCAGCTATTTGCTCAGCTTCCTTGTTTTAGGTAGCTACATGGGCTGTTTTAACTGTTGAGGTCAAAAATCCATTTTAATAATCATAGACAGTTCTATCCGAGAGTGTGGTTTTAGGTCCATGACAAGATAGGGGTTTGGAAAATCTGGTTTTAACGCTGCTTTCAGAACGGGCCTCCGTCAGGCCTTCTTTGATCATGGTTGTATCATTGGCAGACTCATATGTTACACTGCTGTGCAGGCTAGAGATTTAACAGATTTGGCGAATTAGTGTTTTTATAACTGCATGTGGTCTCGCCTCTGGCGGGGTCTTGCAGTGCCTTCACCACCCTGCAGTCACTTTGCTGGGATGTCCTTCTGCCCTTGGTCAGTCCACTAGGACTCCCTCTAAGAGTCCCACTGTGCATTATCAGCTTAATTACCCACAAAGCCTGCATAGAGATGAAGCAATAGAACCTCTCCCTCTGAAATGCTCAAAGAATGTTGTTGACTAAAAGCAAGTCTTTGAAGCAGAATTGATTGGGTGGGGGGAGGGGGACCAGAATGCTCCAAACCTGTTCTGGCTTTGTGGGAGCTCATTAAGCAATGTGAAACCCTGAGTCTCAAAGCATCTGATGTGTGAGATGTTTTGAAGTGGATGAAAAAGCCTTCTCTGGTAATAAGAGTTTTTCCTAGAAGAAAGGAACTATGTGGACAGATACAGTTTATGAACATGGTTTTTCCTTCTGAACACTTTGCCTTAGACAACCTTCCAGAGCAGCTGAGGCAGGCTCACCCAGAAAATGAGGCATCTAATTTCGGAAGAAACCGCTTAGGATATACTGTTAGAGTCAATATAACAGCCCATTGGGAGTCCTCTGCTGTAAACAGGGAGGCCACCTTAAATGTGGCATGACAGTGGCAGCAGACACAGACCAGAGCAACTTCCAGCAGCGAGATGCCGGCTTCAGTTTCTGTCCATAGGCGCCTTGAGTGACACCCAGGCAGGCTGTCCCTTCCAAAGACGGCGGCGAGAAGAGCCTCACTGCCTGCAGACCGAGAGGCAAAGCTCTTCAGAAAGTCCCAGAAATTTTTCATGTTTGATCTTAGTTCTGAAGGTTAGTGGTCATTGGGATCCCCGTAAGTTGAGCTCACTGTCTCTCTACTAAAATTCATTTCTTTACGATTTTGATCACCTCTGGTACAGAACAAACCACCTAGAATAACTTTCTTTTTAATTACGGTGTTTTGTAGTTCTGTGAGATGATGAGTTCTGCTGTCTCTAAAGAACAAAAAAAAAAAAGCGTTCTATCAGGGAGGGAGGCTCAGTCAGTAAAGCCCTTTGTACACGTGTGAGGACCTGAGTCCCCATCTCTAACACGCAGGTAAAAGCTGAGCGTAGCACTGCACACCTGTTAGCCCAGAACTGGGGATCAAGGCTGGGCGGCAGAGATTGGTAAAACCCTGAAGCTCACCTGGAAGTCAGCCTAACTGAATCAATGAGCTTGGGGTTCAAGTAGAGGTCTTGCCTCAAAGAATAAGGTAGAGAGAAACTGAGGAAGACACCTAACATCCACCTCTGGCCTCTACATGCCTAAATACACATGCAACACATACACTCAAAGAACATGTTTACTATATTCTACTTTAAGAGGTAATTCAAAAAATGGGAACATTAAAATACTATCTATCAGGTTATTGCTTTCATTTCAATCATTTTTTTTTCTTGGTGGAAAATGCCTTTCATCCTTCACAATTCTATCAAAAATACTTTCTTTCCCAGGCCCAAGTCTGTAACCATTCTAACAACATTTTTCTCTTAAACTAACTAAAGGTTCTTTCTTATAATTATAATATATTTATTGAAATCTAATTTCCTCCTGGTCTCATATTATCTCCTTGCTCTCATATTTCCCACCACAGAGAAGAGATTACCAAGTCCATTCTCAGAACATGGAATCGTGTTTTAGGGTTGACTCCCAATGTAAAAGGCATGCTCTTCATGTGTAGTTGGGGGATCAGTGTTTAGATTACATTCGTTACAACACTTTTTGCTTAACAATGTTAAATAATTACAACAAACATAATCAATTTCATTTCTATATAGATTTTTAATATCAAGCCAATTTCTAAAGATGTTTTTTGTTAGCAATTTCTTCTGCTGATATTACTCCCAAGGTGTGCTAGATTATTGCGTTAGTTACTTGTCTATTGTTATGACCGAAAACCCTGACAGAAAGCAAGCCAGGGAAGGCAGCATTTACTTTGGCTTACAGTCCTGGAGGGCAGACAGTAGATCATGGCAGGGGAGGTATAACAACAGGAGGGAAAGGCCCACCTGGCAGCCAAGAAGGTGAGTGAGCATACCATCGCCACACAAGAAGCACAGAGAGAATAGAAAGTTGGGCCATGACATGAGTGTCAAAGCTCATCTTCAGAAATGTACTTTCTCCAGCGAAGCCCCACCCCCAAAAGGTTCCACGACCTTCCCAAAAAGCACCACAAGCTGGGAATCAAGAGCTCGCAGGTATGAGCCTGTGAGAGTAATTTTATTTTCAAACCACAAGTTCCTACCCTTGGCCCCCACAGTCTGGAGGCCACCTCATAATATGAACTACATTTAGTCCAATTTCAGAAGTCCTATAGTCTTTAAAACTCACAACACTGTTCAAATGCCCAAAGTCTCTTCTGAGACTCAAGGTAGACACTTGCTGTAAACTGTAAAATCAACATATAAATTCTGTACTTCCAATATACAGAATAAGCATTCCCAATCCAAAAAGAAGCAATGAGGACACAGGGACAAAAACTAGACGGAAACCAGCAAAATAAACGCCAAGACTTGCAGTTCATGTCTGACATCTGGGCTTCAGTTACAAAAACCTTAGGCAGCTCCTCCCTTTACACTGTGCCGCCTGCCACATGGCTCTCTCCTAGGACAGTTCTGTTTCCTGTGTGCAGTCCTCCTGAGCAGATCTCACACAGCTCACGGGTCTCTGTTGTCCACTGCACTCTCAGAGCTTCTGTCTGCCGAGCCCCTGCCAGAATGGCCCATTAACCTCTGCCCATGGCATGTAACAGCTTTTCTAGCCCAAAATTCCACTCTCCTCCAAAACAGCATGAACAGGTGCATCACAGCAACAACCCCACTTCTCTGAAACCAATATTTATATTGATCACTTTTGTGCTGCTGTAATAAACATGCTATGGCAAAAAGCACGCTGGAAAGGGGGGTTTTATTTTGGCTTACAGTTTTAGAGGAAAGTCAGTCCATCACAGCAAAGGCATGGGAGGAGCTTGAGGCCAGCCAGGAAGCAGACTGCTCACATCTCCCATCACACAGGATGCAGAGATAGATAACAGGAAGTGGAGCCATAATATAAAACCTCAAAACACGTCTTCAGTGACATAATTCCTCCAGCTACACTCCACCTCCTAACGGTTCCTTAACCTTCCCAAGCAGTGCCACCGGGTGAGAACCAAGTGTTCAAACATGAGCCTGGAGGCAACTTTTTGTTGTTCCATCCCTAAATCTGCAGTGACTATGGTCTTTATGGTAGGAGTAATCTACTACACTTTATAACTAGAAAATGTCTACAGAAAGAGGAAGGTATTTCCAGAACATTGCTATTACACATGACAGTCAGCTAACAATAAAGTTAACCATGATTATAGATTCATTCATTCATTCACTTTACATCCTGATTATACCCCCTCCCCCCTCTCCTCCAGGTTCCACCCTCCTCCTCCACATTCCCCTCCTCTGTTCCTCAGATAATGGGAGCCTCCATCACCCCCACCAACCCACATCAAGACTCAGCACATCCTCTTCCCCGGCCTGGTGAGGCAGGCCTGCCAGAGAGAAGTAGTCAAAAAAGCAGGCAATAAAGTCCATGTCAGAGACAGCCCTTGCTCTGCTTACCAGGGGACACATGAAGCCTAAGCTGCCCATTGGCTATATCTGTGTGGGGTCCTAGGTCCAGTCTATGCATGGTCTTTGGTTGCTGATTCAGTTGGAGGGGATATTTTATGTTCAAATAATGATGATAATATTATCATTATTCCTAATGATAGTAATAGGAAATTATTAGCATAGTTACTATAACCCAAACACTTCAATAAACTGTTTCTAATCTTCAAAAGGGTCTTTGCAAGGTAAGTATTAGCCCCATTTCGCGGATGACAGAGTCAAATCTCAGAGATAGTATATTATTTGATAAAATCCACATCAGTGTGACAGTGTCTAGCCCTTGAAACAAACTGGATCTGTTGATCTCAACACATGTTCACCCCAACTCCACAGATCAATTTCCTTCTACAGACTTTTGTCAGGAGAGCAGAAAGCACTTCAGAGCATCATTCCCATGAGTGACAAGTGACTAGCTACACTCTCACAGCATTGTTCAGAAAGTATTATGACCTGGAAAATAACGGAAATTTCCTTTTGGAATATATGCATCCTAGTCCAAGAGGTTTGGTTTGCTTTGATTAGGTCTTGTGTTTTGTTTCTTTGTTTGGTTGGTTGGTTTTGCTCTGTTCTCAGTTTGTGTGTTTTGTTTTGTCTGTTTTCTACTGCAAAGCCTTCGGAGGGGTGGCACAGCCTTAGTGTGCATCAGGCAAAGATGCCAGCAGAAGGTGCTTAGTGATAATTCCACCTTGTAGGTCTACAATCCCAGGATAGATACAAACTTCACCTACAGCCAGACTAAAAATACCACGTGCTTCTCTGAGCCCTGTCCCCTTCTCACCTCCAATTGCTCAAGAAGGGAATAAGCACAGAGAAGCCAAGCAACCTGCCTGAAGTCACACTGCTGGTTATCGTGGCGGCTGGGAGTCAAACTCTGCTCTTTGGCTCCCAGCACCTTCATTTGTAAACATGACCTCTGTGTAGTCGCGGGGTCCTGCTCCATTGCCCTCTCTCCTCTCTGGCCATATGTGCACGGGTACATCATATGTTCAGATTCTCTCTACAGACCTTGATAAGAACGTTTCAGCTGCCCCTGGTGTTCTACAGTGATTTCTGAGGTCAAAGTGTCTGATAGAACTCAGCAGCATAAATAGGCCATAATTCTGCCTAGGAATGACTCCTGGGTACAGAGCAGCCTTTGGCTCAAGAGCAAACACAGAACTCCAGCTGAGGGAACTGAAGCCCCTGGCTTTCCAGAAAGGCACGTTCTGAGGAGACAAGCATCGGCTCCCAGCTGGCAACACCTCACTAGAAACCGCTAGCTTTCTCTAATGGCTTTTCTCGCCTAGCCGCACGCCTCTTATTTCCATGCTGGAGCATGCTCTCCTAATCCGTGTTTCTCCGTGCCCTGCTAAATAATCATTGCCTTTCCTCCCTGGAGCCAGCTTCATTTCAGAGGAGATGCGTTAGAAATGTCAGGATTTCTACAAATCTCTTTTACATCGCTGCTGCGATGAGCCATCCATCTCACAGTCACTAAGCCCCTTACTGCTGACATTTATCCGGAAGCATTATCCGTGGGCCCAGAGCTCTAATTGGCTTCACTGCTCGAACTATGTCTGGGGGCAGCTGTCTCTCCACCAAGGAAGTGAGGCAGCCCTCCCCCTCCCTGGAAGCCAAAGGCAAGGCACAGGGTTCACAATAAGCCCTCCTCTTCCCTGCAACCCTTGACTCCCACAGTCTCCTGCACCATCCCTGCAAGGAGCAGCCATTCCCGGCAGCTTTCTTGAGGACACAATTTGGTAGGCGTTAACCCTCCACTCCTGTGTTGTCTTTTCACAGGAATTGACTATCTCCACCCAGACCTGGCCAACAACTATGTAAGTACAAGCTGATTTTAAAGTGTGGGGAATGTGTGTTTTTAGGATACCTGCTGCAACTAGTTATCAGAAACACACTTGGGTTTGTGCAATATGCATGCGTGCGTGCAGAGGATGATCAAGCACACACACACACAGGAGCACATGCATGCTCAGATTCAGGAACAGTCACACACATACATGCAACTCAGATGTTCCCATGCACACAGAATAACACCCACGTACTCAAATGCACACACTTGTGTGCTTATACACACTGAATCCACCCACCCTATCAGAGCCACTGCTCAGACAGAGGAGTTGGCCACTTGCCAAACGAGTGGCTTTTCTAGAAGAAAAGATAAAAAGCTGAAGTTTGGAGGAACAGACTGCCAAGAAAGTAGATAAAAGGAGAGGTAGAGAGGAGAGCTGCGTGGCTTGAATCAACGCCAGGCGCAATCCTCCAGTGAAAGGGGTAATCAAGCTGTCAGGGTACTTGCTGGCAAAAACTGAAGACCAAAGAGCCAAACACCGCAGTATCTCACACTGCAACCACCACTCCAGGAGAGTGAGAATGAACAGTATCCTTTCTGATAATTTTTGCTGTTCGAAACCTTTGATGGGGCCTCGCCTTAGGGCTCCTCGACGCGAAAGTGCTGTCAGCGCAAGCTCACTGCACAACACTAGGTTAGAACTTCACTCTCTGCTTTTGCACCCTCGGTCCAGCCTCAGGAGGTCCAGCATGCGAGCGCTGGTGTGTTCATGTAAAGTTGCCCAGCTGAGTTACACTTTCCCCATAAACTCAAGCTCTTAAGTGTAAAAGGCACGATCGTAGTGACAGAAGACTTCCACTGAAAACAAGGGTTTAAGTAAAGCAGATGGTTAGTAAGCAAAGCTGTTGACCAGCCAGCGTCCTGGGTCCGTTGCCTTCTCGTGTCCATCTATACTGCATGGAAGTCAAGGGTGCTGTTCTGGGTTTTGTGCACTGTATATCAGGAAACAGGACAATAAAGTTTTTGATGTTTGCTGCACAGGACTTAGCAATCTAGAAGCATAAAGATAGAGCTAAAAATCTCTAATACTAACATATATGTATGTGAATATATAAGTATTATACATAAATATTAGAGATGGATTCACATACAAGTGAGATATATATTCATATGCATATATATGAAATGCATCATAGGTCATCCAGTCACTGTGGCCTCCAAGGGAAGTGACAGAAAGTTAAGCTAAAGTTTTATTGCAGGTGCTAATAGTGCACTGCAGTGGAGAAGACACTTGTGGGCTGCCCACACGTGACAGTCTGCACCCCTGGTCCTGTGCATTGTGTCTAGGGGAGCCCTTTTCTAGCCGGTCCCACTGGCCACCTGCCCCTCTGCCAGGTCACATGTGCCTGGCTGTTCATTTACTTTCTTGAAAGGGCCTGAACTCCTGACCTTGGCCAACTCTTCTCTGTGTCCCTTTTCTATTCCTCCAGAAACACAGAGCCCTGAGATGTCACTCAAGGGGACACTTGAAAAGAACAAATGTTTTGTTTTCTGCCATGCTCCATTACCCAGGGGCCTCCTCTTGGAGGCGTGTTTTCCTCAGGGATGCTGCCCTGCAGCCTAGGGGAATTGTGAAAACTCACAGAGGCACTGGTATTTCCCATAATTCCCTTCTGTTCCAGGGCCCAGGACATCAGAATTAGCCACATAGGGCTATCACTGCCTTGTCTCCTAGAGGACCTCACCCTGGGTGGTTCCCTGTTGGCTGAAAGGCTAATGACACCTAACCTCTTTGCTGTGCATAGATGTTAGCTCCACAAAAACCTAGAACAACAGTTCTCCGCCTGTGGGTCACAACCCCAATAGCAAACCTCTGTCTCAAAAACTGTTTACATTATGTTTTCATAACAGTAGAAAATTGTGAAGTTATAAAGTAACAATAAAAGTAATTTTATGGTTGTGTTTCACCACAACATGAGGAATGCATGAAAGGGTTGAAGACCTTTGGGAACCACTGGGAAACTTCCATCTGAATCTGGAGAATGCTGGCTGCACTCAGACCAGCAATAAGAGTAGCACCTGGAATCCCCTGGTTTGAGATCTCTGAGATCTGCCCCCTTCATTCCTTTTCCAAAGGTGTAGATAAAGGCATGACCTATTTGGAAAGGTATAAAACAGATTCCAAACCAGCCATAGCACTAGCAACCTTAATATCTGGGACTTTTAGTTCTATGTGTTTTTTTTTTCATAAAGCTAAAATCTGACTGCATATTGTATTCCCACATCTCTGTATGTTATGAACATTTGTACATTTTTAAAATTTATTTATTGCTTTATAATTACAGTTTATCTACTTTGTATCCCAGCTGTAGCCCCCTAATTAGTCCCCTTCTCATCCCACCCTTCCTCCCTCATATCCTCCCATGCCCCTCTCCAAGTCCACTGTTAGGGGAGGTCCTCCTCTCCTTCCATCTGACCCTAGTCTATTAGGTCTCATCAGAACTGGCTGCAATGTCTTCCTCTGTGGCCTGGTAAGGCTGCTCCCCCATGAGGGGTAGGTGATCAGAGAGCCAGCCTCTGAGTTCATGTCAGAGACAGCCTCTGTTCCCATTAACATTTTTATGTTTTTAAGTGTCTTCATTACTTTGGGTGGCATTGCCTCACACTGTAACTGAAGCACCACAATCCCCAATTGTTGAACTGGATTTGTGTTACCATTTACCAGTGGTTGCCCGGCTCTACGAGGGAGCATGGCAAGCAGTGGCGTGCTTCATGGCAGGACCACATAAACTATCCAGCTTCTTTCCAGAGCTGAAAGAATTCCAGGAAAAAATAAAACACAAGAAGCCTAGTAACTGTGTTTCCAATTACTTCAGTGTGCACTGTGGAACGAGCTGTTCTACATCTCCCACAATTTCTCTCAGGTAAATTGCCACCAACAGGTTGGTAACTAACTGCAAAGGTAGATTTTCAGTTCACTTCAAGGGTTAACTGTCTTGTGATTAAGGCTAGTAAGTATACAGGAGTGGTGAGATCTCCAGACCTGAAAATACAGACCAGGGTGGGGCCACTGGGAGGGGATGCTGAAGAGACAATGCACACATTGACCTTAATCTAGATCAGTGGTCCTCAACCTTCCTAATGTGACCCTTTAACACAGTTCCTCATGTTGTGGTGACACCAGAACATAAAACTCTTTCCCTTGCTATTTCATAACTGTAATTTTGCTATTATGATGACTTGTAATGGCAATAGATATCTGTGTTTTCTGATGGCGTTACACATTCCTTGTAAGAGAGTCATTTGACCCCCAAAAGGAGTTGTGACCCACAGGTTGAGAACTGCTGATCTTGACATTACCTAATAAATGAGCAGAAAATGTGAAGTATGTTTAAAGATGTACATCTTGATAATTTCATCCAGAGTAAGCTCCAAACATTTGTTAAAGCACCTGGAACACTCCAAAGAATGCCTGCACACATTTGTTTGGCTATAAGGCTTTCTGCCTCTTTGGCATGATGAGAAAGCTAAGCATCCATGATGAGAAGGCTAATTCCTCAGCAGAGAACCCCAAAAGACCAGTTCTCCTAGGTCATGGTGTCTCTCTCAGTCTACACAGAGCTGAGACAGAACCTATTCACAAAATTTGTCTTCTTTATTTTTGACTAAAAACTTTACATAATCATTACTTAAGCAGAGTCAACCTGCTGAGGAGAACAACAAAGCCAGGAGCCAATGGCAGGCTCAAGCACCGAGTGAGGAGAGAATCAACAGGGCCACATCTCCACATTGGCTTAGACATGATGAGCTCGCTCAGCGCTCTTCTAGGAAAAGGGACTTCAGGGAGGTATTTGCTTGGGTTTTCCCAGAAACAAACCCCTGAAACAAGAGTTTCACCAAAGCTACTTTCTTTCTGTCTGGTGCCAGAAAGCAAAGATGGCAGAGAGAAGGTAGCCATGATCAGTACATTAGAAAACATGTAGCCTCTGCAGGCAGCTGGAACATGACCCCACCAGGACAATCTGAGAGGTGACGTAGAATAAATGCACCAGAGTGCCAGGTACATCTCACCTAGGAGGAGACAGCTGGAGACTCTGGCAGTCATCAGCCTAGGGCAAGTCCCAGGGGATAATTACACAGCCTCACCGGCCTGCAGGACAGCCCCCATTCATGTATAAACAGTGAGTGCTCACCAGGAACACAGGAGACAGCACTGGCTACCGGTGCATGCCTTGGGAATCTCTTAAAGGTTAAAATAAACCGAAATGGTCTACATTGTGGGAACAAACTCCTCCTTTCATTTATTCACTTATTTTCAATAAGAAGTGAAAAATTCTACCCAAAGCTGATCAGCAAAGTTTCTTCATGCTTAAACCAGGTAAAATGTTTCCCAAAGCAAAGTTCTTTTCATAGCCTTGTTATTTCATGTAGCTGGGGTGGAGGGAGCCGGGGAGAGAGAGTAAGTGTGCTGGTAGTTCAGGGCTCTTTCCACTAAACTAAGAATTAAAATACTTTGAAAATTGCAAATCAATATATAAATATAAGTTTTTAGTGTTAATTTAATTCAACAAATCTACACTGAGCCTGTCGAGTGGAAAGCAAAGGATAATAACAGCCACTTCAATGATTATTCTTTTGTTCAAAGGTTGAATCCAATCTCAGGGTCTGGTCCCATTTGTAAGAGCTTGCTATTCCAAATAATTAGAATTCTCCTTTTTTCTATCCCAATTGCAATAACCACAGAATGAGTACCGGCCAAGAGACTATTCCAGACCATGTCAAAGCCTCATCTCCCTGTGGTCCCTGCGTGCGACAGTCTGAACACTTTCCCTAGCTCAGAACAGTCACCATGTGTTTAACCACGTGCAAGACTGAGGAAGAGATGCCAGGCCCAGCTGAGTCAGGTGGGGGCAGGGGGGTCTCACAGCATGGCTTAGGAGCAAGCACACAGGGAAGCTGCTCGGCTCTGTGGCTCCTAGTCTGTGGTGCCTCCAGACTTGTATCTGCAGCACTGGCCCAACACTGAGGCTGACTAAGCCTGGGACCGAGGGATGACTTCTTTAGGAATGTGTGACGTGAGGAAGAGGTGGCAGTTTTCTGAGCTTGGGAGCATCTCATCTTTGCTTCGTAGGACTGCCTTGCTGAAGTCAGGAGTCTCGTGTGGCTGGTGGGCCTGTAAAATTCAAAGAGGATGTTCCAGCTGTGCTAGTCTTCTCCGGGACTGATGTTGGTACAAAAATCAGAAGCACTCTCTCTGAATTCCAACTGGGCATACCAAGAATGTTTTTCTCTTCATCATTTTCCTTAACAAACTGTTAGATAACAGCTGCAGCATTCATTTTGTGTTAATTACTATGCATTTCTTGTAGAAATGGGCTCAGGAATGTCCCATCTATGGTCTGTGGTCTGCATATGGCCTGGGGTGGCTTCCCTTTCTCCTTGTCTTCACTTTGCTTGAATGCTAGTTCTAAGAGTCTTTGGTCCTTCCCACTCTTGGCTCTTCACTTTCCTAGCCTCCAAACCTTATACTTAACCTGGGTTAGCTGACCTCTTCTTTTCTTCTGATAACTCTGAGCCCGTTGGGAACCAGGCTGAGCAATTGCACTCGTTTCCTAAGTCATAGTATACTGACTCCCCATTAGCATAATCTCAACTATTTAGAGAAGAAAATGAGAGTTTACTGAGTATCTAATATGTGTCAGTCCTGATATACATATTATCTCAATAACACCTGACAGTGGCAACAGTCTTGATTGGACTTCCACTGTGCCCCTTTCACTAATGAAGAAATGAAAGTTCAAAGTCTAAGGTTAGGAAGTAGTGTTTCTTTAGACACTCCCCAAAACTCTGGTCCTTAGCCTGCTCATGCTAGCATTCTCTCATCCTTCCAACAATGCTATTTACCTAAAATGTATGACTACATCTCAACTAGATCAAGAACTGTCTGTGTGTGGTCTGCACATGTTTTATCTCTCTTAATATTTAGCATTGTGATTATCAGGCATTTCATAAATATTTAGGTAGTGCTGAACATTTACTATAGTGAATGAAATCCAGAGCTGAATTAAACAACACCCCTCTACTAATGATTGGGAAATCTGGCAGGCAGATTTTCTAACTCCCAGCTCCTAACCATTTCATAGATGGGTGCCATCCATAGGTTCCTTGTAGCACATGACACCAATGTGGGAATATAGAACCATGGACTCTAACTGAGGACCCACAGGCACAGGCCTGAAGACAAGATGTTCAGAGTAGGTAATCCACACTCAGGTAGCCTCAAGCCTTTTCTATAAGCCCACTCCCCTGGCCAGAGCTGGTGGAAGTATTGTTAGATTAGGATACAGCTTGGTTCCCAAGGTTGTGGATGGTAGATTAGGCTTTGTTTCAGTTCAAACATCAGACCATTGTGGATTCTGCAGTGCTGTTATTCAAGTGACAAAATGCTTTAAAAGACAAAACAGGGCCACCCCGGAGGACCTGCACTCCCACCCTCTTCTGATGAACCCTGGCAGATCACTGTGTCTGAGAAGGAACCTGTGGAGAGTCTGAAGTTCTGCCAGGACTGAGCTGAAGGGAAGGGCCTTGGGCTCAGCAGGAGCACACCAGGCTCCAGGTGGCATGGGCCCACCATAATGAAAGAGTGACGGCTGCAGACAGACACTGTCCTCAGCCCTGGGTGACTCATATGTCATGCAGTATTGATCACATACATTGCTCCAGGCTTTTAAGCCTATTAATATTTAAATAAGTGCATTAATAATGCATTGAAATTGAGGCTTAAATACCCTTTGTGTCTTATTGAAAGGGAGGCAAGCTATTTTCAGCACTTTGTGTGCGTGTGTGTGTGCTGACCAGTTCAGAGGGAACTTCATCAACAGAAAACCAGAATGAATAAATGGAACTGTCTGAATGATTCCTTGGATAGACCCTGGAACAAATGACTATAATCTTATTCAATCTGTGGATTAGAGGAAATGGTCCATTTTTTATAAGGACATACTTGATATGAAATTGGAAGAAAATAAACCTAATTTGATTAAATGGAGCTCCTTCCTCGGACTCCTTATTTGGAGCAGAATTACAACTAAAAGCCATGAAAAAAATCTGGCTAATATATTTTCACAAATTGTTCACTGGACTAGACTTTGCTCCACCGAACTTGGTCAGTTTTCAAAAGGTCTGTGTGCTACTCTTAGGGCCAGGATTGTAAAAATGTAGGGGTGAAATATCCTTCCCTGGCCTCAGGTGGCTTCCATGTAGGTACAGAATTATGTTGCAATGTGCTCAGTACTCTCTTGGAAAACAAAACACTATCCACTTGAGAGTGCAGCAAAATCAACAAGACATGCAGACTGAAAAGCGAGAGTAATGGATTTTAAGAGTAGCAATTTGCACACTAGGGATGAACCTGCTGTCTTGAGAGAGCATATGGCAGCTTGCCTAGAAATTCAGTTGGTGTGATTCCTGACACATGGGTGACTCAGCGTTCATCAGGAGATCCGATTGCCCCCAGAAGTCACTAAAAGTAACCCACAAAAATCACCTTCCTCCAAAATTCCCTAAAAGCCTTTGACATGATTTCACTCCATTCATTGAGTTTAAATCATTTACAAACCAAAATGCTGTCTTTTACTCATGAAAGACTTACCTAGAGACCTCATTCCCCAGAGATATCATTAACTGAGTCTCTCTCTCTCTCTCTCTCTCTCTCTGTAGGGGGGAGGAGCTTGGGAAGTCTGGGTCTGGGTCTAGGTCTGTCTGTCTGAGTACACATGTAAGTGTTGGTGTGCATGTACAGAGACTTTTTCTATAAATAAATATTAAATTATGGAAGGATGGATGGAATGGATGGGTGGGCAGGAGAGTGGGTGGATGGATGGATAGAAATGGTTGAACCATAAAACCACAGTTTTCATTGCAACCCAATGTCTGTTCTTTCCTTTAAAAAAAACTCTCATTCATTTTCCCTTAAAGACAAGTGTCTGGGTTATGCAGAATTCTAGAATAATCTCCTTGCTTTCTCTCCTGGTGAAACACATATTCTCTCTTGAACCTGGAGAGGAGCTATAAATGTGACCTGGTATCATTCCCATAATTAGCTTGCATTTCAAAATCAATTAAGATTCCTAATCAGTTGAATCTTAGATAATCAAAGAGAAGATACTCCCATGTGGGCCAGAACTAAACAGGTGTGCACTTTGGAAGAAGATATGAAGGTCAGACGAGTAAGTGGGAAGGACTGTAGACATCATGACTCACCGGAAGATGGTTGCCTACAGTATCCTTTATGCTCCATGCTTGCTATTTTGCCGTTGGGGCACTTGGAAGAGAGATAGTGGCCTCTCAAGGAGCCCAGGGCATCAATTTTACAACCTTTAACTTCCTAATTCTGTCAACAGCCAATAAACCTGGAACGTACCCTCAAGAGTTAGGTAGCTCTCAACCTCTGCTTGATTTCAGGTGGGGAAAAGAGTACAGGTGACCCATGTCTAAAAACTCTGACACATAATTTATATTATTTGTCAAGTTTGTGGTACTTTTCTTCATAGGAATAGAAGTTAACATAGCCTTCATTTTAGAAAGGAGCTGAGCCTACACTGACTTATCTTTTTCCATCTTGACAGTTTCATACATATACCCTATGCTGTGGTGATATTCCTACCCCCATTGCCTTCTGAGGTCCCCCTTCTTTTCCCTCTTGTCCAACTTCCCACCTAGCTCCCTAGTGACTACAGCATTACAGGAAATGACATCCTGTCCTCCAGCAGGCATGAGACAGCATTAGCTCCTCAGGAGGGGATGGGGCCTCGTGGACACCCCCTCCATTCTTGAGGAAAGGCTGAAGGGCCCTGCCACACAGGTGTCTGTAGCTGACACAGTCTGTCATACCCCGATGGCAGAACTTGATGACAGTCTTTCCTCCTCCTCTTAAATTCCTCCTGCACTCCCTTCTCTGATGCCTCCTGGCTTGGGGGGTGGGAGAGGAGCACCTCTAGATGGCCCACTTAAGGTAAGTGCTCACTGGTCACTTATTCTCCATACTTTGACCTAACCACCATCCTCTACTAAGAGGAGCTTCACTACCCGATGTGGAAAGCCACATTTAGTCTATGGGAATGAACAGAAATGTGATAAATATGTAGACGGCTTGACAACATGTTCACCTGGGAAAACAATGGTACTGAGTTCTGCCCTTGGGCTCATGTTCTCCCCAAGCACGGATCTGGTCACCAGTTTCAGGTTGTTGTCCCCTCCCACAGAACAGGCCTCAAATATCACAACAAAGCAGTTCGATATCAAAAGGCCATGCCATTATTGTGCCCGTGGGTGAATCAGTTTTGTGGCACACATAGCCTCTAGATGGGTGAGATCCCTGAGAATTTTCTTCCCCAGCAGCCCACACCCTGCACGGTAGCCAGACGCAAGTGAGTTCCCAGCCCAGTTGCACATTGACTTCCCAGTGTCCTGTAATCTAAATGTGAAGCGCCCTTAGCTACAGGCTCTTACCATGTAGTTCTGGTGGGCAGCCAACGCCAATGCCAATAGCATGCGTTCTTCCAGAGGCCTCTGAGACATTTCTGAACCGCAACTGTGTTTCAAATCATCCCTCAGTTTTCAAATGCTTTAATGCTTGTCTTTATCTGTCCTTTTCACAAAAATATGAGTTTCTTAAAATATTTCCTATTTACTTATCTTTGTAGAGTTTGTTCTTTGACCATTCCATCCATGTATAAAGCAATCTGTGCTTATCTGTGGTCACCTGAGTGGCAGTAGGTGCCGTGCCTCAGTCTCCCCTCCCTCAGGCTCTGCATGGGACTTGAAACTCAGCAGATGTGCATTGACAACTTGTTTTCTACATATCTTAATGGACTCAGGAGGCTTGGCTGAGGAGAAAGAGCCCACCCAAAGCAAGGAAATAAAGGAAGGCAGGAGAGAAGGGCTGTGCTGTCCACAGGATAATGATCTCAATATATCCCTGTTCTTGGACTCTGTGGTCGGCTTTTTGACCCCTGACAGAATTGCCTTACCAGGCCACAGGGGAAGATGATGAACTCAGTCCTTATGCGAGTTGATGAGCTGTGGGGGGGGGGCACCCCTTTTCTGAGGACTATGGGAATGGGATGGGGGAGGGAGGGTCTGACTGGGAGGAGAGAAGGGAGGGGCCTATGACAAGGATGTTGATCAATTGATTGATTAAAAAAGAACGTCGATGTCCTGATCCCTGAGACTATGTGAGATGTTGTGCATATGGAAGGGCACTTTGCCAGTGGACTTCTGCTGGTCCTCCTCCCAAGGGTCCAGCCCGTAGGTGAGGACAGGGCATTTAGGCAGAGGGGACGAGAGGTATGGAGTCACTGCACAGTCGGAAGAGCACAATCGGCAATCGGAGGGCGATTGGATGCAGACTTGTTTATTCCGGAACAGAGAGCACATTGTATAGCTTCGGGCGACCAATCAGGCTCCTCCACACCATCTCTGAGCCTGCCTTTGGCTGTCTGTCTTTGTGCAGCCTCTCCAACGTTGGGTCACATACTCTCAGTCTGATGCTTCTATAGTCTCATCAGCAGAAGCTGTCCCAGGCTGTGAGCCCTAATGGCCCTTTGATGGGGATGCCCACAGACTTCAGTTTGACTCAGAACAGGGAGATTCCCCAATGGTTAGGTTGTTGTTGATTATGTGACCAAAATATTTAATAGACACAGATAATGGAGAAAAAATTCCTGTTGGCTCAGAGATTCAAAGAGTTCAGTGCATGGGCACTTGGTCCCAAGAGCTTGAACAGAACCTCATGGCAGTGGGAATATTAAGTAGAGAAGAACTCACTTCATAGACTATCAAGAAACAGACAACATAACGTTCCAAGTAGCCTGGAATCCCCAAGATCCCACACTCACTCCCACCTCCTGCAGCCAGGCCTCATCTCCCAAAGTTTCCACAACCTCCCACAGCGCCCTTATCTGAAGCATTCGGCTCATGAGCCTGTGACAGGAGCTAAATCTGCTGTTAACACCAGCTGTGCCGAATGCAAACCACGCATGCTTTAAAGGCAAGGGAGGGGAACAAACCCGGTACTACAAAGAGAAAGGTTAATAAAGAGGCAGAAGAGATCCAGAACATGAGGACTCAACCCATTTTTTGACCCCAAAGATAGAAGGGCAGGAGTAGGAGGGGAGAGGAGGTGACAGAAGTCAAGATGTAGCTGACCTCTGGAAAATGGGAATGGCCCTAGGCTGACAGCAGCAAGGGAACAGGGGCCTCACCCTCACAAATGCCTGATTTATACTAACATCCTGAACTAGGAGGAAACCATCTTCACCCTAGGGTTCCACTAAGGAGGCATAGTCCCGACAGCACCTTGATTTAACCCAATGACATCCAGAACCCATAGAACTCTAAAACAATAAGTAAGAGTTATTTGCACCTATTTAAGTTTGCATGAATTTGTCCCAGCAACAGTAGAAAATGATTACAGGGCAGAGGAGATGGCTCGGAGGGTAGTAGGCTTGCACATAAGCTTAACAACCTGAGTTCTGAACCCCAGAAACCACGTAAAAGCTGGGTGTGGTAGCTCAAGCGTCTATAATGTGTCTCCCTATGGAGAGATGAGAAGTAGACAGGTGACTCCCAGGAAGCCTGGGGCCTTCTATCCTGGCGTACAAAGCAGTGAACAACAAGAGACTGTTTCTCAAACACAGAGGACAATAAGGAGCAACACCACAGGCTGCTTTCTGGCCTCCACACCCATGCTGTGGTACACACATACACTCACATACACACACTCTCACTCACACACATATACAAACACTCAAATACTCCTGGAAATGGATACCGGGCATCTTAGCTGAAATGCTATTTTCCCTCCCCTGGATGAGAACTGAAAACTCAAATCTCACCAGTGATAGAGTAGAGCGTTACTATATAGTCGCTGCCCCAGCAGCTCATGGGAACACAGGTAATTCAGTTCTGAGACCAGCAATGACCTGACAGAGCCCCAAACTGTTCCACATGGAAATTCAGTATATCTCAGTCCTTAGAAGGCACAGGGAGCCAAACCGCATGGACACTGAGATGACCCATGTAACCAAAATCCATCCCAGGGGCCTCGTAGGGAGTCTGTGCCCTCCCCATTTCTCCAGTATGGGTGTGCTCAAAGCTGAAACTGCTCATGACTGCACTGACTTAGTATGAGTTTAAGGATATTTGAGAAAATCAA
Organism: Pachyuromys duprasi; assembly: GCA_028658305.1. NCBI lineage: Eukaryota > Metazoa > Chordata > Mammalia > Rodentia > Muridae > Pachyuromys > Pachyuromys duprasi. The sequence continues at coordinate 147,462,968 of CM053766.1, read as the reverse complement.
CAGCAAAATTTATTTTGCTTTAAATGCTGAGTTCCAGGGCTGACCCTGAACTTGGGCCCTCCTGCCTCTACCTCCTGGGCACTGGTGTTCTAAGGACACGCCATCAATTCATGGCTAGCAGAATCTTCATCTCCTTTCAAGGCCCTCAAGTTACACGGTTTAAACGGAATCCTGAAGACGCAGTCAGGCCAGCCTCACTGTGCTGAAGTCAAGGTTGTAAGAGGCAGAGGATGTTCGCGATGTTCTAGCCCAGGCTCCAACTCTGCAGGGAGAGAAACTGAGACCCGGGTGGTTAGTGGAGTATCAGAGGTCAGGGTGCAGGTTACAGCAAAGCTAGTCCTGGAACTCCGTTCTCCAGTAGCTGCAGGAACTGCTCTCACAACTGAGGCGTGTCTTTGGATATTCTGAAGTGCCTCTGCACTCTTCTGTGTGCCTTCCCCCTTGCTTTGGACTCATTTTGACTCTAAGTCCAGCACTTGCCCTCTTTTTGGGAAAATTGCCGCAAGGGTGTTAGAACCTCTCTTACCCTCCAGGTATAGAGAATCTGATAGGCTTGGGACTTCCCATGCCCTCTTGGCTGCCCTTGAGCTGAGACTCCCTGTGTCAGGTGACACAGACAATGCGCATGCTCCATCGCCCCCTTCAGGGCTTTGCCTGAAATTACATCTCGGCTTGGCTTGCTTCCCTTGCTTCTTAATCAGTCCTCCCAGGGGCAGCTGCTGGGGAGCTAAAGAACACTGCCCTTACCACGAAGCAGTCTGGAGATTTGGGCTAAGCAAAAATTTCCATCCTATGTGGCCAAGCCAAATTAAAAAAAAATCTCTGACGCAAAAATAAGATTAGCTTCTCCCCCATGGTAACCTTGCTAGCTCCCAACCTACAGGAAATTATTTTTCACAAAGAAAGAACCTTTAATTACCAACCAATAATTAAAACCTGAAGCCAAGTGCAGGAAGCAAGGGGCTGGGCTCTGAGCCCTGGGTGTCATGGGGAGGTCTGCATTTTCCATGTAGCCTGTGCCGACAGTCTCCGCAATACAGGATCTTCTGGGTGGAGGGAGTAAGATGTGTTACAGTGTGTGGGAGAGGTTTTCATTAAGCTATGGAGAAAGAGTTTTACAGCGCTGTGTTTTATAGCACTAACATTGCCAAGTTTTTAAGTAAGGGGTTTGATGTGTGTCTAAGACATTCAGAATGTTTGAGGACTCCCGTTGCTGTTAGGGGAAAAAAAGACACTGTTTAATGGTCCTCAGTTTTCCCATCTCTGAAACAGGGATGGTGTCTTTCCCAAAAAGATTATTGAGAGGTTTGATAATGCCAAAGCCCCCGAGAGAACCTCAGGAGGCCTCAATCTGCTTGGCTAATCTGACCCTATCTCAACTTTGCCTATCTAGGCCAGAATTTCTGTTTCTCAGAACGCAGAAAAACAGTTTCTGGAAAACTGCAGCTTGAAGGCAGCCAACCACCTTAGAGGTTAACACATGGGCTTGAGCTAAGTATAATGATTCAGCAAACCTGAAGAAAAGACCTTAGCAACTCTGGAAAGTTCCTAAATGTTTAGCCAATCGTAAATCCCACCCCTCACCACCTCCAGAGTCACTACTAACCAATCAAATAAAAGATTACTTCACTCCTTCTGGAAATCCTCCTAACTGCCTTTAAATTGAGCCTGCATGCTCACTTCATGGCCCCATTCTAAGAAATGGTGGTCCCTGCGTGCTGGAAAATTTCTGCAGAATAAGCACTCCTTGCTTTTGCATACTATTTGAGTCTGGGGTCTTCAGTGATTCTCAGACCCTAGCATTGCAACTACCTTCAGAATCAAAGAGAGAGACTAATTATGCATACTACAGATATAAATATCAGGTTTTTGTTGATCTGTCAGAAATATGTATCAGTTGAACCTAAGTGTGGTGTGTCCCATCTGTGATTCCAGCACCAAAAGGCTTGCCATGAGTTCAAGGCCAGCCTGAGCCACATGGTAAAAGTGTACCTCAAGAAAATAGTGGGGAACCCAGTGGATAAGTCTCAGAAATCTCAGGCCATGGGGCCAGAGAAAGGTTAAGACTGTGACGAAAGTTAGGCCATCCTTGGCCATTCAGGAAACGAGAAAGTGTAATTCTTTTATTTTTATTATTAATTTAATTTTTGTTATCAATCACAGGTTAGGTACTTTGCATCCCAAGCGTAACCCCCTCCCTCATTCCCTTCCACCCTCCCCAACCCTCCCTCATCTCCTCCCCGCCCCCTCCAAGTCCACCAACGGGGG
>CM053766.1:147408498-147460200 GCA_028658305.1 Pachyuromys duprasi | reverse complement strand
CCCCCCCCAGAGGTCCTCCTTGGCATACTCCTGTCCTGTTGCTTGTTTTCTCCTCCACTCAATGTCCATTCCATTTGTTCATCCAAAGGAGCATTGATCATACCAACGTGGGTCTTCCTTCCTGTATATCCTCCCTAGGTGTGTAGATTTCAGCGTGACCTTCCTATCCTATAGGTCTATATAAGTGAGTATATACCATATGCTTTTTTCTGCTTTGGGGATACCTCACTTAGGATGATCGTTTCCAGGTCCCACCATTTGCCTGCGAATTTCACGATTTCCTCCTTTTTAATTGCTGAGTAGTATTCCATTGTGTAAAAGTACCACAATTTCTGTATCCATTCCTCAAGAGAAAGTGTAACTCTAAGGGCAGAGGAGCCGTCAGGTGAGTTTAAAGAAGGGATGAGGCTGCTTTTACTTTCAGGGGAAGCAGAGAATGAATCAGCTGAACTTCCTAGAGAGGTAAAGGTGTTAAGTTGATCTGGTACAGATGTGGACCCGCCTTGTGCCATCTCCTCCTCCACCACCATACCTATTCCTCCCTTCCTTCTTTCCTTCCATCCTTCCCTCCCATTTTTAGAGGCTCAGTTCAAAGCCTACAGTCCCTGCATTTTAAAAAATGCCTTAGTGACCAGATTGATTCTGAGCCATTTGATCCAGGAAGTACCTTGACAGGACCCTTACCAGGCACGTCACAGGGAATGTGTTCTCTGTGGATAGCAACAGGGTTCAGGAGCACACCAGCTAATCACTCACAAGCAGGCATGATTATCCAATGCTACATGGCAATTTGGTTGCAGAGATCTTTAGCTCACAGATCCACCTCCCTTCACGTGAGTTAACAGAATCTGAGGTCCACCTTATGTCAGTGTCTCTGCTCCCTGACTTTTGTTTCTGTCATTTTAGCCCCATTGCTTGATCCCTTTTATTTCTGTTGATTCCTCCTGACCATTAAGGATACAGTGTGGCTAATTACAGTGTTCCTGGCCCTGTATGTCACATGAACTAGTACATGCACTGTGCATCTTATACCAAGTACACAGTGTGTGCAGTTGGCAGTTCTGCCCCTGAGTCTCTGACCTGGGCATGTTCTCATTCACCTGTCACAAACAGAAAACTGGAGAGCAGAGAGGATAGCAGCTTGCACAGCCAGTACGCAGAAAATCGTGAAGCTCGCCATCTGTCACTGCCTTCCTTCAACCTGATCCTCCTTCAGTCACACCACTTCTGCAAATACCACCGCCAAAAACACAGCAATGAACCTCCCAAACACAAGATGCTCCCTCCTTCCCCCAGCCAGCCCGTTCTCTCTCCACACAGTCACTACCCTGGTCCTTTCGTAAGTATCCTGGACCAGCCCAACACCACTCGAATCCACACAAGCATCTTTCTCCCACTCTGTGAACACATTCTCCCTCAAACAAGCAGAAGCTGCAGAAAGCCCTGTCACTTCCCTGCTTGAGCCCACCTGATGGTTCCCCTGCCCTTAGAATTGCATCTTTCTCTGTGAGAACCAGGATCCAGGAGGGGGTGAGGAGGAGCCACCAACAGGGACACAGACTCCATAGACCAGCATCTGCTTGACTATGAAGCAGCAAGCATTTCTGTACAGTCTTTGGACCAACGGAGAGTCGACACAAGCTCTGGAGTGGCCAACCATCCCACTGTCACTATGGGGAGGTGCCAGGCCTTCCAGAACCCAGGAGAACTGCTGGGCAGATGGGGAAAGCAGCCACCGCCCTGTTCTGGGCTCATTCTGAGGCTCTACCAGTTTGCTGGGATCCTTCTTTTCTGTCACATGGCTTGCCAGGAGAAAGGGGCATGCGTACTATTGAGTGGTAGGGAAGCCTCCCTCACCATTCACTGGGCCCCACATGGGGAGCCACAGCACCCACATTTCTCCTTCCCTATGAGACAAAGGATGGTGTGACTTCCACGGCCTTTTTAACCATTTTTCTGCCCCAACATCTGAGACGCGTTCAGCTCTTCCTCTAGTTCCCCTACTATTAGGGCCATCTCAGGTTAAGCCCCATTCCCTGTTTAACCACTTCCGGGATCTTCATACAGTCTAAAGTTAAGTGTGTGCTTTAAGGGGTGCGGAGGGTGAGGTGGGGATGCCTGCCCATCGGAGCACCAGCCATCTTGGCTGTCAAATTCACCCTGTTATCCGACATTATAGCCGGTGGCCCTGGCCACCACATAAGCAGTTAATCAGTGCTCATCACATGGCTGGGAAGGAATGTTTTGCTTAAGACTCTTTTCTTAGCCTACACCCTTTTCATTTCAGCTAGCCATGTGTAGTAGTCTGAATGATAGCGGGCCCCACAGGTCATAAATTTGAATACTTGGTCCTCAGTAGAACTGTTTGGGAAGGATTAGGGGGTGTCGCCTTGTTGGAGGCGTGTCACTGGAAACAGGTTTTGAGACTTCAGTGGCCTCCCGCTTGTGGTTGGAAATGTGGACACTCAGCAGTCCCAGCCTCTTGCCGCGCACTCCTTCCCCTTCATCATCACACACTCTTATCCATCCAGAACTGTAAGCCCAGAATAAACCCTTCCTTCTATCAGTTGCCTTGGTTGTGGTGTCGCATCCCAACAACAGAAAGTAACTACGATACCATCCTCTCTCCCCACTGATCCTCCTTTTGTTGTACTGATGGTGGGAATTATTTATTTATTTATACCTGAATCACCACCAACATTTCACTATAGAAGAAAGCTGTGTCTGCCCCACCCAGAATCATCCAATCCAGAAATGGGTGTGTTTTCATGCTTCCTGGCTGGAGCAGAAGTGTTGTAGTTATTCATAGCTGAGGAATAGAAGAGCCCTCTGTGCAAGACTGCCTTGTCCAGGCTCAAAGAACACAAACCAGAAGGAAAGAGAGAAGTGAGTGAGAATGGCTTTCTTGTTGCTTTTAACTCCTTAAGTGCAATTAGCTATGATTTGATTTCCAAGGCAAACCTTCTCAGGCTGTCCTAGGGATCAGCATCCAAAAGACTGTGAAAACTAAAAAGAAATGTGTGAGCTTGTTGTTAGCTAATAGGCTTTGTTCCATCACTATTCCAATAGAAATGGGAACTCAACTCACAGGACTCAGCAGAAACAGGCCACTACATTGTCCTCACTATCAATATGAGACTCCATGCTTACAAATCTTTCCCAGGGAAAACAAACCTGTCGTGGAAACAATGTTTAAAATTATAATCATGGATGTTATCGGTTCCTCAGGGGGAGTGCTTAAAATACCAATTTAAATGCAAATGAATTTTATCATTCCAAATTAGACTTACCCCATCGTGTTGGAATTAATATAAAAATAATACCAAATGCTAAATTGCAAGTAACTAATATTGACACAATGAAAAACGTACACTTTCACTTTAGGATGGGGGTCTCGTCTGCCTGTGCCGCGGTGTGTAGTGATTGGTGTTCTCCAGGCGTGGCAGCATAGTGTGCTGACTAGCTTGAAAGGAAGGCAAATGGCGGTAGGACATCCCAGGGCCCAGCAAGCTGTCCTTTGGGTCTTCAGGAAAAGCATTGCCACCTGTGTTTAACCGGCGAAACAGCACATAAGAGGATGTGTTTGCTATTTGCACAAGCATAAAGAAGTAACACTAAACAGAGAAAATGAGAGTTTTTGTACCCTGTAACCTAGCCTTGGGCTTGGAAAATCCCAGACACACTCTGTCCACTTATTTTTACAAACACAAAACCGTATTGGAAGCAGCGGCCCAACTCATTTCCTTCCTTCATTTCTTAGAGCTGAGCCTCAAGGCTGGGCCTCGCATTCCACTGCTAAGCTCAGTGCCCAGCCTGTTTACTTGTTGGTGATGACTGTTCATGACATAAAGGCTGATGGTGACAGGCACAGTAGGGCCTGCAAAGCCCGGGCGTGTTGCTACTGGATCCTTTAAGGAAAGTTATCTGACCAGTCATGGCCAAGACAAAGAAACTGGCTCAACTGGAAACACCAGTCCAGAGAGCACAGTGTGAGTCCAGTTCTGGCTGGACCATTTTCTGGCTGGGTAGTATCTCAGGGACAGAACTCTCTCTCTCTCATTTGTAACCTGGGAGGAGTGGACTCTTGTAACTGAAATCATACAAAACTTCCCTCCTTTCCAATAAAATCACTGATTAAGAAGCAAAAGCTAGAGTGCCTTTGTAAGGAAATGATCATCGAGTGCTTTGAATCTATTTAAATGTGCTCTTGAGAATGGCAAACACGACTTTGCACTCAACACCATAGCAAAGTGACTTCAAAAAGGGTTTTGGTTTTGGGTTGGGGTTTCTTCATTTGTTTTCTGGTTTAAGGGTTTGGTTTTTATTGTTGATGTTTGGTTTGATTGTTTGGTTAGGGGGTGATTGCTTGCTTTTTCAAGACAGGGTTTCTCTGTATAGCCCTGGCTGTCCTGAAACTCAATCTGTAGACTAAGCTGGCCTCAAACTCATAGTGATCCACCTGCCTCTGCCTCTCAAATTCTGGCTTTCAAGGGGTGAGCTGGCACCGCCTAGCTGACTTCAGAAAGTTTTGTGTTCAGGCACCATCATTATTTCAATAGCCCAGAGGTGGTACTGAGAGGCAGGAGCCACGGGGCGGCATTTTATTTAGGAAGCATGGGTAGAGGAGCAGGCACATGAACAAGGAAGGCAAGGCTGCACTGGTTAGCACGAGAGCCTCACTGTGGGCAGCTGCAGCTCATTTCCACCCAGCATACAAGTTAGACACAAGCTAGGAGACACTGACACACCCACACCCTCCAGCCATCTGTCAGTCAAGCAATAGGATAGAAGAGGCGCAGCCGCCTGTCCTCTGGGATGCTACAATCAAAGGCAGATAAGACCAGAGGTCCAGGGAGGTCCAGTTTCATGCAAGTGGGCACTCACATGCTAAGAGTAAGAGGTTCTTTTAAATGGATTCTAACAGCACCTGCCAAACTTACAAAACTAACGCTCACACTTCCCTGTGAACTGTCCCAGAAAGTACATGGATATCGCTCACTTAGGATATGTATTGCTACAGCGATCACCTACTATACATATTATAAAAGAAAGTAACCCCGAAAGATGATGGAACATAAATATTTAAAAGGTTGAAATGTACACCTGTGTCCTTAAGGACCTTCTTCACCAGAACTAAAACAGAGAATCAACCACAGGTTTGACAGACATGAGAAAACAGGAGGAAAATGAAACATTACAGTGGAACATCACAGAGCTTTGGGGAAGGGGTCCTGACAAGCGACAACATGGGTGAACCTTGAGTAAGATAAGCCAGTTACAAAAGGAAAACCTCCCACTCACAGGCAATATCTGGAGTAGCCAAATTCATAGAATTGGGGAGTGGAGTTGAGGATGGTTGTGTAATAGACTCACACTTTCAGGTTTGCAAGATCAAACATTATGGAGATCGCTTACACAGTACTGTATCCTAATTTATATGGATGGGTGTTTTACCTGTTTGTATGTTTGTGCATTGAGTGAATGCTGTGACTTTGGAGTCCAGAAGAGGGCATCAGATCTCTGGAATAAGTTACAAACAGTTGTAAACTTCCCTGTGGGTGCTGGGAATCGAACCCAGTTCCTCTGGAGGAGCAGCCAGTGCTCTCATCCATTCATTGAACTATCTCTCCAGCCCCACACTGATATATTTAAACACTACTGAACTCAGCGCTGAAAATAATTAAGAAAGTAAAGCATATGTGGCTTAAATAAGGTACCTAAAAAGTGTAACCAAACCCAAAAGAAGCTCTATTTACCCCTCATACCCTGCACTAACAGAGCACATGCATGACCCTGTTCTCAGTGTGGCCTGTAAGGAGAAAATTTCTTTGCCAAAGAGCTATTGGGATTTTAAATAAAGATGGAAAACGATATAGTCAATTACAAACCTCTTCTTCTTAAAAAAAAAAAAAACCCTCAGGAATATGCAGCCCTTAAAATGAGATGCTAGAAACAGCCTGGATGTCTCTAAGTAGAGCAGATGACGATGCTGTCCAATAGTGCTGATCTCGTCAGGCACATGGTCAGCCAGGCACTGGGTCCTGAACGGGCCTCCTCAATGGAGAACAGACTTGGGGTCAGGAGCATGCTGAATGCCTCCCTCAGCATTAGTGGGCCCTGGGCTGGTCCACAGAGAGCTCTGAGCAGCATTTATGACCTTAATCAGAAAGCATTCAGCACTGATCTGGAAACTAATTGGATGCCAGAATCCTGCACACATCATGGAGTGTTGGAAATTACAAAGATCTTGGTGGGAGTATATTTAGCAACAGTGACATTGATGTTGGCTCCCGAGCAGGAACCTATGTCTACTTGGGGGCTCATTATCCTCTGAGTGACAGCAGGCGCTTAGTAAATCCCTTTTGCTTATGATCAGCAACCAAACCACTTGGAGCATCTTTAATGGCTAATGAGGAATTGTATCAGAGTTGAGGCTTTTCCAAACAAGAAATCAAAAGTGGAGTTTGCAACCCACTGTGCCTTTATTTATTGAATCACTTTCCCTTGACATGCTGTTTTACCTTAACAAGTTATTTAAAAGCTAACTGTAAGCTACCTCTATCTAACAACTTCACTTGCCATATGAATAGGATGATATGTGCTCAGACTTGGAGATGTGATGGTTCCAATAAGAATGCCCCCTTGGATTCATTTATTTGAATGTTTGGTCCCTAGTTGGTGGAACTACTTGGAAGGACTATTGGTTTTGTCAGGGGAGGAGTGTCTCTCCTCTGAGTGTTGAAGGTCTCAAGAGCCCTTGCCACTCTCTGCCTCCTTGTTGTTGTCTTAACATGTAATCTGGCTACTGCTCTGGCATCATGCCTTACCCACCTGGTGCCACGCTTCCCCTGTGATGGTCATGGACTCTGACTTTCTGGACCCATGATTCCCCAGATTGAGTGATTTCTTGTTTAAGATTGCTTAGGTTTGGGCGTTTTATCATGGAAATGGAAAAAAGTACAACAGAGGACTTCTAAGATATTTCTGCTCCGGGGACTACAAGCAGAAAGACTCTTGTCTTCTAGACCTGACTTGTGGGTGCTTACCATTTGTCTCTATGATTTAAGAAGGGTGAAGACTGGAGTGGAGGGGGGGGCCTCAGTGCAAGCTTTACTGTGATAAAGCTTCCCATGCTCTTTCCTCTGAGGCCAAACACCTGCAGGTCTACGTAGGGGTAGATATTTAAGATAGCCACGCCTGTCGGCTACTTCCAACCTCTATGATGCAAATGCCCATGCTGCAATGTCCCCCAAGGAAAAGGTTTATTGGCTTCCTATCAACTCAAACATATTTGTCACATAACCAGTAAAATATGCAACTCCCAAAGATGTAACCGTCAGTAACAGAAGCACATGCTCTTAGGAAGGCATCCATACAACAGCTGCGTTTGTATTAATGAAAGGGAAGAACTGCACTATCCACCAGGAAGCAAATAAATAAATAAAGCTGGTATGTGATAAGTTCATACACCAGAATGCAAAATGAAAACTAATGCAAACAACAAAATCAGCAAATGACAGAGCATAGTGTTCACTTAAGAAGGCAAACCTCCAAAGAACACATACATTCTTCCTACCATCTACAAGGTATTTGAAACCAACAGATCTAAACGCTGTAGGGATTGACGAAGTGGTTGCTTGAGACAGCTAGAGATGTCCCACAGTGAGAATATTTTCCAAGGTGATGAAAGTCTTGATTGGCTAAGCATGTACATGAATTCATCCACTTCCTATGCATCAAGCCACCCTTCAGATCATACAGTTTCATATGCATAAACTACACATACAGAAAAGTGACTTTCAAAATCATTGTTAGTAATCAGTCGCTACTGTGAATGTGCTAAGGATACCGGAAAGAACCTGATCCAGAGCCAGAACCTCAGGTCTCAGCTTTGCCATTGACACCAGTGGGATGTCAGCACATCCCTTTCCCCAAATCACTATAAGCACGGAAATAAGGTGTCTGAGAGCCACACAGCCAAGTCTGAACATCACTACCGAATTCTTAGGAAATCATCCTTCTTGCTTTTATTGTTTTATATTTGCCTTTTAGCATAGAATGTAATGCTTGCTCATTGTGATTCATACTCACAGAAGAGTAATAGACAAAGACCTACAATTTCCCTCTTCTCTTCTTCACCTCTCCCTCCTCTATAAATCCCACTCACTTTCCAGTTTGGGTGCTGAGGCAGTTCTGTATGAATCCTCCTAGATTTTTCTCCTTCGAAAACCAGAGTCGTACAGTACACCTTCTCTTTATGCAACTTCCTCTTCTATTTAACAACATATACTCGCCTGCAGCACAGATACACTATAATTTATTTAACCAACCCATAATGATTGACATCTTGGTTTTCCTCCAGATCTTTACTATTAGAAATGACAGGATGATGTGTGCCTTGATTCAAGGATATTTGCAATGCTTGTGTGACTGTCCCGTTAGAATAAATCCCTCTTCAACAGCAAGGTTGAAAAACAGAGGCAATTTTAATCATTCAGTTATGCAATTTTTATTGTGCCATTTTTGCTTTAATTTTTTCTCAAAATATTCCTTGAACAATTCATACCCACCACAAGAGAGTCCTTTCCCATTTTGAGAAAGGAAATAAAGTCAAGAGAAGCAATGACCATGAGAAACTTTCCAGCCTACTTAAAAGAACAGTGAAGCTGAGACCAGTAGTCGTACTTTCTGCCTGCTGACTTGAAATTTCCATAATGCAAAATAAAACATAGGGTTTTTTTAAGCCTTCTAAAGAGTAACATTGATGGAAGCAGAGAGGATATGACTCGAACATGTGCTAGTTAATCGATTTAAGGACAGAAATGGTTTTATGTCAATTGCTGTAATTAGCCAGCAATGAAGACGAATTGAAGGAGCCAAGCCTCGGCTTTAATGCTGGCTAATGAGCTACTGGTGAGGGACAGAGACAAGAGCTGAGCTGGAACACCCACACAGCTCTGAACATCAAAACGCACGCTGCCTCTCAGAGCCGCAGGCTCCACCCTGCGGAGCTCCTGTAACTGATCCTCCAGAAAACAGGGTGCCGTGCCAACTAAGTGTGGCTAGAGGGCAAGCCTTGATTTTCCTCACATGGAGTTGAGATCTTTCTCAACCTGAGAGACTCCCCACCATGGAACAAAGGAGGGTGTCTGTTCCCATGATGAAATATCCTGAAGACAAAGGAAGTTCTTTAGCATCTTGTGGACTGTCGCCTCAAAAAGCATTCCTCATCCAGCGTCAGCAATCAGACCAGTTTCTTTAAAAGCAGTTCTAAGAGAGAGTCTCCAAACTTGAGGGTAGGCATGTTACTTTAAAGCTCATAAAATTAGTCTGGTAGCTAATCAGTAGGTTTCAGTTCATTTTTTATTGTTTTATTCTTACAAAATGTAAATTTTGGTTCTGGTGCACCATTTTGTGACTTTTGACAAGATAAAATCATGTAAAATAGTACAACAGTCAAAAAACTGAATGGCCCTTTCAAGTCAAACCCCCCCCAAAAAAAGCTCTGATGCTCTCCTTCTAGTCAGCCCCTTGCCCCATCACTGACAGCCACAGATCCATTGGCACACACTCTGTAGCTCTACAGTGTCTTTCTAGAATGCCGTAAGGACCGTTGTCCTCTTGATGCATTTGTGGTTATTCTGTGTGGCTGCACATTTCAGCCACTTAATCTTTTCTGTTGCTATTTGACATTGTTTGCTATGCCATGATTTGCCTCTCCATTCTGGGACATCTGGATAACATCCAGCTTGCACAACTAGAAATAGAACTTCTTTGCTTTTATAGGAAACTAAGATTTCTTATACTAACCCAACCTGTACTCAATCTTTAGGAAATGTCACCACCCCTTGAGTGCAAGGAGACCAAAAGAGCTTGACTTTCTAGAGGTCAAGAAAGGTCATTTCTGAGAAAACCCATCTCCTTTGCACAGCACTGTCCCTGTCCAGCTGTGTCTCCAGGACGGGATAAGGAACTCTGGCTGTATCCTCCAGCGCTTTGAGCCAACAAGTCTTCATGCTTGTTCTTTTCTCCTCTGTGTTTTATCAATCTAAGCCATGCTGCTTCCTTCTCTAGAGATAATGATGTTCTTCATCATCTCTATCTTAAAAGTCTCATAAATACTTCTAAGCAAATAATTCTTCAGATTTTTTAAAAAACAGTAATAACCTTAAATGAAATTATGGCTATTTTTCCATTTTTAAAAATATATACAGTTAAGCCAAGTGGTGATGGCGCACGCCTTTAATCCCAGCACTCGGGGGTCAGGGGAAAGCTGACCTATGTGAGCTCCAGGTCATGATTTAACTCAGTGGTGTTAAAAACAAAAAGCCCAAACCAAACAAACAAACAAAAACACGACAATATACAGTTTACACACCTGAATGTTAAATGTGCATTTAGAATATAAGATTATATTCCCGGATTTTCTGACTTAAGAGTAGGTGATGTGAGCTCATCCTTCAAGAGACCTGGGTTAGGAGATGGTTTCTGAAGGGAGGGCAGGGCCTCAGGCCTCAAGGGAGATTCAGCGGGAGAGGGGCAGCAGCATACGCATAATGGTAGCCTGCAGGGAGAAGCAGACCCTTCCGTTCCTAAGAACAGAGCAGGTCTCTGACTCCTGCAGCTTTCCAGGGGGCTGCACAAACCTCACACTACATGGTCTGGCCTGGGCTGTGTGTCAGGTCACTAAGCAGAACCATCAGCATCGCTGGCAGCTGTAAGGCAGGGCACAGTGCAGCAGGCTCTGTGATCACCTCCACCCCAGGGAAGAGCTCCAGGGGGTGGGTACTGCCTGAAAGCTGAAAAAGCAATAATTACTATGAACTTTAAAGTTTTAAATCAACATAATCAGATAATCTCTAATATACTCAAATTCATGATGAGTTCTCTTTCCAATGGCTGCTGAGCACCACTGAGTTAAAATCTAGCAAACATTCAGCTAGGACCAAAGGTCACCTGTTTACAATACACCTATGATCAATATTGTGTATCGATTTTAGTATTTTTCTGCAACCAATCAGATGTCTTATCCTACTGTCCACTTGTTTTTCTAAAATAACAAGAGCAAAATATGATTACAACACGCAAACACTGCTGCTGACAATTGCGGAGCAGCGTGTGTTATAAATGATAGCGGGAAGGAGGGCTGCAGCAAAGTCCTGTGGCTCAGCTCTGGGTGGCCAGCCCACAGGAGGAGAATTACACAGCTGGAGGCCAGCCTGGGGTACCTAGCTAAAGCTAGACTAGCCTGAGCTACGCAGCAGGATCCTGTATCCAAGACAGAAGAGTAAATGGAAAGAGACTTGGAGGTATCATTTCAGTATGTTTTTATTGAAATGGCTTGTATCTCTTTCCTTCCAACCTTTCCTTTCCTGGCTACCTTTATTGATTCCCTTCCCATGCCTCCGCTCTCCAGCTGATTGCCTCTTTCTCTTTGGTAATTGTTGTTTTATACAGATATAAATGTATGTATCATGTGTGAACAAGATATAAATACAACCTGCTGAAGACTGTGTGTGTGCATTCATGCATGTTTGCTTGTATGCGTGCATGCTTGTGTGTGTGTGTGTGTGTGTGTGTGTGTGTGTGTGTGTGTGGTTTCAAGGCTGACCACTGAGTGTTGGACAGCCAGTAAGGAGGTTCATCCCTTGGAAAGGCTAATTCTGCTCCCAGCAGTCATTAACTGCCTGTAGTTGTCTATGGGTGGCATGCCATGAAATTTTCCCTCTTCCACATTAACATGTCCATTGATATTGCTGTTATTTCAGTCTTGTTTATGTAGCCATTTCTAGGACAGAGTGTTCACATGGATTTCCTGGTGTTCTGGCTCTTGAAATCTTTCTGCCCTCTCTTCTACAATGTTCCCTGAACCATAGATGCAAGAGCTGTGACACAGGCGTCTCTGGTGGGATGTGGCCCCCACAATCTATCGTGTCCAATTGTAGTTTTCTGTCATGGTCTCCACTTGCCAAAGAGGCTTGTTTAATGAGGGCAGTAGCTACGCTTGTCCATGGCTGTTAGGCTGAGATTTAGAATACAGTAAGAAATTATGCTGGCCTAGCAAACATTTTAATATCAGCATTTCAACTGTATAAAAGTACAATGAAACATTAAATGTCAAGTATTTAATGCTGTGAAATCTCTGGGAAGTATGATTATTGTTCTATCTAATTCCAAAAGCAAATCACTGTATTCTGATAATTTTGTTAATGCACAGAGGGTGAGCAATCTCTACCTGATAGCTCTCAAAACGTTGAATATATTGAAATCAACAAAACAGATGATTTCTGAAAACTGTCCCTTCATTCCTTAGACATGTTTGTTGTTGGTGTTTTTGTTTTTGTTTACTTAGAATCTCCTGAATAGTCAGTGATTTCAAGTCAAAGCCCTAGGCCACACCCATGGGCCAGGCACAGTGAGAGGGATCATGAACAAGTGCTATGAACCAGCACAGCAGCAGAGTGTGGGGGCCAGGGTTCCCTCCTAAACAGAAACTTCGCCAGCTCACCTCCGCTTAGCACATGGAGGAAGAAGAGCATTCCAGATGAGCACACGCAGTGGAAGGCCAGGCACCGGCGGGCATGCCGGCAGCACCGTGGGAAAGGGCCCTAGGGCCACGTGTGTTTCCTGGAGCTGCTGTGGCGACAACCTGGCTGCCTTAAAGTGGCACATTCTCTCACAGTCCTTGGTGCCACACGTCCAGAACCAAGCTATGGTCGCTGTGGTCAATCTAGACAGTGAGCCTGACCTGTGCTCTTCCTGGCCTCTGAGCTGCTGGCCACCTTTGGTGTCCCTGGGCCTGTACTGTCACAGACCCTATCTGTACCTTCTCATGCCTCGATGTCTGTCTCTTCACATGGCTTTAGGAGAAGAGCAGCCATTAGAATTATTGGAATTAGGATTCCTGCTCATCCAGCATGAGCTGATCTTGTTTACTTACATTGGCATAGACACTATTTCTAACACTATTTCTACTGTTGTTTTCATCAGTGGTGGGAAGAACGTGGGCTTCTATATCAGAGTTACAGTCTCAATCTATTTGTGGCAGAGACTCAGGTCCCTAAAGGCAAGTTCTATAAACAGTAGCCTATTCGGCTCTTCCTTTTTTATCTTTTTCAGAGACAGAGAGAGGTTTGATAGCGACACAGCCACATTCACTTATGTATCATTGGTGACTCTTTTCCCACAGTAAAGGCAAAGGTGAAACAGGCCCTCATCCACCATATGGTCCTTAAAAACAAGGTAACCTCTAAGATAGAGAGAAAGTAATAATAAACAGACTATAAACAACCTTGGTAAAATTAAGAAGCCAGGGCTCATACTTGACCATGACAGCTCTACAGATGAAGAACAATCTGGGGAATGGTATCCAACATTTAGCAGAAATGCAAAACAGAATTTAGAAAACACACACACAAGCTTAGGGAGGACAAAGGGTTTTTGTAGGACACAGGAAAAGGGACTGGTGATGGAGATTGAAAGAAACAGAGGTCAGAGAATGAGTTATTGGCCTCTGTGGTCTGAACGGGGTCTTGGGTTCTAGAAGACCTGGGAAGATGCTGAGATGAACTTGGATGAAAGTTGAGGACCTAGAAATTACACACTCTCTCCTCCTGGTTCTTAAAAATGCTGAAAACACTGGTGGCCTTGGGGATGCCAGCAAATGCCAGAAGTCAGGAGCCTGTCTGCCAAGAATCTAGACCTGAACACTTCCTTCCCAAGAGATTCACTTTCTACGACCCAGAGCATGAGGGGAGGGTGTGATTAATGTGGACCTGATATTCCATCTTGTAGCAACTTAATAAAGTATGTGCACAGCCTCCAAACGAAGGCTGTAATCACTTTTTCATAGTTTATGAATTATGAAGTTGGATTCCCATCAGCAAATGCTGTCAAAGTTTTTGGCATCAAAACCAATTAAAATGATGGATCACTGTGAAAAGAAACAGGAGTACATTTAATCTTTCTCTAGAACAGTTGGGGATCACGTCTCTCTTTTTTTGGCCACATTTCACATTAGCAGGGAACATAAAATTGGTCTCATTCAAAGGTAAGTCTCAACTTCTTCATAAAAGGGAACTGATCCCTTTAGCTTTTCGTCGGCTGTAAACACTGCAGTGTTTATGGGCTGCCTTGTGCTTCATTCCTACTCATCTCCCAAGGTCACGGCCCTCTATTTTCATGTTCCCTTAGCAGGGTTGTCCTTCCCAAAGAATCATGAAAGCAAAGATTAACTGTGCAAAATACAAAGATAGATGAGAGAAGCCTGTGAGCACATCTTTGAGCTCAATTTATTATGGTTATGAAAGTAGGTAGGACTCAAAGCTCCGGGGCCGCCATTGTTAGCCTTGGCTTGCTGTCATTTACACGTTTTAGGTCTTGATGTTCCTGCTTCCCACACTGAGATAGCAGGGCTAAGTGAGGTCTTGCAAGCTCAAGCATTTTTTCCCTCTCACCTTTATCTTCAAAATGCCCTGCAAATGTCACTCAGCATGCTGAAGAGTGAATGTGTCTGAATCAAAAGAAATCAGTTCCTAGCACTCTCCAGCTACTTCCAGCCGAAAAGCCTTGAGCAGACCCCACAGCCTCACTGAGCCTCTGTCTTCTAATCTGTGAAATGGTGGTTACAATGTTCAAGTCTTGAGCCTGTTCTAAGGCTCTAGTGAGATGGATTTGAGCAGAAGTGTATGCAGAGATATTCACATATAAGACATGTATATATCACAGCAAGAGATCCCTGGTTGATATACTTTTATCCACATAGCTGTGCTTTTGACAGGTGAAAAAAAAACACATTCTATAAGACGTGTTTAAGATGAAATTCCTGATAAATGATGCTTGCCCAGGACAGCCCCTGGAAAGGGTGACTCAGCTATCAGTGAACTCATCTTTGCTATTTTTAGGGCGGAAAGGAGGGGCAGGTGACGTTGAAGTTGTATAATCATTGAGGTGGGGAAGGCGTAAGCTAGTCACTCCTTCCCTCCTGGGACATCGGACTCAACAGTAGTGTCCTTGACCTCACCTGACGCTCTAAACAAACAGAACTCCCACCTTCCATATCTGCAGAATGGAAGAAAACCTAATTAGAAAGAAGGGAACACAAACTAACTCAAACCTCACCACCTTGACAAGACAAAGTGAGGCCACGGCTGCGACACCACCTTGCAGTTCTTTCTGACTGAGTCTCTGCTGTCGTGGCGTTAGTTTCTGCAGTTGCTGATGTAAAGCCTTGGGAAACTGAGAACCAGCCAAGACTGCCTCTGAACCAGCTCCTCACGCCTTGCAGCCTGCCGGTTCCCTAGCGGCAGGTATGATCCGCTCAACTCCCGCCTCTCTCCTTCTGTCCCAAAGCTACACAGCTTCCCTGAAGTCACCCTAGTGATCCTCCTCTAACTCTCTCGTGAAGTTATCAAGGCCCAATGCTTCCGTTCAGAGCCCTGTGTCGGTTCTTCTCCATCAACCTCGCACTAACCAGGGCTTCTGTAAGCTAACTTCCCATGCCGAGGGTACAGAAGTGAGGCTGGTTTGCCACACTGCAGCAAGCTGCTTGCCTTTTACTTTCACAATACAGTTCATTTCAGGTGCTAGAGGATATCAAGTCCGTGATGCTGTTGTGAAAGGCAGAAGAATCCGTTCACAGCATAAGCACTGTCTACACGTAGTTGAGCCGCAGCTCACTTAAAGTCAAGTCTGCTGACCTGAGTGGCACAGATTTCCCAACCGAGGCCCCTGGGAAATAGAGCTAGCACAAGGCTGAAAAGATGTTCCAGAATAGTCACCTATGTGACTAGATCCTGGCTCAGATCTGGTCGTGAGCTCGGCTTTGCTTTAGGCCTCACGGGTGATGTTTGCATGCTGTCTGAACACAGTCACATCCTCATGGGTACCCATGGGCACTTTGTCTAACTAAATCCAAATTACAGCTCTTTGTACCAACTTCAGTTTGTCTACATCTTTTGTTAAAGACCTGAAAACATCACAGAAAAGAATCAGAATTGGGGAAACATATGCATTAAGATATAAAGATTCTTTTCAATGCTGTTTAAGTCAGGGTCTCACTATAGAGCCCAGGCTAAACTTGAACTTACAAATCTCCTACCTCAACTTACTGAGTACTGAGGTTATAGGCTGCGACACCACACCCAACAGATTCAAACACATTTTAAAGCACGATTTTCAAATTCTATTGCTGCTAATGCAACATGAAATTTTGCCTATAGTTAGACGTGATTTGAAGTGTTAACTGAAACTTTATTTTAAATGTGAAGGAGCAAGATAATTTAGAGCTTAGTGTTCCAAATGTGTTTACTAGCAAAACACTTTCACTGCGAACTTTTACTATTATTATTATCATTATTACTATATCATTATTAATGTTTTGCAGAACCACTCTTCCCAAAAGCCCTCCTTGCCATAAGCACAGTAAACCCAAGTTTACTTCACTCACAGTTTAGGAAGGGATATAGCCTGTGATGGGAGACATGGCGGGCAGTGGAATGGATGGTTACATGTAAGCCTGGCCGGGAAACAGAGGAAGATGAACACCAGTGCTCAGCTTGCCTGCTTCTTTCTCTTTAGCCTGTGGCTCCTGCCCGCACATGTCACCAACATGCACAGCCTAATCTCAACTAAAACTCTCTGGGAACACCTTCAACATACAAGTGTGTTTCCTGGGTAACTCCAAATACAGTCAAGTTAATAACATCAACCATCACAGAGACTTTTCTCCAGAAAGGGGTGGCGGTAACCCCAAAAGAGAGCTGCCCCAGTCAGAGGCCCGTTTATTGGACCGCTAGAGTTGCACAGGGCTCGCTCGCCATGGGTGTGGTATTTCACACCATGTTTTCCCTCCTAACGCTCTCCAGCGAGAGGACAAACACAAATGCTGGTTTTTCCTGGAGGAACTCATACGTCATGCTGCACTGAGCAGATTTTTGTCCCTGTTCTGGGTATAAATATAGAAAGGCATGAGCATAATGTGTGGGTACCTCCATATACTGTTGATAGGGACGGAAGAGACATGGTTTTGCTTTTACAGAGTAGAATGAAAGGCTCTTGTGTCACCATGAAGGCCTCTGTTCAGTACTGTATTTCTTTTAGTGTTATTCTTATTGGTAAGTTTGCATGTGCCACAGGAGGACAGTGACCTCAAAGGCCAGAAAAGGGCATCAGATCCCCCAGAAGTGGGATTACAGATGGTTGTGAGTCACCTGGTGGAAACCCAGTCCAGGTCTCCTGCAAATGCAATAAGTGCTCTTAACCACTGAGCCCTCTTTCCATCCCATGGTATTTATTCTAAAAACCCTCCAGGTGATTTCTTCATGTATTGCTTATGAGTCTAGCCTTTAATAGCTGAACCATCTCTCTTGCCCTGGGTGATTTTTCTCATGCAGCCTGAGCTAGGAATCACTGCCAACTGATAACTGATGACTCAATTAAAATTTCAGCAACTACTGTTACCATCCGGAGGGTTGGTGCATAAACAGCCTAGCTAAGGGCTCATTGTTGCTTAATAGTGACTTGCCATTGCACAGTGTCTGAAAAGTGTCAGGTACGTCACAAATGTCTGTCGCATAAGTAGAAAGCTGAATGCATTTGTGAAGGGGGGGGGGCATCCCTGAAGACCAACAGCCTGCAGGATGATAAAGGCTCAAGTCATTGTGTCATAATGGCAAGCAGCTGTGTGTGTTGAGAGCTATGGGTGAAATATCTTTTCCATTTCTTTCTAAATCTCTCATTTGATAGGTAATTTCAGGGCCACGCTTAGAGCTGACTCAGCTGGTAACTGGAGAAGCCAGAACTGTCCATTTCTTCATTCCTTCCTTCCAGCATTTCCCAGCCATCTGTCAGCCATAACTGAAATGTTTGTGACTGGTCACAGTATTTACCTGTATATTCCCTTTCATTGACTCACTTTTTAACACTGAATAGGTGTAATTTAAATGGAAACTACAAATCGCTATTTCAAATAGAAAAGCAACCTTGACACAGTGGGGTTGACTGCTGAGTAAATGCAGCCAGGGCAATTTATGCTAGATGTTTCTTTGGGTGGATGCTTGCCTCAGTTAGACAAGAAGGATTACCAGGTTTGGAGAAGTGTTAACCAAGGAAGCACTTAGCAGAGACTTTGTAACATAATAAGGATGAAAGATTTTTGTTTTGTGGGTGTGGGTAGGGGGGTGTGTTCTGTCAACCTCGGATAAAAGAATTCATGAAATAGAATTACGCTGTTAAAGAACAATGCATGGAGTTTGCAAAGGAAAAGACATGTGTCCGGCTCTTGTAAAGCATATCTTCATGTGGGGAAGTTAACTCATAAGCTCAATTTATTAACTTAGACTTAAACAGAATAACACTTAAATTTAAACAGAATGATCTGTCGCTGCTCTGGAGAGTAAAGACTCTAAGTTGTTCACTTTCATTTGGTGGAGATCTGGCCTTTTCTTTGAAGCAATACACTAGAGTGTAATGATTATGATTCCAGTGTGAAGAAATCAAGACCCTAGCGGGAGACAAGAGGCCTGGAGCCTCATCCTCTCTGTGACTTCTGGTGACCATTCGGCTTCCCTGGCCCTCAGCGTGTGAACTCACAGCATGGCAGAGATGATGCTTGCAAGGAAGAGCATCCTGAAGAGAAACCAATGCACACAGAAGATCTGAGTCTCTTGCACAAAATGATAATGTAGCACTATGCACCGACTGCTATTGTTATGACAAGCAATGCTTACACTAGGAAGTCATGCAGTAGAAGCTGTGTCTTCCAACCCAGGCACCATGCCTCTCCACAGAGGCAAAGCACTGTAGAGCCTTTGTCTTTGTGCTTCTTTGCATTCTATGTGTTCTAAATATATTCTGTTACTTTACCATAAACTATATGCCTCTCCTCCATATAAATGAAAACTCATTGTGCATTCCACTTTGCACATTGCCGTCTTTACTTAATGACTTTTCTTGGGAATGAGTTTATTGCAAGTTTTGTACTTCATCCTTTTCCAGAGGGACAGAGTTTTGCATCTTAATGATCTATAATTAATTTAACTCATTCCCAATATTGGTTATTTGGGATACTTTTAGTCTTTTAATATTATACTAATAATTGTCCTGAATACATTTAAACATGCAATGTGCAATTAAATATGTAATTCACACATGTATCCATGTAAATATGCAAGTGTACTTTTAGAGTAGAGTCTTAAGGATGAGATCACTGGGTCAAATAGTTAATTTTTTTTTATTTCGATAGATATTGCTAATTTTCTTTTCAAAGAAATGGCACCAAGTAGTGCAACCAACAAATGCTCATGACCTTAATTTTCAAGGTCTTATTTTAAATACTTAACACACATAGAGTAACCAAGTTTCTTTATTTTTATTGCTGTAGCAAAATAACCTAGACTAGGTAATTTATAAGCAAAAGAGGTTAATTATTCATAGTTCTGAAAGCTACAAGTCCAGGATCATGGGGCCAGCACACCCAGGGTCTGTGAAGACCTAGTCTGCACTGTTAGTGCTTTCCTGTACTATCCTCCTGTGGTAAGATGCACACAAGCTCTCCAGGCCCTATTTTATAAGGGCACTAATCCCACTTGCGAGGGCTTCCTCCTCATTATCCCAAACACATATGGATAGATACACATACACAAACGTTCTTACCAACACATTGGAGATTTCATTCCAATACATGATTGCTTGAGGAACACCAAGAGAGGCCTGTGAATGGATCATAGTTGTCAGATATTAAAATTACATGAGTGAAAACCTCACAGGAACTGCTCATACCACATACAGAAGAAGAACAATTTCAAACAAGTTTCTGACTATAAATATTTTGGGGGTGCTGGAGGAAGGCTAAATTTCACTAAGCTTTACAGCCAGACTTAATCCTAATTTGGACATATTGAGAAGGATATGTTCTATTTGAGGTGGTAGCTAATGAAAATAAACTGTGTATCTTTTCCCACCTGAGTCTTAAAGCCTGTCTTGGAGTGGACTTTGGAAGATGAATTCCTGAGTGTCAGCTTCCAAAGATCGGCCCAGGAGTGCATTCTGGTGTGGCAGAACTGGAAGAGGTTGGGTACTGCCAAGCAAGCATGAAACCCAAGTTCAGTCCCCGGAATCCATGTAAAAGAAAGCTGGTACTGTGAGGTATAGTTATAATCTCAGTGCTAAGAAAGTAGAAGCAAACAGAACTTTGGGGCTCATTGGCCTGCCAATTTAGACTACTTGTGAGTTCCAGGCCATTGAGAGAGGGACCCTACCTCGTCATCCTGAACACGCGCACGTGCATACGTGCGTGCGTGCATGCGTGTGTGAATCAACTTCAATCTAAGCTAGTACATGCATCATTGGCCATCTGAGATCTGAAGACAAGCCAAGGGGACATAGACAGTGGTCATCATGACGGGACCTCTAAGGACACACATTGGCTATTTCTTTGAGCAGTTGCCCACCCTTCCATCTATATGTATACCACAGGCTTAGGAGAAATACCTAAGGGGAAAAAAGTTCTAGTTTTTTAAAACCAATGAAGATCCTGTTAGCTTAGGGCACTGTGTGTCCACTTCAGAAGTCATCGTTCCCATCACTCCTGTTAACTGTCGCCTCTTAGAGTTAGTGCTGGATACTTGTCTGAATCCTGACAACGGTGGCACCCAGTACCCCAGAAAGGACCTGCTCAGCTTTGGAAAACGCACAAAGTCCAGTCACAATCACATGGCTGAGGCATGCTACTTCTGCATCCTCATTGTAGGCTACATCATTCCCAGCTTCTAGAGTCTGCGTCAGTGGCTAGAGAAGTCACTAGAATTTTCAGGAGCAAGACGAAATAAGAGGCAATGTCAAAACTACCACCAGAGAGCACTGTGAGGGAGAGAAAATAAATGACCATGAAAACCTGAAACACATAGAAAGAAAATTGTAAACAAACTTCTGACTGAGCATTCTTTTTTTTTTTTTAATTTTTGGAATGCTAGAGAAATGTTAAATTTCATTAAGTTTTACAGCCAGTCTTAATATAGACATAAATCCCTTTAATGTTGGTTTCAGTCAAAAGTGAGCTGAACATTATCGTTAAACCAGTGCATGTGGGAGAATTATTTGAGGAAAATCAAAGTAGGCACAGTTGGGAACGTTCAGCCATGACCATATTAGCTGCAAGTAGGCGCAGTAGCAAAATTCTTTAGGCACTAATGGACTGGGCTGTTTTGTTGCTCAGTTTCCATATAGATGAGCTCGGTATTGGGGCAATATGGTTGCTGTTTAAAGTCTATCTGGGGAAGCTCATTTCTCTTTCATTAGCCCATGAGCACAGTGCAATTTCAGCTAATACGGTTACACAGCTCCTAGCTGGGTTATTTGGCTAAATGCCTTCAGGGAAAACAGCAATCCAGAACGAAGGGACAAACGCAACGTTTCTTATCTGAGTTCCTTTGGCTTGGCATTGGCTTGGCAATGTCACCTTATTGCCAGATCATGCACACCTATTGTTTAAGACATTATTTAATGTCTCATATCATATGTCCCTGGAGACCTCTTATCCCCATGTCTGACTTCTCTGAGGTCCAGACTTATCTAACTACAAGACATATTTCTTACTGAGACTGATAGAAGCTATCATGATGCACCCATGGGCGTACGTGATGCACTCGTGTGAGGCTGAAGAAGGCACACCTTGCCACTTAGTGAAGTTCAAAAATGGCAATTTGACAAGGTTCTTATCTGGGCAGGTGGGTAAGAAAATGGCAGGCTCTCTTCACAGAATGCCACCCAGCCCTACCGAAGCTCCAGGTACACCCCTTGAGCAAGGCATGTCTTGCTTAACTGTACTTTGCAGCCCTAATTTCAGGAACCACTTTCTCAGTTTTGTGCTCAAACTATAGATTTGCTCATTGGTACTCAAAACAAGGCCTGTGCCATCATGTCAGTGGGTGCCCATATTACAAATGTCAGCTAATTCTCAAGTCTAGCATGGTCAAAGTGCTGTTGTGTTACCACTTTTTAGCTGAACTTGGAGGGAGTTGTAGAGAGAAATATGGTAAATATTATCATACTTCATTACATGCATGTGTGACACTCTCAAAAAACATGAAAGTATTGTTTAATAAGATGATGGAGACTTGTATATGGGCACCACATGTACCATGTACCCATCTCCCCTGAACAGTGGCTTCAGCGGGACATTGGGAACAAGCGGATATTTATTTGTGAAAAGAAAGAAGAGCTGCAGAGGTGATTTCCCACCCCTAGATGCCTGAGGCCCAAGTTTGTGGCCTCATCAACTTGCCCAGAGACTCTTCTCCGTAGGGGTGAAGCACGAGAAGAGTAGGCAGCAAACTGCCTTACAATGAAGGCAGATTTGTCTGTATCAGACTCCTTTTCAGCAGCTTCGGAAGCAAAAGAGGTTTCCCAGGAAGAGGCCATCTGTGTGAGGCGTTAGCCTGGGAACGTGAATGGCATGGAACATGGGTCAAGGTCCCACAAACTTTCCAACAGAGGGTCCACAAGCTTACACCACTACTTAATTCTTCTGTTTATTGTGAAAATAGCCACGGGCACTTTGAAATGAAGGAAGGGAGCTAGCTATTGCAGTAAAGCTGTATGTGTAAAGAACAAACAAGCTCTGGGCCATATTTGTGTAATCAAAAGAGGAAGGGCCTAACATTATTATGAAGTGAAGCATTGCACAAAAGGCAAGACAGCAGCTTCAAACGCGCGAGGCCCTAGCAGTGCTACATGAGATGTTTAGAGGAAACTGCTGACCTGCTGGGGAAAACTTGGAAATTCAAAACTATAACTGTTCCCATGGGTTAGTTACCAGCTAGTACCACAGCTGGGAAATACTACCGTAATTTGTGGAGTCAGCAAATGTCGGTGTTAAAGAATACGCTGTCCCTAATCTACCATCCCTGGATTTGTCAAAACGTTTGCGTGGACTCTGGGAGAGTAGGCTTACGAGAGTCCCAGCTCCTCACGTGTGTTGCTGAGGGCTCAGCAGAAAAGACACGCACTTCCTCAGGAGCTATGTGTGCTTTACTGTGATCTCAGCTGTGGTGGTGTCTCTGTTTGGGTTCTATTGCTGTGACGAGACACCATGACTATGTCAGCTCTTAAAAAGGAAAACATTTCCTTGGGGCTGGCTTGCAGGTTTAGAGCATTAGTCCATTATCATCATGGCGGGAAGCATGGCAGCGTGCACACAGACATGGTGCTGGAGAAGGAGCTGAGAATTCCTCATCTTGATCTCAAGGCAGCAGAAGGAGACTGTCTCCCACGCTGGGCACAGCTTGAGCATAGGAGACCTCAAAGCCCACCCCCAGAGTGACACACCTCCTCCAACAATGCCACACCTCCCAACTATGGCCAAGCATGCAAACAGGTGAATCTACAGGGCCATTCCTTTTCAAACCACTACAGATGGAAACAACTTAGATGCCTGAACATTTGCTTTTCTGGAGGCCTGTTTGTTACTATCAGTGAAGAAAGGGCTTCAGCAGAAGTTAATTTTAAAGGAATATTCTTGAATATTATTTTGATATTTTGAATATTGGTGCTCATCCAGTTGCAGTGTCCTTTACTGCATTGACTGCTTGGATGATGGGCCTCATCCTGGAGCAGAGAAGCATCTGGCAGCAGGAACCTTAACAACAGTATTGGGAGAAGAAGGCTCTGTTGTTCTCACAGATTAGATGGAAGCAGACTGACCAAAGCCAAGCCTCAGAATTGCATGAGTCCAGATAAAGGCCTAAAGGTTGAAGTAATTAAGAAGATGGAGCCCAAATAAATGGTCATCACCTTATCAAATAAATATGCAAAACCCACTGTTACACTGTGCAAAATTTTTTCATGTTAAATAAGTAACAAACTACATTTTGTAGGGTGAGGGGAGGCAGCAAGGGGTTAGAGAACCAGCTGCAACTTATCTGCCTCCTGGGCCAACCCCAGTCTACAACCAAAATCAAGTCTCTCTAACTTTGACACTTCTTCCTTCCCCACTGGGCGACTGTCTGAAGACTGAAGAGTCTTGTGCCGCCTGACCAAAAGCACCCGCTCCGGTCCCTGAAGCATTTAAGTCTAGCTTTGACAGTAGGATGGCAATGTCAGCTCCACCTTCCACATTAAGGGCTTTGGAAACCTCACTTCCGCAACATGAAAGCCATGGCCATGGTTACCCCCGAGCTCAAGAGCCCCCATCTTCTTCCCAGACTTCACAGTGACAGTGGCCACATCACCTGAAGTGTGCCTTTGGTCAGCCTGCACCACACAGCCTCCAGGGGCGAGAAATGAAGGAGGCTGTGGAAACCAGTCCCTCCCTTGTCCTTCCGTAGTCCAGTGCACATATTCACCCTCTGCAGGATGAGTGTGGGGAGGCAAACACTGGCTAGAATATTTGGACTTTATAGCTCAGAGCAAAGTAAGTCTCCCTTTCTATATATTCAAGTATTCAGAAACTCCGTCTTTGGTTTCTGGATTACTGGAAACCTCAGAGATGTTTGTCTTCCACTCCTTGCAATGAACTTTAAGAAGAAAAAAGAGAGATCTGGGCCAGAAACAACTTCTAGGGAAGCCCTGAGGTCAGCCTGGATTCAGCCCAATCTTTTCCTGCCTGCATGATGGCACAAGGGTAATTCAAAACCTTAATGGTGGCTGAATCACCACGATCCTGAACCACGGAAGATTAAGTTATATTTTCCAAACAGTTCATACTTTCTAAGGCAAGAAAATATAACAATGTGTTTCATAAAGAAGTCACAAAAAAAAATCTAAGCAAGTATCTACCTAGAGCTAAAATAACCAGAGCGTTCAATCGACTTCAGTTGTCACATCCTCTCAAATGTTTTCTGTGGCTGCCGTCGAAAAAGTCAATATAACTCAAGCCAGTTTAACTTCTTGTACACAGATAATTTCATAGCAGACAAATTGTCATTCAAGTCGGTCGATGATTCAGTTTGCCTATAACAGTATAAACAGAACCTTTGAAAGTATTGCCTTTTTTTTCCTTTCTTGCTATAAACCATCAGGTTTCAGGCCAGAAAATATGTACCCCAAGCAGAACAATGATTTGCCTTCAGTTCAGTGAAGTTTCTTATTCAGTGAACTAAGAATTAGTCATTGAATTCATTATAAAAAGTACGTTTCTAGGTTTGCTAAGCCACTCTCTGTCTTGATGTTGGAAGGCAAATCTGACCCCAGGCAATGCAGGCAGGGTCTTTCTTCTTTTTATAAAAGTGGCCACAAAGTTCAAGGCTTTCAAGTTTCAAGTTTTTCAGCAGGCCTTCCTTCTAATCCATACTTTTTTTTAAGGACAGCATCTTTTCCAGTGTTAAGAATGTGAACCAAGAGACCTCAACCCCAAGCCTAACTGGAACATATATGCCAGAAAGTAAGGTAGAAAGTTTACGAAATCAGTCCTTTAAGTAGCAAGCACAGAAGGGCTGGAGAGTTGGCTCCGTGGGCAATAGCCATTACCACTCTTGCAGAAAATGGGGCTTGGTTCCCAGCACCCACATGAGGCTTACAACTGCCTGTAATCCCAGGTCCAGGAGAAAGGATGCTCTAGGGCCTCATGCTGTGCACACCAGCTCACTCAGGCAGATGCATATAAGTAAAAGATAATGCTTTTTAAAGTGAAGAGAGTCTGTTTCCCTCTAATTGAACTTAAGTTCTGGTCTTGATCAACTCAGGCCATGCCCTAATCTTCCCTGTCCCTGGCTTCAGATACTAGGAGAGGGTTAAGGAGGAAGACGGAGGAGCCCTGGGCCTCGCTCTCCACCATCATCCCCACAGTCTTCCTCAGTCATGTCTTTCCTGTGGACCCCACTTGTCAGTTCCTGAAGCTCCTGCCAAAACCCTTGGTCCTTGTCCTGACCAATAGAATTTTTAAGCTAGCTGCCCACAGAATATTCTGTTATTTCTTTCTCTCTGAGATGCAGGGGTCAGTGAGGTACAGGCAGGATTACCACAGATGAGATGTCTCACTGAGCCTTTTCGACCCTGTGATAAAATGAGCCAAGACCTCGGTCAGTTGCCATCCTAGCCTGTACCCATCCCTCAAGCTCAGAAGACAGAGGCAGAACTTTGGTCTCCTTCTAAGGGCCTCACACTGGATGAAATTGCCAGCTCACTCTAGCCGAGAGAAGTTGATCCCACCAACCAGACTTGACAAATATGTTTCAAGATCTATTGCTTAAGTTTCAATCTCAACTCTGAAGCCCAAAAGTTATATATGTGTATATATATTTTTTATTTTTATTTTAATAAATATAGAATCATAAATTTTATAAATATTACTTAATTTTATGCATTAAATACATAAATAAATATGTATGTTTTATATATATATACTTAAGTTTCTCCCAGTATTCCCGCCTGCCCTACTCACTCCACCTAAGAATGCTTAATTTCTAAAAACTTCAGAGAAGGTTAAGAGTAACAACTTTTGAAAGACAAATAAGTTCTTTCAAAATAATTGTCTTAAAAAGAA
Organism: Pachyuromys duprasi; assembly: GCA_028658305.1. Classification (NCBI taxonomy): domain Eukaryota; kingdom Metazoa; phylum Chordata; class Mammalia; order Rodentia; family Muridae; genus Pachyuromys; species Pachyuromys duprasi. The sequence goes on along the minus strand of CM053766.1, from coordinate 147,433,721 downwards.
CTGAAATGCAAATATCTCAAAGAAACTCAAGAGTGGGGAATGTCAACTCTGAGAAAGCAGGGTTTCCCAGACACAGACTTTGCAAGTGAACGAGGTTCCTAGAGGTCTAGGCCTGTATTTGGCTGTATTTGACTTACCCATCCCTGTGGCCAGGGCAGACAAGGCATAGCCCTCTGAAGACCTGGAGCTGGATGAGATGTTAGTTACTTTTCTCATGACTGTGACAGAAGCAGCACAAGGAAGAAAAGGGTTGTTTGGGTTTGGTCTGCAGAAACAGTTGGTCACGGTGGAGAAGGTCTGCTGGTACCAGGGCTCACTGTGACACGGGGTCCACAGGCATCTGATCATGCTGTAGTCACAGTCAGGAAGCAGAGGGAGGTGTTGACCAGTTTACTTTCTTCTTTTTTTCCTTTTGATCCAGTCTGGACCCCTTACCATAACTTAGGTAGATCGCCCATTCTCAGCTACATTTCTCTGGAAATGCCCTAACAAAGATACCTACATTTGTGTCTCTCAGGCAATTCTAAATCCATTCAAGTTATTAATGAAGATTAAACACCACAAATAAAGACCTAAATTCTGGAAAAAGAGGATTGACACTTAAAAGATCCAAATTTGAGGATACTCAAACTAATATTTATTTAAATAAATTAATACAAGTTGAGTATCATTAACTGAAATGCATGGGACCACTAGAATTTGAGATTGAGATTTTTTTATTTATTTAAGACTAGTTAAACACACATGAGATATTTGGTGGACAGGATCCAGGTCTATACATGAAAGTCACTTATGTTTTATATATACTTAAGAATCTATCATAAAGTAATATGATACAATATTCTTATCATGTCTACATTTTAACCATGACAGTAGGTCAGATGTGGAATTTACTTGTATTTTGACATTTCACCAGCTCTCAAATAGTTTCCCATGTTGGAAATACATTTTTCACAGTTGGAGATTCTGGGTGCTCAGCCTGTGCTACAGTCCTGATCATTGCAACTGATGGTGGTTAGCAGCTCTTTGTCACCCACCAGACAAATAATAATAATAATAATAATAATAATAATAATAATAATAATAATTGCCCAAAACACGACAACACTGATACATTAGCTTTTCAAAGTAGAGTGTGTCCCATCATAAAGTAACTTTACCACATAAAGGAGCACGTAAAATTTCTTAAAATGTCTCAGGACATGAAACCAAGAAACACCAAAAAAGGAATGAAAATATCTTTCCTAACCCAATGTGAATCAAAAAGCCACTTGGAGTCTCCCTTGCAAAACCTAAAAGAGAAGAAACAATGGAGAAAAGAATTTCCTCAGAGCAGCCTTCCTGGGAAGGCTGGGAAGGCAATGAAGGGGTGGATTGTTCACTCAGTAATGGTAGGCATCTCACCGCACAGGCAAAAAGTAAAGACAAACCAAGCAGAAACCTCAGAACATGCTTAAAACATTTAAAGAGGACTCAATAGGGTACACAACTGATTTATGTGGCAAAAGTCTCAGGACAGAAAAAGAAAGTTGTAGGATGGCAGTTTCTTTCTCCTAACTATAGTAGTGCGTAAAAGTACATGATTATGAAAATTTTACAATTACATGTTCAATCGTGTGACTGATGTTTGTTCCTCCAATTAGGCCCTAAAATGCGTAAGAGCAGGAATGCCAGTTCTGCGTTGTCATCCTTAATAAGTCTCAGACATACATTGAACTCTTTGTGTTATTTATAAAGACAATACATGAGATTAGCTATGCACCGTGTGCGGGAAGAGGGGCATGGGGAAAAAGTTAGCCCATTGAGGGAAAGGAGACCAGCCTTAAGTAAGCCAATCTGAAGTAGTTTATGGAAGTGAGCCTTGAGCATAAAGGCTGTCTCACTCGTGACACAAGAACCAGTGAACAAAAATACCAAAGAAGCTTAGCACAAGCCCTGGATTCTAGGGGCAGTCTGCTAGCAACTTGAGTTACCCCAACTTAAAAAAAAGCTAGATCTGCAGGACACAGGGCTCACATCTGTCAAGTCTTCATAGACTTGAAAAAGAGGGACAGAAGTTCTGTCACAGTGTTGCAAGGACTGGTCCTTGTGAAATGAAATGTATACAAATATATAATACTGTATATATTATAAATAAAACACTGCAAAATGGAATAATAGAAAGCATTAGCACAACGCCCCCCCCAGGGAGGAGCTATAAACATAAGATGGTGTGTCTAGAGTCAGCCCACGTTTGCTGCCTTCCTGACCTGAGATACTTCTGTTTTTCAGAACTCGGATGCAAGTTATGACTTCAGCAGCAATGACCCCTACCCATACCCTCGATACACAGATGACTGGTTCAACAGGTAAACTGAGCCTTGAGAACATCTTTGCTGATAACCTTTGGAGTTTATTTTGATCTGTTTAGGGCTCGAGTGTCACCAGCAAAATTATACCAACATTGCGCCATGTAATGTATGCTCTTCTTCACAGTGGCTGCTTTTCTAAATCCTTGACTTTTTAGTATTGCAATGCCCCTCAAGAATTATCTTTCAATTATCTTCTTCTGTTGAACTAGAAATTGTTTTCTAATCTAACCTATTACAAGTAAGGAAAAAAAAAGAAAACAGAAATAAGGAAACTTCTCAACTTCCTATACAGTGATGTAAAAGAGTCCACTTGTTCTATGGAAGCTATTCTAGAGAAACTTTTTTTTAAGACAGGGTCTCACTATGTAGCTTTGGCTAGTCTGGATCTCACTAGAGTAGAGCAGGCCTCATACTCATGGAGAGCTACCCGTCTCTGCCTTTGAGGTGCTGTGACTAAAGGCATGCACCACCACACTCAGCTCTATTCTAGGAATTGCCATTGGCTCAGTGGTGGCACAATCTTTTAAATATTTCTGCTATAACATCTTAACGGTCTTGGTAGTCCTTTCCACCGATGTGTAGCTGACAGAGGTTCTCGATACAGAGCGATAGGGCTCATCAGAGGGTACCAATTTTCTCCATCCTGTTTTATGCTACCCACCAAAATATGACTTTTTTTTCCCTTCGGGTAAATATCTTGTTTACATGGTCAACTGCATATGAGTAACACTCAGAAATTTAGGTGTTTGGCTTATTCCAAGAAAAAAATGCTTTCAGTTTCAAACCTGGTGCATAGGGAATGGTTGCTCGTGGGAACTAAATCACAGTTAGGGGTGAGTAAAGGTTGTAGTATATGACTGCAGCGTAGGGTGACTACAGATGACAGTGATGTCTATTCCAGAAGGCTAGTGAATAGAAATTTAAGTATTCTCATCAAAATGAAAGGGTTAAATGTTTGAGAAGATAGATATGTTAAGCCCAATCTAAATGTGATGTATTGAGATGTCCTACGGTAATATTTATATGTACATTTTATGTGTCAGTTAAAGATAAACTAATTTAAATTTTAAAGTAAATTAAATCATAAATAAAACTGCTGATTCCGTATTACTCCTGCCCTTGGGTGAAGATCATAAAAGCGTATGCATTTCAGTTCACAGCATGAAAGCACGCGGTGCACAGACAGCTTTCTCTATTGTTCCTGCTTCTTGTGGCAACCTTACCTATCGACCACACAGAGGTTATCACCTTCAGTTTAGTGACAGGAAAAAGGCGGAGAAGGACTGAGCAGCTTCCCTCACCAAAACCAATAATAGACCATGCTCTACGACATTTAAAAATGCAAATTCTTGGATTTCTATTTATTTTCTTTTGCTTTTGCTTTTGGTTTGAAGTAGCATCATAATTTGTAAGCCAGGTTGACCTCAAACTTACTATGTAGCCTAGGCTGGCCTTGAACTTTCAACAATCCTCTTGCTTCTGTCTCTGAAGTGCTGGGATTGCAAGTGTGCACCACTATGCCCAGCTGAAATGTGTACCACTTTTATGAATACTATTGTATTTTCTTTATTCAAGAAGCGTGATATCGAGAAGTGATCAGGGCAGAATCTAAATGAAGCAGGTGGCTTGAGCTAGCTTCCTACCAAGCCAGGAAATGTGGGTGTGGAGGCTCAACACTTTTAGGAAATGCAGAAAGAGTAAAAAGAGAGTTAAATTCCAACATGTAGTAGCTCTAAGAGACGGTTACTCGTGTGCAGCAGCTTCTCTTCTCTCCCAAGCTCTTGCAGCCAGAATATGACCACGCAGCATCTGAAAGGGTGTCTTTGCAGGCTGAGAACATACCTAATAAGATCTGAGTGCTCTGGCCATGACTTAGAACCCTGCATCCTAGCATACTACCAGAGCAATCGTTTTACTTTTTATTTTTAATTTTTACAATTTATTCATTTTATATCCCTATTGTAGGCCCCTCCCTCATCTCCTCACAGTCCCACCCTCCCTCCCTCTTCCCCCCATTCCCTACCCCCAGTCCACTGAAAGAGGGAGGTCCTCCTACCCTGCCATCTGACCCTAGCTTATCAAGTCTCACCAGGGCTGCCTGGATCCTCTTCCTCTGTGGCCTGGCAAGGCCGAATCAGCAAGGGAAAGAGAAGATCAATAATTTTCAGACATGAGGATATGAAGTTACTAAACAAATGTCCCTAAGTAAAATTTTGGAAATAACTAAGAGACTCTCTGGATTGCTGTGTTGAAGCAGATCTGGCCTCAGCATTGACTGCTTGACTGATTGTTGAGCCATAACATCACATGCACCCAACTCCATGCTCTCTCTGCAGCTGACAGGCATCAAGTGTAGGTAAACTGACGCAAGCAGATAGGGAAGTTTTTCCTGAATATAAACACAGACTCCTCCAAGCTAAATCTTGTGGGTTTTTTCTTTTTTATTTATTCTTCTCTCATATATTACATCCCAACTACAGTTTCCCCTCCATCCCCTTCCTTTAGTGTTCCATGATACCACCCCTTTCCCAGAATCCACCCCTCAGACAAGAGCAGGCCTCCCAAGGACATCAATCAAATATGGCATAGCAAGCTACAGTAGTACCAGGCAAATAACATCACATCAAGGCTGGATGGAGCAACCCAGTAGGAGGAAAAGGGTCCTAAAGGCCGGCAAAAGAGTCAGCGACAGCTCCTGCTCCCACTTAGGAATCCCATACTACACCAAACTACACAACCATAACATACGCAGAGGACCTCACTCAGACCCATGACAGGCTCCCTGATCTCCGGGAGCCCACTTGAGTCCCTGTCAGTTGATTCTGTGGGCCATGTTCTTGTGTTATCCTTGACCCCTCTGAGTCCACCAATCCTTCCTCCCTCCTCCTCCTCCAGACTCCCCAAGCTCCACCTAACATTTGGCTGTGGGACTCTGCATCTGCTCTCATCAGTTTCCTGCAGAATGAAAGTACATTGGTGCCTGGTGTTGTCTTCAGAACTATGTACTATAACTTGAGGCAGGAGGTGGAGAATGGTTTGGGGCCTTGAGGAAACGGAACTGTTCTCTCTGATGATGCTCATGCTGGGTTCCTGTCCCAATACATCTTACAGGCATGACAAAGGGCAGGTCGGAGGTTTTGTGGCTGTGTTGGTGTCTCAGTACCTCTACTTGAGGCCCTGCCTGGTTACAGAGGATGTTCAGGCTCTGTGTCCCCTATTACTAGGAGTTTTCACTACTGTTAGCCTCATATATTCCATGGAGTTTCCCTTGCACTAAGTTTCCACATTGACCCCAAATCCTTCCCCCAGTTCTAGGCATCTCTTAGAGTATTCTCTCCATCCATTACCCAGCCTGCTCCTCTTGTTTCCAACTCCACCCACCCCCAGTCACCCAGGAAAGACATTTCCCTTTCCCAGAGAGATCCTTGCATCCCCACACACACAAGTCCTCCTTGCTGCTTAGCCTCTCTGGGTCTGTGGATTATAGGATGTTTATCCTTTGCTTTTCAAGCTAAATCTTCTTGTGTGGTACATGTAGAATATTCCTTCAAAATAAAACTCTAGGAAAATGCCTTATCTCTTAAATATTTTCATTTGCAAGCTTGTTCTTGAAAGTTCCATTTTAAACAGACTAACAGCCTCTAATTAGATCTAATTAGTGTTTAGTGTGATAAAAATCCATCACTGTCAGCAGGAAGAATTCCCAAGTGACAAGTTTACCAGAGACACATTCCTAGTGAGTCAGGCAAGTGTACAGCTTGTGTCCTAGGAAACCAATGACTCAAAGCGGAGTGTCTGTCCACTCTGGCCAGTAAATAACTTTCCCCCAAACATCAAGTCGTTCTCAAACACTTTCATCCACGACAGCTTGTGTTGCAAAGATCCAGTGATGCCAAACTAAACCCATAGTTTCACAAACATAACAGAGATTGTCTACCACATTGAGAGAACCTTAGCCCAGAAAGCTGGCACCTGCTTGGCATGAAGAGAATTTAAATAAGGTGTCTTTCTTCCACGGATATATCACTAAAAGTTTCCTGCAGAGTGAAAGGACACTGTGCCTGGTGTTGTCTTTAGTCCTACTCACTGTAATTTAAGATGGGAGGCGGAGGACTGGTTGGGGTGTTAAGGAAGTGAAACCGGTCATCACTTGTCAAAGCTGAAATCTGGTAGCATGAGCGTTTGCTGTTTTTATACACCTTTTCTACTCTAGTACGTGTCAGACTTTTGCCATTATGTCAAATATCTAAGTAAAACAATTTAAAAGTAGGAAAGTTTTTTGGGTTGGGGAGGGTTTGTTTTGTTTTGTTTTGCCTCACAGGTTCGAAGATTTCAGTCCATGATCATCTGTCTGGTCCTATCCTTGGACACTAGGAAAGGCAGACTATCATGATGATGGGAGTATACGTGAGCAAAAACAGCTCACCTCATGGCTGACAGGAAGCAGATAGACAGAAAAAGGCCCTGGGCCAATCTAACCCCTAAGTATAAGTACTACCTCCTTCAGCTAGGCCCACCTCATAGTTTCCTTCACCTCCCAAAACAATGACTCCAACTGGCAACCAAGCCTTCAACACACAAACCTGTTTAGGACATTTTCTGTCCCAACCATAACATTAAGATGAGCAATAAACTTGAAATAAAGGAGGCATAGATGGAGGCAATGAATAGGGTGGGGCTGAGTTCCGCCCTCGTGTAAGCACTACTTCTGCTGTGCAAGCTTCTGAGGAGAAAGCACAAGCCTAAATCACCACAACACCGGCTGATCCAAGGCTGATATCACACAACAAGCTAGCACACTTTGAGCTAAACTTACTATCTCTAAGCACAGCTGAAATGCTTTGGATGTGTTGTTTAATTAATTATCACAACTCTCTGAGTTACCAGAATGATTCCTGAGTTCATAGCTTATGCCATTTGTACAAGGTCCCACAGTTAATAATTGGTAGAGGCCAATTTTGATGGCCCAAGACCTTAATGAAGATCATTGGTGAAATTGAAAATGGGAACAGAGAAGAGGAAAGAAGAGAGGTACAGAATGCACTGAGAAGCACCCTGGATATCTGGTTCAGAAGCTGGAGATGGTGTGGGAACAGCAATGTAAGCTGGGTTGTGGAGGAGAGACAGCCTGCTAAGAGAAGGCAGAGGACAGATGTTGTGGCTGGGTGAGGAAACTGAGCCAGGGTCACAGATGAGGGTCCCTATCCCACTGCACTCAAAGACTGTTGTCACCCCAAGAGGCAGGAGCCTTGAGCTCAGCACCTGCCCTCAGCCAGCACAAGACCTGCCGCTGGTCCACCAGAGCCCCCTGCCAGCTGCACCACCGCAGGAGTCTGCCACTGCCTCTTCTGGTGTCTTTTTCAGGACATGGGCGTCAAACCTGGTGCCTCTCCTCCATTCAGGTTTTATGGTCTCTTAAGCAATGCTCATCCCAGCATGCACTAAGTCTCGAGTAAAGCTGCCTGCTGCTGGCCCAGAAGGAGCATGCTGTTACTGATTCCAGCCATGCCGCCTGCCACAGAAGCTAGTTGGAGCCCAGGAGCGATTGCTGCCCAGGAATCAGCAGCGACAGTGCCCTCTATCCCAGGGTCCCATTACTAGGGAAAGAAGAAAGTACAACAAAGCACCCTCAAGCAAGCAACAGAAACGTATTCCTTGGATGGGAAACCAAATTCAATCAGCAGCATGTTCCCCTAGGTTTTCCCAAAGATTTTAAAGCGTCCTATCCCAGCCTCTGTTCTTACTAATTAATCTGTTTTCCTTCAAGTATGCATTTCTGGTAGAATATGTTTAAATCTCTAAGCCAGGGGATTATTTGTGAAAACAAGCTTCGTGCATAGGCAGCACTGCTTTCAATATTCACGAATGTCCTGCCCTATGCTTGACTGCATTTTATGGTATATTCACCCCACTCTGGGTCATTCAATAACAATATGCAGTATTAGAGCTCCAGAGGTATTTCTAAAACACAGTTGAAAATTTTTGCAAAGCATAATTTTCTCCCAGCTTGCAACCAGAGAATGACATTTGGTCCAACAAAATGATAACCCAAATTACAGAAAAGGTAGAAAATAATCACACGTCTAATGGTCATCAATAATGTGCAGAATAGCTATAATTGATTTGCTGGTAGACCTCAGGATCTCACAGCAGTTCCTTACCTGGCCGGCATTCAGTCAACACTGACTAGCTGGCTGGTGGACTGGCAGCCGACCTCTTCAGGCACGCTGCTCAGCGGCCTCAACACCTGCTGCTTCACAGCACACGTTTGGTCAGCACTCTTGCGCCTGGCTCAGCTTTAAGAGATCGTCTGGTATCGCACCGTGGGTCTGTACTCCATCACTGCGCTGTTGTCCATAAAAACCCCTCTTGCATAGCATGTCTTTGACAGGCACGCACCACAGAAATGTCATCCCCGACACTGGTGATATTTATGGGGCAGAGGGGATGTATTCTGTGTATTCTGTCTATTAAGCCCTAAAGAGGAAGAGCTTTGGACTAGACACAATTCCCTGTCATGAAAAGTTTACTATAAATTCAGGATGTGATAAGGTGTGTATTCCTCAGCAGCCAGAATCGCGGGAGAGGGAAGACAGATGTAGGCTGTGAACCACTCATATGTAGGGGAGTTAATTTGATTGATAGTATAGTTAGCTTCAAATGAGAAATATTTTCAGTGGAGTGTGTGTTTTTTTTCCTTATTAAGTGACACATTTCATTTTAAAGAACCCTGTGAAGCAAGTCATGGAAGAACAAGGGAGGGAATTGTCTCTCTCTGGCTCCTGCCACACTGACGTAAACTCCTTCTTTATCCCAATGATGTTTAAACAGCCTAGGAAGAGATAAACATCTCTCTCTTGTATCTTTATGGACTCATTTTGAACTCAGCTCCTGGATGATAGCATTCAGAGCATTTTCAAAGATGTAATCAAATTCCTGTGTCTGTGTGAACACTGAGATAGCCACTTCAGTGCATATCAGCTTAGAGTTTGCTCTATATCCAAGCCAGAGCTTAGTAATGCCCAGCAAGAGTATCATGTTCTTAATCATGTGTAGTCCTTGGCCAAATGTCAGTCTAGTCCTCTACCCAGACTTCAGAAATGTCTATCACTTACGCTGCCCCTTCAGCTAAGGAAATAGACATAAAACAAATGTAAGGTTTAGGGAGAAGATTGTAAAGATTGCCAAATACTGGTACATTGGCATAATCCTCTCTGCTTTGAAAGCTAATTTTGTCCATGCTCACACAGGTATTTTATGCTCTTCAATGACAATAATCATTTTCTCAAGAGAGAAGAAATGTACCCAACTGTGAAAGACAAATATAATATTCTGTAAAATGTTTGGTGTGGGATTGGTGATGATACCAGTTTCCTTGATATAGAATAAATTAATGCTCTTGCCTTGAAGGTTTGCTTAGGCAATGGAGACATGCAACAGAGCTGTAGGCATGCCCTTGGTGAAGGCACATGTCATTGTGAATTTCAGTAAAGGGATTTCTACCAATGTAAAGGCAAAAAATCTCTCCACCGTCCCTCAGGTCTAAAGTAGGAGAATGCCTAACAAATCAACAAACAAAGAGCACCGATACTCATTTACCCAAACACCTCTCTCACCTGAACGTCTATGGATAAAAAGGAGATCACCAGGCACAAGCTCAAACTTTTCATGTTTCTGTTACTGGTCAAAAGAGGAGTTCAATACAAAGTTGCCTTGTGTGTGAAAGATGTGATTGACTGCAAAAATGGAAAGTCTTAGAAAATGTAGCCTTAGAAAGATGAAGAGATTCCCTCTCTTGTACTAAATAAAACATAGTGCAGGCTTCACCAAAAGCACAAAAGCAACTTCACAGGCTCCCACTAATCACCAGCCCATGCAGTGTACTGATTCTCATCTGGTCTAGTGTGCCTGACCGTTCACAGGAAACATGACTCCTATCCAGCTAGTTGGACAGTTTCCACATTGAAGCTGTTAGAAGCCTGATGCTGAAGTTTCCATCTCCAGGGACATGGATGAAAAGCCTACAGGTGGCTTCCAGGAAACTCTGGCTGTCCACAAAGTAAAAACCAAAGGAGAGCAGAGGGAAAAAAAAGGTTGCATAGAAACTACCCAAGCTGCATATGCCTTGTGACTAAATCTGCCTTCTCTCCCAAACTCTGAAGTAATGCTTCTGAGGTGTGTTTCTTGTATGCAGCAGAATGATTACTCGTGTTTTCATACACGTTCTGTTAGCCTGTGTCTTTTTTTATTGGGGAATTGAGTCCATTGATGTTGAGAGATTTAGCAACCAATGATTATTGAGTCCTGAAATTATGGTACCGGTGATGGCCGAATGAGGGTGTGCGCTTCCCTTCTTTTGTCTTTTCTGGTGTGAAATTATTTATTTTCTGTGTTTTCTTGGGTGTAGTAACCCTTGTTGTGTTGGAGTTTTCCTTCTAGTATCCTCTAGAGGGCTGGGTTAGTGGAAAGCTTTTGTTTAAATTTGGTTTTTGCATGGGATGGCCTGTTTTCTTCATCTATAGTGATTGAAAGTTTTGCTGGGTTTAATAGTCTGGGCTAGCATCTGTGGCCTCTTAGGGCTCTTAGGTTCTGCAAGATTATCTGTCCAGGCCCTTCTGGCTTTTAAAGTCTCTGTTGAAAAGTCTGATATAATTCTTATAGGTCTGTCTTTATATGTTACTTGACCCTTATTCCTTGCAACTTTTATTTTTTATATTTTGCTCTGTACCTTTTAAATTTTATTTTATTTTATTTATATATTTGTTTATTACAATTTATTCATTTTATATCCCCTCTGTAGCCCCGCCCTCGTCTCCTCCCAGTCCTCTCCCACCCTCCCTCTTCTCCCCCAATGCTCTTTCCCTAGTCCCCTGATAGAAGAGGACCTCTTCTATCTGACCCTAGCTTATCAGGTCTCATCAATGCTGGCTGCATCATCTTCCTCTGTGGCCTGGCAAGGCTGCACCCACCAGGGGAAGGTGATTAAAGAACCAACCACTGAGTTCATGTCAGAAATAGCCCCTGCTCTCTTTACCAGGGAACCCAGTTGGAAACTGAACAGCCAGTGGGCTTCCTTTGAACAGAGGGTCTAGGTCCTCTTCATGCATGGTCCTTAGTTGGAGTATCAGTCTCGGCAGGCCCCCCTGGACCCAAGTATTTTGGCTCTGTTGTTTTCCTTGTGAAAATCCTGCCTCCTCCAGGTCTTTCTATCTCCCTCTTCTTCCATACGGATTCTGGCACTCTGCCCGAAGTTTGGCCATGAGTCTCAGTATCTCCTTCAATGCCCCAGAGAGTAGAATATTTCAGAGATCCTCTATGGAAGGCTCCTCTCCTATTCCTTGATTTCTCCTACTTCCAATGTCTATCCTGTTTGCCCTTTTGAATGAGGATTAAACCTCTTCCCTAGGGTCCTCCTGCTTGTTAGCTTCTTTAGAGCTATAGATTTTAGTATGTTTGTCCTATATTATATGGCTAATATTGACACAAAAGTGAGTATATATCTTCTGTGTCTCTCTGCTTCTGGGTTACCTCACTCAAGATGATCTTTTCTAGTTCCCACCATTTGCCTGGAATTTTCATGATTTTCTTCTTTTTAATTGCTGTGTGGTATTCCATTGTGTAAATGTACCACACTCAATTGTATCCAATTCTCAATTTCATGTGGAAAAACAAAAACCCAGAATAGCTAAAACAATCCTGTACAATAAAAGATCTTCTGGAGGTATCTCCATCCCAGATCTCAAGCTGTACTATAGAGCAACAGTAATAAAAACAGCATGGTATTGGCATAGAAACAGATTGGTGAACCAATAAAATCAAATCAAAGACCCAGAAATAGACTTTGCAGCCAGCCCTGAGGAGACAGGATAAGCTGGGGTTGGATGGAAGGGAAGGAGTTCCTCCCCTGTTGGTGGACTTGGAGGGGGCGGGGAAGAAGGAGATGAGGGAGGGAGTGGGAGGGTAGGAGGGAATGGGGGAGGGGGCTACGCCTGGGATTCAAAGTACCTAACCTGTGATTGAGATAAAAATAAATAAAATTTAAAAAAAAAGACCCAGAAATAAACCCACACACCTATGGAAACTTAATTTTTGACAAAGAAGCCAAAACCATACAATGGAAAAAAGTTAGCATCTTCAACAAATGGTGCTTATCTAACTGGTTGTCTACATGTAGAAAAACGAAAATAGATCCATATTTATCACCCTGTACAAAATTAAAGTCCAAGTGGATCAAAGACCTCAACATAAAACCAGACACACTAAATCTATTAGAAGAAAAAGTGGGGAAGAGCCTGGAACTCATTGGCACAGGAGACAACATCCTTAACAGAACACCAACAGCACAGGCTCTAAGATCAACAATCAATAAATGGGACCTCAAGAAACTGAAAAGCTTCTGTAAAGCAAAGGACAGTGTCGTCAGAACAAAATGACAGCCTACAAACTGGGAAAAGATCTTCACCAACCCTATATCTGACATAGGGCTAATATCTAGAATATATAAAGAACTCAAGAAGTTAAACACCAACAAACCAAGTAATCTAATTTAAAAATGGGGTACAGAGCTAAACAGAGAATTCTTAGCAGAGGAATATTGAATGGCAGAGAAAAGAAATGTTCAACTTCCTTAATCATTAGGGAAATGCAAATCAAAACAACTCTGAGCTTTCACCCTATACCCATCAAAATGGCTAAGATCGAAAACTCAAATGACAATATATGCTGGAGAGGATGTGGAGAAAGCGGAACATTCCTCCACTGCTGGTGGGAATGTAAACTTGTACAACCACTCTGGAAATCAATTTGACACTTCCTCAGAAAATTAGGAATAGTGCTTCCTCAAGATCCAGCTATACCGCTCATAGGCATATACCCAAAAGATTCCCAACCATTCAATAAGGACATTTGCTCAACCATGTTCATAGCAGCTCTATTCGTAATAGCCAGAATTTGGAAACACCCTAAATGCTCTGTACATTTGATGTTCTTATTTTCTTTTGGCCCAATCTATTTGGTGTTCTGTAGGCTTCTTGAGCATTTATAGGCATCCTTTTCTTTAGGTTAGGGAAGTTTTCTTCTTTGATTTTGTTGGATATTTTCTGGGTCTTGGAACTGGGAATCTTCTCCTTATTCTATTTCTGTTATTCTTAGGTTTGGTCTTTTTTATAGTGTCCCAAATTTCCTGCGTGTTTTGTGTTAGAAACTATTTAGAGTTAGCATTTTCTTTAACCAATGTATCAGTTTCTTCTATTGTATCTTCTATGCCTGAGATTCTTTCTTTCATGTCTGTTGGTGATGCTTGCATCTATAGTGCCTGTTCTCTTCCATAGGTTTTCTATTTCCAAGTCTGCCTCTTACTGTGTTTTCCTTATTTCTTCTGTTTCTCTTTTCAGCTCTTGAACAGTTTTATTCATTTTCTTCTCCTGTTTGCTTGTATTTTCCTGCTTTTCTTTGAGACATTTATTAATTTACTTCACCTGTTTTATTGTATTTTCTCTGTTTCTTTGAGGGATTTATTCATTTCCTGTTTAAAGGTCTCTAGAGTCTTCATAAGATTAGATTTAAGGTTGTTTTCCTGCACTTCAAATGTGTGAGGCTCTCCGGTGTTTTTGTAGCAGGATGTAGGATTCTGCACTGTGCTGCCCTGGGTTTGGCTGAGTTTTTTCTTACTCTGTCCTCTAACCATCTAGTTGTCTTTAGTGTTGAAAAGCCTGAAGGTCCCTGGTGGTCCCTGGTGGCTGTTGCCTTTGGTAGAGAGTGCAGGTAGAGCTGGAACCCAGGAACTGGCGTGTGGAGGTCACAGAACAGGCCTTGCCACTGCTGGTAGTTGCGTGATAGCTGCCACCTCTGAGATTTCAGGCAGGGCTGCATCCCAGGGCAGACCTCGCCTCTGCAGGTAGTCTCCAATGGCCTCTGTCTTAGGCATTGCAGGCAAAGCTGGCACCAGGGATCTGGTGCACAGAGAGCTCAGGGCAGACCTCACCTCTGCTGGTAGGCTCCAAAGGCTGTTGTCTCTGGGAATTCAAGCAGAGTTGGCAGCAAATATTATTCTTATTGGTGAAACATTGATGTCCTTTTCAATTTGGACAAAATAAGAATGCTATCAACCACCCCTTTTATTCAATACTATTATATTTTGTAGCTGATCAAATAATTGTAAGTCTAAAAAAATGTATGAAAGTCATAAAACCTAGTAAAGTCACTCTTGAATTGTAGAATGACAAACTAAGTTCATGAATAAAAGGATGAAATTATTACTAAAATGTCAGGTTAATCTATTAATTCAATGCAATTACAATCAATGAAAGTTCCAGTAGAATTTTACAGTAAAACCAGATATATGCCTAAAGCTGATGTGGAAAAACATAAGGCTAAGAATAGACAAGATGAAGAAGAGAAGAAAGAGGAGAATAGTGAGGAAGAAAATGGAGATAAAGAAATAAAACTAAAGGAACAGAACAGGTAAGCAACAAAAGCAAAGCAACATGAGAAGGCTTCAGAGAATTTTTTTAAAAAAGAGAGAATATCAAGGGGTTGGAGAGATGGCTCAGTGGTTAAGAGCATATAAGCTCTTGCAGAGAAACTGAGTTTAGTTCGCAGCACCCATATGGTGGCTCGCAGCCATCCGTAACTCCAGTTCCAGGGGATTTGATACCACCTTATGATCTCCATAAGTCCCTGAACACATATAATATACATATATACATTCAAACACATACATAGACACATACAATAATAAAAATTTTAAATCAAAAAAATAGAATAAGGAGCATTAAGACAGACCTCACAAAAGGAAACATAAAATAAGTGTGGCTGCAATAAAAATGAAAGATAGTATGGTAGCATTCAATCAACGCTGTGTGCTACTAGTGTGAGGGAAAGTGGACATCCACCCTGCATCCTGAGTACAAATAGAGTCTTATATATTTAAATAGGATCTTAAATATGTATGAGCCTTTTATAATTAGAGGAAGGAAATGTCTCTATGGTCCTGACATCAGATGTTTTTCTAAACAAAGCAGTAATACTCGATATTCATAAAGAGTAGCTGTAAATGAGTTTAAAAGATGAATCTCTCAATAGGAAAAAGGCATCAAGGCTATGAACAGACAATTAACAGAAAAGAAACCCTGAACGAATTAAACATGAAAATACAGCCTTGCTCATAACACTGAAAACATAAAAGGAAGCACAAAGATACCATTTCATACTAATGAGATGGGAATGATGGTAAAGTGTGATATTAAGTGTTGATAGGATATTGAGTACCAAAAACATTCCCACCATGCAGAAGACACTCCTAATGAGTATCCCACGAAAACTCTCCCGCCTGGGCATAAGAAAGCAATATACAATAATTTTTCTTTTCAAATTATATGTCATATTCGAGAAAATCATTAATAAAATGCCTACCACGGGTAACTAATTTACAGTAGAAGTGGACTACTTCTCGACACCAAAAGCAGTCAAATCATAAATCTCCAAGTAGGCAAAGAAGTAATGATGTTGAAGAGGCTTTCATCTGAAGTCTGGAAAGTATTTAGCTTTGTTAGGCTCACCTGGTGGCCAGGTGAGAGACATTGTATTATTCATCAAAACTGTTGTGATGCTTAAAATATTTCATAAATTAAAATACTCCCATGTCCTGTGGCCCAGACAAGGCAGCAAATAAAAGTCAGCAACTCGCTTTCTTCTGCACAGTTCTGATGGTTGAGAATAGAGAACAGTGAGAGCAAGAATAAAGTGAGAAGTTTGGAAGCAGCAACTTGAATTGAATTTTGGTTGTGGCTCTTAACTGAGAAGCGACTCAATGGTTCTATGCCTTCTCTACCTAAAATGGAGAGAATAATAGACCTTTTGGGGGCTAAATATAACTTATACAGTGGTTTTAGCATAGTCCCAAGATCATAGTCTACACCAAAGACGTCCAGCCTACTATATGTTATAGGTGTTGTATGATATAGGTGTGTGTTATATAATATATATTATATGTGCCTTCAGTATAACTTATTTAGATGCTTTGAAGCTGTGTGTGATGATTGAGATCTGTAATCCCTGAGTTTTGAAGGCTTAGACAGGAGGATTAGCATGAATTAAGGCCAGTCTGAACTACAGGGTGAGTTCCAGACCACCCTGGGCTTAGCTCTCTTCCTTACCCTTTCCCCCCTAAAAAAAAAAAAAGAAGAAGAAGTAAGATAAAATAGGGAGGAGAATGAGGATAGGAGGAAGAAGAAAATGGGGAGAAGGAATAAGACAAGGGAAGGAAAATGCAAAAGAAACGCATGCTTTGGGCTGGAACGATGAGCGAGATGGCAAAAGCAGTCTCAGGCAAAAGCCAGCAAAGCGGAAAGGAAGACAGAGTGTGCCTGACCTGACTCCCAGAAGGCCCTGAGGTGGGGAGCAGAGTCTCCTGTCACTTGGACACCACAGGAGCTGCTGCAGGCTGTTTCAGGAAGCCCCACTTTACAGGTACTGGCTGTCACCTCAGGTCTCCGTGGTGAGTCCTGAATTGTCCCTGTAGCCTGTCTTGTGTGCTTTTTTCAGCTACGCATTACCATGGCAATGCCACATAACAAGTCACCTGTAATTCAGCAGCTTAAAGTAACAAGCATCATTGCTCTACTCAAGGCATGCACTTGTTATTAGCTGGATGTACTCACTCGTTCGATAATATATACAGACTTGGAAATACCACATTGTATACAGTGAATACATGCAACTCTGTCATTTAAAACTGGTTCATTAACTTACTTAAGAAATGTGAAAGTACATCTAAAATTACCTCACTAGTAATAAGGAAAGTGAAAATTAAACAATGAGATCATACCCACATTAATGAGTTTTACAATAAAGCCCAAGTTGTGTCATAGTTTCTTTCTTGTTTCCTTGATAAAACACCCTGACAAAAGCAACGTAAGAAAGCAAGTGCTTCTTGCTCACAGTTCCAGAAGGTTGTAGTCCATCATGGCAGCCGATAGGCAGGGCAGGGTGGCAAGGACAGGAAGCTGACTGGTCATGCTGCACCTTTACTAATAAAGCAGAGAGTGAACAGTCTGCTACACTGCACCAAGGCCTGCTCCCAGTGACCCACTACCTGCAGAGAGGCTCTGCCTCCTAACAGTTCCACAACCTTCCCAGACAGCGCCACCAGCTGGAGGCCAACTGTTTAATCCATGTGCGTGTGGGGTACTCAAACACAGCATTCTACCCTAGTCCCCATATACGTCTACCACTTTATTTTTATCAAAGCAAGTCACAAGAGCAACCCAGAGTCAGAAAAAGAGAAAATACAGTTCACTTCTTCATGGAAGGAACAAGAGCATCATATTACCACGGTCATAGACAAGAATGTGGCAGATTTGACAAAGCAGCAGACTCATGATCCTGGCTACTTGCCCCCATTGCTCTTTATTAGGAAGCGAGCCAAGCAGCAGGTATCCCCCGTGCCTTCTGAAATCCCTGAGACACTAAAGTGGCCAATTGAAAATAGACTTGGAAAGATTTTTCTGAAGTGCAGAGAGAGAATATCTGTGTCATGAGCACACTCTGTCAGAAAAATAGACAAGTTTGTGGTTTTCCACAGTGTCAGAATTTACTGAATCACAAATTCACAAATTGCGTCACTCTCTTCGGCAGCAGTTTGCCAAGTCTTCCTGATTTCCCTTGGTAACTGGGTATTTGCAGACATAGATTCTCTGATTCCACTCTTCATTACTACTAATAATTCTCAGATACTTCAAATGTACATATTTCAATGTAGGTATATCTATATATGCATAGTATTTATTTTTTAGATTTATTTATTTTATTTTATGTGTATGAGGGTTTTGCCTGCAGGTGTGATAGATAGAAAGATATAGATAGATAGATAGATAGATAGATAGATAGATAGATAGATAGATAGATAGATAGATAGACAGACAGACAGATAGCAGTGTTGGCTCTTCTCCTCTTGATGGCGTTCAGGGAGGGCGTTGTGTCTACTCAGTCCAATATGTTCAAGAACTCTGTGGGCAGGAGTTTTTTGACAATAATAACTTACCCACGGGCTCCCGTGGTACCAATCTACTTTGGTAAATTTATAGAGCAGCCACCAAGGGATCAGTTATTTATCAGTTTGTGCCTCATGAGTGGTGTCAGACAGAGGTGTCGTTATATGTCCACCAAAGTGCCAATCAACCTGCACTCAAAATGGAGTCAGAAGTGCTATGTAATATAGGGCCAAAGCAGGGTCCTAACACTGTTTGCCCAACATCACATCACTTAGAGAATGCAGCCTGATCTCAAATTTTTGCCTCAGTTAAGTGTTATGGGAACCTCCGTTTGTTGTTTCTCATTGTCAGCAAAGCCTAACTTGGCAACACAAAATGCCTTCTCATGTGGCCCTCAGCAGAGCCCATGGCTACACTCTCACTCAAAGAAATCAAGGGACCGAAACATCTGTGAAAACCAGTTCACAAGCATATCTCCCGTACTCTTTAACGAGCCCTGTGAGGCAGGAATGGGCTTTTCCCTTAAGGAAGAATCATGTCATTGTTCTCACACTTAGCCTGACCACTTTTTCATGCATGGTGCACTTTGGGCAAGAATTTCCACTCCCTCCAGGACACAGCTTTGGTACCTATGGACCAATCAAACTTAATCAGAGTCCAGTAAAGTTCCGTGTGTGTGTGTGTGTGTGTGTGTGTGTGTTGTAGAAACTGAGAAGGCTGAAGCTGAAATCACAGAAATAAGAAGTAGAATGTTAGTCACTGGAAGCTGGGGAGGGTGGGGGAGGGGCACAGAAGACTGGATGACTAGTGCTAAATAAACTTCATAAGCTCCGGTGTTCTGAGCACAGAAGGGTAACCACAATAATTTGCATGTATTCTGAAAAGAACTCGAAGACAAGACTGCAAGTTCACCAACACCAAGAAATGATGTGTTCAAGGAGGAGACCCATGCTCTGACTTGATTATTACACATTGTGCACCATCACACTCTTATGTCAAATCACCACACCACAGTCCATAAATATGCATGATGTATTAATTTAAATGATTATGTAAAATATTAGACATAATTTGTATACATGTATATGAGTGCTGTATGCTATGCATCTGATACAAGTATATGCTTAAGTATATAATACTTATGAACGTATATAGTTGTATACTACATGTTATGTCATAAGTATGGGGTGGAGAGATGGCTCAGAAAAGCACTAGCTGCTCCTCCGAAGGACCTCGGTTCAGTTCTCAGGACCCACATGGCAGCTTATCACCATCTGTAATCTAGTTCCAGGAAATCCAATGCCCTCTTCTGGCCTCTGTGCTCACCAAGAATGTACATGGTACACAGACACACATCCAGGCAAAACCCTCGTACACATAAAATAAATAAATCTAAAAAATAAATACTAAGCATATATAACTATACCTATATTGAAATATGCACATCTGAAGTATATATCAATCAATGCACATATGCTTTAATATGCAGCACATACATGCATGAGCTTCCATGCTTTTCTTGGTATTTTATTTGACATTTTCTTGAGACTAGATGGTAGCTGTGAAAGCAACATCCATAATAAACTTCCCTAAGTTAAACCATAACTAGGTACTATCCAATATGTCTCAAATGTGCTTTACAAAAACCTGAGGTGTGTAGATAAAACCTTTGCTCTGCACTTGAAGTTTTCACAAGTCTCCATCTTCTACCAAGAGGATCGCCTCCACGTGACTGCAGGCCTCAGGGGTGCACAATTCACAGGCTTCATTCTGGCTCCAAAGGGAATTTTAAGCACACAAAGAGACTAGCCTTTGTAAGAGTAGGATTTACTTTTACTCACTTAGAGAAAGAAAATATGTGTGTATATAATTATATATAAAATGTGTAATGAATGTATAGATCTATGTAAATATACTGACAAATACTATATATACATAATAATAATATAAATATTTTACAGTTTACATAATAAGTGAAAATTTTTTACAAATACATTATATACAGTTTCAAAAATCTAAAAGTGTAAGTTTAGAGGCTCTCTCTTTGTGTATATTTTGATTGGGACTTTTGACAGTTCCACACAGGTATATGATGCATTCTGCTTACTCTCTCCCCATACCTTCTCTTCTCTTCCTCTGATCTGTATCAACTCTACCATTTCCTGGCAAGTTCATGGCTTTTGACTTTGCTTTGCCACCCTGGTTGAACTGGGCCATCTGTCTGACCATTGGATTGGAACTACCCATTGGCCCTTAGTGGAGCAGCAGTGAGTGCACACGTAAAGGCAGCGATGCCTCCTCTTCCTGAGTCTATCCGTGGCAAGCAGTCAAGCAGAGAGGCAGAGAGCCCTCTTCAGCCTGAGTCTAACCACTGGCCAGCCCGGTGCAGGCCTCCCCGGGTGCTACGTGTTCATGATCTCAAGGGCTGTATCTTGTCCTCAAGATGACATTGTATAGTTCTTCTCCCAATCTCTGAGCTCTTCCCTTATTTCCACCCTTCTGCCATCTTCCCTGAGCTTCAGAGGGGATGGTATAAATGTCTGTTTGGGGGCTGAGCATTCATCCTCATTTACTCCAATCACCTTGCATAATCGTTAGTCTCCTCATTAAACACCACTCACTAAAAAGAAGTTCCTCTGATTAAGGATGAGAGTAGAATGTGTCTATGACTAGAAGCAAATATCTAGAAGGCAGCTTGATAAGATGTAAGTCTAGCTAAACAACAGTATTCTCTTCCCCATTCCTTTCCTCGGGGCCTGTAGTCTCCTCCAGCATAGTTTCTTGACCAGGTGTCTAGTATCCAGCATAATTTCTTCCTATGAAGAGGGTCTCAAATTAGTGAGCAATTGGTTACACTCATGACAGTAATGCCAATATTGCACACGTGAGCATATCGTGTATGGTGGGTTTGTCTCATAGATAACAAGATTCACAGGTAGGTAAGACCATTGATGCTTTTTCTCCTCCAGTATCCTGCATAGTACCTTTCAGGACTGTGAACACCAGTGTGGAAATTGCTTCTAGCTCAGTTCCAGCTTGAGTTCTTCATATCAAGTAGCTACGGTGTGTGTTATCTTCAGCAATAGGGCCTTATCATCTGATTCTGGGCAACTAAAAGGAATATTAAGAGCCTATTCTGTTGGGGGCATGGCCTTCGGACTCTCCATGGCCATCAGCTCCTAACAAGCTCTCTGACCCCTGTCACAGGAGTTTTGGTTTAATAGCCTATGGCTTCTAGGAACAGTTTTTCCAGCTATGTAAGGTGTCTGTCTTTAAACTCTTTTTTAATATAAACTACATTTTTAATATAGTTACAAGATAGTAGATGCCCATGTATGTTTCATATCCCTTCATTTTAGCTAACCTCCGTCCTTTTCTCTCCTCTATTCTCCACCTCTTTAACCTTCCTACCTCAAGCATTCCCCCTCTCTACTTTTATATTACCTATTTTCAACTAACCCCTCTCTTCAGGCAGTCCCTCTCAGTAGCTTCCTTATAATGTTCTGATCTAAAGGTACTTCAAGTTAAACACACAAAATTAAAAGCTAGGGTTCACATATTAAGGAGAACATACAGTGTTTGTTTTTCTGTGCCTGAGTTAACTCACTCAATATAATTGTTTCCAATTCCATCCATTTACCTGGAATTTTCGTAATACTATTTTCTTCACAGCTTAATAGAATCCTATAGTATATATATATACCACATTTTCATTCTCCATCTATCAGTTGATGAACATATAGGCTGATTTCATTTCTTGGCCATTATGAATTAGGCAGCAGCAAACATAAACTAGTGTCTCTGTATGAATATATACAGTCTTTTAGGTATATGCCCAGGAGCTGACTTGCTCAGTCATATCTTAGTCTACTAACATCTTTTTGAGGACTCTCCACATTGTTTTTCCATAGTGGCCATACCAGTTTGTACTAGCACTCGCAGTCAATAAGGATTATCCTTTCCCAACAGACTCAACAGCATTTGTTATTATTTGATGTCCTTATTATTGCCATTATGACAGGGATGAAATGGAATCTCGAAGTTGTTTTAAACTACATTTCCCTGATTGCTAATGATATTAAATACTTTTTTATTATTTGATAATCTTGTACATGAATACAATATACAAAACCCCTCCACTCCAATTGCTCCCTGCCTCCCCTGTCACGACTCAACACACTGAGCCAACCAGCATTGCCAGTATGTGCATGGATGTAGAGCCATTTCCTAGAGCATGAGTAGCCTTTCAGTGACTGCTTTCTTGAAGAAAATGAACCTTCTTTCTCCCATCAGTCATCAATTGCCAAGGGCTCCTCAACTAAGGATAGAACTTCATGGCCCCCCCGTCCCATCCACCCCATGCTGATACTGTTCTCTTCCTTTAGCTAGCTGTCACAGTCACTGTGAGTTCATACATGTATCTCTCTCCTGTCATGTCTATGAAACCCTGCTTCCTTAAAGTCATCCATCTTATCTGGCTCTTACTGTCTTTCCACATGGGTCACTGAGGGGAGAGGTAGGACATATACATCTCATTTAAGGATAATCACTTCTGCACATTATCCAGTTGTGGATCCAGGGAAAATTGCCACCTACAGCTTCTCTGATGAGAGTTGAGTGATGCACTGATCTATGAGTATAGCAACAGGTCATTAGGAATTATTTTATTACTATGTCCATTTATCAGAATAATAGTGTCTTAGTGACTTTTCCATTATTGTGAAGAGACCAAGACAACACATAGAAGAGTTTATTAGGGGCTTACAGTTCAGAGGGTGATTCCATGACCATCATGGTGGGGGCTCATGGCAGCAAGCAGGCAGGCATGGTGCTGGAGCATTAATTAAGAGCCTATGTCTAATCTACAAGCAATAGGTAAATAGAGGCAGGAAAACAGAGACACAGACAGACAGGGTGGGCACTAATTGGGAATGATTGGGCCCAGCCCTGGTGACACACCTACTCCAACAACTCCAAAGCTCTAGTCCTTCCCAAACGGCCCATCAGCATGACCCTACAGGAGCCATTCTCATCGAAAACACCACAAACAGTAAGTTTTTCCCCTACTACTGTTTCCCCACGACCTATTTAACCACAGGTTTTCAGCTTCAGTGATAGTGTCAAATATGGGTTTCCTCTCACAGAGCAGGACTTAAATCCAGGCAAAAAACTGGTTGGTCACACCCATAATATCCATGCCACTATTGCAACACTGGGCATATCTTGCCAGGCAAGTCATCACTACAGTTCTCAAGGTTCACAGCTGGGTGAGTCTGACTGTTTCTTTTCTCCTCTGGTGGCAAGTGTGGCGCCTTCCAGTACTATGAAAACTAGCCAGTATAGAGAAAGCTTTCATTTGAGTACTACCGAGATTTCTCCATGTTCATGACTCAAGTATCTAGACAATAGCATTTAAAAGGGATGAAAGTGGAAAATGGAACAGGAGTGATTGAAAAGGATGGAGAAGGTGAAGGCAGAGTAGGGATTATAGAGAGGAATAGCTATCACTAAAAGCCTTTTGGAAAACTCACATGGGAACATACTACTTTATGCTGTTCTTCACCCAGTGGCAGTCTGGGGCACAGCTGTCAGCATCTGTATAAAGAACAGAGGGACCCCAAGATCTGAGGCTCCGTTTCTTTCAGGAACAGCTGGAGTACTTTCAGGGTGAGACCCAAGTGCTAGGGAAGGCTCCTGGTCTCACTGGGGAAGGTGGAAATGAGTTTTCTACCTGGTGTTACAGGCAGCTCTTCTAAATGAGATTGCTGGTATCAGAGACATCAGAAATTGGGGAGTCACCTTCAGCAAAGTGGCTGGATACAAAATCAACTCAAAAAAATCATCTCCTGTACATTAAAGATGAAAGAGCCGAGAAAGAAATTAGGTAAACAACACCTTTCACAATAGCCACTAATAACATAAAGTACCTTGGGGTGACTCTAACCAAGCAAGTGAAAGATTTGTTTGAGAAAAATGTCAAGTCTCTGAAAAAGAAATTGAAGAAAGATATCAGAAGATGGAAAGGTCTCCCGTGCTCAAGGACAGGTAGGATTAACATAGTGAAAATGGCTATTCTGCCAAAAGCAATCTAGAGTTTCAATGCAATTTCTATCAAATTACCAACACAATTCTTTACAGACCTTGAAAGAAAAATTCTTAACTTCATATGGAGAAACAAAAAACCCAGAATCTCCAAAACAATCCTCTACAACAACAGATCATCTGGAGGTAACTCCATCCCTGATCTCAAGCTGTACTAAAGAGCAATAGTTATAAAAACTGCATGGTATTCACATGGAAATAGAATAACGGATCAATGGAACTGAATATAAGACCCAGAAATGAACCCACACACCTATGGAAACTTGATTCTTGTTCTAAAAGAAGCAAAATCCATCCAATGGAAAAAAAGACAGCATCTTCAACAAATGGTTTTAGACAAACTGGATGTCTATACACAGAAAAATGAAAATAGATCCATATTTATCACCCTGCACAAAACTAAAGTCCAAGTGGATCAAAGACCTCAACATAAAACCAGACACACTAAACCGGTTAGAAGAAAAAGTGGGGAAGACCCTAGAACTCATTGGCACAGGAAATCACTTCCTTAACAGAACACCAACAGCACAGGCTCTAAGGTCAACAATCACTAAATGGGACCTCATGAAACTGAAAAGCTTCTGTAAAGCAAAAGACACTGTCATCAAAACAAAACGACAGCCTACAGACTGGGAAAGGATCTTCACCAACCCTATATCTGACAGAGGGCTAATATCCAGTATATATAAAGAACTCAAGAAATTAAAAAGCAACAAATCAAGTAATCCAATTTAAAAAATGGGGTATGCATGTTCGTGGCTGCTTTATTTGTAATAGC
>CM053766.1:147356063-147407998 GCA_028658305.1 Pachyuromys duprasi | reverse complement strand
TGGGCAGTTAAATCCTTCTTAATTTCCTTAAGGGCCTTGCTCATTTCCTCTTTTTTTGCCTCCTTTTGTTCCTCTAATATCTGCATAATTATAGCTTTAATATAATTTTCCTGTGTCTCCGCTGCATTAAAATCTCTATTGCTTTTGGGTGTTTCTGGTGGGGCCATGGTGTCCTGATTTTTGTTGGGTGAGTTCTTACGCCGATTTCTGGACATTTGTTTATATATAATCAAGGAGTTGTTTGTGCTTCAAGGCTGAACTTCAGACTGGAACTGCCCAGTGCAGCCCGCAGTATCTGGGTGAAACTCAGAACTTCCGGGGTACCGTGTGCCCCAGCCCAAAGTGGCGGCCGCTGGCACAGAGGGTTGTGCGCCCTCGCAGTGCAGCCCACGGTATCTGGGTGAAACTCAGTCCATCCAGGGTACTGTGTGCCCTAGCCCAAAGTGGCGGCCGCTGGCACAGAGGGTTGTGCGCCTGTGCAGTGCAGCCCGAGGTATCTGGGTGAAACTCAGTCCGTCCGGAGTATGGTGTGCCCCTGACCAAAATGGCGGCTTAGGCGCCCAGCCCGGCTGTGGGCAGCCTATCACCCTCCGGAGTTTTTCCTGGGAATAGCTGGGTGTCCCTTGGACTTTTCCACTTGATTTCCCCACCGTAGGAATTCCGCTCACCTGGCAGTCGCAAACGCTGGTGTTTTAGGTCCGAGATCTCAATCTCCCGGTCGCTGTGCCTACACTACTGTCCTGCTCCTCAGACACAGTGTCCTCCTGGGGCAGCCATCTTGGATCCCGAACTCTGGTTGAATCTTTAAGGTCTTTTATGTCTTGAGTGATATCACCTGAAAATGGGGATCTTTTAACTTCTTCTTTTCCAAAATACTGTCAGAATGTGCTTTCTTATTTCTGTGTCAAAGTGGAAACCTAGTTCAATAAAGGTGAGTGACCGTCACTCCATCATTGGTAGGCAACATCTCAGCCTGGTACACCGAGACACTTGAAAATGACTACCCACCCAGAGATCCTAACGGAGCTGACCAGCTGCCAGTCAGCCCATTTTATAGTACATTCCATTTTTAAAGGAAACCTGATGATACTTTAAATTTTAAAATAAAAACCAAAAAAAAAAAAGATGTTACAGTTAAAAATGTTCTCAGAAAACTATAATAGGAACAACCTGAGGTCAGGAAGGCCACTAAAGAAAGGGGGAGGAAAGAAGAGAATTTGTGAGTTGATAGACAGAAAATTGGTTGGGCCATTAGGGGCTCAACCAGAGCTGAACCATTAAAGACTAAGTTGCTCCCAGCGGACAAAATTGAAAAAATTCCCTTCAAATGCTTTTGACCATGTGACCATGTGTCTGACTTGTCTCTATTTTCCCCACAGCCATGGAACTAGATGTGCAGGAGAAGTTTCTGCTGCAGCTAGCAACAATATCTGTGGAGTCGGCGTAGCATACAACTCCAAGGTGGCAGGTGAGCCAACCCTGCCAGAGAGAGGCACCATGCCAGGCAGCTGAGAAATAACAGAGCCGAGAGTTGAATGCATATCAGGGCTCTCCTTCGCCTTCTTTCCTCTTTCTCTCTTTCCCCTAGATGTTTCCTCTAAAAACGACTCAGTTCCCTTCATACATGCACGCACACACACACACACACACAGCCCCTGTGTTCCCTAAAAGCCAAAACAGAAGCAAAGAAGTGGATACAGGCTGTTTGTTTAGGAGGTGGAACCAGCATGCAAAGGATGATGAGCTGGACCAGTCTCTGGACAAGACTTCCGTCCTATCTGCTGCCTTGTGTAGCAAGCATTCGTGAGTGTCCTGAGACTTCTGTCACCTCCCTGGACAGTAAGCAGCACGCTGGATGTGCCTGTTAGTCCAATCCTACCCTGTAGCCATTAGAGTATCTTTCTCCACCTCCCAGAAGACAAGGGGCTTCTACCTGAGGAAATATCAGAGTTGGTCAAGAATTGCAAACAAAACCAGTTTTGGCATCTGCAACCATACAAATGTGAGATTCACACAGTGTCATTCACACTGACAATCCTGAAAGCTGCTGCTGCATGTGGTGCGCGTGTCTATCTGTCTGTCTGTCTGTCTGTTTCTGTGTGTGTGTGTGTGTATATCTATGCCTGTTTCTCTCCCTCTCTCTCTCCCTCCCCCTCCCTCTTCCCCTTCCTCTCCCCCTCTTTTTCCTGCTCCCTCTCTCCCTCCCTCTCTCTTTCTCTGTGTTTCACTAAAAATGAAGCAAACTCTTCCAAAGATTTTTTTTTCCTTAAGCCACGTTGCATGCTGTGGAGTGCTGAAGCGCCCTCTGGCGATCAGCTGAGATAATTGCTGGTCTGTTGCAGCCTGGAGGTCTTTGCCGACAGGTTGGGGTGCTGGTAGGAACATTTGGTGCTTGGCCTTTGGCTCAAGCTGTCTTGAAGAAAGAAAGGGCTTTTCATGTTTCAGTGGCACAGACCTATAATCCCAGAACACAGGCGGCTGAATCAGAAGCATCTTGACTGAAAAACCAGCTTGTGCTATTTGTGAAAATGTGAACTAGAAAATGAATTCTCTAGAGGCAAAAAGAGAGAAACCGTTAAGCACCTCTTCACGTGCTTTCTGCCTGTCCAGCTCTTCAGTTCATAGACTTTGTTCATGTTTCCTGTTGGTGTTCAGGCACTCTTGGTATGTCAGAGTTTGTTGCAGTCAGTATAAACTTTGACACAAGGCCACCAGCCCCTCTAGAACCTACTTTTGTAGATGCTAAGTTGATTAGCAGTTCTGTTTTTCTCCAAGTAGTAAGCCAGTGTTCCCAACACCATCTATGCAATAACCCCTACTGACAGTCATGTGCTGTATATTGTTCCCATATACACACAAGTCAGTCTCTGGGTAAATGTAGTTTAGGTAAAACCTTCTAAAATATGAATTAGAAAATGCAGCTGGAAGTGGCTGCTATCACTGAGGACATGTCTTCCCCATATATGCCACATGGGCTCAATCAGTCTCTCCTGGAAACACCCTCACAGACACATCCAAAGTGATGTTTTGAAAGTTTCCTAGGTATTCCTTCATCTGCCAAGTTGACCCGTAAAGTCATCCATGCCATGCATGGCCATTTGATTGCTGTTTCTCCACAAAGACAGTGTCTGTGTACTTGATCAGCACCGCAGTGTCTAGGTCAAACTCTGGTGCACAGTCTACGTGCAAATCCTACTGCCAAGTAAGAGGGAGGAATGAAAAAGAAAGGGAGGAAGGAGGAGGGGTCAGTGGATAAACCCACAGGTATATTAACAACCCTGGACAAAAGAATGGGTGGATGGGTAGAGCTGAGAGATCGGAAACCTAAGGGCCTAAAGCCAGCAGAATGTTAACCCAGGTGGTAAAAGCGTCCTATCAGAACCGTAAACCTTTATTACTTTGCCCCTCACATCAGTTGCCAGCAATCAGGAGCCTTCTCCAGCCGCTCCAGGTTCCCCAAACAGACTGTGGACTGTCCAGGGACCAGACATCAGTAGGGGCTACCCAGAGTGCAGCAGAGACGCCAGCCTAGGGAACCCTTTGTGCGGTGCCTGAGACCCTCCAGACAGACCCATCCGCCAACCTCCTCAGTCACTCAGTTGCTGAAATAGAGTATGTGACTTTTCCCAGGCTCTCATTTTCAAAATCTCTAAATACTGGGACCAAAAAGACTCTAAAATTCCAAATATCCACAGATACTTGCATAATGACAATCCTAAATCTCAATCAACGTATTGCCTCTTTGTCAGGCACAATGCAGGACTGCTCATTTAACGTTCTCTGTAAGTCTATCACACTATTGTATCTCTATATGACATGTGTTGTATGCCACGACTTTCTTTTGCATGCAGATTTTAATACAGGAACCTCACCTTAGGAAACTGTGAGATTATTTTGCACCTGGTGTTCCTGCTTGGGAAACGCCCACTCTGCTGATTAGCTGAATCAAAGTAGAATTGAGAGCTTCTATGACAGGAAACCAGCTTCTTCCTCTTCATTTGTTCCACTCAGGGGCATGTGTGACCTTTAGAAATTCATTTAAGGGGGATCTTAAAAGCTGCACACTCTCTGGTTTCTGGCATGTTTCTAAGGCCTCGGTTGTTACTGCCTCTTCTCCATGAGGAGAGAAGAATTCCAACTGTAACTGTCTAACATGGAGATTGGTGTCCCAGGCCTATGGACATAGTCTGAAAGTTTAATCATTTCAAAAAGGATCTGAAATTTTGATTATTCATAATCCTTTAAGCATTTCTCTAATTTTATGAATTTTGGAGAGAAAGACCAATTTTATTTATTTTGAAAAAGTCCTTTCTTGGGGATAATTATGTAAGAAGATCACTCAGTCCTTTTCTTTTTAAATTTTCACATTTAAGCCCTATTTCATCTTTTCAGCAAAAGGGTTGAGCTTGAGAGATGGTTCGTTCAGCAGATGAACATGCTGCCATGAGTTCAGTCTCCAGAGCCCAGAGAGGAAGGAGGGAACCAACTCCTGAAAGTTGTCCTCTGACCCCCACATGCATGCCATGACATGAGCATACACACATCCATGCACCATACATGCACACACACATACATACATAATACACACACATGCATACATCATACACACTCACACATGTACCAAAAAGGGGAGATTGAGAAAAAAATGAAATTTAAAATCTATAAGTCATGAGTAAGTACATGAACAAAAGTAACAAACCTTCCCAATAGCATTTCTTGCTGGTGTGTCAACCTAGTACTCAAGGCGGTGCTCGGCCTTTGGGGAGATGCTGCCTCCTGCCATCAGTCCATTCTGGAGTCCATGGCTGCTGTGCAGGAAGGGACCCACAGTGACCAGCAGGTGAGACACCACGCTCATACCAGCTCTAAGACAGGGGTGGAGGAGCAAGACAATGTGATGAAATGACTTCCACTCTAGGCAGAGTAAAGCAAGATGGCAGACAGAGAGTCAGTGACTCGTGCATATGCTCCACAGCTAGTCCCACGTCATCTTGGGCTTCCCAGAGTGACCCAAAGTATAGCGGGCCCAGGTGGATTTGGCCATAACTACTTTCCTCTTCAAACCCGAGCAGATGAATTTGCACAGTGGCTGCGATCACCATTAGCTGACGTTTTCACCATGAAAAGATAAATACTTGAGAAGCTGGACACACTTACCAAAACCTCTCATGGTAGTCATGACGGTGTTCAGTTTTGGCATTAATTAAAAACAAAAGGCAATTGTAAATCAAATTTTGCAAAGACTGTGAAAACCATGCTGTTGATCACGTAACACGGAACTTCTCCATCAGTGATTCTACATCAGATGAATCACTTTCATATGATCATCATTCTTATTGGCCAATAATTTATATAACACTTTAGTCAGTTTATATATTTTGTATCTGGGTCTTTTAAGCAAATCAGTTAAAAATCACCGTAAGCATCATAAATGATGACTACTCAGACCCTAAAACCTAAGTGAGCATGAACTTACTCCATACCCTCCAAAGCTAATACTCATGAGCACAGCAGGTGACAGTTATCGGTGCTGAGGTGGCCACGTGATATATTACAGTATGCAGGTGTCAGATGAAAGCACACTTCTGCTGACAGGAGGAGAGCAAAAAAGGGTTCTGTTGAAATCCACTGGGCCCTTGCAGCCCCAAGGCACAGGCCCTTCATGGTGCAAGCTAAGCAGGGAGACAGCCGTAGCCTCTAAATGTGTGGCAGGGGCAAAGACAGAGTACCTACCACCACTAATGAGATGTACAGACCTGGGGGGGGGGGGAGTGTGAGTTGGAGATGCCAGTCTGCAGCTGCCCCAGCCTATCAAGTCATGTCATGTAGAGCATCTCACACGTGTGAAAACACTGATTCCCAGCTTCGCTGCGCTTCTCCCTTCCCATCTCCCACCACCCTCCCATAGCCCACAGGGCATCTGGTAGCACAGGGGAGAGAGAGGCCCTCCCTAACAGCCTTCAGGTCATCCTGAGCCTGTGTCTTGGTCACTGATACTGTATCTCATTCAATTAACGCATGTCTCAGGCCTCCAGAGGTTAACCTGATTAAAGGAAATGCCAGGAGCCTGGCTCCAAGAATACGAATGAGTCCAGCTCCTGGTCTATGGCCGCCCCTCTCTCCCTCAGTGCTAAGCAGCAAGATAAATGCACATCAGCTCTTGTGTTCTGTTCCACACACAGGGAGCTCATGACAGGGTGAAGAAGAAAGTACACTAAGGAGCCAGACTTACAAAGAAGAAGAGGGCTCAAGGTGCAGCCGCCTACCTGACACAGACTTATAAACCCAGGGCTGCTGTCAGCCAGCTGGTGGGACAGTCAAGGCCTGCTTTGTCTGGTCTGGTTTCCCTCGCCTTCTTTTTGAGGCTGACTGCTCAAGCCTGCATAACTGTACCAGACCCAAAGAAAAAGCATATGAACTTTCTCCTTAAAACAAGGCAATATTGGCCTCTGTTTATTTACCACCCACAAAGAAGACACAATTTCACTTAAGATTTTTCTGTTCAGTTTATTCCATAACCCAATGGTCTCTATATTAAATTGTTGCAAGCTTGCTAGGGATTGAACCCAGGATCAGGTATATATGTGTGTGTGTGTTAATGTTTGTTTGGAACAAGATCTCAGTAAGTAGACCATTTCTGGTCTTGAACCTACAGACTCCCTACTTTAACCTCCTGAGGTGCTTCTCTTGGAGATGAACTGCTCAGACCTAAGTATCTAGAACTAAGAAAATTTGAAAGCATAATGAGCTTTCTTCTTGAAGCAAGAAAATTGAGGAGGCATGTGCCCTGCTACATTTCCTAAGTAAATAAGATAGATAAAGGCCCACAGCAAAACATAGTTTTAAGCTTTCTCAAAATGCAACTTCTAAAAAGTTCAGACCAGGTCTTAATCTAAATGAGCTTCATCCAAAAGAAAAAATATCAATTCATAATTGAATGTTAGTCAGCATAAATGGGTGACCTGACTTCAGGGTTGAGGCTGGGGGATTAATGGCTGTTTGTAGCCTCTATTATTGTTCTCCTAAATCTGTTATTTCTGTTGGAGAGGAAATCAACTAAAAGAAGTCATGCCATTAGACACAGACATTCATTCTTAAAATTTCATCAATCTGAAGGTAAATATCCGGTATCATGCTGAACCCGGGGACAGAATTAAACACAGTAACTGTATCCCAGGCACCCAGATGCCTCACTGTGTGATTACGTCTGATTTGACCTAAGGCACTGCTACCCCTGAATTTGGCTAACCGGGTTCTGGGAGAAACTTTGATCCCAGCAGGGGGAGTGGCCCTCACATCTCTGAGGAGGAAAGAGAGAACACCCAGCCTCTTGAAGTAAGAACGGGCCTTGAGAAAGACAGCAATATCTTATCAGCTCCTCATGCCCTAGAAGAACCTGACTGGCCTTTATTTAAATTAATTTGCATACTGTGTTAGAGAATGATGTTTGGGGAATAATGTTGTCCTTTGACACCACAAGGCTTCCCCCTATGATTTTTTATGGGGACTCAGAATGGAGTGGTGGGATCCAGACCCGGGGCTGGACATGGCCTAGGCGCTTCACGTTATAATCCTTGTCTTAGCTCAATTTCTGTTGCTACAGCAAAATACTTGAGGCTGAGTTATGTGTAAAGAGGCTTATTTGGCTCATAGCTTTCAAGAGAAACAGGTCAAGATAAGGGAAACCCATTGGTTCAGTCTCTAGTGAGGACATGGCAGAAATACAAGCAGGAGTGATTATCTGGTGATAGGAAGCCAGAGCACAGGGAATTTCAGTTTTGCTCCATCTTTAACAACCCACTTTCATGGGAAAGACATGGGTGAGGTCTGAGAAGGAGAGGGCAGGGCGGTCTGAGCAGCATTTCTGACCCTCAGACTCTGAGGGCACGGCAGGCCCCACCACTCCTGTGAGAACGCAGGCTTTCCTCTCCCCCACATCTCCTGAGAGCTGGGGTGCCAGCGCCTTGTTTCTCTGTTCGCACCTGTGCACAGGTATCCGCATGCTGGACCAGCCCTTCATGACAGACATCATCGAGGCCTCCTCCATCAGCCACATGCCTCAGCTCATTGACATCTACAGTGCAAGCTGGGGCCCCACAGACAACGGGAAGACGGTCGATGGGCCCCGAGAACTCACACTGCAGGCCATGGCGGACGGCGTGAACAAGGTAAAGACGTTCCCGTCACCGCAAGGCCCCAGTAAAGTGGTGGGGACAGCACAGTGGTTGAAGTGGCAGGGTAAGGAAGAAGTGGGCCCATGGCCCTCTATGTTAGTGTAGAGCCTGTGGAAGGTAAGCACAGAGTTGGGTTTAGTGGAGCAAGAGGCACATGGGAGAGAATTCCTGGAGGTTATATTACAGGACAGGAGTCACCGAGGCTCACAGATCAGAGCACTCCTAGGCCAAGACCCCATTCCAGTCCCAAGTATCCAAGAACCTATCAGCAAGTGATTTCACCCAGCCGAGCCTGCTTTGTTGTCTATAAAATAGTCATCTGTGGAATCTTCCTAGGGACTGGGAAAATTAGGATATGTAAATTTGGTAAAATATGGTCATGGTACTGGAAATACCCATAGTCCCCAGGAAATGCCCATAGTCCCACACACCACAGCCCAAAACTTCATGGCATGAACACAGCCTCCGTGGATGTGTGGATCCTGTGGATCAGGAACTCAAAGAGCGCACATTGGGGTGACCTGACTTTTCTCCAGCCTCTGTGGATGTGTGGATCCTGTGGATCAGGAACTCAAAGAGCGCACATTGGGGTGACCTGACTTTTCTCCAGACTCCCGAGCCTAAGGTGATTTGAGGAGCAGCTCCTAAACTGTCTTCTCAGGCTGTCTTGAACTGCTCAACTTAAAGCATGACCCCGGCAAGCCCTGAGGAGGGAGCTGGTGAGAGAGCCACAGCTCTGCCTGGCCTGCCTGCTGTAGCCGAGGCTTCCTTTTAACGAGATTCTATCAGGAGCTGGGGGGCACTGCTGTTGATGGCTCAGGGACCCGTGACTCGTAACCCTGAGATACTAAGATCCTGAAACAGCACTTTAAACACACACACACATCAAACAGAAAGGGCAGTGGTAACCGCTTACACTCTGGGAACAACAGGGTCAAATGGATGCTTGGTGACCACGCTGTATGTCCTGCTTATGTCTGTGCTGCAGAAGCAGATAGCTCAGCTGGAATAACGTCTTTGGGGGAGGCAGGGATGACTAGGGCAGTAGTATGATTCAGGAAGGGCCTGTCGGAGAGCGGGGCCTCCTGTATCCCAGATGGCTGTGAGATGTGTGGAGACACACGCGGGGCTCTGCAGTCCAAGTACCAGGCCACCCTTGTATCTGAATCAGATTGGAGGACGTTGACATTTGATGGCACAAAGCAATACCTACCAATAAGATGTGGTGGTAGGAGGTGGTGCCACTGCCCTGCTTCACACAGTCAAGGCTGGCGCTCTTGACACATCAGCAGCTTACTTTCTTAACACATGATTCACCCCACGGTTGACAAAAAGCATACATCCAACCCAGGGCCAGGAGCCTGAGGGAGCAGGCGTCCATTTCTCCAGCAGATGTGGTATGCTTTGGCACCTGAAGCTGGAAGCATCGGGCAAGTATGTGACAAAGTGTCTCTGTCCACATTTGCAATGCATATGCGCTTGAAACAGGGCACCCCCAGGTGGCTCCTGTCACCATTCTTCTGAATGTCACATGTCAGAGCTGGATCTTCCTCTCTGCCCCATTTATAACCTCCCTGACTCCAACTGAAAGGCCTTTCCAGGTGTGATGGTTCTGCAAAACATGCCAAGATTGATGGAAAGAAAGAAAAAAAATTTTCATGACTTACCTTCAGACAACAGCATGCAAATATTTTGAAGAGGAACGTGCACATTGTGCTGGGAAACATGTCTTCTCATTTGACTTCTTCCCAGGCTTTGCTCAAGATAACACTTTTTAGACATTTTGGAGAGTTTTGTAAGTGATGACATAGTATATAGACGAAAAGGGGTTCTTCCTCATTTGCTATCTGATAACTCTAAAGAAAAACCCAAGTAGGAAATACGGTGTCCATCCACACAGAACTCTGACTGTCACACATCACACAGAGGCAATTCTTACACCTGTCTTTGAATATTAACACCCTAGATATGTTTTGTTTGACCAATATAATAACAATAAAAATGAGAAAAATGAAGAGTAAGAGACCCTTAATAGAACCCACACTGTTTGTCACAGACTGTACCATTCCCGAGTTACTTGGCACCTGCTTCACAACAGCAACCTCAGTTTTTTGGATCTTTAGAAATATCTGTTTGCCTCTTCTACGTTTTTTTTCAGTAGGTGCTTGAAGAGGCATCTAAGAATAGGCGAGGTGGAAGGAAAAGGACTAACTGATGAGGTGTCTCAGTGATCAAGTGCTTTCCTGGCATGCACAAGGCTTGGGGTTTGATCCCCAGTATCAAAGGAAAAGAACAAATTGTTTCCCCTTGGCTTATTGTGGTCTTGCCTCTTGATTGTGTCTGTACTGGGTTATAGTTAAAGCATTTTTCACAGTGTTGCTGGGAAGTTGGTAACAGCTATCCTGAATGATGAGATGGCCGGTAACTAATCTCTACCTGTGCTGGCTAGTTTTGTGTTTCCTTGACATGAGCTAGAGACATCTGGGAAGAAGGAACCACAATCAAGAAACTGCCCCCACCATAGCGCCCTGTGGGCAGGCCTGTGGTCCATTTTCTTGATTAGTGACTAATAGGAGAGGGCCCAGCTCATTGTAGGTGCTATACAAAAGCAGGCTGAGCGAGCTGTGAGGAACAAGCCAGTAACCAGCACTCCTCTATGGCCTTCAGGTTCCTGCCTTGAGTTCCTGCCCTGACCTCTCTGGAAGATGGACTACAAACTGTAAACTGAAAAAAACTCTTTCTTCCATTGGTTGCTTTTGGTCACGGTGCTTTATCCCAGCAACAGAAACCTAATGGGGACGTAGCCTTAATTTGGGATCTTTCAAAACCAAACCCTAAGACAAGGCTTGATTTTAAGATCTGAGCTGAACACAAGGCAAAGGGAATATCAGGATTGACAAGAGTAGGGATGTTTGACAAGAACCACAAAGGGTCATTTGTGCCATGGACACAAGCTAGCCACCCTCATGAGCAATTAAAATCATAGGATACCAGAAATACATATAGAGCAAACAGTAGAGTTATCCTATCTGTGGCAAGGGGGCCAGGATAGAAACCACTGGATGAAATTTACCCCCAAGAGATGGCAGTGCCCTAACAGTCAAAGCCAGAGAGCAGGGGCCTGGAGGAGCCCTAAGACAAAAAGTTGCCCATGCTTGCATTTGAAAATTTCCGAGCACAAGAGTTCTGAGGTCCAAGGTCTCTGGGATGACATCATCTGCCATGCGTTCCAGTCACGGGAGCTCAGCTGAAGTGAAGTCTAAGCATCGTCACTCTTCAGACAGTCAATGCACTGGGGGCAGAGGGGCTTGTCCACTGCATGGAAGGAAGAATGTGGCCCCTGCAAGGGGAAGGATGAAGCCGCACACAAGCCAGCAGAGAGCACAGCATCTCATCTTCCAGCGTCGGTTTTTTCTGACAAGCAGAAGAATCCAGGCAAACTGACCGTGACAGAGGCTCCTTCCACCACATAAAGAGAATACAGCCACCCAGGACAGCCTGGACCCCTTTGGCTGGCTCTAGTGACTCTATCTCAGCCCCTTATTAATCACGTCTAAGGGCTGCCACTGGAGAGCGCAGGTGATTAGCTTAGGAGTAGTTAAAGACAAGCTGCAGGAAGCCTCTCTGTGGTACTGATGAGACTGAGTGGGGACAGTGGGCATAGCTCAAGGGTCAGGTGTCTGCACTAGAATATATGAAGATGAGCCACTTGCGAGACAGTGGCTCAGACACCACCACCCAGGAGGGAGGGGTAGAGAGCTGGCTGAGGAGAAAGTGATTAATCAGGGTGGGCCAGGCAAAGCCCTGGTGCTGCTTGATCAGAATGAGGGTCAGATGCAGGAGCAGCAGGGCCAGGGCCTCGGCAGGCGATGGATGCCTCCTGCCACAGAGCACTCAGAGACACCAGTCCTGATTTATCTTCTAACTCTCAGTGAAGGCTCTCATTTGGACAAGGGCTGCTTGGCATGATGCCTGCAACTCAGCCTCTGAAATGGTTCACATGCCATTATAATCCTTCTCTTCGTTTTGGGGACAAAAAGAAATGGAAGAAGGCAGAGGCTGTAGGATCAAGGAGTTCATAGTCATTTTCAGCTCTTAAGGAGTTCAGGAGCCAGCCTGGGCTACATGAGCATACATGCTTAGCATGTACAAGGCCCTGAATTCAATCCCCAGCACCATAAAAAACAAAACAAAAATATTTTATACTGGCCATTATTATTTATAGATGTGAACACTACAGTCATTATACAGAGCAAAAACATGGCTATGTGGATGAAGAATCTTCAAACATGTATTTCTTCTCATCAAAAATCCCTTAGTAACTCTGCCTAAGTAAACAGAACTAAAAAGACACATACATATATGTATGTTCATTTTAAAAATTAGCCAGGTTTTCAAATACTAGAAATAATCCTCCATGTATGTCTAAAAAAAGAGAGACTAAATCATAAAATGCCTATTTAATAAGACTAATAAAACATGATATAGAATAGTATTTAACATTCACATGAGTAAATGTTAATTATATAATAGTAAAATTGTGTTTTTAAGCAGGCCAAATAAAATGGATCTATTTCGTTATCCCAGGTTCATTTCTAAAGCTATTCTTTGCCTCTCTCTATAAAACTGTCAGTAACCCACAAAAACCACACTAGGAATCATTTATTCTCAGGTTATAAAGAATTTCTATTTTCCTCTCCATAGTCTATATATTTCAATTGTTCTATATTGCATGTGATTTTTACAGTAAAAAGTTAAATAACTTTTTAAAGCATGTTAATGTACTAAGATGTCAAGATGGAAACCAGATGTGGGGGTGCACACCTGTCATCTCAGCATTGGAAAGGCTGGGGCCAGAGGATTTCTGTGAGTTCAAGGCCACAAGGCCAGGGTGGCTACAAAGACCTCCATGTCCATTCGGTGGCAGCCCCTGCAGCCCGGTGCCCTCCCACAGAAACAGTCACGCATCCGTGATGGACTGGAAGGTCCGCTGGAGCTTGGCTGGTCTAGGAAGCTCTGCACGTGTCTGGGAGCCACTGACTCTCTGCTGGGGCAGTGCATTTGACTGCACTGTGTGGCTGACGGCAGTCTAAGGCAGGTGGATTGCCATGGTATAAACGAGATCTAAGACACAACAGAGATGTACAAGTTTAAGTCTTGGGCTTATTCAGAATCTTTGCCCATTTTTGATGGTCAGATCAAGACACGAAGCCAGTCGGGACCCAAGGGTAGTTTTGCCTTTTTCTCCTCTTAGGCAAAACTGCAAAGTCATATTACAAAGGGTGCTGGTACCTGGAATTACACAAGTAGAAGCCACCATAACATCCCTACACCAAACCATTTACTTGTACAAAGATTGCTTTGCTCACTGGCAGCCTACTCAGGAATTGGTGAGGGATGTTCTTTATATTTATATCTACATATACATCTTCTGTAGTTCAGCATAAGCACAGACATTTATACTTGAATTCTCAGAGAAAAGTTACAGTGATTGCCTCTGGAGGGTTCGCTTTTCTTCTCCATATGCTTTGATACTTTATACAATAAGCACGTATTACCTTTATAGTTGTTTTAAAAACCAGTTCTCTGGTGAATTTTAAGACTTTTTAAAAATTATTTTACTGTAAATTTTAAGGTGATCCTTTCCACTTTTGCTAACCTGTTATTCTCAGCTACAATTATAAATTCTGGTGACTTTATATTATATCACTCTTGGGAAATATATATATATCATTATATATCATATTATATTCTTACTATCTCCATCAGAAAAATAATTTCCAGCCAGGTAAAATGAAGTCAGTTATTCAATTGCATAGCTGCAGTAGCTCAAATCCTG
The DNA here is from genome assembly GCA_028658305.1 of Pachyuromys duprasi. Taxonomy (NCBI): domain Eukaryota; kingdom Metazoa; phylum Chordata; class Mammalia; order Rodentia; family Muridae; genus Pachyuromys; species Pachyuromys duprasi. Next base: position 147,393,985 of record CM053766.1, on the reverse strand, counting down.
ACCCTGCCTAGGCCAGGACCTTACCTAGGCAGGAAACCTCCCCTAACCACAGGCCAGAAACCTTCAGTGCCTGGCTCCTCAGTGTTGGACTTAGCGGCACATCTTTCTCGCCTCGCCAGGGCCGTGGGGGCAAAGGCAGCATCTACGTGTGGGCGTCCGGAGACGGCGGCAGCTATGACGATTGCAACTGTGATGGCTACGCTTCGAGCATGTGGACCATCTCCATCAACTCAGCCATCAACGACGGCAGGACCGCCCTGTACGACGAGAGCTGTTCTTCCACCCTAGCCTCCACCTTCAGCAACGGGAGGAAGCGGAATCCTGAGGCAGGGGTGGTGAGCTCAAGCTTCTTCCTGATCAGTTTCCAAATGGCCAGGGGCCCCTCTGGCACAGGCTGGTCTCCCAGCTCCACTCCCTTCTCTTCACAAGGCCGCACAGCTTCTGAGAACATGTGCTTTCCCCGTGTCTAAGTGTGAGGAGACCTACCCTCTGCTGGTGGGAAGCAAGATCATGCGATGAACCTTCTCCAGTTCCTTTCCGTAGAGTTCCTTGTGTATCGTCTTGTTTAGGCATACAAGTGATGATGAGCTCTGGTTTATCAATAAGTCTCCCTGGCATGTCACTTACGAGAACAAAAATTATTGTAAGAACTGAGGGATCATGTCACACTACAAGCCCCGAGAAAGCACACCTGTGCCACAGCAGTAAGAAATGCCACCAGGCTAGGAATGAGGCTGCAAAGGGTAGAATTCTTGCCTTAGCATATACCCAAGCCTGGGATGGACCCCCAATACAGCAAAATAATAAGAGCAGCCATGGGTGGACCCATATGGCTCCTTATCCCTCCTAAAGGGCGGGAAAATACACAGTTGTGTATTTTCTTGGGGGAAGAAGTGTGATTCAACATATTATATAACAGATCCATCATTTTTAAAGCACAAATGAAGATTCACAGGGTATAATCATTCAGTTTCTCTCTGTCTCTCTGTGTCTCTCTCTGTATATCCCTGTGTGTCTGTTTGTCTGTCTCTCTCTCCTGAGAAAACTATCTTTCCTTTACCCCTTCTCATTCTCTCTCTCTCTCTCTCTCTCTCTCTGTCTCTCTCTCTCACTTTCTCACTCTCACTCTCTCTCCCCCTCCCCCCCCTTAGGGCAACCAGGTGTAAGAGTAAACCTTTCCTCCCCTGAAGAACCCGAGGATCTCTTCCTGTCTGCTTGCTTTGCTCACATGCCAGTCTTTCCTCTGTCCTCCAGGCCAGATATTTGGCATATGAGTCCAAGTCATGGATATGCTACACCTGTCTCAAAAAAAAATAAAATAAAATTTTAAAATGAAAATGAAACCCTCTTGAGAACCCTCTAGAACAGTGGCTGTAATGCGGCAACCCTTTATTTCAGTTCCTCACTTTATGATGACCCCCAACCATAAAATTATTTTTGTTGCTACTTCATAACTGTAATTTGCTACTTGAATCATAATGTAATTATCTGATATGCAGGGTGTCTGATATATGAACCCAAAGGAGCCACAACCCAAAGGTTGAGAACAGCTGCTGTAGAAAGAGAAGAGTTTCTTAATTTTATATATAATCTCAGTGTAAGCCCCAGCTCTCACAAATATTGAAAATGAAATTGTTCTCATTAAAAAGTATTTCAACAGGTATCTATGTCTTTCCTGAATAAAGTTGGGGAGGTATCCAGCACACATCAAGGTTTCTTGGCTTGTAACAGAAGCTCTTTAAAAAGTTTAGATTGAGAGGAAAGTTTGTTTTGAATAGCCTACCCTTCCTAGGTAGATGTCAGATGTTTGCTCTTCCCACTTTGGGAATACCGCCTTTCCTCCTGGAAGAAAACAGAAATGCTGCCACAGTCATGATGTCTCATGATGCTCTCGTGATGCTGAATCCGGAAGCCAAGCTCAGTGCAGCCCAACCCACCACCAACTATCAAAATACTTTAAATAAGATAAATACGTGCTGCCCTGGCCCTCGTGGTCTAGGGTTCAAACACTGGTCATTCATTAATAAATCAATCTTTCCCTTCCAGGCCACCACAGACTTGTATGGCAACTGTACCCTGAGACATTCTGGGACGTCTGCGGCCGCTCCTGAGGCTGCCGGCGTGTTTGCACTGGCTTTAGAGGCTAAGTATGTTTCACCTTGGAGGTAGAGGTCAGCTCGGAAGGGGGGGATAGTGTGTGCCTCTCCACCCGAATGCCGGGTGTCCACTGAGACAGGCGTGGATGTAAGAGCCTAGAAAGTCAGGGCTAATGAATTCAGCTAGACATTTTTTAATGGTTCATGGTCCTTCACTGATGCACATTCGTATGCATACATCATAAAAGTATTTACTGGAAACGGCAGAAGGCTACAACTCCTACGACACAAATCAGCGACTTATTTACACACCAAAATACAGCACCAAAAAATTTTTTTTTCTTTCTTTGTGAAATGTCCCTTTATCTTCTGTGGGTTACCCAGCTATTTCACCCCATTGATGCTCTCGGCCAGCTAAGTGAAAGAAGAACAATAAAGGCTGTTCTTATATAAGATGGGTTTTCTTCTCTGCCAGAAGCCAAAGCAGGTGAAGCTGATAGTCCAAGAAACAGGCTTTCCTAGGAAGCCCTTTAGGTGGCAGATAAGGATCATGTCCTATATTCTAACATGCCATGAAAAGACCACGTCTGGGTCCTCCTGGGTGTAGCTCAGATTTCAGCATCTGAACTACCTGCTGGAGTGCTGTTTACCTTCCCTGAGAAATCAGAGTCTGGACTTAGATTCTGTCCTCCAGAAATTATGCTGCTATACTCGCAGGTTATATGGGGAGTTCAGAAAATAGATCACCCAGCAGCTTGTGGGAAGTTGATTCAGGCTTCCCAGGTAAGGGAGTTAAGGTCCTATCCTTGCCAGAGATTGCTAGGTAACCGCAGTTTCTAGCATCAGTATCCAGGCAGACTTGCTTGCCTCTCTCCACATATTCAGCACATACATTCTTCTGCAAAAGAAGCAAGAGTTGAGGAGGCACGGTGTTTGTTACAGGCTGGAACTCCCAGCTCTCCACAAACTGCAGCAGGGTAATACAGAATTTGAGGCCAGCCTGGGCTACATAGAGAGACCCTGTTTCAAAAAACAAAAACAGACAAGAGAGGCAAACATTCATTCTCTCCTCTCTGTCTAAACATTGATTTTTTTTCCCACAAAAGTTGAGTGTAAATTTTAAAATAGCATGAGTGGAACACTTGGCTACGAAGGACAGATATCTCTGGCCTTCTAAGCCCAAAAGCCAAACCTTGCTCTCATATGATAGGCATTATCAGAAGCTGAAATCGATCATCACAGGGTCTGAGCAGATGCTGGGCTTTAAGCTAGCTTTGCTCACTCAGCTGCACACCCAACTGTCTCCCTTCAGCCTTTCAACGTCACTGGACAAGGCTTAACGCAGTTCCTTGGGGTTTGAGTAAGGAAAATGTCTCTCCCCAGGCCTCACACACCGTGCACAACCTCCGTAAGTTGGAGGAAGGAGGGAGGAGCCCGCTGGAACACTGAAGAGACCCCCAGTCCTGCACCAGTCACTATTCGTTCAGTACACATGCTCAGTGCACGAGCTTTCCAGGAAAAACACCCGGAGCTTCTACTTATTTTCCATTGGCCAGAAATGTTCACAAGAGCACCCCATGCTTCCAAGGAGGCTGCTAGATGTAATGTCACTGGGGGTGCTGCTGTTCTAAATAAAACTGAGGTTCTCTTTTTTTCTTTCCTCAATTTTTTAAATTTTTCAGGTTATGATATAATTATACCATCTCTCCTCCTTTTCCTTTCATCCTTCCAAACCCTCTCACATACTCTCCAAGTCTGTGGCCTCTTTTTGCATTATTATTACATATATATTATTTATATATATATAAATTATTTATATATATATTGCATGCACATATGTATTTCTAAATACAACCTTTTCAGTCCATATACTGTTACTTGTATGTATGATTTCACAGCTGGCCACTTGGTATTGGACAACCAAATAGTGTTCTCTTCCTGGCACCTCTCCTACTCACATCTTCCCTCAGTTGCATGCAATTCTTTATGTAAGGTCAAGGCCTCTCAGTTTTCCCTGTCCTTCAGCTCACATTCGGCCTGTCATGTGGGTGAAGCTTCTGCCGTGCCCAGGAGACACGCTGTCTTAGCCAGCACCCTGATCTCTGGCTCTTACAGTCCTCACTCCCTCTTCTGCAGTGTTCCCTAAGCCCTGGGGAAAGGAATGTTTTGTGGGTGTGTCCACTAGGCCTGGGCTCCACAGCTCTGTCTTTTGACTGGTTGTGGTTTCCGGCAGTGGTCTCCATCTGTTGCAAAGAGGAATAAAGAAGGAATGAAATGAAAAAGACAGCTAGTGGGCTGTCCATCTTCCAGTGGACAATACCCTGTTCTGATTTCTGTTATCTTACTTGAAAAATATTCAAAATCAGAACATCCACTAGATTCAGATGACTCCCTAAATGTCATTGTCAATACTTTAACTGTTTCTAGCTTGCTTCAGCTACTAATAACAAGTTTTTTCTTGAGTGCCCACACTGCATGAGATGATTTACACACATGAATACATTACACATATGATCCACCTTTATTCCTCAGCAAAGCTTCAAGAAATCTTTCCCAGAGGAAAGATAAGAAGCTTGGACTCAAACGCTGAGGTAATTTATCCAAATTCACACAATGGGGTTTACTTCCTTGGGTGTTTGAGTCTAACGCTGAGTTTTACTCAGCCTGACTCCTGACCCTGAAGAGGCAATGCCAGCCTAGAGTCAGTAGCAATCCCACAGAATTCAAACCTATCTGCCTGCCATGTTTCCTCAACCATCCCTTGATAGTTAAAAGATGCTGCCAAGATCAAGAACACCATCTTAAGCCCATGTTCTCTACTCTCTGTGCATGAAGGAGGTCATCTTACTATAGCTTTCCAGATGCTGACCTGGGAATCCACATTTGAGACTAGTGCCCAAGTGGTTCTGATTTGGGAGGCTTGAAGACCACAGTGGTGCTCTCTGTCTCACTGTGGTCCCTGAAGCAGTCTGAACACCAGTGTCATAACAACTCTCATTTTCTAGCTACGGGGTTTCTCACCTGTCCCCTAAGCTCTAGATTGTGATGCCAAGGAACTCCCTATGGCAAGGTAAAAATTGGTCCAGTGTCTGGGTATAATCCACAGTAGACATGCGTGGATGTGCTTTTCACATATGTGTGACCTAGAATCCCAATTGTTACCCAGAACAGTGAAGAATGTACCACAGCCTCCAACACATAGCCTTTGATATTGTGAATATTCAGAAAGTTCATTCTGCCATTATTTAAGAACTGTTGCCTGTTAGTCTTGAGCTGATAAATCTTAGGGTTAAATCTTAGGGCAAGTTAGTAAAATATCTGTTTTGTAGAACAGTATATTTTACCAATCCTGAAACTTTTCAGAGGGACAAATACAAAGAACCCAATTTACATTGCAGATGTACCCAAAGAGCTAGCCCAGACAGTGCCACACACAGAATTAAATGAATCTAGACTATTCTCATTTTTCTCAGAAGTGAGGAGTTCTCTGTTTTGCTTCAGACAGGCAGACAGACACACCTTATACACGCACACACAAGGAAAACTTCAGAGGATCATGTGAGGTGAACCTCCCCAGACTGGGGCAAACCACCTTCGTACAGTGGACATGAAAGTCCCTCCATCACTTGAAGGCCAGCCCTTGGTCCCTCCGATTCTCATGTGTCAATACTTCTGGGATCTGTAAACTCAGATTCCCATTCTAGAAAAACCTAGAGCAGTTGGTCACACTCAGCTTCTGGATGGCCAGGTGTGCTCACAATCTGTTCAAAAGCATTGGCCTGCCTTTGAACAGTCTCCCTTGAAGCCGCCAGTCCATGTTTAGGGAGCACGTGGCTTAGTGGAGCACTTTGGCTCCAGCTTGGAGTTTCAGACCAATGCACTTTGAATGTGTTGAGATTTTGCCAGAGAAATGATATCATTCCTGTCCTTTCGATTGTTTGGCTCCTAAAAAGAATCCTTGTTCTTCTGATTGGTTGGCTTCTGAAAAGAACAGTAGTTCACAAGGTCACCTTTTTCTCCTCGTGGCCCTCAGTCAACAAGTTAATTCTGCTTTACAGCACAACACACCAGCCCCAAATGTTTCATGGAAATATTAATATCCTGTTAACATCTGTGCACTGTCTCTCTTTTCTATTCCACTCCAGTTTATCAATTGTATTCAATATTGAGACATTCTCACGATGAACCCCAAGTGGGCCTCAGACTTCAGTCACCCTCCCACTGCTGTTCACAGGCTAGGGTTGCTGGATCTCAACCTTGTCTCTCAGAATACAGCGGGAAGCTAACAGTCTCCAGCAGCTACTTCTTACTCCCAGAGGTGGCGATTTAATTTGTCTGTGATGGGGACTGAGTGGAGGGATTTCAATTGCCCCCAGAGAGATTTTTAACCTGCAGCCCAAGTAGATGACTTGTGCAGTAAATTGATTTCCTGGTTCACAACTAAGTCATGGCTTGAGGTGCTAAAAATTTACACTGAGCAATAACAGACACTGGTTTCCAAAGATCATAGTGAACATTGTCAAGGGGCTGTCCTGCTTTGGGCGTACAAACATGCTGAAAGTATTGTACTTGCCTTAAAGTGACAGCCTCGTTTCAGGCATGGAGTGTGTCAGGTAGTGAGCACCCAGAGTAAAAGATCACGCACTGCCAGCACCAAGAAGAGCACCCTCATTCTCCTTCAGTCAGGACTCCCAAAACTAGTCCTATCCAGTCCCCAACAGCAAAAATTAGTTGTTTCTATTTTATGCTTTAAACAAATGGAATAATATAGTGTGCCCCTATATTAGTTCATTTTCCCTTGCTACAATAAAATACCTGATGCTGGGTACTTAATAAAGAAAAGAGGTTTTTGTAGCTCACAGAAATGGAACTGAAAGCCCAGGACCAAGTTCCCTCTCCATTTAGCCTCTGGTAGAGGCCACTCTGATGGACAATGGGCATAGCAGGAGCACATGGTTGAGGAAGGGATCACATGACTACACTGGAAGCCAGAGAATGGAAAAGGGTTGTGCTTGGTCTTTGGTAATCGCCGCTCTCTAGAAGTAGCCAGAGCCCAACAAGAGTTCATTCCAGAGGGCAGGGCTCTCAGCGACCCACCCCCACAAAATCTCGTAAAGCTTCCACCATCTTCCAGCACTGACCCAATGAAGACCAAGCTTCCAACACACAATCGCTTAGGGTCACACTCAACCCTATCTCTGACCACAGTGTTTTCTCCTCTGCCTGGTTTCTGTAGTTCAGTATTCTGTTGGTAGAATTCGACCATACCATGCTGGGGAGTTAGCTCAGTTGGTAGAGCACTTGCCAAGCATATGCAAGTCCCTGAGCTCAACCCCCAGTACCACATAACCAAATGTGGTAGCACATGCCTATAATCCCAGTACTCAGAGGGAGAGGCAGGAGAATCAAGAGTTCAAGGTCATCGTCAGCTGCATAGAGAGTTTGAAGTCAGTCCAAGTTCTTGAGAACCTGTCTCAAAAATAATATATATACATATTATTAGAAATAATCATAATTGATTCATTTTCATTTTATAAGTTGTACCTCAAAAAATCATTCTGCCAGGGTGAGCCCTGAATAATCTGTTGTATGTATCTGCTGAATATGTGTACTTTTTGCCAGATACATGTCTAAGAATGGCATTACCAGGCTATGTCACATACATGGACAACCTTAGTAAATTTAGCCTAATTGTTTTTCAATGATCCACAAAGTCTGAGTTCTAACTGTTCCATATCTTTGTCAACACTTGGTATTACCAATCTTTTTTCATCTTAGCCACTCCATGCATGCAAAATGCTCTTTAGAAATACATTTTAAGAGTAAGAACAGCTCCAATGTTTTTAATTGACCTATACAATGGTTCTAGATAGTGCGTGCACACCTCCCTTGAATTAAAAGTTCACAGAGGTTCCAAACCTCCTAAGTGGGCATGTCCTAGGCATTTCTCACCTTGCTCATCTTGTCTCTTCCTCTCTTGCTCTCATCCTTGCTCTGCACTCTCTGCCTCCTGGACCAGTGTGGATCTGACCTGGCGAGACATGCAGCACCTGACTGTGCTCACCTCGAAGCGGAACCAGCTTCATGATGAGGTCCACCAGTGGCGAAGGAACGGGGTTGGCCTGGAGTTTAATCACCTCTTTGGCTACGGAGTCCTTGATGCAGGTGCCATGGTGAAAATGGCTAAAGACTGGAAAACTGTCCCTGAGAGATTCCATTGTGTAGGAGGCTCCGTGCAGAATCCCGAGTAAGTAGAAGCGGCACTTCTTCTGCCTCTCGTAGAAGGTCCCCAACTGGTAGTAACACCAGGGTCCCTCTCTGTGACAGGATCTACTCTTAGACGTTTTATCTGGGACAAACAACTTCTGGGCAAAGCTACAGAGATGCACAACTGCAGAGGGATCGTGACCCAGAACACAGTTGTGCAACTCAGAAGCTGTGCTCTAACTGCACCCACGCGGTTCCCATAGTTTATGGCACTGTTTTTAGGTACATGGGTCAATCAACCACTATTGCAGGTCATAATAAAGCATGGCCAATGTCCCCTAGGCATGCGTAATCTCCTCCATCATCGTCTCCTCAAGAGCGATCACTACTCTAACTCTACAGAGCCTGTTCTACATTTAATATGCATGGAATCTATATTGTGTTCTCTTTCATATCTATATTCTTCATTTTTTTTTCTTTTGGTTTTTCAAGACAAGGTTCTCTCTGTGTAGTCCTGGCTGTCCTGGACTCACTCTGTAGACCAGGCTGGCCTCAAACTCACAGAGATCCGCCTGCCTCTGCCTCCCAGAGTGCTGAGATTTACAGGCGTGTGGCACTACGCCCAGCTTATGTCTATATTCTTATGTGGAAATTTGTATTTGTAAAAATCTGAGCACATTCTGTGTATGCTTGTAGTTTATTTTGACTGTTGAAGAGTGATGTAGTGTGGGACTACCACTATTGTTCATTCTATCTGCAGGACAAAGGAAGGGCTGTGTTTTATTCTGTATGAGGTGGGCTTGATTTAGAGGGGTCTGAGTAAGTTTCTACACAATAGCCATTGATTGGATCAAGTATAGCTACTCTCCATCCTACTTCTCCTGTGTGACAAGAGAATTGACCAGTAAAGAGACTTCTTCATTTATTTAATTTTTCTATCCTTATCGGCCTCCCAGTAAGATGAAGCTAATAATTTCTGTATTACATACGTAGCATGAAAATCACAGAATGTAAGTATTGGTTTGCATGGCGCAGAGTTCATAAGATATCACAGTATAGTACAGGCTGACTTGAGTTCATAATCCTCCTGCCTCAGCCTCCAGAGTGCTGGGATTGCAGGTGTGTTCCATCACATCAAACTTGAGTTTTGATAAATATATGCACCTGGGGAGTTATCACCCATAAATGGAACATCCCATCCTCCTGGAAATGGTCCTGTGTTCCCTTTCAGTCAGCACACCACAGCCATTATTCTTATACTCACTGGAGATTAGCACTATCCTTCTTACATTTAGCTAAAATCAGACAACATGGGTGCTTCTGTTTCTGACTTCTTTTGCTCAGCATTAAAGCTGTGAGATGCACCGCATTGTTGCCTATGGTTGTCTCGCATTCACTCTGAGAGTGAATTCTGAGAATTCACCCCTGTGGGATGAGTCACTTCAATCCACCCCATTGTCCCCTCCAAGCACCTCCTGCTCCTGCCTATTCTAATGCACATCTAAGCTTAATGAGATTTAATCACACTAAGATGCTATCCTCTCCTTCCAGCTGGTCTTGGAAACTCGGCAGCTATTGTAGCCAGTTACCCAGACCTGAATTCAAATCTGGACTTTGCCAATTTATACCTCTCCACCAAGCTTCTGACCCTTTTTGAACCTCTATTTTGCTGTCTTTGTGATCTGACCCCTTTGGTATTATGTAATCTACAAACCCCATCCCAATATAATGTTTCTTTTTTTAACTTATTAGAGGCTGTGTAAAGGGTAACAGGGAAAGTCAATTTTATTGAAAACAATACAGTGTTTTTAGAAGTCCATTTTTGATAAGGCAATGCGTATTCTTTTCTATAAACAAATTAAACAAAAAAGTTCTAATGTACACCTAATTTATTGTGTGCATCTAACATACACAATAAATTCAGAGCAATGCTGGGGAGAGAAAATGCCACTTGCAAAGCCAGGAGGCAGAGTGCCACGCAGCTGAGATCCCAGCACTGGAGAGACTGAGGCACGAGGGTTACAAAGGTTACACAGCAAGATCTTGTCTTTTAAAAAGGTGACAGCAAGGTGTCTGCAACGTAAGATGTGAAAAGGCCTGAGAGATTGCCAAGACCACTCTATATCGGGCCTCACACTCATGAGCCAAACAGAGGCAAAGTTTGCCTTATACTTTAGTGAAAGTTAAAATGCAAGGTTTTTCTTCTCACGTGAATGAATGAATACATTTCTTAAATTCTTTGGGCTCCAGAAGGGCTTCTTCTTTTATTCCTTACTAGTGCAATGGAACTACTATCTTTTTCCATACCAGTCTCCTGAGATGTGTTAGTACCACACTTTAGAGCTGGCATGGGGTGGGTACTTAATGTCACTTTTCCTCTTCCCTTCACCCATAATTTCAAACACTTCTATATCACGCTTTAGAAAAAAGTAAGATAATAATCTCTTAAAACTCAGGAAGAAATAATTGTCTGGTTGTGTGAGTTCCAATCTGTGCTTTATGTTTAAAGCATCCTCCAATAGAAAGGTTTGGATGTTCGTTTTCCAATGAACTAGCATATTCTCGTGGGGGAAAATCCACCTGTGCGTAGACATTCCTTCCATAGGTGAGAATCCTTCCTCTGATGAGCATTCTCCCTAAATAAGCATGGCCCCATAGATGAACATTCTCCCTAGTCACTGGTGAGCATCCTCTCTGGATAAGTATCTTCCTGACTGAGCATCCTTCCCTGACTGAGCATCCTCCCATAAGTGAACATCCTCCCGTGGGTAAACAACCTCCTTGGGTGAGCCTCTTCACTGTCTACTCACTGAGTTCCAAGAAAGTGGCACAAAACACATCCTTGCAGAGCCCTCACACTTCCCAAAAACCATTCCATGATCTCATAAAGCATCGCTTCAGACAGCACTGAATAGGAAGGCAAAGATTCAGGCCCATGAAAACCTATAAGCACAAGCCCCAAGAGATGGTATAGGTCTTGCATCAGGTAATTGCATTAAAGATAGCCTCAGACAGCATCAGAGACACCGAAATGCATGTTTATTAAGGGAAGAAAAAAAAAAGGTCAGCACTTCCCTTAGATTGATTTGACCAAGAGCAAGCCCAAGTTTGGATTCTCCACTTCTCTCCCTGTGCCTTTTATCTATCTATTGCTTATAGTTACTGGCCTGTCTGTGTCTGTGTCTGACTGTGTCTGTGTCTGGCTGTGTCTGTGTCTGGCTGTGTCTGTGTCTGGCTGTGTCTGTGTCTGGCTGTATCTGTGTCTGTTTCTATATCTGTGTCTGGGTCTGTGTCTGGGTCTGGGTCTGGGTCTGGGTCTGGGTCTGGGTCTGGGTCTGGGTCTGGCTGTGTCTGTGTCTGGCTGGGTCTGACTGTGTCTGTGGCTATGTCTAGCTGTGTCTGTGTCTGTCTGTGTCTGTCTGGGGCTGGAGCTGACTGTGTCTGTGTCTATGTCTGGGTGTGGCTGTGACTGTGTCTATGTCTGGCTGTGTCTGTGTCTGTGTCTGTCTGTGTCTGTCTGGGGCTGGGTCTGACTGTGTCTGTGTCTATGTCTGTGTCTATGTCTGTGTCTGTCTGTGTCTGTCTGGGGCTGGGGCTGGGTCTGACTGTGTTTGTGTCTATGTCTGGCTGGGGCTGGGGCTGGGCCTTTGCCTGTCCCTATTGCTGTGTGTACCTACACCTACCTGGTATCTAACTGTCCATAGCAAAGGACTTTGTTCTGTATTTATTAGCCAGCATCACATGAAGAAGGAATGAGGGATACTTTATAGAAATCTTCAACATTTTTACAAGGGATTAAGTTATTTGCTTCAACTCATCCCAAGTATTCACTACTGTGAGCATGCCTCTATCAAATATTGTCTTATACTTCCTCCAACATTTATTGCAAATATTTGTTGTATACAGTTGCTTTTGACATGTTTTGTGTTTTCAACAAATAATTATCATAAAAGGCATACACTGATCTCTGGGCCAGGCCATGGAAAAGTAAGTAACAAGATTAAAGCTATCCATTGGCTTAAATTGAAAAAGCAGATTACATGGGAAATCCAAGGCAAGTAAGATTGGTTGTTACACTGTTCTCTTAAAGGTATGTTAACAACCAGGCTGAGTGCAGAATATCAGGCTAAATCTTAAGTGATCTCAGGCTGTGTTCTTAACTTGGCTGTAAGGTCCAGCAAAAGTTGCAGTCTGTTAGAGCATAAGATACCTTTTCCTAAAACTGTGTCACCACAGATCTACATGCTAAAAATGGCTACTCTAAAGAGCTCTGGAAGCTCCTGCACACATTGTGTTTAGTTAGTACTACCCTAGGAGGTGTGTTCTGTCACTTACTTTTTACAGACAGGAAACTGAGACGCAGAAAGCATAAGAAATATGTTTGAGGTCAAGGAAGGCCAAACCAGGACTAAGGAAATGACCAAGATCCAGGCTCTTCAATAGCTGATTCTGACCTTAATTCATTTACCAAATGACCTGCTGTGTCCTGTGCCCTGTATCAGGCTATGTGGCTTTCCTGCTGAAAGTTCACCCGTGTTTTTATGGTTCGGGATAGAAGGCCAGTGAAGGCTGAGGACGTAGTGACGGTCACCTGACTACTGTGTAGCCGAGACTGGATTTGAGTGAAGGTCAAATAAGACCTCACGTGTCTCGGTGAGTCTGTGCAGAGGGAGGCAATGGCTGGGGAAACCTTCCAATAAGAAGTCTCCTGGAGCCTTTGAAAACCTGCCTATAGGTAGTCCACAAACACTGTCACCTCCACGGCAGACGCTGTGGAGTGCCCAGGGTCCTGTGGGCGTAGCCAAACAGAGAGCACTGGGCTGCCCTGCCCTAGTCAGCATGACTAACATACCCGAAAGCAGTTACAGAAGCCTTGGCCACTGTGTCTCCTAATGGAGTTTGGAACTTCTTGAAATTTTTGGAGGCTGTAAGGCTTTATGGGTGGTGAAGTGTTTTCTGTCTGCATCATCCAAAACAATCGGGGATGGCTCTCAAGCGCTAGAGAGGGTAAAAGTGCAACCGAATGACTACAGTTTCCGTTCGATCCGATTCCCAACAACTTGTGCAGAGGTAGGTGCCAGTCGCTGGCAGCCAACATCAGCACCAAGGCAGGAGAGGGTGGTGAAGAGTGCGGGGAATACTGGGCCTCGGGCAAAGAGGACCCCAGTACTCTGGAGTGGCTTCCAAGGATACAGGAATGAACAGCCTCCGAAGCTGCCGCTTTCCACGTCACTCTGGCTGCGCAGGGACAGCTCTTTGTGGGGTGGAGAGAGCTCTCAGAGAAGTGATTGTCAGGTATATGGGTTTCCTCGGCTGTTATCTTCCCAGAGAAGGAGTCAATTTGAAAAGCAATTTTCTAAAGAACTTTATCAAGAGAGTCAGTGAAGGGTGCTCAAGGAGGATCAAAGAGAAGAGAAAACTGGCTGTGACCAGCTGCGCCAGCCATGTGCAAAGAACGGAATGAACTCTGCTGTTCCATCACCTGCACGGAGGGAGTGCTGAGCCCGGGCTCACACCTCCCACCCTTTGTGAACCCCAAGGGAACTGTTGCTGCAGCTCCTCTGGATGAGAATGTGATCCAACTGAATTCCAGGAGAATTTGGAAAAAAAAAAATGTGTTACAAACTAATATCAATGCCAGAAGTGGCATGGAGGAGAGTGAAATGAGTATGCTTGGCCCTGAAACAACAGTGAAATTTTACACAGCACTGCTGTCCCACAGTGTGGGCCACCAGGCACCTGACCCTATCCTGTGCAGAAGAGGAACCCCAAAGTGAACACCCCACGGGGAGTTCTCACAAATGCAAAAGCTGTGGGCATTTTGTGCACTTGAGAGGGAATGGCTGTTGTCTGTGACTAAATGAAACAATCAAAATAATACAGCAAAGGAGCATTCTGCAAAGTGCGCTGGGAAACGCCGGCTTTTGGGTGTCAGCTGACCCCACACTTATTGCAATCTACAGCAGGATAAAGATATGATCCCCCACCCCAAAAGAGCCCCCCCAGGGGCTTTCTTTATAGGACCTGAGCATTAGGCGTGTCTGGCTGAGCTGTCTGCATGAAAGCATTCCAGAATGTGGCCTGAGAACGGACACTCTGGCCACTCAAAATACCTACTCCACAGCCACCTCCTATTTTAACTTCTAAGCTAACAACTCCTAAGCGCACAGATCAGATTCTTCTTACAGAATTAACTTTTTTCCTATTTTCTAAAAAAAACTAACTAACAAAGAAACCCCTGGAAAATACACCCATGTCATCCCACAGTGTGTGTGCAGGTGATGTTCCAGCCGTCCAACAAAGCATGTCCTCTTTTGTGCCGTAAGCAGTTTACATAACATGGAGATCAGGGTCTGAGGAGCATGAATTTCCACATGGCCCCAAACAAGCCATACTCCCCAGTCATGGCTTTCTGATCCCTGTACACATTACAACCTCCAAGACTTCTAGGAAATTTATGATTCTTAACAAAAATCTATGTGTTTGCTCCCACCCCAGTCTGTCTTTCTGTTTTCCAGATGTGTAAAAACCTTCCACTGTTTTTCTCCACTTCCCTCCATCTCTCCCTGTACTGGCTCCCACAAGTTCACAGTGCCCATCTCAAGTAAGGAGAAGGCGCTTCCTTAGGAGAGAAGTAGCTTTGTCCCCTGGCTGACACTTCGCCCTTTGTCTCTAGTGTCTTCCCTACATGGGGTAGAGTGGGGTCTAGGAGAAGCAGACAGGACAGCTACAATGGACAGCTAACCTCTGCATGCTAAATGCCAAGGCCGTGCCTGCACAGTTCTCTTTACAAGGACTTCTCCATGCCTTCTGTTTGTTTCATCTTCTGAGATGGTGACTGATGTGCTGCTTGCTCCTGTTGACCTTGAACTCCTAGCAAATCTTCCGATTCTGCCCTCCAAGTCCTGACTTTCCAGGAACAAAAGGAACTCTAATGACTGAGCTTAGAAGATGGAATGGACAGAGTTCTCTATGGCCAACAATGACATGGACAGCAAACAACAGGCCTCAGAGACTGCTGAAGGGCCTGTTCATCCGTCCCATCCGCTCTTCTGTGCTGAGTGGCGACAGTGCTGCAGGGATGGGGGTGCCTGGAAGTGGAGCCTGGGGACAATCTGAACGTGTACGCTTTACAATGGGAGGCTCTTCAGAAAGCCGCTGTTGGGAATGAGGGGCTCTGAGTAAGCAGGAGGGGGCCAAGAAGGTTGTGCTGTCAAGGATGCACATCTGCGACCAGAGCCACTGGGGCTCTAGACCATAGATGGCACCAGAGGTCCCCACTTTGAGGTAAAGCAAGGGTGCTGATGTAGCATGTACGTTTTCCCCAGCCTGGCATCTTCCACCCCCAAGGAAAGTGCTCCGGATAAGGGAGCAGCAGAGAGCCATCAGCAGCTGAGCTCTGGAGAAGCAATGGGCTCTGGAGCAGGCACTGATGCCATCCTCTGAAATCCCTCCGCTGCGGTGTGCCTGTATCTTGGGTTTGACCTCATGCATATTTCTCTTCTTCTATCATGAAAGGTCACCTCAGCACTAGGCCCGCTCTCTCACTTGATGGACTCATAATTCACAGACTGCAGCATGTGGTATGCTGTGGACATGGCTCCCCTACCCCTAAGCCTCAGACCATCAAAGAAATACATCCTGTTTACTCAAAAGGAAGTAATGTCACCTTTCTGCCAAAATTTTTACAAACTCACTTGAAAGGTGAACATTCTTTAGTGACTCCAGTCCTAAGTACCCTGGATGTAATTGAAACAAAAAAACAACTTTTCTATGCCCAGAGGCTTATCTGCTGGTCGGATTTGAATCATTAAGATCAAAGAGTGTTCTGGTGGTAGTGATTTGTTTGTTTTATGGAAAGGCCTTTCTGTGTAGCCCAACATCCCCTTGAACTTGTTACGTAGCCCAGGCTAGCCAGAAACTCATGATCCTCCAACTAGCTTCTTATGTGCTGTTTCAGATGTCCTGCATATAGGCTGAGCAGACTTCTGTGATGTTGGTAGGAGAGAAGCTGAAGTGGAGGTAGTCAGGCTACAGGAGAGCTGCAGGTGACCCAGAGGGGGCTTAGACGATGTGGGAAGGACACCAACAGTGGTTACATCCCCTTTGCAGGGAACAGTCTATGCTCAGATCCACAAAGGGGATGCAAAAATCAAAACCCAAGTCAACCTCAGTAATTAATCCCAAAGCATGCTCGATTCCTGCGACAAGACAGTGTCTTGAATCCGGTTGTCATGGCATGTATCTCAAATACTCTCTTACCAGATTTCCTCCTCTCTGTCCTCAGGAAGGTACCACCCACCGGCAAGTTGGTACTGACCCTCAAAACAGATGCCTGTGAGGGGAAAGAAAACTTTGTCCGCTACCTCGAGCATGTACAAGCTGTCATCACAGTGAACGCGACCAGAAGAGGAGACCTGAACATCAACATGACGTCCCCCATGGGCACCAAGTCCATTTTGCTGAGCCGGCGTCCAAGAGACGATGACTCGAAGGTGGGCTTCGACAAGTGGCCTTTCATGACCACCCACACCTGGGGGGAGGACGCCCGGGGGACCTGGACCCTGGAGCTGGGCTTTGTGGGTAGTGCCCCACAGAAGGGGCTGCTGAAGGAATGGACCCTGATGCTACATGGCACACAGAGTGCCCCATACATCGATCAGGTGGTGCGGGATTACCAGTCTAAGCTGGCCATGTCCAAAAAGCAGGAGCTGGAGGAAGAGCTGGATGAGGCAGTGGAGAGAAGTCTGCAAAGCATCCTGAGGAAGAACTAGGGCCATGCTTCATCCTTCACATCCCCCTTCTCCCTGTCTCTGCCTCTGGCCTTGCTCCACACTTCTGGCAACCACCAGATACCCCGAAATCCCTGTTACCCCCACACAAGCAATCCCAGCCTGGTCTGCAGCTTTGCTCAATGATTATTTACACCACGATGGAAGCAATCGTTTTTATTCTGTAGCCCAAATATAGCGTTCCTACCAACATCTATGTCCTACGTGTGACTCGACCTTTATTTCTGTCATGTAAATGGGTGATATACTGCAAACAAAACTGGGACATTTTGCCCTCATTTTTTTTTTCATATCTGAAAAGAGAAACGAATGCATCAAATGAGTCTTGGTGACTCAAGAGCATTTGTGGTCTCAGCTGAGGTGCTGTTACTTGGCACAGAAATGAAAGCTGACAAAGGGCAAACCCCACAGCTCTATGGGGGGAAGAGGGTGGCTTAAATTAAGCAAGACTAGGAAAGGTCATAAACTGAGGTGCATGATGAGAAAGTTGCTGTTCCTGGGAAGCCCTAAATACTGTACTGAATGAGGAAATTTAAAAGGCATGAGCATTGAAAAGTTACTGCTGATCCCCAAATTGTGTTCCCTATGCTCTGCCAGGGTGACGTAAAACTGAAGCACATGGCACTTCTGCCACCAACCGCTGCTCTGAGTTGGGGTAGAATCCACCCAAAATGCCTTTCTTAGCGTTCATGCACACACATCCCGCTTTCTGGTACTCTTCACCCAGCCATCAAGAGAGAAACTGCAAGGCAGGTCTAGCAGCTGTCGGGCAAAGAGCAATGCGCCAGCTTTCAAAACAGGAGCACTCCTTTCCCCTAGTGGTTTAGACAGCTTTGATGACACAAACAAGAGGCAAGACGTTTCTCCTTTTTTGTTTTTCCTTTTATGTTTTGATTTGTTTTTGACAGCTTTACCCACATCCACCTGGGCTTTGATTTCCCAAAAGTATCATTGGAGTGCAATTTCTCCCTCCCTCGAGCTGTGATTTCCTTGAAGTGTTGGGGAAGTGGGCCACTGTTCCAGAAGAGGCTAGTGGGTGAAGACATAAGTGGCCATATCCACCTGACCTCTGGTTGCAAAGAGCTTGCTCCACTGAGAGGGACACATACCACCCTATCCCCATCACTGGAAGCCAGAAGGAAGCTGGAGACAGCCTCTTTTAGGAAAGCACACGTTGTCATCTCGGCAACTCAGAAAGCCATGAGCATATCTAGGAAGCATCCCGAAGGTGACAGCTGTCAACTTTAAAAGATACCGTGTCGTCCCTGTTATTACCAAAGCAACCTGCTGTCACTTGCTGTCCCACCCAGGGATTGGCTTCTCGGTCAGATCTCAGCGTGCAGTCATCCCACGCCACCCCAGACGCATGCGCAGAGCCTCGAGTTCCTTTGCTGAGGTCAGCAACTCGGAAGCACTAGGGTTCCATTGCTAAAGGGTGGCAACTTCAAGAGAGAATTCTGAAAAGCTCGTTTCATTCCTTTTCTCCCCCAGATTGACAAGAATTTTGTCTTCTCTGACACCTTGTACCTTTCCCTGTATCCTGCTTTTGAGTGCAATAATATTTATGATTTTTAAAAGAAGTTTATTACTTGATGCAAAGGTCTTTTTAAACCACCTTAGATTTAAAGAAAAAAATGATAATCATTGAAAATTCATTTCACATTAATGGTCTGGAAATAAACCAAAGGACATTATGTGTGCATGTACGCATAAGTGCACACAGAAATATATATACATATGTAGACTATATACACGTGTATATGTGTGTATATATACTTGTATAAATGTACATACACACATATACCTAAATATGTGTGTATTATGTATGTATTGAAGAAACATACACCATACACATCTCTAAAAGAGTATTCAGAAAATATCAAAATGATTCCGGCTGAGCAGAAGGCCGGTGGAGATTCAGGTGAAATGTCTGTTCATCTCTTCCCGTTGTGACATCTCTGTAATTTTGAAGCTCTCTGTATAAACATTAAATGTCGTATATAAGCAGCAGAAATATAAAATAGTTGTCCATATTTTCACATTTGTGGTATAATTTATGAAATTAGAGAGTAACTTATCTGCTTCCTAATAGAAATGGAAAGTTTTGATATGAGTATATAGTATATAAAGGTATATACAGTGCTAAATATAAATATTTGATCTCTACTTCATTTTTGGCATCAGTATTAATGCAAACTATGTCTAGCTAGTGATGTTTTTATGATGCCCCTGATTTTAATGCAAGAGGCAGTTATTTATTTTAAAAAGTGAAAGCAAGTGGATAATAATCAGGTTAACATTGTTACTCCCTGTGACAAATTTTTAAGTAAATTTAAAAATATATGTTGTAAATTAGGAGGCTCAACAATAAAACATACCTTCTAGAAAATATGTGGGATGTGCTGTATGTTACACAAAAACACTTCCATGCAGTGTAGGAGCCAAAGAGAGACCTTAAAAGCTTGCTTTAATAAATATGCATGACAGATGAGTTCCTAGCAGATGAGCCACATGCAAATTATGATCAACAACAGCATTTCTGAAACTCGGTTACCTTTGAAAGTGGGCTGTAAATTCAGCATAGTAGTCAATATCAGAACTTCTAACAGAAGAAAAGAACTCATAGAATAAGTTCCTTTTCCTGAAGTACCTATTCCCACAGTGTGTGTGTGTGTGTGTGTGTGTGCGCGCGCGCGCACGTGCATGCTGGGTTTTGTCCTCTGTTTTCACTCTTTTTTGTTTTGCTTTCTGTGTATACACATTTTACTTGTGTGCCTGTTGAATCCCTTGGAACTGGGGTTACAGATACCTGTGAGCCACCGTGTGGATGCTGGGAATTGAACCTGGGTCATCTGCAAGAGCAACAAGTGCTCCTAACAGCTTAGCCATCTCTCCATCCCCATTTTAAAATAACCACAGAGTAATTACTCTATGCCATCACTACCCTTGACATTATAAATTAATAATTGGCTTCCATGTAACAAATGCATTCACTGATTCAACTGATTATATGGAAACCACACAGTGCAAAGCCAAACAACCAGTACTTTCTATTTAAATAGAAAGAGAAATGCTAAATTAGGAGATGTGTTGACCTCATAGCCAGGGTGTTTATAGATGCAAGAATCTAGTTTGCTTTTAAATAATAAAAGTAAAACCACAAAGATTAGAAAGAGAGGATATGAGCTTAAAATAAATAACACCAGCACATGTCACATGGGCCAGTGCAAATGATCCGGTTATATCCTGTAAAGGAGTTCTCTGCCCCCAAAGAAGGGCTGAGTTGATAGACAGAATGGGAGACGAACACTCAACCTATGGGAGCTTAATGCATGGAGAGACAGGCTGGCAGATGGCAGGTGTGGGCAGAGAGACTAGCATACAGGAAAATCTTGGTCTCTAAAGAATGGAAGTCTACTGGGAACAGTGCGCTGGGTGAGCCACGCCCAGGCCTAGATGCAATGCACTGCCTCCGTCACCTGCCCATGGCCCCTCTCCATTTCCACCCACCACCTTCGGGCACCTCCCTCAACTTCCCCGGACTGTTAGCTGCATTTAAGGGAGACACACACCTAGATCCAGAAGTCAATGAGCCCTTCAGTTTGTCCCCTAATCTCTTATTCATTTAGCTGAGCCCTTTCCATTCATTTAAACAACTGAGTGGGTCTGTGTTCAGATTTCTAAGGAAACAGGAAGCAAATCTGATCAAGAGGTGAATTCCCAGGCCAGGCTTCTGGTTCAGCCCACGGAGGGGAAGCTGAACCCCTACTTCTCAGCCTGAGTGGACTGTGGCAGGGTGAGGATGGGGTGTCAGTTAGAAACCTCAGCCCACAGAGCTCAGGGGCAGAGAAGGGCAACAGTGAAGCCATCAATCCCCTAAATCTAATGTTAACTGTCACCTACTTACACCAGGGAATCCTGTGACACATGCGCCTTCCCCTCCCAGCACAGAGTGTCTTACCCACTGCCTTATCCTGCACCCAGGAGGACATCCCACAAACTATTCCCAGCTGGAAACTAAAACTTACATGCTCCCATGTGGTCCCATGCCCTCAGACCACTGACTGGCCACAGGTGACAGTCAAGCAAAATGGTCACAGGTTGCTCACATACAATTAAGGAGGCATGGCTGCTGAGGCCCCAACACCATGGAACCATTGTCCCAGGAACCAATCTCAACTCCAGAGTTCTCTCTCTCTCTCTCTCTCTCTCTCTCTCTCTCTCTCTCTCTCTCTCTCTCTCTCTCTCTCTCATCAGCGTGGTGTTTGTATGTGTGTGTGTATGTGTGTGGCATTTATTTGCTAATATCCAAACCTGAAAAAAATGGAAGACATTTGTACCCAATGATGCCCTTTGTCATCATATGCTAAACACTGTAAGAGTTTTGAAGTCACTTCATTCATCAATGTTGCACCAACCACAAATCTATGACAGAAAAATTTTAGGGTAAATTATGATTGTAATGGTTACTTCAAGATCCTCCCCCATAGGCTTCAGGTCAAAGTGGCAACTACATTGATTTTTTTCAACATGAAGTTAGGGTGCGGGTCAGAATCACCTTCTAATGTTCTAATCTGAGGTCACAGCAGGCCCTGTGGGTGCATTCCTGACTTCAAGAAGGCAGCAAGCTGCAGCCATGGAGCAAATCTGGGCACTGCCAGTGTTTGTGAACACAACTCTGTGGGAAGCACAGGCCGCTTGTCTTTGTTCGTCTATGCCGGCATTACAGCCACAGGGCTGAGTGATTTTAGCAGATGCTCTGCGATCCGTATTTATTTAGTAAAACTGTGCGTGTGTCTTTGGAGGCCAGAGGTCGAGGAGAGGCAGCTTCCTCCATTGCTCCCCACCTTGATTTCTCACTTCCACCTGGAGCTCAACTGACTGGCCAACGAGGTGTTCGGGGTCTTCCTCCCCAGCTCCAGGATTACAGCTAGGTGCCCCCACTTCTGTGTTTTCTTAAGTAGGTGCTAGGGGTAGATCTCAAGTCCCCATGCTGGTGCAGCAAATACTCCACCCCAAATCTTAAAGGAAGAAAGTTGCCCACCCTCCACGCCTCTCCTTGGCCATTAGGAAGACACTTGTATGGTCTCCACACACATGGGAAACCAGTTGTTCTTTCCGCCTGAGTATTCGCCAACTGCAGAGACTTAGCAGGCCTACTTGGAGTAAGCCTGAAGGGCAAAGTGTCAGTACCCAAGGGTCACCCTGGACTGGAGAAAGATGGGAACTGGTGGTGAAATAGCTCAGCTTCCTCACCTCCTGTTGGAACAACCTGAAGATTTGAGCCAGTCTCTTAAGGGGACCCCAACAGGATGGAGTCAACTCCACTATACATAAGAGTATGCACATGGTGACTGGTCATCCGAGTTAGGGGTAGAGGCCTTGGTTCTCCCTCAGGATGGCTCATGTTTCTTGAACATGAACCCCCACCATTCTACCTTGTAAGAGTGATGCATCATAGCTGAGACTATTGCTTTCTGGTAGTTTGCCCAGCATCTCTGAGTCCATGAGTATGAATTCCCACTAGAAACAGAGGGAGGGCGATACCTAGAGGCCTTTTGAGGACTTGGGGCTTTCAACCTGTTCTCAAACTCTAAGTGCAGGAGAAGCCCAAGTGGCCAGAGTGGTGTTAGGCAGGGAACTCGGGCACATAGGAGAGGCTGGAATTGCCGTCACTTGGGCCCCCAGACCTCTGAGTACAAGTACCTCTAAGCCACTGAAATGAGGCTGGTTTATGCAAACACTGGAGCTACTGAAAACCAGACTCTGCTGCTGCCCCAGGAGGGAGCAGGGTGAGGAAGCTGCAGTCACCTGTCCAGGCCGCCAGAGCAGAACACACAGGCCAGGGAGCTCCTGGAGAACAGCCACTGCCTCCCCGTGCCTCTGGAGATGGGGAGTCCAAGATGGGGATGACGGCAGATTCGAGGGTCCAGTGAAAGTCTGCCTCCCGGTTTTCAGACAGGACCTCCTAATTTAACCTGGCCCAATGGGTGGGCATCCCTGGGGACTCCTAATTTTTTAAGAGTGTTCATCTCATTTGTGAGGGCTGCTCCTCCTGCCACCCACTACTTTGGGAGTGTGACTCTGAGGTCATTGGGACACTCAGACAGTAGCAGAAGCATTACCAAGCTCACGGACCTTGGGCACTGGCATGGAACTGCAGAGACAGAGCATGTTCAAACCCCAGAAATCTCAAACTCGAGGCTTGAAAGCTCATCCTGAGAATGGAAGGCGTAGGACAAAGCTCTCTCCTGTTTCTGTGCCTGCCTCGGGTGCAAGTGACACAACCCCCAGGTGGTTCCAGGTGGTCAGTGATGGTGAGTTTGTCACCCATAATCTTTCCCCATGCGAATAGAGCATTGCCAGCATCCTCAGTCCCAGCCAATGAGACGCATTCATCATCAAAGACCCTCTCCACTGCCCAAGGCTTATAAGTCGCTGCTGCAGACCCTCTGAGGTCACTGCTAGAGGCTTCCATCTTTGGAGCTGTTCTGAGGGAGTGAGCTGGTAGCTGTTCCCATAGCAGCCACCCGATTCACTGGGGTCTGGTCAGGTCTCTGCTGCTGCCTGGCTCGGTTTAAGAGCCCCGAGCTCGCCACTGCCACCTGACCTGGCCTGGTGCTGGCAGCCCAGCTAAAAAAGCTGAACCAGAGGTCTTGGTGATACGAATCTCGTTCCGCGCTCACTCGGAACCCCATGCTTCATCCCTTTCTGCCCAGAGACCTATGATGCTTGGACCTTTCAGTGGAGAAACGCGTTGTCTGACCTTCCCAGGAGACATGAAACCACACAGAGTATCGTGGACAGAAACAGTAAGCCAACAGCCAGGGGGTGGTCTTTCTCTCTCCTGCAGCCCTGCACTCTCCTCCAACAGAGCTTTCCAGAGCACATCTGGCAGGGTCGGCATGGAGAGTCCCAGCCTGGTGATCCCAGAGAAAAGAGAAGATTGGGAACAGAAGGCATGAGTTCATGAGCCAGCACATGGAGTTGCCATCACGGCTCTCAAAAGCCACCAGGGCCCAGACCTTGTTTGGCATCTACTTTACGTGAAAGCCACCAGAAATTAAGCGTCTCTGGTTCTGTATTGAATCCATGAATCACGATAACTAGCCGTTAGGTTTCAGACCTTCAGGGTTGCGCAACACAAACCAACTCTAGCTCATGGAACAAAAAACATGTGTAGTACTCTCAGAAACAACGCCTGAAAAACTTGGCCAAGTCCTCTTAGCAAAGGGGCAGAGATCACAGAGGGCCTGTGAACCTGAATACGGAACAGGAATCGGGGAGTGACCTCACAAGACCATTAGAGCAGTGGTTTCCAACCTCCCTCATGCTGTGCTGAGCCCACCCATGGCTTTATTTTTGTTGCTGCTTTATAACTGTAATTTTGCTACTGTTATGAATCATAGTGTAAACATCTGTGTTTTCTGTTGGTCTTAGTTGACCCCCAAATCAAGTTGAGAACGGCTGCATCAGAGGAAGGCTGTAGCATGCTGAGTCTTGGGCTCACTGGCCTGTCAATGAGAGAGTGTCTAACGGAGCCAGATGGGATGATTCTGATATTGTCTTATGGGGTCAGACTGGGCGTCTCCCCAGCCCTCGGCCAGTGAAGGCAGTGGCCAGCAGTATCACAGCTGGGTCCAGAGTGGGAGAGTGGCTCATTACGAGCCCATTGTTGTGGATAGCCAGTGTGCCTGGGAAAGGACGGTCAACCAATGTCAGTCAGCATCTATGGCTGGGTTTCCCCAGAAACCAACCCTAAGAACAGGGGCTCAAGAGCAAGCAGCTTGGTTGAAAAGAAGTGTCTATGTGAAATAGGAAAGGAAGGAGGGCAATATAAGGCAGCTGACAGGTGGGGTTTCCTCCTGGGCATCTGGATTCAAACCCATCACGAACCCTAAAGAGACTGTGTTGCATATGCCTCCATTATCCCAAAAGAGGAGAAAGGTTTGGGGTCTTCCACTCTGGGTCCTATCTGTCTTTGGTTGAGGGCTACCCAGAAGTGCAATTCCACAGATCTCCCAGCGTGTGGATCAAGCACTCTCCAACAGCTGTGGGCTACCCTAAAGTGGAGAGTACTATGTGCTTGCAGCTGTATTTGAGACCTTTGGGCACAGGCATGAACCAGTAACACAGGGAATCTAAGCCAGGCACTCAGATACCGTGTGACAGCCATGATAGGGGTCACCTGGGATGCTTGGAGGCTGACGGGGATGGGAACTGCCATGAAGCTTTCTTGGGGAAGAAGCAATTTTGAAACATATCACTTCCAAGAAAAAGTGAGAGGAGGATGAAATCCCTGTGCTGAACACTTTGGGGAGTCTCTTCTGAGTCCCCATTCTTAGTAATGAGAACGAAAAACAAAAGGTTCAGAGATCTTGAGAAGGGCCAAGAAAATAAACCAATTGTGCACCTTTCCAGGGGAGGCAGGGAGAAAGAGAACTAGCGAAGGCAGCAGGCAGCAGACCCAACGAAGAGGGAAGTGAGGCTGGCACAGGGCTCCTGGGGTAGGTGAGGCCAAGAGCTCAGTTACACACCGAAGTTCCCATCGAAACTGGCTCCACTTTGCACACTGTGGTCACTGTTTTCAGGCCCAGGTAGCTTTCCAGGAAAATGTGGCTCATCTGGCCTACTCCTCCCACCCTGATCTCTTCCATTATACCCCTGAAGCCCTCCTTATTTCTCCTCTTCAAGCAGGTCAAGTTCTTTCCCACCCAAGGCCTTTGCACTTAAAATTCTGTGTGCCTGGAATGCTCTTACCTCAGATCTGAATGGAATGCCCCACTTTATCACTCAGATCATGGGCATATTCCCCACAGGGGCTTTTCTTTACTAATCAACCCCAAGTAGATACCACCAGTCACTCCAGCCCACACCACTGACGCCCCTCACAGTGCTGTCCAGAAGCCCACACTGTTGGTGTCCCTCATCGCGCTATCCACCGGCCCACACCACTGACATCCTCCTCACAGCTCTGTCCAGCAGCCCACACCACTGACGCCCCTCACAGCGCGGGGTCTGATTTTCCCATGCAGTTATCTGTCTGCTTCTGTATTCTCTTCCTCTCCACGCCAGAAGAGCAGGGTCACATCTGATCCCCTACCCAGAGTCTTTCCAAAGCCTGTCAGGACAGATTCTCAATCTACTTTTCCTGGCTGATTAAATATAAAAATGGCCTTTCATTCCGAAATGATACCCCCTGCCTTTTTGTATAAAAACATTCACTGAGCACACGGTCTGGACAATAAAAAGGCTCAGTGGGAAAAGACAGGCTTGTCGGTGGCCGTCGGTGTCTAACACAATAGACACGCGGACCCTCGGTCCTGCGTGCATCCCAGGGTCCAGCCAGCAGCGCACACCATTCTCCCTTTAGCGCACACCATTCTCTCCTAAGCTTTTAAGTTATAAATATTTCAAACTGCAGAATGGACTGGCTTTTCCATTCATCTTTTAGAAGGAACAACAAAAGCATATTTCTTTCTTGAAACCAAAGCCACAAATGAATTCGGAACCAGACTGTTTAAGGCTCCACCTCAGGGTGAAAGGCACCTCTGCTGTCCTGACAAAGCTGCAGCAGAGCAGCGCCGTGACCCCGTCAGCCTTCTCTCCCACTGTTCTCTCCCATGTGGCTGTGGGCCTGTCAGCCTTCTCTCCCACTGTTCTCTCCCACTGTTCTCTCCCATGTGGCTGTGGGCCTGTCAGCCTTCTCTCACAGTGTTCTCTCACACTGTTCTCTCCCACTGTTCTCTCACAGTGTTCTCTCACACTGTTCTCTCCCACTGTTCTCTCACAGTGTTCTCTCACACTGTTCTCTCCCACTGTTCTCTCACACTGTTCTCTCCCACTGTTCTCTCCCACTGTGGCTGTGGGCCTGTCAGCCTTCTCTCACACTGTTCTCTCACACTGTTCTCTCCCACTGTGGCTGTGGGCCTGTCAGTCTTCTCTCCTACTGTTCTCTCCCACTGTTCTCTCCCACTGTTCTCTCCCACTGTTCTCTCCCACTGTTCTCTCCCACTGTTCTCTCCCACTGTTCTCTCACACTGTTCTCTCCCACTGTTCTCTCACAGTGTTCTCTCACACTGTTCTCTCCCACTGTTCTCTCCCACTGTTCTCTCCCACTGTTCTCTCCCACTGTTCTCTCCCACTGTTCTCTCCCACTGTTCTCTCCCACTGTTCTCTCCCACTGTTCTCTCCCACTGTTCTCTCGCACTGTTCTCTCCCACTGTGTGACTGTGGACCTGTCAGCCTTCTCTCACACTGTTCTCTCCCACTGTTCTCTCGCACTGTTCTCTCGCACTGTTCTCTCCCACTGTTCTCTCCCACGTGGCTGTGACCCTGTCAGCCTTCTCTCGCACTGTGTGGCTGTCTTGCCAGGAGATTGTTTTTCCTTTTTAGGCCAACACAGCAATCTGCTTACATTCACTTGGTTCCCCCCGCTCCCTGGTGTGTTGTAAAGCATCCATGTGAAGAAACAACTTTTTGATTGGTATAAGTTAAAAACCTATTCTTAGGCTGTTCACAGAACACTAGACACATACGGGAAGTTTTGAAATTTCTATGAGCCAAGAGTATAGTTATCCACACACACACACTTTTTTTAAAGATCCATAGCTGATATATTTTCTATTTTATAGAATTTGGCCTAGAAAGTGTATGTGCATTTGTATGTGGTGTGTATGTGTGGTGTCATGTATGTGTGTGTGTATGTATGTGATGTGGTGTGTGTGTGGTGTGTATGGTGTGTATGGTGTGTGTGTGATGTGGGGGTGTAGGAGGTGTGGTGTGATGTGGTGTGTGTGTGGTGTATGGTGTGTGTGGTGTGTATGTGTGATGTGGGGGTGTAGGAGGTGTGGTGTGTGTGTGATGTGTATGGTGTGTGTGTGTGTGTGTGATGTGGGGGTGTAGGAGGTGTGATATGGTGTGTGTGTGATGTGTATGGTATGTATGGTGTGTATGATGTGTGTGATGTGGGGGTGTAGGAGGTGTGGTGTGTGTGATGTGGGGTATAGGAGGTGTGGTGTGGTGTGTGTGTGATGTGTATGGTGTGTATGGTGTGTGTGTGTGTGATGTGGGGTGTAGGAGGTGTGGTGTGGTGTGTGTGTGATGTGTATGGTGTGTATGGTGTGTGTGTGTGATGTGGGGATGTAGGAGGTGTGGTGTGGTGTGTGTGTGTGCACACATGTGTGTACAAAAGGGCTTGCATGCTCAGATGTGACAGGCCTAGGCTATTACTTGAAATCATAAACAAATCCGAAGAACCTCATAGTCTTGCATAGTATTTAGTCAGTGAGTGCCTGTCAGACTCATTCCCTAGCACCTCACATACATGTATGCATATATCCGTGTGCGTATACATTTGTGCAGTGTCCACACGTGCACTGGGGACGATCTCTTCAGTCGCTTCTCTACCACGTCATGGAGACCGTGTCACTCAGCAGACCTGGAACTCACCACCCAGCCGACCTGGTGGCCTTGTCCACCACAGCCCTGCTTCCAAGCACTGGGCTACAGACGTGCACCACCGTGCCCAGCCTCTCACGTGGTGCTGTGGCTCTGGACCCGGTTCCTCAGGCTCGAGGAACTCCTCCTCCCCAGGCTCTGCTCACTAACTTCGAAACCAATGTCTATAAAGCAGCTTGCATGTTTGCTTTTGGAAACTTGACCTAAAACTGTGCTTACAGGGTGAAAAAAAAAATGTAAGCCTCTTACGCAGATGAGCACATGGCATGCACAGTGTGGCAGACAGCGTCAGTGCTGCCTCTGTTCTCCGCACCCTTATCATTTGTGCGAGCTGCTGTGACTGACCTCCAAAAACCACACAAGTTCTGCTTTTCCTCAGAACATCCTTGGCTTCCAAAGTTAAGGCCTAGGGCAGCCACCTCCCACTGACCGACAGTGGTTGGTAAGTGTGCCCAGCTCCTAGCCCAGGCTAACTCAGGCATGCACTGCTCTGGCTCCCACAGCCACCTAGTAAAATTCAGCTCTGCTGGCCCTGCCTGGAAACAGAGAGGACAGCATGCTTCCTGCAGCCTTGGCTTCCTGGCTGTCTGCTCCCCACCTGGCTCTTCCTGAGATCAGATTGTAAAGGAACATTTTCCATTCAGAAGCTGGCTTGGGGGAAGGGCTGTGGAAAGGACTGGGTTATGCAGCAGAGGCCTCACTCAGTTCCCCAGAGCCTCCACAGAAGGCCAGGCAGAGACAGGTGACTCTTGGTGGCCAGTCAGGCCAGCCTAATGGGTAAACTCCAAGCCAATGAGAGGCCCTGCCATAAAACCAGGTGGACAGCACCTGCACAATGATGCCACTGCCCTCAGATCTCCACACACATGCATACACACACATGAGCAACCATGTACATGAATGTTCACACATTTACTTCAGGATTGGCTTTTTTAATACATAATTTTGTTCTTTGCTTATATATAACTCATTTGTTTTTATTTTATGTGCATTGGGGTTTTTTTCTTGTATATATGTCTGTGTAAGTACATCAGAACCCTTGGAACTGGAATTTCAAACAGTTGTAAGCTGCCATGTGGGTGCTGGGAATTGAGCCTGTATCCTCTGGAAAAGCAGTCAATGTTCTTAAAGGCTGAGCCATCTCTCCAGCCCCAGGAGCAGCTTTTAAGAATCCCCAAACTTAGAACGCTCTTATCAATTCATATCTAGCAGCCCCAGCCACATGAGCATGCACTTGTGCTTGGAATGGAATGAACGACCCATTGTCATCACAAGCTGTTTGTCTACGTGATACAGACAGCATCTGAGATGTAATGAGTCTATGCAGTAGGCTGAATCCAGTGTGGTGGACCAGGTGTGTAACCCCCGCACTTCGGAGGCTGAGGCACATGGATCAAAAGCTCAAGGACAGACTGTGCTGCACAGAGAGGCCCTGTCTCCAAAACCAGCAGTAAGTGAAGAACACTGAGGAGCACGTCCCTTCCTCAAAGAGGATAGTGTGCTGACCATCAAGAGGGCATCCTTGTCCTCAGCACAGCTGACCCAAGGCCCTATTAATCACACAGGAATATGGTGCGAGCAAAAGAGAAAAGAAAAGCATTTTAATGAAAGTCACTGACAATGCCAGACAGCTTAACTACAATCTAATCCAAACAAGAACCCATCTCAAAGCACTTCCCCTCCACCAGCCCCCGGGCACCCTCTTCCTTCGAGCCCTGGCATTTCAGGAGCCCTTCTCTCCCAGTTTCTTGTTGGCCTTTGTCTTCCCAATCATAGTCTCTACAATTACAGATGTCTCTTCGTATGTCTGAATACTCTCTGTGGAGATCTTCTCAATGGATTCTACCACCTCTACCTTCTTAAAAGCTAAAGCCTTCGAAGGGCTTTTCGGCAGCAGGCTGCTGCTCTTACTCCCAGGCCCCTCGGGTCCGTCCTGACTAGAGCCAGACATGTGTGACTGGGATGTGTCTGATCCGTCAGGATCAGGTATGATCACAGGACAGGGTCTCCTGGACCCTTCCTCTTCCTTCTTGCCATCGTCATCTTTTTCCTCTGGGGCTTTTGGTTCCTTGGCCCTTACCCCGTTCTTGTCTGTTGTCTGCTGATGGTTTGAAAGGTCCTCTTCCATACTCCGGGGAGCCCCCTGTCCATTCTCCATGGGTGGCGTAGGTGGCCCAGGAGAGGGCTCCACATGGCCATCGTGATGCAGAGAGTCTTCCTGGATGGAAACCACCACCCCTCCTCTAGCTGGGATGGAGGAGGAGTGGAAAGCAGGGTCCACAAAGCTGGCATCCCCTGTGACCAGTATGTGCCGCCCTTTGGTGAAGAGGTCAGAGGGCGGCTCCGGCACGGGCTCTTTGTGGCCACTCATTCTCTCTTTGACGACTTTGCATAGCTTCCCAAAGGCTTTGCTTATCTGGCTCCCATCTGGCACATCCTCAGGACCCCCATCTTGTGCTGGACTTACTCTCTGTGTCCCTGCTGGTCCCAGCTGAGAGTCCCCATCCACCTTAGGCTCTGCCGGCACTGCCTTTGGCTCTGGAAGAGTTTTTAATGATGCTCCTTCCTGAGTTTCATCCACTTTGTCTTGAGCTATAATCTCTTTTCTTTTGGGAAGGCTCTTGGGGAGGACCTTCTGTCTTGGCTTAGCTGCTGTGATGTCCTGCACAGCCCTAGTGAGATCTAAGGAAAAACACACAGGTGGTAAGCCAAACATGCACGGCAGTGAGAGGGCATGGGCACTTTCATGGCAAAGCATAACAACTGCACTGAAGGCCAATGTCCAGCAATAGGCTGAGCCAAATACAATGGGAAAGAGCCCCGGATCTGTTATCCATGGCGAGAATGCAGATCAACCAGCTGAGAAATTCTGCATGTGTCACAGTATCACTCTGGATTTCCTCAAAGGGAAGGAAGGCTGCCATTTTTCCTGGCACCCCCAGTTCAGCCTCAGCTGGAAGAGCACAGAGCAGCACAGGGCACTGGACCGAGACACCATGCTGGAACACCCCCAGGCTCAGCTCCACCCCCAGCCATGCTCGCAGCAGGGACCCTAGATCCCAATACACAGTGGGGTCACACTCCCTGTGGCCACTCCCCAATCTCTCCCACCACCACCAAAGATGCACACAGCAAGGTTGCTGGGCCTGTGACAGGTTCTAGTGGCTTCAGGATTGGAAACAGCATCTACCTACAGTGTCCTAACAACCTAATTGTGACTATCCCTTGACTGCCATTGTCTTCAGTTGGGGTTGAAATCAATGCTATTATAGTCATAAACGAATGCGCATCTCAAAGAATCAGACTAACTTTATAGCCTATGTTTCTCTTAGTTGCCTTATAACTTATATTTTCAAGTTTTAGGCCCATGTTAATTAAAGCCTCTTAGTGCTTCTCCAGAGAACAGAGGAATGTAAAAGTTCCTGACATTGGCCATCTTCGGGGCAGAGATAAGAAAGAAAACAAGCAGAGGTCTCTACTAGGTGGAGAAAATCACGGGGCGGGTGCCTGTGAGATAAACTTTGTTTTGCTCCAGAGGTGACACGTGCTCTGTTTTGTTTTGCTTTGTTTCTGTGACAGGGTTTCACAGCAGATTGGCCCCGATCTTTTTCCTGAATGGCTCCTGACCTTTGACCAAAAGCTTGTAGTCCCCATTCCTCAGAACACACACAGGATGAGATAATCACTCTCCCACCTTTAACTGTGGCTATATCTCATATGGCAGAAAATTCCAAACTGACTTGAAGATCAGATATTCCCTAGATATTTATGACAGGGCTGACCAGACCTAAGGGTGCCCAGAACCAACCAATTATTGGTTCATCCAATCCTGAATTGCCAAGACTGCAACCCCTGAAAATCCCCGCGCCTTGCCCTCCTTTGTCTCCCAGGGCCACTCTTTGCTGCCCAGCAGGGGTGACCCCATTGCCCAATGGTTAAAATGAACCTCTTGTGATATTGCATCAATGAGACCTGGTGTCTGGAGTTCTCTTCATTCCTTCAGGAAATTAGGCTCCTGCTGGGCCTAACATGTCTGTATCTCTTCTCCAGTTAAGTGTGCGGAGGCTGGCGTTCCGGGAGGGGGGGGGGGCTAACCCCAGGCACTTTTCTCCTTATAAGCTTCTTGGCTCAAGTACATATTCTATTCAAGGGAACATACCAAAGAGTGAGGGAAGGCAATCTCCCTCACATAAAAGCAGTTTCTGGGCTACAGAAATAGCTCAGTCTGTAAAATGTTGGTTGCACATCCATGAGGAACTAAGTTCACTTCACAGAATCCATCAGAGGAGGGAAAAAAAGAGAGAGAGGTGTGGTGATATGGAGACAGAGGAGGGGGTGGGGTGGGGTGGGGCAAACAGCTCAGTTCAGAAGACAAGTTCCAGGCCAATAAGAGGCTATGTCTAAACAGACAGACAGGCAGACAGAGATAATGGCAGTGTACGCCATTAATCCCAGCACTCAGAAGGCAGAGTGTGGAGGGCAGACCTCCATAGCGTTTGAGGCCAACCTGGTCTACACTGCAAGTTCCAGGTCGGGCAGAGCTACACAGTGAAACCCTGTCACAGAAACAAAGCAAAACAAAACAGAGCACGTGTCACCTCCGAGCAATGCACACTCACACACCCGCACACATGTACACGCTGAATTTCCAAAGGGTTGGAGGGAGCATGGATGGCAGGCAGGAGGAAAGTCACTGGGTTTTGCCTGGACAGAAGAAGGAAGCAGAGGAAGCCAGGGCTGGAAGTCAGAGGCCAGGCTTAGGAGTGTTACCTTTTGCACTGGATCCAAGGCTGAGAGAGGCCCCGTGGCTCGGGGTGATCAGAGAGATGGGAGTCTCAATGAAAGCAGAGCTCAACCTGGCAGGAAGAACCAGAAAGAATGTGGCACCATCTTAAGTCATCAAACCAAATGAGGTAAGAGACGAGAGAGAGAGAGAGAGAAACACTTTCTCTGGATGAAAGTGTGCATGAATTGAGCATCCCAAAATATTAACCACATAGACGTTTGCACACTGGGCAAGGACAAAGAAGACATCTCATTTATTTGGGCTCAAGTCATAAATTATGAAAAGACCATGGGCAAAGCACAGTGACTACTTAGAATGTGAAGTACATTTCTCCATCAGATGGAGTCTGTGAGTTTTCAGTTTTTAATTAAAGAATTAAGTCCAGGGGCTGGAGAGATGGCTCAATGGTTAAGAGCACTGGCTGCTCTTCCAGAGGTGCTAAGTTCAATTCCCAGGACCCACATCGTGGCTCACAACCATCTGTAATGGGATCTGATGCCCTCTTCTGGTGCGCATGAAGACAGAGTACTCATACACATTAAATAAATAAATATTTTTAAAAATAGAATTAATTCCAGCTGAGATACTTAGGGCAAGCAATTATTCTATATCAGATATATAATATACAAGAATATATGAATTTAGGATATTATATCACATATAGAATATAATATACATATATAGGATATAATACATATAAGACATAAAATAATATCTAGGATAAATAATACATAACATTTTTAGTTTTATATTCATGTCTATTACTGCACTATTCACAATAGCCCCAGATAAAAAAAAAACAGCTTAGAAACCCAACAGGAACATATGGTACGGACACTTAGTCAAATAACATTTTAAAATAATATATACTATGCAAATATAAAACTGGGGAAGATGTAAGAAATTAGTGGAGCTAGGTAAGGTGCTCAGGAGTTTCTTGTTCCATACTATAACATTTTTATCTTTTTTAAATCTACTTCAAAATTGATATTAACAAGGCAGCCAGAGAAATATACCAATAACTTTGTGGGTTACCCTCTTCCTAACACAAAAATTGTCAAAAGGCAGTTAAGTGCAGGTCTCAAGTTCTGTTCACAGATGTGCTCTGTTCACAGAAACACACGTAGAATGTGGAGCTGCCCCGGGACACATGGCTCTTGCTAGACAGAGACTAAAGAGGAGCTTGTTTTTCCTGCTAAGCATTTGTACCAAATGCATATGGGCAAATTAGAGCAGAAGGAACCCCGCTGCAAGGCCCTGGAGAAGGAGGGCTTCAAGTCTTCTTCAGCCTAAATCCAAAATACTGGGAGGACTGAGGCTGAAGGGCCTCAGACTCGACGCCCGACCTGTTCCCCAAAGCTATCAGCATAGCCCAGACAGAGACAGAGGAAACTTCTGGAAGGGAGTGGGCTTGTCACAGTTCTGTTATGGAGGAGACCTGCACTGATGCTCCCAGACAGTAATCAGCACAAGGGCGGCGGCGGTGGCTCCTCGGTGCCATGCAGTGGAGGAGGCACAAACCTGGCACTTAGCCTGCTAGACCATCAGTTCCCAAGGGGCACAAAGCAGCCCCCAAGTGCAGCTGTTTCTGGTCACCCTACTTAAAATATCAGGAATACCTTCGACCATCCCGGCCTTCCCTCCCATGCTCTCTGCCCGACTCCTCCAGTGTCTGTCACACTCCCTTGGGTAGGCATGTTATTGCACCCTGCGTGGAGATTCAAACGATGATTTCTGTGCCTCCTGACCTGGTTGCAATCCTTGTTCTGAGAATCTCCTGTGTAAACATTGCTCCCCAGTTGTTCCCTGACATATCAATAAAGGAGCTTAACAACAAATGACTGAGCAGGGGAGGGAATAGGGCTGGACTTCCTGCCAGCCAGGGGAGGAGAAGAGAGAGAGAGAAGGTGAGGATTCAGCCATGGGGAGAGGTCCATGGGACATCAGCAGAGAGGAGTGGAGCCAAGAAAGCCAATAAAAGCAAGTAGCTTAGGGATTTCACTGGGAGGTAGCCAGATCAGCTCAGAGGGTTAAAACTGATTCATCCTGCTCAGTTCTTGTGATGTAAAGCTTGTTACATAAGTACAGTAGTTCTGTCTCAAGCATTTGGGTGGTGGTCGGGTTAAGAGAGAAACTGTAACATGTTTCTAAAGCTACCGCTGACATCCTCTGCTACACCTTCAAGACATGGATGTTTGAGTTCCCTTGCCTGCCGCATCACCAGTACCTCCAACTATGCCTGGCACATAGCGGACACTCACAGGGATCTGCAGAATGAGGCCAGGGACAGGCCAGGGTGCCAGGCATACAGACACATGACATACCTGTTGCCTTCAATCTCAATGATCCGATGATATCTGTCTAGCTCATTCCTCAGGGTCTGCTGGGCCACAGCCAGCTGTCTGCAGTCGTAGGAGGACCTCTCCAGGGAGCGCTCGGCATCCTCTATCTCCTTCCGCAGGTTTTCAATCTGCTCGTTGTAAAGCTGTATCTCGTCGTCATAACACTCATGAGCATGTTTAATAGCTTGTTCCAGGGATGATGTCTGTGGGCAAACACAAACTGTTTGATACTCTTCACAGCTTCTCCCCCAAACAGATGAAGGCTAATGTGGGGCCTGGCGAGATGGCTCAGTGAGCACTTCAAATCTCTAGCATCCATGCAAGAGCCCACATGCCAGTAAGTCTCAGAGGGGGTGAGGGGTGAGTCACGGGCAGATTCAGGGAGCTTGCTGACTAGCCAGCCTACTTGAAATGGTTAATTTCAGCGCCAGCAGAAGACCCTGTCCCAAAGAATAAGGTCAAAAGTGATAGAAAAAGATACTTGACATCCTTTTCTTGTTCCTCTGTGTGCATGCCCACAGGCACACACATAACACATACACTATACAAATTTAAATTAAGTTTTAAGGACAAGGTGTGGAAACTGAAGGTCATTTTCCATTACTTTCAAGAGCTTCTGGGAGTGTGAACGGCCTATATGTGAGTCTGCCTGCCTCCAACCTGCAGTGTTCAGAGCTTGGAACCAGAGTTGAAGCCAAATCAGGAGAGCCCATCCTGTGCCTTCTCCCCTGGGACTTCAGAAAAGGATATCTCAAAAGCAGTGACATGGAGGTGGGTTCCAGACTGCTCCAGGGACATGTACGGGAGACCCGAGGCTGCCATTCTGAAGCAGTGACCTTTTGTAACACACATGGAGAAGCTGAGAGAGACAAATGAAATCAAAGACAAAAGATAAACACAGATGAAGGAGCCTGAGCTAAGAGAAGGAAGACAGAGCGAGGGAGGGAAGGAAATAGTGAGCCAGTGCCTCAGATCCTGGTTCCTGGTTCCTATTGCACACTTGCTCTCAAATTGCATAAGCTTCATGTTATAACCCGTTCCTTTTCAGGGGCTGGAGGAACGCTGCCAGTGGAGAGCCCAGTGTGAATCGCTTTAACCAAGTCACTGAGGTGAGCTTGGAATGGAGCGACCCACAGGCTCCTCCCCAAAATGTGGACCCTCAGACAGATCCTGATGACACATCAGGGAAGCCACATGGAGGGCTGGTCCACAGAACTCCTGTCATCGTCAAGGTCAGCCAGCAGAAACACCAAGGCAATGTCCGGGTCAGCAGGAGCTCAGGGCAGTGGGCGCCAACGTGGGCAGACAGCAGCAGCCATTGAGCGTGGCATCCCTAAGGTTTCCTGGTTTCCTTCACTGTCCTATGTGGTTACAGACTGTTACCTCGGGGGAGGCTGGGACAGAGCACAACAGGAGATGCAGTGCTATTGTGTCAACCCTGTAGAAATCTACATTTATTTCAAACTGCAGCACTGCTCTTCCTGTTGAAGCCAGTTACCACTGGTTTCCAGACCTCCAAAATCAGTCTCCATCTGATGGCCACCTGTAACACCAAATACCTTGTCACACCCACCGCCTACTGAGGTAGGCGTGCTCTACACACACACACACACACACACACACACACACCAGGAAATGTCTTCAAGAACACGGGGATTGTAAGATGATAAGTCCCTTCTGGGGCTTGACTCTCAGTGCTGCTTCATGGTGATATCAAGGGAATGTCAACAGATGAGGAAACTGAGGCAGATGGGTGAAATGACCTCCCCATCAACATCACAGCAAGATGCAAACCCACCCGTACAGGGTGTGAGACATTTGCTGAAACTATGGCCATGCTATTCCATCATCCTCCAGGATACAGGAGAGCATTGAACACACACAGACACCACACAGGGAAGGATAGAGTCCACTCCAGGCCCTGGTAAACTACATTGCCATCTATCAGCACTCAGGCTCACCAGCTCTCCTCACAGAACATACACAGGACTCAACGTGACCACAGGCAAAGATTTCCTTGAGTGTTTCAGACCTCTAAACTGTAAGCCCCATTGCAAAGGGTTGTCACAGAACAGAGTTAGGGACCAGAAAGGGCCTCCGACTTCTCCACCTACAGAACAAGGTGATCTTTTCGCAATTCATGACACGAGGGCTTGCTTTTATGGTTTGCTGGCGGATGATTTGCTGGTTGGTTGCTTCTCTGAAGGTGTGCATCTTTTAAAGGCTACGTCTGCTGAAC
>CM053766.1:147312057-147355563 GCA_028658305.1 Pachyuromys duprasi | reverse complement strand
TGCACACCAAAGCCCCTAGCATCACTTGTGAGAGGCCGGTAAGGAAGGGGAAAGGTCAGGACACTCTGAAAAACAGGGCTCCTAAGTAAAGGTGTTAACTGGCTGCCTCAAAGGCAGAGCTAAAGGCTGTAACACAATACCTTAAACAAGCACAAAACTTCTCCCTCCTCTGCATTTTTCTGAGAGAAAGCAGTTGAATGCTTAGAGACACAGCTTCCTAAATCACTTTGTAAATTACAACGAGCAGCACAGACACTAAAACCAACAGCCCAGTCCCCA
The DNA here is from genome assembly GCA_028658305.1 of Pachyuromys duprasi. Classification (NCBI taxonomy): domain Eukaryota; kingdom Metazoa; phylum Chordata; class Mammalia; order Rodentia; family Muridae; genus Pachyuromys; species Pachyuromys duprasi. Next base: position 147,355,284 of record CM053766.1, on the reverse strand, counting down.
GCATGCCCTGGAACTGCCCACTGACAATATAGCTCTCGCTGGGCAAGTGCTGTCTGTCCAGTGGCCGGCTCATGCCGGCTCAGGAGGATGTAATCACAAGCTGCTGGTGCTAGCAATCTCCTATGCAAGCAAGCCCACACTGGGCTTTCTAGAAGGGCCTTCCCACATGTGACAGTTACCTTTTTGTACCTGTCCTTGGCCACACTGATATCCGCCTGCAGAAACTGTGCTTCCAGCTGAAGGTGCAGGTTACGCAATAAGGCTTCATCAGCTTCCTGCAACAAAGGGCCACGCCAGGGTCACATGAGGACGTAAGCATAAAGTGAACCAGTTACAAACACAGGAGCCATGCAGAAACTTACTAAAACAGATTCTTGTTCAGTGGGTCTAGGATACTGCATGCTCTCTCTCTCTCTTTCTCTCCCTCTTTCACACTGTGTGTGTACATGTGTGCGTGCATGCATGTGTGTGTGTATGTGTATGTGTATACAGGTTGTAGGTGTGCACATGTGACCATTTTGCATGTGTGGAAGTCAGAAGACAACTTTCAGGAGTTGATTCTCTCCTGCCATGGGTTCCTGGGACCCTACTCTGGGCATCAGTCACGTAAAGCAGGTGTTTTTCCGTCCTGCGCCATCTTGCCAGCCCTAGAGAAGACATTCTAAATAAAGCAGCAGGCTGGTCACTGGGCCTGGTTGAGAACAGTAGTTCTCATTATTACTCAAGCTGACATTTCACAACATCTAGAGATCCTTATTATTGTCAGTACTTGAATGACAGGGGACATGAAGACTGCTCTAAGTATCTTATAATACACAGTCAGTCCTCCGTTCCCCTCCACACTCACACGACAAAGACTATCACAGCCTAAATGTCTACCGTGTCAAGCTTGAGAAACCTTATCAAGAAAAAGCCAAGAGTTTAGAGATATTTGCATATCAAATAACTTTAAGATTTACAGACATCTATATTTGTTCTGTATCTTGCCATCAGTAACTTGAGTTTCAAGACCAAACTTATATAAAGGAGGAAGGAGAGAACTGACTCCACAAAGCTTTCCTCTGACCTACACACACACTTAAACACACACTTATACACACACACTCACACACCCTCTCTCTCTCACACACACACACACTCACACACACTCACACACCCTCTCTCTCTCACACACACACACACTCACACACACTCACACACACTCTCTCTCTCACACACACACACACTCACACACTCACACACACTCACACACACTCACACACCCTCTCTCTCTCTCACCACACACACACATTCCATGGCATGTGCCCCCACCCCACCCTCACCTCACATCATACACATACATACATACACACAATAATAATAATAATAACAATTTTAAAGGTTGTCTGACATCTGAAATTGGCTTAAATGCTTCAGTGTTTGGGTGTGAAATTACAGGTTTATCAGGAATCCCCATTCCCCAAGACAACACTGCCAAGGCACACCTGCCAATATCAGACATTGCCAAATGGTTTTTTAGTGACCTCTTATGAGCTCTTCATGATGAACGCTAGCAATGGCTTTTCGTTAAGAAAGGTAGATACCGGTTTGATCAAACTCTCTCCAGCAAGAGAGTTAAGATAGCAAAGACAAGTGGATGGCCAGATTTGTGGAGGAACTCCATATTGGCCGGTAGTCCAGCAAAGCCTTTGGAATGCATTCTCTGGAATGTCACTTGATTCTCTAACAGGTGTAGGAAGACCCTCAGCTGTCTGATGCTGACAGCCAGGAGAGAGAAATTCTGAATCTATAGCGGGATCTATCTTTAGTAGGCTTCCCAACCAGTGCTGTTTTTACGCACTGGAGAGCTGGGGCAGGGTCTCCTCATGCCTTCGTGGGCTTTGGATGTATCGCCACCTCTTCCAGGAGCAGCAGTTTTCTGTGCAGTGGCTCTGCGCTGGGAGCCGGGGCTAACTCCTCACAGAGACACAGCAATATCTGCCACAGATGTGAAGGAGTGTCAGACAAAGACACAGAACCAATTTCCTGCATGTTTTCTGCTTTCCCTCTGTCTCCTTAAAGCCTAGAAGGGTAGCCTGGGATGGGCGAGTCTTATTGACGAACCTATATTTGATCCACAATTACTGGAGCAGAAGGAGAATTAGAAATGAGAGTCCAAGCACCCCTTGTCCCTGATCTAAGAGAGATCAAGCACTCGGAATCTTGCTGATGGAATAAGCCGTGGAGAACACTGGTTTGCTCACCGGTACCTTATAGCCACCGGCACTTCCTTCAAGCGACGGTAAAGGTCAAAGTAGGTGCTTAGTTTATTTATTTTTTTACCTGTTGGAATGGGGATGGAGATGGATCTTACACATACAAAGCACACTGAGTCATCCTCCTGCAGATCATAAAGGACCACAGACAGATATCTGTCCAGCAGTCCTAGTCCCTTAGTGTCCCTTCCACCAAATCCATGGAACCTAGGACTCTGGCAAGCACAGTTCAAAGCCTAAAGTCTTTTGGAGGGATTGGTGGATCCCTCCATTCATTATGGAAAATAACAAATGACAACAGGACTTGGACCCTGCCCATGGGCTTTTCTGGGATGCTGAATGGAAAGCCCACCCTACCAGACACCGAGCATCCTTCCACACCTCCCCCTGGGGATAATGCCAGGACCAGCACGAGCTCCAACAAAGCAATATTTCAAAGCCACCTTTGGAGACAATATAAATGCAGCCCTTGTCTTTAACATAGGAGAATCCAGCGCTTCGGTAAGGGCTTGTCTTGCTTGGGAGATAATCATGTGTTAAACTGCCCTGAAAATTCCAAAGGTGAGCCAGCGCTTCGGGACTGTGCAGTCGCTGATATGATGAGAATTTGTTTTGAAAGCAATGTTCTTTTATTTGTGCCAGAGCGCAGAAATGTGTAGACGCCTGTGTTTTCATTATGCCGGAGGTGCTGTCAGCTGAATTTCCAAATGCTGCAGCAACAGAAGCATCCAGATTTTTCAGAATGACTGCCTGTGTCAACTGTCTAATTTGAGAAAATAATCCAACCCTGATATGGCATGAGCTCGGGACCGGGGTAGGCTGTTCACAAAACAGATCACCCCACCGGAGAGCTAGCTGGAAACACACTCTCGAGGATTCCAACACCCTCCCAGGTGCTGAGGCCACACAGTGAAGTGCCTCGTGGCCCAGGACATTGACAGCGCCACCCCACCGTGCAGAGGATGGAAGCCAGGGCTGTGCACATGTTGTGAAAGCACATTACCAGCGAGGTACATCACAGGCAGCCTTTACAGCCGTTTTTGAGAAAGGAACAGAGAGATAATTAATGTTCAAGGCACCCTCGACAATCAGCCTTAAACAAAACAAAATGTTGCAAGTTGCTTTTTGTATCTGCCTGGAGAAGACTCTGGGCGAGCTGGGCTCCTTTCTCTCCCTGGCCTCATTTTCTCTACTCTGCTTTCTCCCTCGGCACTCTCCTTGCTCTTCCTCTGCCTTCCATTCCTTCCCCCAAGCCTCTCCACACTGCAGCCTCCTCCTAAAAGCCTCCTTCCCCAGGCCCTGCCTCTCCCAAGTGAGAACTTCTTGGCCAAGCTGGTAACCTAGTAGGTGGTCACTTCACGGTTCATCTCTCCTGCCCTTTTGCCAGGAGACTTCAGAGGCAGGCGATCCACATGGATGTGAGCCTTTGAACGACTTTTCATTGTTTTTAAGAATGTAAGAATTAAAAAAGTTTTTAAGAAGCTACAGCAATTGAGATTGTTAATTTTAAAGCTTTAAAGTTCAATCCTTAGAGCCCGTCTCAACTGATAAGCAAACTACAAGAATTATTACTGACCAGTAATCTTCTAAGTACATATATGTGGTGATGAGTCATAAAGGCTGCACAACCTGAATTCATATTTAAAAGCCATCTGCAGTTCTTGATCCATCAAAAGGCTGAGCGTGTAACTAACTCTGGCCACACTGTTTAAGTGTTATGTTGAGGAGTTTATTTCCCTTCAAAAGAGGGTAACAAAGAGTGGCTTGCTCTAGCATACATGCCTCCAAAAAAAACACAACTCTATACAACTATTGCAGGAATGTTCCAGAATTCCTCTCTGGCACCTACCCTGTGGCTGTTTCTCACGCTTCAAAAGTAGGGAGCTTCAAGGGAAATGGGCGCTTCTTCCTCTCCTCCATGAGTCTTTGCTTCAGAGAAGCAACCTCAAGACTATTAGCCCAAATCTCTGATCAGTTTACTGGGTAAAAGATAAGTGGGGTGCTGCAATGCTGCCATGTTTTGAGAGCCTAGAACTACACTCCATGTATTGGGAGCATGGTCCCCAGGGCAGAGCAGTTAAGAGGGAGCAGGACCTTCAGAGGGCGGGGCACAGCGGAAGAGCCTCACAGCCCTTACCCCAGCTGTGGCTTCCCAACTTGCCGTACAAGCTCACCTCATAGGCTTCCACAACTGAACTAAAGCCTTTCACCATAACTGAACTAAGCCAGGGGCCCCCTTCACCAATGGCATGTGTTTGTACTTGCAACTTCCAAATCAGTGAGATAAAGTACTGTTTTGTTTTTGTTTTGTTTTCAAATTACTCATCCTTGGGTATTTTGTTACATTAACAGGTTAATACACCTTTGCATCACATATCAACTTCATGGTCTACATTTCTTTCATGAGACCACACATGTCATAAGGTGCATTTGTATGTCAGTTCACTCACCAAGATTTAATTGAAATTAAGAAGTCAAGGAAGAAAATGGTAACAAGAAACAGACAAATCCCAACATAAAGGGAAGAGGCTTGTGGGAAACAAACACTCTTACTATTTAGTAGCTGTAAGGGAGCTACTTAAATCCAAGTCTGTATTCTACTCACCTTGTTAAGTCTTTCCAGCATTTCCTTTAGCACCAATTGACATTCACACTCATTTTCGTATCTGCAAATTGGACACACAGGCAAGAGTTAGGCAGCTTCTGGGCTTTCACAGGTATAGATCACACTGCCAGTGTAAAGTTCAATCTCAGATAATACCATGCCCTTTTCTTTAAGAAGATAATTTCAATTTTAAAGAAATAGCTAATTCCACGTTTCCTTGCCCACTGCTTCCTAATAATTTTCACACCACCAAGCATATAGAAAATGTGAATAATGGAAAAATACAAACAAACAGAAGTCTTCCACCCTGGGAGACCTCAGTTGCCCCCACCCAGCACCTGAGGATAAGGGGAGTATGTCTGAGCAGAGCTATAAGCCAAGCAGGGCCTCAGAGTGGAGACCGGAAGGCTGCCCTGTTCAGTCCACAACAAATGACAGATTTCCTAAACTGGCGTGCTCGTCCACATTTGTGACATGTCAATGTTTTGGTATTGTGTTATTCACCCTCACAACTAAAGACAGAGACTGTTGCTACCTTTGGGGGAAAGACAAGGAACATAGCTGAGCGCCTTTCCCCGGGGGCTAGGGCTAGGGCTTGGTGGTAGAATGGTTACTGCGCAACCAGGAAGACTGTGAGACTGTTGTTTACTGGAAAAAAAAACCCTTTCTAGTTGTGGTGTGGCTCTGCCCTAGCACACACCTTTAACCCAAAAGCTTTCTGCCTGAGTATCATAAACAGGATTAAATAAAGTTAACCCAAGGTCAAGAGGTGGAGCAAGCAACCAGTTGACAGGAAGTGAACATAGGGGGAAAAAAGCATAGAGAGTAGGAGGAAGTCAAGAGGAGCAAGCACAGGAAGTAAAGGGAGGGACACTGAGTGTGTGGGTATTTTGAGATGGATTGAGGAAAGAGCTTTCTCTTTTTCTTTTTGGTATGTTGGCCAAGCAGGAAGGTCAGCTGGGTGCTTTCTCTGCCTCTCTGAGCTGGCAGGCTTTCTACCCCAGTATCTGGCTCTTGAGTATTGGCAAAATTGAACGTTTGAGATTTTGTTGAAAACAACAGAGGAGCACAGCACCTAGGCTGAGCACGGGAGCCCCCAGCTCAAACCCAGTTATCAGCACCCAGGCTGAGCACGGGAGCCCCCAGTTCAAGCCCAGTTATCAGCTCCTCTGACACTAGGAATATGCTATTCTCTCCTACTTAATTTCTTTCCAAAGAAAGAAGTGAGATGATAAGCAGATACCCCAGAAAGTCTTGTGGTCAGAGAGAAAAGGGCTCTTCCCAGCGGTCCCTCCCCCATTCCATGTAACCCAATACACATTCATATCTTCTTCCAAGGGTTCTAGCTCTCAATGTTCAGCAGGTACCAGGTTGCTTAGAAAGGAACTTCACTCCCCACCCCTCCTTTGGTCCGGAAGTGCTCATGTAGCTCAGTCTTACCCAGTAGGATAGAAAGATAGGGCTGCGTGGACCCTTCCGGGTAAAGGAGGCAACAGTGAGTCATTGCCTCATGGATCCTTACAGCTTGCAGCATGGATCCTGCCTTCTTGAGGTTCACACAGAACCTTCAGAATTTCACATACAATAGGGCACCACACTAAACTGCACACCTAGACTTTATCCAAGAGAGAGAAAAAGAAAAAAAAAAAACTTTCATCTTGGATAAGCCAATGTTATATATTCTGGGTGGTAAAATATATGTACAATTATTTAAATATTTTGCTTTTATTTTTAATTATGTATATGGAGAGCAGGGGCACATAAGTCAGGTGGCTATGAAGGTCAAAAGAGGAAGCTGGATCCCCTGGCTGTGGTGAGCTTCCTGGTGAAGGTGCTAGGAATTGAGCACTGGCCCTTTTCAAGCCCAGGACACGTGCATAACCATCTCTTAGCACCACCCCCAGGACAAGGCCTCTCAGTGTAGCCCTGGCTAGCCTAACACTCTCTGTACATATCAGGCTGGTCTTGAACTCAGATATTCCCAAACACTGGGATTGAAAGTATGAGTCACCATGCCCAGTGGAGATTTACCACTTTTGAGTGTGCATTTCAATGGTGTTAAATGTATTCACAAGTGGCTGCACAGCAGCCGGCACCATCCATCTCTGAAGTCCTCTAACAGTGAACTCTATGCCCATTAAACATGCCATGGGTCCCTCCCCATGGGTCCCAGGCCTTAGCAACCCCCATTCTACTCTCCGTCTCTAAGAACTTTGTTTAAGCAGAATCAGCATTTTCCTTCCTGTGTCTGGCTTATTTGGCTCAGAAGAGTGTCCTCAAGGTTTATTCCTATTGCAGCACATGTTCAAATCTCCTTCCTTTTCAAGGCTGGATGCTATCCTAATTTATGTGTATAATACATGTGCTTAGACACACATCTGATAAACAGCTGGGATAGATAAGCTATGGGAGAAAAAGTGTGGTTTGGAACTCGCTCTTCAGAGTTTGCTTCATCTGCCAAGATGCGTGTTATGATAGGTGTGCAAGGTTGTTGGAATATTTTTCCATCCACCAAGATTGTGTGTGTATGTATATGTGTAAGGCTGGGTTGTAGCTTACTCTCTGGAGTTTTCTTCATTCATGCAATATGTGAATGTGTGTGTGTGTGTGTGTGTGTAAAATACGAGAAGCTAAATAAAGAAAAGTAAAGAAAAAAGCTCGTTGGAACCTACCTGCTGACGTCTATCTTATTTCATCATCAAGTGTTAGTGTGTGTGTCTTTTTCCCCCCTTCTTTTTCGTTTTAGATGCTTTGCCACTACAGTGGAAAGCCAACACTAGAGCCAACAGTCCTAGCCAACGTTTACATGATAGACGTAAGCCCACGCCAGGAAGCTACCAGCACTGGCCAACACCAGTGATTTAATTCTGGCCCCTCGGTTTGCCACTACCAATGGAAGACACGGTTGGGAACCACCAGTTCCAGCCTGGAAAATTACCCTCAGAAAAAGTCTGCCAGGTCACTAGCCAGGTGGCAGCCATGGGGTCTACGCCCTGACTCAGTTTGTCCCCAGCTGAAATGTCAAAGCCGGTCTTCCATATAGCACCCCAGTTCTTACACATTTTAGCTTTTGTGAATAGTGCTACTGTGAACATGGGTGTCCAGCGATCCTTGTCCAGGGGCAGCTTTCAAGTATCCTGAGTGGATGCTTAGAAGTGAAAACGCTGTGTCGTAAGGTAATACTGTCTTTAGCTTTCCAAGCGAGTATTCTCCAAAGCGGCCGTTCCTCTATGCCTTCCTATCAGTGAGGCCCAGCGCAACCCATCCTTGCAAACACTTGTCCTCTGTCTCTAGCCATCCTAATGAATATGAAGTAGGCCACCGCCACTTTGGAGCTTCTGTCACTCACTACAGAAACCAACTCTAGTTTACACTGAGCCCCACCCACAAAGCAAAACTTCCTGTGGCCTGTAAACCTTGGCCAGTGACTCAAAATCAATTGACAGACATGGAAGGTGCTGTGTGAAAGCTCTGTGTTCTCAGACTTGAAAAGGCTGTAAGGACAACCAAACCCAACCAAAACTCCATGCCAGTCCCAAGAGGGCCGTGCAGCTTGCTGTACAGTAAGCATCTCCTAACTAGTTCTACAGTTCATGATGCCAAGGGCTCATTTCTCTTTGTGTAGATTCAATAGGTCTAGAACTTTTTTTCCAAATGGGTAATTATCTTTGAGAATAATATTATTAACAAAAATCTAATTTTCTCATGGCTTTTTCCTGCTAGAAACATCTGAGAGTCTCTGTAGCTTATCACCATGTTTGATAATGAGCACAGCAACACAGCCTCATGGGTAATTTTCATGCTATAAAGATCAGTCTAGATATATTAAAGAGAAGTGGTTTCATTTTGCAAAATTAATGGTAAGAATTCCCATATTCATATCAATGAGTTCATAAAGTAAAAACATGCTTTGTTTTCCATTATCTAGTTGTTTATGTAAATTAGTTTTGTTTCCAGCAGTTGGGATAATTGACTGTATTCATCACTGTATTTCAGTGCTTTTCCTTGTTCCCATGGTTCTTGTTTACTGTGTTCCTTATTCTTTGCTGCATTGAAAACATGACTGAAATTATCCATATTCCAGATGGAGAGCATGGCTAGCATGCTGCGGGCCTCGAGGCTCCTGTTTCCATTTACCTCATGACTCTCACTTGGCTTTGGCTACTAACCAGTTCACCTTTAGAATGAAAAATCAAATTTGGCATGCAAGTGGGTAAGTCAGTGTGTGTGTGTGTGTGTGTGTGTGTGTGTGTGTTCATGAGTGACAATGAGTGTAGATTGTGTGTGTCTGTGAATAAGGATGAGTGTGTGTTCATGAATGACAATGAGTGTAGACTGTGTGTGTGTGTTTTTAAAAGATTTTTAAATCCCACTAAGGCAACATGTTAAACTTCTCCATGAGTCAAGAGCATTGAATCAGTTAATGAGATACTTAAATCAACCACAGCATGTGAAGAACTGCGCCATGGTGGCCGTACAACTCAGAACCAGAGGAATTTATAGGACTGAGAAAACTCAACATGGTTGTTCTGTGGTGAGGGCTCAGTCGTGTTCATCCAAATCACAGCAGAGACAGCCATCTGGGGAACCAGGACATGCTGGCAGGCCTTCAGGCTGCCTTGAGTATGGGAGCCATGTGGCGCTGTGCATGTAACTAATACCACCTACCAGCCTGTGCCAGTTGATTAAGGTTGTGTTTTCAAACTGGGAGCACTTTACCACCCCCATCATTGAAGGAGGGACACTGGACACTGGCAGCTTAGTGTGGCATTCCGTCGTCTACAAAATCCAGAAGGGGAAACTAAGGGAATATAGTCCAGTTGGAAGAAAGGGCGCCCAGAATTTGCAGAGCCCTGGATTTGATCACCCAAACCAAAGGAGAACACAGCTACGATCCCAGCACTCAGCAGGTGGGGGCAGGAGGATCCAAAATCCAAGGTCATGCTGGGCAGCGGTGGTGCACGCCTTTGATCTCAGCACTAGGACAGCAGAGGCAGACAGATCTCTGTGAGTTCGAGGCCAGTCTGGTCTACAAAGTGAGTCCAGGACAGGCAAGGCTACACAGAGAAACCCTGTCTTGAAAAAAAGAAAAATCCAAGGTCATCCTCATTGGTAGCACCAAGGCCAAGGCTAGCCTGCGGCCATGTGCTAGCCTGTGCTTGCTGAGACAACAGCATCATCTGAGGGAGAGCCTGTCGCTGAGCCACCCTCTACAGGAATCCAGTAATGGATTTTCCACCACCCTGTTCTGAAGCCTGCAGAGCAGGGTAGGAAGACCTCTGCGGGAGCCCTTCTCCCCACAGCCTCTTGTAAGGCTTATTCCCCACAAGACATGGAGGTTCGGGCCCCTTCTTGCGAACTGGTTTCTACGGCTCAACACCAGAAACAGATAGACTGGTGGACTTAGTAAACTACCCAGCTCTCAAATAAATATTCTCATTATGCTTCACTGTAGCTTTTACTGTGGACACAGCAGTCACGCTTGATAACAAGCTTTAAAGCATATACAGCCATGCATTCAAACATGCTTCCCAGGTGTCACCCAGGACACCGTGAAGACAGTTAGACTTGGTACGTGTGCATTTGAATTCCGTGTCCAGCAGTCATTCATGGCATGAGATCTTCCCCAGACCTCTTCACATGTAAATGGCCCAGGAAGGATATGGCTGTTATGTCACCGAGGTTCTTCTCTCAAAAGCCGAGTTATGAAATCAACACAGGTATCCAACAACAAAGGAATGGATGGAGAAAATGTGGTAAAGGCAGACAGACATATGCATGAAATATATATTATATGCATATTCAGCCTTAAAGAAGGTATATTGTTCTCAGGAAAAAAAATGGATGATCATATTAAGCCAATTAAGCCAGTTTCAGAAAGCTAATATATGTTTTCTCTCATTTGTGGTCCTATGTTTTATATAGTTACTATATATATATATATATATACAATACATGTGAAATAAAAGAAATGAAATTGTGTAGGGGAAAGAGAGGTAAGTACAAGGGAGGAGAGATATGAAAAGGGAAAGTAGAAGGATCCAGAGAGGAATGTGGTTAATGTACAAGATATTTCTATATGAAAATTCAATTGAAAAACTTATGGAGTCAAAGAAATAGGTCACGTGAAAGCGCGTATTCTGAAATTTCAGAACCGACAGAAGAAATGTCTGCTGACATTATGATCCAAACTGGGCACGCTGGGAACTCGGAGATGGAAGCTCGCGGGTGTTGTAAACCACCTTACTTATTTGGTGTTAGCTCAAGGCGAGCGCCAAAAACTCAAACTACACGATTGAAATCTTCATGTTATACTTAACATCCCAAAACACATGAAAAGTAAGTAAAACTATGTCCTGGGAATCGGAAAAGGACACCAACTGGAAGCTGGGTATCTTCAGGACCCGCACATCCATACGCCCCTCGCCGCCGGACAACCTACACCTGCCCCACGCCTCCCGCCCCATCCCGCGCCAGGCGGGCCTCAGTTTCCCTGACCGAGCCCCTTACTTGCTCCGGAACTCGTCGAGGGCGCGCTGCGCCTCTGCCTCCTGCCTCTCCAGCCGCGCGCGCTCGGCGGCCAGGTCCCGGGCGCGCTGCAGATTGGCCTCGATGTGGCGGGCGAGCGCGTCCTCGGGCCCGGGCTGCTCGCCCAGGCGCTGGAAGGCGTCGAGCTGCCGCCGGAGGCCGGCGTGGCGCTGCTGGAGCGCGCGGGCCCGCTGGACCTGGGCGGCCACGCGTTCTCCCAGCGCCTGCAGCGCCGCCAGGCCGGGCGCGGTTCCCCCGGGTTGGGCGGCGGGGCCCGCGGGCTGGGCGCGCTCGTAGCGCTCCTGGCGGGCCTGGAAGACGTAGCTGCGGCGGTACATGGCTCCCGGGAGGCCGCGCCCTGCTCTGCGCCTACTAAATAACCGGGCGGTCCGTGCTGGGACTTTCCAGAGCCGGTCAGCAGACGTGCCCTCGGGGTGGGTGCCTAACAATGGGGAGCCGCGACCGCTTTGTGTTCTGGATTAGCTGCCCATACAGCTCCGGGATGGAAGGGGCAGCTGGCGAGGATCGCTTTGTTTGGCGGTCCTGGAGGCCTGTGGCCCTGTGACAGGATGAAGGGTCAGGGGGACAAGAGACTCATGATGCTCTTTTGACTGGTTCCCCTGGGCACTGTGTAGGAGACCCAAAGCCAGTCTGCAGCAGAGCCTGGCGCTTTCTGCCAGCCTTTCTAGCTCTCATCATGGAACTTAATAACTCCGGTTTCCAGCAGTTGGGATAATTGACTGTATTCATCACTGTATTTTGGTGCTTTTCCTTGTTTCCTTGTTTCATTTGTTGTTTTCAGGTTTTTTAAGCCATTATAAAAAGTCTATCACGTAAGGGTTGAGATGTGTTTCTAGTGATTTCTTACTAATACTTGTGCGTGTGTTTGTGAAGAATCTACAACATGTACAGTGACTTAGGGAACAAAATTAGTGACAATGAATTATTGCCTTTGCTCTTTCACCAAGGAGTTGAGCACCAAGGAGTGCTCTGAACTTAAAAGAATCCTTGCAGTCTGAGGATTTGATAAACTAGCCAGTCCTCAAATACATATATTCATTATGCTTCATTTTAACTTTTATTATGGAAATAGCAGTTGTGCTTGAAAACAAGCTTTAAAACATATACATTCACACAATTTGATAGCAAGGCTTTGAAAAATTCAAAAGTATATTGCAGCCAGTCCTGATGAGACCTGATAAACTTGGGTCAGATTGAAAGGGAGGAGGACCTCCACTATCAGTGGACTTAGAGAGGGGCAGGGAGGAGATGAGGGAGGGAGGGTGGGATTGGGAGGAAATGAGGAATACAGCTGGAATACAAAGTAAATAAACTGTAATTAATATTAATAAATAAATATCCAAAAGTAGAATGTGATGTTGAAAATAATGAACTGAAGTTGGGCGGTGGTGGCTCACACCTGTAATCCCAGCGCTCGGAGAGGCGGCACAGGCAGGCAGAGCTCTGACTACAAAGGGAGTCCAGGACAGCCAAGGCTACACCGAGAAACCCAGTCTCAAGAAAGGAAGGAAGCAAGGAAGCAAGGAGAGAAAATGAACTGTTTGGTGAGAATATTCCTGGATACAAACATTTGTCATATTGAAATATTTAAAAATCATTATCAGAGGCTAGGGAGATAACTGCGTGGGTAAGAGTGCCTGCCGTACAATCACGAAGACCTGAGTCAAATCCTCCGCGCCCACAAAAAGCTGGGCGTGGCTGAACAGCTGACCCCAGCACTGGAGAGAGAGAAACAGCAAACTTTCAGTTCACGGAGAGACCCCTTGGAGGGAGACGCTAAATGCCCTCCTCGGGCCACAGCAGAGATGCGCACTCATGCTCACATCTTCTTAACCACGCACCAAACCGTGCATCGCACACACACAATTTAAAAAGCATTAGCAAAAGGACGGTCCCTTCTAAACTAAGGACTGGCAATAGCACATATTACCAGCCATATGGGTGTGCATGTACATAATTACTCCACAAGTTCAAGTCAGTTACTAAGAATAGAGAAAAATCACTCAGATCTTTGCTACGGTTCTTACCACTCCACGAAGTCTGAATAGTAAAGGATTCCGTCTGGAACAAAGCAATGTAAGATCTCTATGTGGGTGGCATTGTCATTCATTCTTGTTCTCTCCCTTCCTCCCTTTCTCCCTCCCTCCTTTCCCCCTCCCTCCCTCTCCTAAGACATTAAATTACCAGGGTCAAGTGGAGGAGGGCATGTGAGTATTTTTGAAGGTTTCCCACACTTGCTGGTAGCATGGTGAGTTGATTTCCGGCTTCCCAGAGAGCAAACTCCACGGCCTTTGATATCGTGTGTTAGTCAGCTGCTGCCAGAGAACAAACCACCCCAAAGTGTCCTGCAATGACATGCCTTTATCACCCATCTCTGGTCCCCCGGCTCAGCTGAATGGTTCTTCCAGCCTCAAGTGTCCTGCTCAGCTGAGACAGCTCCGACCCAGACACACCTCTTGTCCTCTGAGTTAGTCAGAAGCCCTGTCAAGCAGGCTCATCCAGGCTTGGCTTTGCAGCAAGTCCACTCACATCCTGCAGTTCGGGCAAATTACAGGGTCCCAGGTAGCCAGAGTCGGGAGTTACGTGGGAATCTGGGGAGATGACTCAGTAAAGAAAGTGCTCTTTGCTAAGCCTGAGTACCTGCGATTTCTCCCACCACCACAAAGCGCATGCACACACACACACATACACACACACACACCATGGCCTTGTAAACGGAGAATGTGATGTTACAAGTCTCTGTAACCTCAGTGCTGGGGTTGGGGACAAACAAGCAGATCTAGGGTGCTCTCCAGCCCGGCCAACTTACTGGAGTTGAGCTCAGGCCTCCATGCATATGCGCACAGGAGGGCATACACACATACAAATGCATGAAAGGTGGAGTGGCTCATTCAGACCACAACAGGAATTTGGGTGTATTACCCCGCCACACTAGAGTAAAGAATCAACTCCAACTCCATCTACCCTTCAAAGAAAAAAAAAGCATTGGAGACAAATAGTCCCCGAAATGCAACAAAGAGGAAATCATCGTTCCCATTTGTTACCATGCACCAAGCCAGAGACGACGCTGTACGCATCTACTCAGTTAATATCTGAGGAAATCCCTCCTGTCAAGATACAAGACATGGTGGACTGTAACCTTCCTCCCAAGTTGCTTTTAGTCAGCAACAGAAAGCAAACCAGATCAAAAGTGAATCAACTCATGTGAGTTGGTCTGTGCTGTGGCAACCAGGCCCCGTCCAGGGGCTCAAACAACAGAGGTATGTTTACTATTGTTAGATGAATAGTTCTGAGGTCAGCCTGGGCCCTGTGTGCTCACTGACATAGCTACTGGCTTCCAGTACTGCTGTTCATCTTAGAGAAAGAATGAGAGCATGATCTGGCTTTGCACATTTCCAGACAATAGCATTGAACTGCTCAAAGCAAATTACTTGGCCCCATTTAACTCCAAGTGCATCATCACCATCTTCATCATCATCTATATGCATTTATACACATATGCATTTACATCATCCACACATATATATTAGAGAGTTTAAAATGCTTGTTGTACTGCATTAAATGGGAACAATGCTTTCTCCTTTGTTAATTTCTGGGATAGATTTTTCTCCAACAGGATTATTATGTGGGGTAGATGAATTTATATGTGTGTGTGTACATATATATAGCAATCATGAATTAGCAAATTAGTTGGTTCTAGAGACATGTTAGGAGAAAATGTCCACAGGCCATAGGACAGTTTCACTACACAGAATTAAAGGACTCTAGTATGGGGCTAGAGAGATGGCTCACTGGTTAAGAACCCTCACTGTCTGTTCTTCTAAAGAACCCATGTTCAATTCCCAGCACCCACATGACAATTCACAGCTGTCTGTAACTCCAATTCCAGGGGATCTAACACCATCACACAGACAGAAAGCTTTGTAGCCATACACGCAAGCAAAATGACAATTCCCATTAAAATAAAATTAAAAAATAAATAAAAGACACTAGTTTTTGGATGGGGGTAGAAAATGAGTGTTATTAGAATCAAAATAATGCAAGGTTAAATTCTGAACCCATTGCTTTATAAGTGATGTAACCAAGCTGGTCTCAGTGTGAGCAGTGAAAACTGGAAATAACCACTTACAGATACCACAGGGTCACCACACTTCTCTTCTGCACATTCATATTCCCTATCCTAGAACAGTTACAGGAAGCACCTCTTTCATGCTTACATTCAGGTTTGTATAACTCAGGTATGCCCTGGGCAAGTGAAAAAGCATCCAGGAAATCCCAAATAAGAAGCATCCTACTAACAGACAGAAAGGGGTGGTGTTCTTTAAAATGTAAATTTGATTTCTTGAAAATACTATTAGGCCTTGAATGAGGTTGCATCTTTTTTTTTTTTTAGATTTATTTATTTATTTTGTATACAGTGCTCTGTCTGCATGTGTGCCTGCTCACCAGAAGAGGACACCAGATCTCATTTTAGATGGTTGTGAGCCACCATGTGGTTGCTGGGAATTGAACTCAGGACCTTTGGAAGAGCAGCCTGTGCTCTTAACCTCTGAGCCATCTCTCCAGCCCCTGAGGTTGCATCTTAAAGTAGTCTAAATTTGGATTTCTCTGATGGCTAATGATGTTGAACACTTTTTCTTAAATGTTCATTAGCCTTTTATGTTTTGTTTTTAATGATTGATTTACTCTAAAGAATGCCTCACATTTCCTTCTTGCTTGCTATGGTCTAAATTGTGCCTCCCTTGGCCCACTCACAGACCAGCAAGTCTCAAATGTTTAACTCCTGACCCTCTAAGAATGTGATTTCTCTTGGAGATGGGACCTAAAGACCTGATTGCTAAAGGAGGATTAATAACTGATGCAAACAGGGTGTGCCTTTCCATGGCTGCTGTGCTCATGGGAAGAGCTTAGAATGCAGACACACAGGGAAAAGAGCCATCTGAAAGGCAGACAGAGGTCCTGGAATACCTTGATCTCAGAGCACCAACCCCTAGAGCAGAAGCAAAGGTCTGAAGTTGAAGCCTGTGAAGCTGCTCTCATCCTTTCCCAGGACATAAAGACGTCTGCCACCAGAGGGCAGCAGGCATGTGCCCGTTCCTCTCGGCAAGCTGCTCCAGTTCAGAAGGCAAGACAACCTGGGAAAGCCTCCGGAACAACCTATCCACCGAGCCAGGAAAGACGGGAAGACTCTTGGCTCCAAGTTCCCTGCTTAACATAGCCAGTGGTCCACCATCTCTACAGTCTTACAGCACTGGGTGCTCAGCGTCCCAGGGGTGCTAAGTTACTGTGCAGGTGACAGCACACCTACGAGTGTGCTGCTGACACACACAGTTAACACCGAGAAGCTTCTGGAAAGCAAAACTTGGTAATCAAGCACCACAAAGGCAATAGGGTGCTAAGCCTCCTACCCTCTTGTGCAAACTGAAGGATCAGATGATCCAAACTTATGTGAGTTGACTTTTTGGTTTTGGACTGAAAGACACCAGCCTACACGAGCGTGTGTCTTCACACACACACAAACACAGGACATTGGTAGCAATGAATGATGCTGGAAGCAAAAAATACTCAAAGGAGTATTACTACAACAATTGTCAGAATTTGAATACGGAATGTGGATTAGTTAACACATCACAACAGATTTTAAATTCCTGATCTTTTTGTTGTTGCTGCTGTTGTTGTTTGAGACAAGGTTCCTTTGTGTAGCCTTGGCTGTCCTGGACTCACTTGGTAGACCAGGCTGGCCTTGAACTCTCAGGAAACTGCTTGCCTCTGGAATTACAGGCATGCGCCACCAAGCCTGGCTAAAATTCCTGATACTGTACTTAAGATATATGAAAAGTGTTCTTTGGGAAACACACTGAGTTAGGAATAAAGAGGTAGGAATGTAGTTTATACACACACAAGTAAACCCATAAATGAACAAAGTAAACCAAATGTAAAAAACTGATGGGTTTGGTCAGGGATACAGAGGACTTCCCTTAGCTCTTCCCTCGAGTTTTCTGTAAGTTATACCCTCAAATCCCAAGAACTTCAGAAAAAATTGTTATGATAACAAATATA
This sequence comes from Pachyuromys duprasi, assembly GCA_028658305.1. Classification (NCBI taxonomy): domain Eukaryota; kingdom Metazoa; phylum Chordata; class Mammalia; order Rodentia; family Muridae; genus Pachyuromys; species Pachyuromys duprasi. The sequence goes on along the minus strand of CM053766.1, from coordinate 147,337,815 downwards.
TGTATATTTATGTGTATACATTCTTTAAGATTTCATATATATATATATACATATACAGTGTACTCTGATTTTTATATAACCTTTGTGCCTCCTTCAACTCCTTCTGGGATCCTCCCATGTCTCCCTTCCAACTTTATGTCTTCTTTTTAGTTTATAAAATATTTATTTGTTTTCTTTTTTGTGTATGGGTATTTTGCTTGCATAGTATGTGCACCATGTACATGTCTTGTGCCCATGTGAACCAGAAAAGGGTGTCAGATCATCTGGAAGTGGGGTTACAGGTAGTTGTGAACCATCATGTGGGTGCTTGGGGAACCCAAGTTCTCTGTAAGAACTACAGGTGCTCTTAACTGCCAAGTCATCTCTCCAGCTCCTCCCTCCTCTTCTTTCCTCTTCTTTTTCTTCTTCTTTTTCCTCTTCCTCAAAATATCCCATTGAGTCTAATTAGTGCTGCTCATATGAACATGGGCAAGAAGCCACCACTGGAAGAGAATAAAATGAGCAGGGGCCACATCCCTGAATAACTTAAAAGCAGATACTTCTTAATAACAATAAGAAAATGCAAGACCCCATCCACCAATGCACTGGATGGGGCAGTCGCAGCAAGTACAGTGTCACTGACAGCTATGAGCAGTGTTTAACTCCGCCATACCACTCTTTCATGTTGGGAATTTTCAGATCTGTCAAGACTTGCTTTTCTTGCATAAGACAATGAGACACATCCTTGGATGTTTTCGATGTTCACGCCAGCTCATCCTTACTCTGGCTGTGAATGACAAGAATGACTCAGGACCTCTGGGATGTAGAAATGTGCCAATGTCCCTACAGGCACCATCATCCTGGATGAGTGGAGAGAAGCCTCTTTCACAGCTGAAGTTTCTGTGGCTGTCAACCTTACCCTTTTGCTCTGTATATCTCTTTGAGATGAAATATTGATGGCTCAGGACTTAAGAGCACGTGTTGCTCTTGCAGAGGACCCACACCCAGTCCCAAGCCCTGCATGGTGGCTCACAACCATCTGTGACTCCAATTCCAGGGCATCAGATGCCCACTTCTGACCTCTGCAGGCACCAGGCATTAACATGGTGCCATATGTTCATGTAGGAAAAGGAACACACACATGTAAAAATACTTTTTAAAAAACATAACAGCATTAAGAATACCTACTACTACTCTCTCGAGTTAGTCAGCCTCCTTTGGGACCACAATCTTTTTGTTTCTGGTAATTAATCGCTTTGATGCACATCGAGCCACCGCTGGCCAACACTGCCCACACTGCCTTGAAAAGATGATGCTCTGAGGGTGGGGAGATGGCTCAGCACTCAAGCCCACCCGCTGCTCTTCCAGAGGACCAGGATTCCGTTCACAGTGCCCTCATGGTGGCTCACAACCATCTGTCACTCCAGGGCCAGGAGAGCCTCCGTGGCACTGCGTTCACACGGTACAAAGAGACACATGCAGGCAAAACACTCACACATGTAAAATAAAAATTAAAAGGAAAAAAATTTTCAAGCAGATGATCTAGGATGGGTGTGGTGGTCACCTTAAATCCCAGCACTTAGAAAGCAGAGGCAGGCAGGCAAATTCTTGTAAGTTCAAAGTCCCTTCACAGGGCTTTTCATTCACACTCGTGTGTGTGTGTGTGTGTGTGTGTGTGTGTGTGTGTGTGTGTGACAATTCTAAAATCCTCCCAGATCAAATCACCTGCCTTTCTTGCCCCATGACTTCCTGTAAAGTTTGAATATTGTGGGGGTCATTTGCAGACCAAGAAGGCTCTATCCTATTCTCCCATGCTCTAAGCATACCCTCCAATCTTCTATCGTGTACCTTTGGGCTTAAAAATAATAAAGGCTCCCCACTGATACTCTTCCCTGGGCACTTGGCTGTATTTTATTGATTTCTTTGACATGGCTCACAACCCTAGATACTATCCCTGCCTTAAACTTTCTTCTACTAAACCTTCTTTTCATCCCGTCTATTTCTCTTGGTAAATAGAACTCAATGCAATCGCGTATCTCATTCATCAACTCATAAAACTACTGACACAAACTAGGAGTCTGGTTTAAAAAAAAAAAAGCAGGGGGAGTGAGTGAACTTTAGATAGAAACTCAAAATGAAAGATCAAATTGTTGGCTGTTGGGAGGGTAATCATGAAGCTCTCACTGGGAAGCTAGATACCACGTGACCAAAGATAAACCTTGCATAGGCTCTTATCAGCGGTGCTGAGGAGGGCCTGGCCTCACACTCCAGATTTGCTGACTGCACTGTTTCAAAGGGCAGAGTCAAATTTAGTAGCAGCCTCAAACTGAAATTTAGTTTGCTCTCCAGGTTGATAGCTAGATTGATGTTGTCTTTCATCATTAGAGGACATATTTAGGGACAGAACACCGATACATCCGTTAAGAAAGAAAACAGCATGCCAGTCAGTAGAATGACTGTAGTAATAAGACACGGGAGAAGGAAAGACTAATTCCTTGGAAAAAGACTGGGAAGAAGAGAGAAAGTGATGAGGACACTTCCCAGGCCTCCTCAAAGGCTGCAGCTTCTCAGATACGAGCCTAACGCAAAACCCATTGCAAAGTCGGCCCCAGGATGACTCCAGCTGCTTATTTTGTTCTGTGGTCAGCCTTTGCTGAACACAGCAGTCTTCACGCCGGCCACAAAGTGGTAAGTGGCCCTTATGTCTAAAATGCTCTTAGACTGTCCTTGGTGACCCCAACTATGTGACTCGGAGAGGATAATTAACGAGGGTGTTTTCTCTCAGGGTAGAGTGCAAAGGCACAATTGTGTCCTCCAAAGCCAATACACTGGGATATTTAGGGGACTTGTTTTGTTGTTTGTTTGTTTTGTTGCTTTTAGAAGTGCTGGGATGAAGCCCAGGACCCTGTGTATGCTAGGTAAATGCTTACCACAGAAATACCTCCTCAGCCAGCAGTTGGCATTGTAATTCCTACATGTGTCAGCATTTGGAAGCAGGGTTCATCAGCAGATGTTGTATCCCAGGACAAGATTCTCATGGACCAAGTAATGCCCGCCTTCTGGGAACAGGGTAGCGGTATCAGAGCCTGGCACTTTTCCTGTCTTCTACATGTTCCAGCTTGTCCTCCAGCCTTCCTCTACATGTTGAAATAACAGGAGGCCTTCAGAAGCTGAACTGATGCTGGAACCATGACCTTGCACTTCCCAGCTTCAAGAATCATAAACCAAGGCAGAAGAGCAGGTTGGATGACTTCCAGCAGAGAAGGTAGGAGTATTCAAGATGTGGCCTGAGAAAGATGAAGACTAAGGAGCCTGCAAGCTGCAGAGCTTGCTGAGGGTGTCCTGGAGGTTGCACTGGTTGATACTATCATCCCTTAGGCCAGATCTTGTTTCCTGATGACCCCACCAGCCCTGGCAATCCTGGAGCCTCAGCATGTTGTTAGAAAGAAAGAAAGAAAGAAAGAAAGAAAGAAAGAAAGAAAGAAAGAAAGAAAGAAAGAAAGAAAGAAAGAAAGAAAGAAAGAAAGAAAGAAAGAAAGAAAGCCCAAATGTTTGATTTTACCAATAAAGACCCAGGAGCCAGATGCTGGGGTAAAAACCTGCTAGCTCAGAGAGGCAGAGAAAGCACCCAGTTGACCTTCCTACTCAGCTCACATCCTGAAGGAAAAAGCCAAAAGTCTGAGACCAAAAGCTTGCTAACTCACCCAAAAGCCCAGGAGGAAAAAGCCAAAAGCTAAAAACCAAAAAGCTAAAGATCTAAAGAGCTCAAAGCTAAAGAGCTCCTTTTTGTTCACACTGTCTTACATAACCTTCAGCTCAATTTCCCTCCTTACTGTTTGATCCCTGTCAGCTGGTTTCTTGCTCTGCCTCTTGACCTAGGGCTAACCAATTAAATCCTGTGTACAGAAAGCTCTTGGATTAAAGGTGTGTGTTAGGGATGAACCCAACCAAAGAAAAGAAAGTTTTTTAGAGTTCACAATCTCAGGTTTCACAATGGGCTCAAATATCCTACAACACTAGCATAGATAGATAGATAGATAGATAGATAGATAGATAGATAGATAGATAGATAGATAGATAGATAGATAGATAGATAGATTTTTACAGATCTGGTCCTCTCATTCTACCCTAGACACCAGGGTCTTGTAGACGGTACCCTGAAGCTGCTGAGGATTGACTGTTGCAGCTCCTAACCTGCTTCAAACTTCCATTTTCAGTTTTCCTAGCTGGCTTTTCCATGTGTTACACCATGTCCCCCTAAGCCTTATGAGAGAAAAGGATGAACTCTACCTAACCTTGGGCCCCTTCTAAGGAAGCTTGGCCAGTAGTTCCTGCAGCGGTTATTATGCTGCAAGAACCCGATCATTTTCCCCTGTCAGCCTTTACACTGCAGAATCTACTTGTTTTGTTTAGTTATCAAATGCCTATTGTTAAAGAAGATAATTCTGAGCTATCATTCAAAAACAGCAACAACATATTTTTTTAAACCTGTAAGCTAGGAATCGGAGTTATAGTTCAGTTAGGTAACACATGTGCTTAGCATGAGAAAGATCCTGGCTTGAGAGCTTAAGTGTCAAAGCAAACACAACAAAAACAAAGCCAGAAGCCAAAGCAAACCTCTATTCTTCATCAATTACCCATTCTCAGGCATTCTGTTGCAGCAACAGAAAACTAAGAAGGTGATACACACTAGATCTCAAAGTGCCAATCTTACCAAGATTTGCTGCATGCTGTCCTGGTAAACTCCAAGACACATTACAGGATATCACAAAGATACCAAACCAAGGAGCCTAAGTCTGCTTAGGGAACAGGATTTGGCTGAGCCATCCTTTTACTGTCTGCTCCTGAGTAGCTCATGGGAGACTACTTTTAAACTTGCAGAAATCTGGCATGGAGTTGTCCTGGCTTTAGCAGCTTAAAATCAATCACAGTAAAAGTATTTACATCATAGCAAATGGCACGCCCTGCAGGTGAAGACATTTCCATCTTGGCAAGTGAACTGTTACACCATTTACTTTCTTCACATTACTTAAGAAATAATGCCAGCTAGGCATGGTGGCACAAGCCTGTAATCCCAGCACTTAGGGAGGCAGAGGCAGGTGGATGTCTGTGAGTTCAAGGCCAGCCTGAGCTTCAGAGTCCAGGACAGACAAGGATACACAGACAAACCCTGTCTCAAAATAAAACAAACCTCTTCTTACATCCTTTTACCAAGCCTCTGTGAGTTCAAAGAAAAAAATTCAGTCTTCCTGGTCATATTTAACTCATGCTAGAACTTTAAAATCCCAATTTTAACACTTAGATGAAAAAGTCATGAGACAGTTCAGTGTGTAAGGGTGCTTGCCATGCAAACTTTACTACCTGAGTTAGTGCACCAGAATCCAGGTTAGAAAAAAACAAAAAACAGCCAGGTACAGTGTGCAGAGCTGGAATCCCAGCTCTCCTAGTGTAAGATGGGAAGGAGAGAGCAAAGAATTTCCCATAAGCTAACTAGCCAGTTTGGAGTATGCAGAGCAGCAGAAACAACAAAGAAAGGCCTGCCTCAGCAGGGTGTGTGAGAACCAAGCCCTCTGACCTCCACATGTGCACTGTGGCTGTTCTGCCAAATTCACACACACACATTACTAATAAGTGAAAACAACTTTAAAATCTTAAACTAAAATGAGAGACTATGACTTCAGAGTTTGGTTTTTATTTTACATTGGCTCAAAAGTTTCTGAAAATTAATTTATGATAAAATTGCCTTATAAAGTTAAAATGCCTTCCAATATTTTACAGGGCAATTTTAAAACCTGGGGAAGTCAGCCAGTGAACTAAGCCTGTCTCTATATAGAGAGAAAAAAGATCAGTCTCAAAATAGTCTCGGCCCAGCTGGAAGAATTCTGTCTATATTTTTGTGCAAATGGAGACACAACCTCTGGCTAGTCTCAAGATTTTTTCCCTGAAATAATGACTGACCCTCAGTTCTGTTATTTTTGGCCAGGTCTTCACTCAAAACAAAAATTTTGCAAGTGCAATGACCTAACTTGGGAAACAACTTTATAACATTTTCTAGGAACCACAAAACATTTGTTTTACTGTTTTCAGACAAACAGAGGAGGTAAGAGAAGAGGATAATATTTTGCATTGTAACAAAAAGAAAAAAGTTGGCAAGGTCAGCAGCTAGCAGAAGATTCCAGTTCAAATAAGGGTCATCCAAGATCCATGAAATGTCTTTCAAATTAAAAATGAACATAACCCACCCAGTGTCCCACTAGCTAGGAGCCTATATTGCTTCAACTAGTTACTGAGACAGAAACAGTGACCTTTACTTATCATTTGATAAATTTTAAACTGGGCAGCTAGTTTCAACAAAACCAGAAAAGCAGAAGTCTGCAAAAAGTACCTCCACATGCTCTAACCAACTGGGTCAACTGGCCTCCCTAACTCGAAAATATTGAAGAACAGTTCAGAGGGGAAAAGCAAACACTGATGAACTGTTTGAAGTGGTTAGAAAAAGAAAAGCTTTTCATATGTGACTCTGATTTCAGCGGGATGAGGGCAGACCATTGCATTTGCAATATGAATATTATTGCTGATAGATCAAAAAAATTAATAAGCTCATCTACCAGCAAACTCCATTAGCAAAATGTTCTCCGAAGCCTATTAAATATGAACCAGTGCGGGTATCTGAAGCAATTCAGTGTGCAGTATCAAAGGGCACACGTAATTAAAGCCACACGCACTTGAGTTAGCTCACCAGCGTTTAAACCCTTCATAATTTGTTACCGACACTTAAGCTCTCTGAGCCTTATGCACCTCTGCTGAAAACTGAAAATAACACTACACTAGTGTCCAGAAGAGTTGCTGTGAGGGCTAAGTGACATACTTAGATCGTTTGGCACATGATAGGAGCTTAGTAGATGTCAGCTATTATTTTTACAAGTAGCCTAATTTATTTTAAAATTGCTCTTAGTTTAGAGTTCCTCAGAAGCTGACCTTGAAGCAAGAATTCAAAGGGGGGTTTTGTATTTGGGACGAGATCCAGGAAAGGAATGGGAAATGAGGCCGGAAAAAGAAAAGAGACAGTTCTGGGCCTGTGAGCACAGTGCCCCTGTGGGCAAGTGGAGTTCCACTGGGCTCTGGGAGACAGGAAAGAGCCGTAAAGCAGAGCTGCCTCAGGAGCAAGCTTTGGATCCTGACTCTCAGACAACTCCCTGTCTATCACTGATGAGAGGGGTGCTTCTGCAGGCTTAGCACTCACAGCACAGGAATGGGCAGGGAAGGAGGCCGCCTTCAGTGTGCAGAGGTGACTGCTGAAGGGATGCAAGCCCCTCCCCCATCGTTGTTTCCATGGAAACCAATGAACCAAATACGTAAAAATGATGTGGAGAGATTATAATGGAGCAAGAAAAGTCCCATTAAGGCATCACAGCTGGCTTAATGTTCCATAGTACTGCATTCCCTATGTGTGTGTGACACAGGTCTGAGCATACCTCCGGCTTTGCTGGTTGCATGAAAGTATAGCATCATAATTGCATCCAGTCATAATATTTGAAAATAATACCAAGCGACTGTGTTATTGACTTATAAATTCACTCTCAATATAGTTTGTCTTCTGAATGTCCCCAGAGGCCCACGTGTCAAAGGCTTATTTAATTCACAGAACTACTGGGCAGTAGGCAGTAGTGAGTAATTAGGAGGAGGGAGTAAGGTCGTTGGAGGCATGCCCTCGAAGGACAACCCCAGCCCCTCCACTTTCTCTTCTTGGTGTCACAGCTCCTAAGTGAGGAGAGCAGCTGCCTCCGCTATGTGCCCCTACCCCATGACAGACACTGCCTTACTGTGTGCCCCTACCCTATGTTGGTGCCTTACTGTGTACCCCCACAAGATGCTGACTGTGGGCCTTCATCATAAGATCCTGCCTACTGCCATTGGGCTAACTGAACATGGAGAAAAACTCCGAAACTATGAGACGAATAAATATTTCCTCCCTATAAGCTGACTACCGGATATTTTGTCTCAGTAATGGAATACTAACACAACTATATTTTTTGTTATTAACAGTATAATATTATTATATATTATAATAATATATATTATAATATATATTATAATTATATATAATATATATATATTATATGTTATAACATACTACATAATAATATTAACAGTATTAGATTTACAGTATACTCTTACTCATAAACAATCACTGGGGTGGGCAGGGAACAGTAGGATGAGCTAGGGGAAGTGGCAGTAAATGGATATGTTTAAAGTGCATCGTATTGTATAGACAGACGGGCAACCCTCTTCGCCAAGATGGCGCCGAAAGCAAAGAAGGAAGCTTCTGCCCCTCCCAAAGCGAAAGCCAACACAAAGTCCTTGAGCCAAGAAGACAGTGCTGGAAAGCGTCCATGGCCGCAAAAGAGAAAATCTGCAGGTCATCCACCTTCCAGCGCCCCAAGACTCTGCAGCTACAGGAGGCAAATATCCTCGAAAGAGCATGCCCGGGAGAAGCTCGACCACTCTGGCATCATCCATTTCCCCCTCACCACCGAGTCAACCCTGAAGAAGATAGAAGACAACAGCACGCTCGTGTTCATTGTGGATGTCAAGGTTAAGAGGCACCAGATCAAACAGGCCGTGAAGAAACTCTGTAACGTCAGTGTGGCCAGAGTTAATACACTGATAAGGCCTGGTGGACAGAAGAAGGCGCATGTTCCGTTGGCTCCTGATTATGATGCTCTGGATGTTGCCAGCAAAACGGGGATCATCTAAATTGAGCTTAGCTGGCTAATTCTAAATATATGCTTTTTTACCATTAAAAAAGAAAAGAAAATACATTGTATAGATGTATGAAAATTTCAAGGAATAAAAACATATTTTAAAAAATATTCAGAAAACAAAACTGCATCTGTACAAAAAAAAAAAATGAGGTGAGAAATGTAGTTCAGCGGTAGAGTCGTGGCTTAGCCTGCTCAGAGCCCTGAGTTCTATCCCAGAACTGAAGAAAAAAAGACGTTTTAGCCAACCATGGCAGTACACACCTGTAGTCCTAGCACTCTGGAGGCTACAGCAAAAATATGAGCTGGCAAGATGGCTGAATGGTTTAGAACACTTGTTCTCATAAAGAACCCAAGTTCAATTCTCAGCACCCACATAGTGGCTCACAACAGTGTGTAACTCCAGTTCCAAGGGACCCAACATCCTTTTCTGACCTCTGTGTGTACAGGCACACACATGGCACACATACATACATGTTGGCAAAACACCCATACACATAAAGCAAACCTAAAAATAATTAAAAGGAAAAGGTAAGTTTGCTGTGAATCTGCATGCTAGGCTGGTAACAGATTACATAATTTCCTCTTAGAGTTAGCTTGATCCCATGTTTTGCTCATCATGAACCTTGAACACAAGTATTAGATAGATAGATTGATTGATTGATTGACTGATTGATTGATAGATGATAGATTGATTGATAGATGATAGATAGATAGATAGATAGATAGATAGATAGATAGATAGATAGATAGATAGATAGATAGATAGATACAAATATACATACATAGGCTTCCATTTGGAACACTCGTTTCTCAGCAGCAGTGTCTGGGGAGATTTTGGTGGAGGAAGTATGTCACTGGAGGTGAGGCTTTGAGAGTTCAAAGTCTCCTAACATTTTCTCTTTACATACCCTCTCTTTCTCTGTCTCTCTCTGCTTTGCATTTTCATGTGAAGATATGAGCTCTCAGCCCCCACTCCTGCCTTCATGCCTGCCTCTTGCTATTATAGCTCCCTGCTGTGGTGGATTTTTATCCCTCTAGAACCATGAGCCAAATTAAACTCTTCCCTAAGTTGTCTTTGGTCATGGTGTTTCATCACAAATCAGAAGCCTAATACAGATACAAAGAGACAGACTACTCTGGGTATGAAGGAACCCGTGACATCTTGATTTGTAGTCTTCAGTGATGTATGACTATGTGGTTTACCCCTCCAGAGACACCAAGGCAACAACAACAACAAGCCAATGTTCATTCGATGTTGTTTTTATTGTATTTTATTTTTATAGTGCTGGAGATTGAGCCCAAGGGCTTTTGCACATTCCAGGCAACCGCCCTGCCACTGAGCTACAACTCCAATTCCTCTGTATTGGTCTGGATGGATGTAACAAGGCAGGAAATAAAATATGCCAGTTTAAAAACCTTTTATATGAGTTCTCATCAACTCAACACATATTGGGAATAATATGTGAGTTTAAATGCTAAATCTACTTTAAACCTTCCATCTCCTCTTCAATATTTATCACTTGAAGCTAAAACTGTATTCATGATTCTTCACAGTGCTATGCTTCAGCTAAGCATTCATGAAAAATGAAAACATCCCTCTTCAAAATCTCTAAGCTTTTAGCAGCTGAATAACAGGTTTCCTCAGCAACTGAAATCAGGCAAGGTTTTAAGACAAATAACATGGTAAGACTTCCCCATGCATCCAGAGACTCAAATGCTGAAACCATTGTTAATACTGTAAGTTCCATCCAAATCTGAGACCTGTGACTCTTTTTCTGAGGTCATTTTCTTGGTGAAAAGAAGAGAATTTGTATTTGTGGACACCATTTCTAAAAATAAATGACTGCGTCAGAGCTTGAGAAGAAAAAGACAGATAGGCGTAACTTCATCTTTATGATCTTTTCTGTGAATATGTTGCCTGAAAAAAAACCCAACCCATAAACAATGTTTAGCACTAGTCAAAATATGAGCGGAAGTTTGAATATTAGATGAAATACATGGTGCTACATAAAGCAAGCTGAGGGCCAAGGAGAAGGCTCAGCAAGAAAAGACACTTGCTGCCAAGCCTGAATCACCATCCTTGTAATTCACATGGCAGAAGGAAACACCTCCTACAAATTGTTCTCTGATGAACCTCTACACATGCATGCAAACACACACATTAATAAATACACAAATAAATGCACAATTTTTTAAATTACAAATTGAAAAGAAAAAAATATATATCCATTAGAAAAGTAGGCAAAAGCCAAGCAGTTGTGAAGTTTGTATTCATCTAAGCATCTGTTGTCTTTTCAAATGGAAAGAAAATTAGCCATAAGTAAAAGGCTTATGTTTCATATTCAAGTGATTTTTTTAGAGATCTACATGAAACAAGAGGTTTTAAAGAAGGCACATTGTTCCTAAACAAAAAAGCTTCCAAACTCACTATTCATCAAAAGCACTACAAATGTCAAAGGAACAGGTGGTACCTGCCAACAGCAAGGATGGAAGAGCCCAGAAACACCTCTTTCACATTGTGAGTGCAGGAGCCTAGACAGACCATTACCTCCACCCACTAGTCCATCTGCCTTCATATAGCCTTTCTAGAAAGCAAGAGAACAATAGCATCACAGTTCTTTACAGGAACGTTGACCTAGTGGTTCTACTGCCGTGAATCTAGATAAAAGCTATAATTAGACAAATTTATAAGCTGTGTCGGGGGTTGGTCTGATACCTGTATATTGATGCTGCTTACTGCCAGGGAACACCTATCCTTGTTGTGGAAACCTACCTGATTGGCTGATTAAACAGCCTATACCAGGGCAGGGCAGAATGGGGCTTTGGGGGACAGGAGAATCACAGGAAAAGAGATGGAAGGAAAGAGAGGAGGAAGGGGATGCCACGAGGATTAGTGTAGAGAAGAACCCATGTGGACCAGGAGAAGGACTCCAATAATGGCATGAAAAGGCCAAGATGAAGAATACAAGTAAGCGTCTTGGGATTATGGATGGAAGATAGGCCAGATATGGATGGTTAAGGGAGATGGCATTGGATGGGGGCTGGGAGATGAATGGTGAGGTTATTGAAATAAAGTAGATAGAAATATCTGCCCAGCCCAAGGTAATAAGGCAATTATAAAATTCTAACAGGTGTCTGTGTCTTACTATTTGTAATAGCAGGTCAAATAATAACGCTGCAATAATTACAGGGCTAATAATAATTAATAATATATAGCTCAACACTTTTTATTTACAAAAACAAAACTGTTAATGTATTCTATCAATGGATTGTGAGTTGGAGACAAACAGGTAGGCAGGAAGGTAGACAGACAGAGAGACTTTAAAGGATTGGCTCATGTGACTGAAGGGCTGGATGTTTGAAATTTATAGAACATCAGGCAGGCGAGTAGGATTAAAACTCAGGTCGAATTCTGTTTTAGTCTGGAGGTAAGTTTCTTTTTCAGAAAATAATATATGCTATGAAGGCTTTCGCCCCGGTGGATGAGACTAACTACTTAAAGCCAACCTGCTTTACTTAAATCAGATGATTATTAATGCTGATAATTAACAATCACACACCTTCCCAGCAGCACCCACCCAGCAAGACAACACCCAGAACTACCATACGCTGTCATAGTGTTACCTCAGAGAAGCAGGAGTTATCCACAAGCCTGTTGCATCCCTGCCTCTCTTGTGTCAATGGTGCTGCTCCTTTCCCGGGAGCATCTGGTCAACATCCGAGCCTGTCTGTGGCTGCCCCCTTCTTGTGGCACCTTTAGCTCCATGACCTCACTGGCTTCTATATCTCCTCCCACTTCTTACTCTTTATCAGCTCCCTGAAGGGATCGGCTCCCCCTCACTGCTTTGGAATTACTGAGATTCCTCATAGACCCACATAAAGCTCTCTTCTCTTTTCAGACTATGCTTCACCGCCTGCTTCGCTAACCAGGACCACCCAGGGTGGCTCAGATGCACACAACAGACACCCAGTGACAATGGCTTGCTCAGATAAGGTTGAACCTCTCTGTGATACTATGGATCCCCACTCTTCACTCTGTCATCTTCAGAGTGTGGACTGGGGCGCATGTTCACAGAAAACTGCTGCCGTGAGGTCTCCCTTCAGTACCCTCAACATCTTCCTAACAACATTTGGGAATCTCAGTGAGTTATTTAACAGCTCTCTGCTGACAACCTGTTACATGCCAACAGCCTTGTGGGCCTTGGTAGTAGAAAGGTAGTAAAAAGAAAAGGTAAAATTGCTGTTCTTGAGGAGCTTCTAATCAAAAGAAGAGTATGGGAATGAACTACATTAAAAAGAAAGCAGTGGTGACTGGAAGTCAAGGAGCGGAGAGAAGGCTAGGACAGAGAAGACTACATGAAAGGCATCAAAACATAGTTATACAGTGGTTTGAAGTCTAATGTTCTGCTATGGAAGGGAGACTACACAACAATTTGCTTTATATTTTATAAAGAACCAGAAGGGAGGAGTTTGAGGCTCTCAATATAGAGAAATGATGTATTTAAGGAAACACAAGGTGTTAATCATGCTGCTTTGATCATTATGCATTCTATGCACATATACTGAATTATCACACTGTAACCCATCATTATATACAATTAACATATCAGTAAAAAGTTTATGCCCAGCTTGGTAGAACAAGCCTGCAGACTTCTCAGTTAAGAGCTTAAATCTGGAGGTTCACTTGTGCCCATGAGTTCAAGAGCAGCCCTTCTGACGTAGCAAGGCTTTATCTCAGAAAGTAAATAACACAGACAAGGAAAAGCTAGATAATGGTGACAAGCAATATAAAGAAAAAGTAAACACTGAAGGGAAATGAAGACATGGAGACAGGTGGGAAATTCAGCCAGTGTAGTCAGCAAAGAGTTCATATCTGGGCAAAGAATTGAAGTAAGTAATAGGCAAGCCAAATGGATGCCTGAAGAAGGCATATTCTGGCCCCAGGGAAGATCTAGTGTGGCAGGGTATGCCAGGTTTGCTCAAGGGTGGATGATGAGGGTAGTATGACCAGCATGAAGACGCTAGAGAAGATGAAGAAGACCACAGGATGGATCAATTGGGTCAGACAGTGAGGGGTTGGGGCCTACAGCATTTCTACAAAATCCTTCCTAATGGTTTAGTCTGGCCATAAGAGTGGAAGAACACCACAGAAAGTTTTAGCCAAGACGTGGTATAAACTGACATTTAACAGGACCACCTTGACAGCTGTGTTGAAGACTCCAGAGGCAAAGAGAGCAGGAGGAGCCCGTGTGGGAACTTGTGATGATGAGTCAGTCTAGGGCGGTAGTCAGGGAGGTGGAGAGAAGTGATGTGTTTTGACAGTTGAATCAATAGGATTTGCTGCTATGGGGTACGAGGGAAAGAGAAAAGTCAAGGATAAAGCTGAAGCTGTTGGCACAATTAGAACAAAATTGCCATTCACAAGTTTTGGGTAACTAGAAGTAACACAAATTTGCAATAAGATCTCAGGAGTCTTGTCCTAATCAAGTATCTATGGAAAAATAACAAATAAATAGGAGTGTCTATTATTTGAAGCACTAGAAATAAATCAAAGATAGGGATATAGGTTTGGAAACGTCAAGCAGAGTAGATGATATTTAAAGTCCTAAAACTGGATCTAAGAACCAGTATTACATCCTGTTAGTTTAAAATTCACATGAAACAGTATTTTTAAAAAAAGAAAGAAAGAAAAAGAACAAACTACCCAAGTGGACCCAAGAAGTAAAATCACTAGAGAAAGTTGGTTTAAAACTAAATTTAAGTTAAATGTATGTTTAAGACCAGTTCTAAGGGCCCTAGCAGTTTCTCCGACTGATGCCATCAAAGCTTAGGGTGCAGTTTATTCCACCTAAGAGAATCTGTTCAGGGTAGAGGCAGAGCAGGAATCCTTCCAAGTTATTCTCTGTCTTGGGGCCTAAGCTGACCCAGGATACTTCAGGCATAAGGCCAAAATTGCAAAAGCTTATCCCATTTATGAAAACAGATTCTACATAAATGACTAAGAAAGCAACTGAGCAATGAATTGAGCGGTGGCTCAGAAGAGAAGAATGCTTGCTCCCCAAGCTTTGAGGACACGAGTTTAAGCCTCCATGTAGAGGGCTGTTTGTGGCTGTGTGAACCTGTAACCCAGCACTGTGGGGCACAGAGCGAGGATGACTCCCCGGGGCTTTCTGCCAACAGCACAGCTCCAGACTCAGAGAGACACTCTATCTCAGGGAATATGGCTGAGAGTGGTAAGAGCAGGACATCTGACATCTTCCTCTGGTTTCTGCATATACACTGTCTCTCACACACACGCATACACACAGAGACATATATCAGCTCTTCCCCTCCCCCCCAACAAACAAGAAAACAAAAGTCATAGCCATGTAGTCATCACAGAGGGCAAGAATTGTTGAATATTTTAAAAACTTCAGCAGTATCATTTATCGTGTTAAATTAGTGGGTAAAAGGGGCTGGAGAAATGGCTCAATAATTAAGAGCCCTGTCTGCTCTTCCAGAGGTCCTGAGTTCCATTCCAAGCACCCTCATGATGGCTCACAACCATCTACACTGGGATCTGATGCCCTCTCCTGGTGTGCAGGGGCACATGCAGATAGAGCACTCATCTACGTTAAATAAATAAATAGATAGATAGATAAATAAATAAAATCTTTAAAAAAAATAGTGGGGGCTAGAGACTTGGCTCAGAGGTTAAAAACACTGGCTGTTCTTCCAAAGGTCCTGAGTTCAATTCCCAGCAACCACATGGTGGCTCACAACCATCTATAGTGAGATGTGGTGCCCTCTTCTGACGTGTAGGTAGAATACTGTAAAGATAATAAGTAATGTAAAAATAATAAATACTGTAAAAATTATAAGTAAATAAATAAATCTTTTTTAAAAATAGTGGGTAAAAATCCTTTGGTTTTTCCAAAATATTTAGTAATACCAGAAAGGCATGCAGTACTGATTAAAAACAAAACCTAGCAAAATAGGATCAGAAATTGGCTTGTTAACAGACATCCTCCAGAAACCTGGCACAAAAGACTTAAGGACTGGCGAAATATTAGAAGCTTTTCCTCCAAAAGAATGGACATGGCAGAGATGCTTGCCACTATTGCTACTAGTCAGCACGAAATCTTCATCTCAACCTGGACAGTTGCAAGATTCAGCCTTTGGTTGTAAGAAATGGAAGCAGAGAAACAGAGTTGCTACTGGTTTGGGCTTGTATGATAATTTTCTCAAGTGTCTAAGAAAATCCAGATGAAAAGGCACTAAAATTATCAAGGCTGACCATCGCTTGCCTTTATTCAAACAATAATTAATTACACAATATAATCAGCAAATCACAAAACACCTTTCTAATACTTCAGTTAAGTCATATAAAATAGGTTCTACAAGGAGAAAAGTATAAAGTTTTACTAGGACATTAAAACAAAGACCTGAACAGATCAGAAACATGCAGTGCTCAGCTAGAGTGAGAAAGACACCCATTCTCTACAGCTGATTACTTTAAAATAGGAAGAACTGGCTTGAGGGATGGCTCAGTGGCAAGGAGAATAAAGCAGTCTGGCAGAGGACCAGGGTTCTGTTCGCCACACTCAGGCTGGGCAGCTCACGACTCGCTGTGAGTCCAGCTTCAGTGGACCACATGCCTCCAGCATCTTCACACACCTGCACTAATACGCACACATCCACTCCCTGCCCCCCAGCACCACCACATACACACTCATAATTTAACATAAACATTTTAAAGACACTTGGCATGCTAATCAAGTCATTACTGAAACATTGGGGACCCCCACATGAAGTGCCACATGTTACGAGGGAAACTGGGGTCTCCTTTCATGAGTTCTTAGTCTCATTAATAGAAGAATTTCACAATGGACTTTAGAAGATTGGCAGCAATTTTATCAGAGTGTGAGAGAAAACAACAGGTTAGGGAAGCCGTAAATTTTGGCAGTTTTCCCAAGGAGAAAGATGGAGAAAACCGTGTTGTTCATAACAGTCATATTGCAAAGTGAACATGCATGTGTGCACACCCACACATGCCCAAGTGCAAGGGATAGCTTTAGAGAAAGAGTGAGAGAGAGCATCTGGAAAAGAATGCCTGGGATTTTGACAAGGCTAGGAAAGAAGGAAAACGTAATTTAGAAAAGCAGGCAGGCTTAGTGCTACGTGGCAGCGGCTCTGTGAGTAGCTGCGTTGGGAGCAGAGTTTCTGGAAAGGGTAAGGGCATCATCCCCTTAAGGGGATGATTATTCTTTCCTCTCCTTAGCATCAGGTGTACTAACCTTTCCTGAGTGGTAGTATCTTGGTCAGGTCTGGAGAGGCACAAATAGATTAACTTTTAAGAGTGTTGGGAACCATGTTAAAAAAAAAAAAAAACAGCTTTAGAACTCATGAAATGCGGTCCACTGGTTAGCATGATTCCAACTGGTGTGCCTTGGAGAGGCCAAGCCCCAAGGACTATCTCTCCTGAGGACTTCATGCTGCTATGATGCAGAGAAAATAGCTTTCCCCTTATGGGCCTCAACAAAACTCTAATATTCATCCTCAATAGACTCTAAGATTTCTGTATCACTTCTTCCAAGAATTGAGACTGCAAAATTGTTTAGAAGATGGGCTTAAATTAGCTTTTAAGTATAGTTATTAAACCATGAATATCTAGAAATTCAGCTCCAAAGCTGTTCAAGAAAATGGATTGTTGTCTGGACTACTGTTTCATTCACATCCTCATGTGCAGCCTCCAACTCTGGGTCCTCATCTAGAAGACCAGTAAGAAACCAGAGCTCCCTCTGACATTCCCAGCCTATGGCCAGGATAGAAACAAGGGTAGTTCCTAGTTCTGGACAAGGATTAGAACTGCTCGCTCTCAGGATCCTGCATAAACTACCAGACCATCTCCTCTTGTCTTCCTCAAAATGTCATCAGGATTTTAAAAACAGAGCTTCACATGTGAATCTGAAGTTCATATGGAAGAGAAAATGCACAAGGACTTCTAAAATTGATTTTTAAAATTACCTTTAAAATATACTTATTTGGCAGAATATATAGCTGAGTGGTACAATGCTTACCCAGAATGGGAGGGGGTATGTATGTATGCATGCATGCATGTATGTATATATAGATGTAGGCATGTATGGTGGTTTGAATAAGAATGACCCCCCCTAGGTTCATGTAAAGGTGTTATATTTTGGGGAGACTTTTCTAATCACTCATTCTAGTTCTCAAATAAATGAGACAGAGACTTACAAGATTTATTAGTAAGCTTTAAGCACCACAACTGGGCAGATATCCATTTATACCAGTCCTCTCTGCTTGGCTTGCTATTCCCAGCCACGTGCCCCAAGGTACTTGTGATATCAGCCCTGCTTGGCTGTTTCTCCTCCATCAGGTTGGTGTTTCTTGCCACTTCCCTTCCTCTACCTCTTCTTCTTTCTTCTCCCCCTTCCTCATGGTCCCTACCTGAGACCTGAAGACTGGGAACAGGAGCCCCGCCTACTTCTCTTCTGCCCAGTAATAGGCTGTCCAGCTTTTTTATTAATGATCAGAGATAATTGGGGAGCAAAGTTTACGCCACATTGATCAATGTCCATGACAATGCCCCTGTCCGCACTGCAAACCAGGTCTTGGGGTCCAGAATTCAGCATTTGAATACACAGAGCACCAGACCAACCCCCAACAATATTTGAATGCTTAGTCATCAGGGAGTGGAACTACTTTGAGGGATTAGGAGGTATCCTTGTTAAAGGAAGTATGTCACTGTGGTTTTAGAAGCTCAAGCTAGGCCCAGCGGCTCTCTTTTCCTGCTGCCTATGGATCCAGATGTAGAACTCTCAGCATCTGTACCATGTCTGCCTACCTGTCATCATTCTTCCTACCATGCTGAAAATAAACTAAACCTCTGAAACTGTACTCAGTTAAATGCTTTCTTTGAGTTTTAGTGGCCATGGTGTCTCTTCACAGCAATAGAACACTGACTAAGACAGTATGGACCTGCTAAAATAGCTTTAAAGGTAGTATCTTTCTGAGAATGAACAAATCAGCTAGGTAGTTATGGCACATACCTTTAGTTCCAGCACTTGGGCAGATTTCTGTGAGTTCAAGGCCAGCTTGGTCTATAGAGCAAGTTCTGGAGAGCCAAGGCTCTGATACACAGAGAAACTCTGTCTTGAAAAAAACAAACAAACAAAAGAATGAACAAATCAGTAGAAAAATAGAGTAATAAATAACCACATGTGAATCTATTTCTACAAAGTGATGAAAGTATAATAAAAATTATATTTCACACCAATAGAGAAGACCAGACACGTCTTTCTGAGAAAATTGGATATACATTGAAAAAATTAGATACAACTTATATAATATATAAAACTAATTCTAAATGAAGTCTTGGTGGTAGAAAAGGCCTTTATTTACTTACTTTCTTACTCATTCATTTATTTTTATTATGTGTGTATGTGTGAGAGAGGTGTTTATAGTATACACTCACATGGGTATAGGTAAGGGTACCTGCTCATGTGTGCAGGGGCCGGGTCTCCCGTTTATCATTCTCTGCCTTATTCCTTTGAGGCAAGGTCTATCACTGAACCTGGAACTTGCATTTCTTTCAGCTAAGTTGGTAGCCAACCAACTCCAAGGATGCTCCTCCCTCTGCCCTTGGTGCCAGGGTGACAAGCGTTCCTGAGATCACGCACAGTAAGTCCTGAGATCCAAACCCTGGTCCTCTCAATGACAGAGCAAGATGTTGTAACCACTGAATCATCTCTCCATCTCCAAGAAGACTTCCTTAGCCAAGTTTTAAAGTAAAAATGCAAAGACTATAAGAGAAGGAGAAAGATGGTAGAGCAGAGACAAAAACAAACAAAAACTTTCCAACACATCCTGAAATCTGAAAGAAAACACCTATGACAGCAGAAAGAAGTAAGAAGTATGGCAAGGCAAAGAAATGCCACAAATAAATAGCACACAGCTATTATTATTGTTGTTATTACTATTATCTAGTAGAGACTAGATAACATCAGAAATACTGAAGTTTGATGTTACAGAAGTATTGGAGGCCATCGCAGATGGGTATGATGGCTTTGCTGAGGACCTGAAGGGAATGCTATTATTCCCTTATGGCTTACAGAACGGAATCTACCTCTAGCCCAGGGGATGGGCATGGCATTCTGATCTGTTCTCAAGATGGGAACGTTATAGAAAGTTAATTCAGCTGGGCTTCTCGATCACCTGACCAAGAAATTTCCTCCTCAGGAAGACTGAAATGTGGCTCCTAATGCCATGTTTTGGAGAGAGGAGGAATAATTGTCCCCTTAGTGAGATGAAGTCTGTGCAGACATTTGCAGAGCTTCCATGGTGTAACATTGCTAAGCCTAACTGGATACATTTTCTTTTTCTTCTTTCTATGTCTTTGTCCAAAGTTTGAGCACACTTTCCTGGATGCTCTGAGCTTTCTCTTTCTTTCTCTGATGCTGCTCTCCACACATACTTCCTGCCACATGGCTGCTTACAAACAACATGCCTTTTTCTCTTTCTCTTTTCTAACGTCCTCCTTTGGGTTGCCCAAATTTATAGTTTATCTACCTTGTAGTTTGTTTATTTTTTTCCTATCAAATTCTGATAAAATTGTTCTCATGCTTCCTTTTCAATTTTGTTTATAAATAATTTTATTAACAAGACTAAGAACTTAAAAAAAGGAATGCCGACTTCCCTGGTAACACGTCATCCATTGTGGAGCTCCCCTGAGTTTTGGGTAACAATAGATTTGCAAAGAAAACAACAGACCCCAACTTAGAATGCTGAATGCAGGGTAAGGAGTGAGAGAATCTTCTCTCCTCAGCTCAGAATCTGCATAAAAAAAAAAAAGGAAAAGGAAAAAAAGAAAAATCTTCAGAAGCAATTATAACAGAAATAAAACTTCGGACAGTAGATCCACACACTGCTGGAGGCAGACACTGGAGGTTATTTCATTATAGCTATAGGCTGATGAAGGAGGGAGGCCGTCTGCTCTGCGGGAGAGACGAGAAAGCATGACGCAACTACATCCCCAAACCTCAAAGCTGCCCACACCACTGACTAACTATGTAGCGAGCCTGAGAACTACAAGACTAACTGACGGAAGCTGACCCAAACATAATCGCGGTGTCCATACACGAACTCAACAGACATTCTGAGGGACGCTTAGGAAAGCAGCCTAGACTCTGGTACAGGTAGAAAATCCAGCTGCAAAGATAAATACAGCATAATTGGCACACATGAGAGGCAAGAAAATTGAAATACAGCCCTGGAAAACGTGATCACAGAGCACACAAAGAAGGCAGCAGCTGGCGGGAAGGGCATTGTCTTCAGGGGCAACCCTTGCTTATCCTAGGAAACTCTTACAGGAATGCTGACTCCTAGGGTCTGGAAGGATGCCCCAGCAATACAGAGCACGCTCACATCTCCCAGAGTCTGGTTCTCGGCACCCATGTCCCAGGCTCAAACCTGCCGGTTACTCCAGCCCCAGAGGCTCTGGTGACCCCCTCTGGACTCCACAGGTACTGCACACAGATGCACATACCTACACATACACACATGGTTCCAAATGAAAATTAAAACAGGCAAACAAACAAACAAACATGCTGACTTCTGCACAGGAATTCAACGGCAGAAGCCACAAGCAGAAGGTTGTCTGCGCACAGCCTATTCCTGTCCAACCAGTTTGAACTCCAGCCGGGCACCACAAGCAGACCATTCCAGTCTAACCTGTTTGGACTCCAGAGATACAATCAGCTGTTCTCAGCAAAGTACGCTTAGAAAGTGACCTGAGGGGACCAGAAAACGGATTTACACTGTCTTTTATTTTCATTTCACTCTGCCTTTTCTTGTCTTGGCATTTGGGTTATTACCTCATCACTGTCTTAGTCTAGTTTTATCCTGCTAGCTTGTGTTGTAGGATCATTCTTTTGCTGCACCTGCTCCATTGTGCTCCTTTCCCTTTGGCTTTTCCCTTCCTTATTCTTTCTTCTTTTTTCCTTTCCCCCTCCTTCTTGTGTACTTCATTGCTAGTCTCCTTAGTTTTACTAACCTTTAAACTCCACTTACAATAATAGTATCCTAACTTTTTTGTTTCCTTGCTCTTTTAATTACCTTCTTTGTTGCTCTTAGAAAACACCTCTCCAAACAACTTGAGGACAGGAGGAGTTGCTTCGGCTCACAGTTTGAGGGCACAGTCCATCGCAACAGGTTGTCACGAGGCGGAGGCAGTGTGATGAGCCGGGAGGTCAGCTTGCTTTCTCCGCCTTCACCACTGAGGACCCAGTCCGTGGGGCAGCATCAACCATGTTTTAAAAAGCCTAATTTAGAAAATCTTTCACACCCATGCACAGTGGCTTATATACATGGTCATTTTAAACCCTATTAAGTTGGTAATGAAGATTGGCCACCACTCTGGGGCATTGGTGGTGTGTGGCTTTAATCCCAGCACTTGGGAGGCAGAAGTAGGTGGACTGAGCTGGAGGCCAGCCTGGTCTACAAAGCAAAGTCCAGGACAGCCAGGGCTTCACAGAGAAACCCTGTCACAAAGAAAGAGAGAGAGAGGGAGGGAGGGAGGGAGGGAGGGAGGGAGGAAGACAGACAACAGCAACTAAAAAAATGGCCATCACATTAACCCTACTGGCCAGATAACTAAAGTACCCTCTCTGACCTTTTCAATGCATTTTAATATTGTGGGGGTTTTTTTGTTTGTTTTTTAGTATTTGTCCCTATTATTGCTACCTGCATGTTCCCTCATACAGTTTAAGTGACAACTGCTTACCAAGAAGACCTATGTATAAAATAAAACTAACAAAAAGAATGAGAAAAAGAAAAACACACACACACATCCATCCCAACTGATGTGCAAATTACAACACAGAAACACAAAACATGAAAAAGCCAGTGTGGTGCCTCCCATAGCCCAGAACTCCTCCATAAATGAAGCCAAAGACAATGAAATAACTGAAATGTAATAAAAATATCAAACAAGATTCTTTTTTTAAAAGATGTATTTATCTTATGTATATGGAGTGTTCTATCTGCATTTACATTAGCCAGAAGATGGAATCAGTTCACATTATAAATGGTTATAAGCTACCATGTGGTCACTGGGAATTGAACTCATGACCTCTGGAAGAGCAGACAGTGCTCTTAACCACTGAGCCATCTCTCCAGCCCAAACAAGATTCAAACAAGCAGACAAATGAAAGAAATCAATTCAAGACCTAGATCTTTTCTAACTTATTTATTTTATTTTGTGTCTACAAATAGTTTTGCCTGCATGTATGTATATGACCCAGGTTCCTGCCTAATACCCTTGGAGGTCAGAAGAGGAAATCTCCTGGAGTTACAGATGGTCGTGAGCATCAGGTGGGTGCTGGGAATTGAACCTATGTCCTCTACAAGAACGGATGTTCTTAACCACTAAGCCATGTCTGCATCCCACGACCTAGGTTTTTAAGTCAGCAACATGGGTGAGAAACTCAACAACATGGAGGAAAACTTAAGCAGGAAAACTGAGATTCTGGAAAAAAGGCACATTGAAATTAGGAAGGTGAAAGAATTAACCAATCAAATAAAAAAGAGCCGTGGGAAGTACCATCTATAGACAACACTGGCCAGAAGAGTGACTGTTAGGGTGAAGCATGCAGCTGAGAAACTATCACACTCAGACCACAACAAAAAATAATCAAAGACACCACAACTTCTGTAACTTCTGAACTCTGCAACATGTAGAAAAGACAAAACCCAAGAATCCACACCATAGAAAAGGCAGCAGAAATAAAAATAAAAGGCATAGAAAAACTACTCAGTGAAATTAGAGCAAAAACAAAAAATTCCCCAGACTAGGAAAGATATGACATATAAGCCTTTAGAGCCCAAAATAGACATGAAAGACATCTCAGAGTAAAATGTTAAAACTACAGAACTAAGTAACAAGAGGAACCTTAGAAAGAGAAAAAAGCCAACTTAGTTACAAAGGCTAAGTCATCATAACAACATAAGATCCTCAGCAGAATCCCCCCCCCCCAAAGACTACAGCAAAGTTTGAAATTATTGTTTCGAGTCCTGAAAGTAAATAATTTCTAACAGAAGTTATTACATTCTAGCAAATGTGTCTTTTAAAATTAATGGAGAAATAAAGTTGTGCTAAGATAAGCAAAAACTGAAAATTTGCGACCACTGACCCAGCATTACGGAAGATGCTCAGAGGAATTTTACACAGAAGATGATGAAGGAAAATGAAACCATAAAAGCACAGGAAAAAATAAATCTCATGAAAGCAAGATAGAGATAAATGAGAACTAGAAAGGAGTCAAATATGTCCAACTCAGTAGACCATCAAGCCGCTAAGACGAGTTAGGGACAAAGAAAAGAGCGAACAGTGTGCAGACCACCCAGAAAGACAAACAGCAGAAGTGTAGGAATCAGCAAAGGTATGCCAAGAGCAACAATAGTATCTCTGGGCTCATCTGTTCAAGGGCACTGACCGTCTGAAGGAGTCAAAACACAAGATCGTGGAGCAGCAGAAATGTCTCAGCACTGTGGGCACTGACTGCTCTTCCAGAGGACCTGGGTTCAGTCCCTAGCACCCACATGGCAGCTCATGGTTGTCTGTGACTACAGTTCCAGGGGATCTGGCACCCTCACACAGACATGAATGGTGACAAAACACCAATGCAAATAAAATAAACTTCAAATTAAAAAAAAATCACCAGATCTCAATCATCTGTTTCTTACAAACAACATATCTCACTGCTAAAGACACAAATAGAAAGGCAAAGTATGGAACATGATAAACCAAGAAAACTGAAGCAGGAAAGAGGCAGAAACAGCCATTCTTACATATGACAAATCAGACTTCAAACCAGAATCCATCACAAGAGATAAAGGAGGTTACCATATATGAATACAGAACACCAGGAAGAGAGAATGGTTAAAAGCAGATCTGTACCAAATGTTGGTGCATCCAATTTCATTGAAGAAAAAGCAAAACACTATTGGACATAAAATGACAGAGGTCCAGACACAATAATATTGGGTAACTTCATTACTTCTCTCTTATAAATAGATTGGCCAGACACCCTTCCCCAAAATAACAAAAGAGAAACTTCAGATGTAATCCATGTCATAAATCAAATGAACTTGACATTTACAGAATAATCTTCCCAACAGCTGAAACAAACACCTTCTACTCAGAAGTTCATTGAAATATTCTCCAAAATAGGCCACATTCTGGGCCAAAGTCAAGTCTTGACAAATACAAAAGAATTGAATTAATTTCCTGTGTCTTATCAGATCATAATGGAATCAACCAGAAGTCAGTAACAAGAGAAACTACAGGATCTAGACAAACGCATGGAGATTAAACAACACACTCTTTTAAAAAATGTATGTGTTATGTGTATGTTTTCCTATAAACATGTGTGCATGTAGGGGGTGCACATATGTATGTGGTGTTGATGTCTTCCTAAATCACTCTCCACCTTATATTTAGAGACCAGATCTCTCACTGTATCTGGAGCTCATTAATTTGGCAAGGCTGGAGCTGATATGCTCCCAGTGTCCAACCTGTCTCAGTTAGCACCCTGCATCCTACCCCTTCACACACACACTCACACACACACACTCACACACTCACTCACACACACTCGCACACTCGCACACTCACACACACTCACACACACTCACACACACACACTCACACTCACACACTCACACACTCACTCACACACACTCACACACTCACACACACACACTCACACACACTCACACACACTCACACACACACTCACACACACTCACACACACACACTCACACTCACACACTCACTCACACACACTCACACACACACTCACACACACATACACTCACACTCACACACACTCACACACACTCGCACTCACACACACACACTCACACACACTCGCACTCACACACACTCACACACACACTCGCACACACACTCACACACACACTCACACACACTCACATACACTCACACACACA